>CM031867.1:12526189-12663326 GCA_018697195.1 Certhia americana | reverse complement strand
AAAAAAAAAAAAAAAAAAAAAAAGGGGGGAGGGGGGATGCAGCCCCCGCCGCTTCGGCTGGCTCCCGCGGGCTGAGAGGAGGAGGCGGCCGGGGGGCAATAAAAGAATTAAAGCAAATGGCCGTGAGGCTCCGGGTAGCGCAGCGCCTCCGCGGCGGGGCTCCCGGCTCCCTCCTGCCCCTCTCTCCCCGCGCCCAAGCGCTCAGTGCATCCAGCGGGGCTGCAGCGGGCACGGCGAGCTCTTCCCGGCCGGGAGGCGGAGGCGGGGGAGGAGGTGGAGGAGAAGGAGGAGGAAGAGGGTTGGCGGCGGGGGAGGGTCCGTCCCTCTCCCGTGCTCCCGGCTGTCGCTGTCCCCTCCTCGGCGGGCGGCGGCGGAGCCGAATGGAGGCGCGGGAGCGGCGGCGGCGGGCGGGAGGGCGGGCGGGAGGAGGGAGCGCGGGGGCGCGCCGGGCTGCGCGCTCCCGCCGGCCTCGCCCGTGACGCGCGCGACTCGCGCATGCTCGGGGCGGCCCCACCCGGCCCCGCTGCCGCTGCCTGTGGAGGGGCCGCCCGCTCCGCACGGATCGAGCCGGCCGCACCCCTGCCTGCCCCGAGCCCCGGGCTCCGCCGCCTTTCCCCGGACGGGACAGGCCGTGGCTCGGGCTGTAGCCCCCCGTTCCCGGTGACTCAGAGCCGGGGTCTGCCTTGCTGGAGGGTCTAGAGGGCAAGCCATACGAGGAGCGGCTGAGGGCTTGTTCAGCGTGGGAAATTGAGGGCAGAGCTCATCGTGGGCTGCAGCTTCCACAGGAGGGGCAGTGGAGGGGCAGCACCGATCTCTTCTTGCTGTGACAGGACCTGAGGGAAGGGCTGGGGTTGTGCCGCGGGGGAATTAGGGTGGATATCAAGAAAAGGTTCTTCACCCAGAGCGTGCTTGAGCCCTGGAACAGGCTCCCCAGGCAGTGATCACTGCACCAAGCCTGGCAGATTTCTACAAGCGGTTTGTCAAGGCTCTCAGGCACACGGTGTGACTCTTGGGGATGTCCTGTTCTGGGCTAGGAGTTGGACTCGATGATCCTCGTGCGTCGCTTCCATCTCAGGACATCCCAGGCTGCTGTGGTCTGTCCCAGCAGTGCAGAGCTGAGTGTTTGGGGATGGGACCGCAGTGTGTGTCCGTGGGCACCCCTGTGCACTGCCCCGGGCACTCTGGAGACCCTGGCTGCCCTGAGGGCCCCCCACAGCTCCTGCACCCATGCCCTGTACCTGCTCCCACCCCACAATGCCGTGTTTGTGACCTGAACTGCAGGGAGCCCTTTGGGAGCTCCTCACAGGTCAGGCACTTTGATCAGCACTCCCAACGTGAATCGTTTACATCTTCCATGCAAAGCATCAGGTTTCACCATCATGTTGGATTATGTTTTCCATCGGTGTAATTAACAGATGGTTTGGGTTTTTGTGTTGCAGTGAGGTCACAGACCTCACCAGATGACCTGCCTTCTCTTCATAACCGTTCCATGACATCTAACAGTGATTTCAGAATTCTAGTGATTAAAGTCCCACAATTTTCCTGGCAGGTTTTGCCATTTCACAAGGTTGGAAAAGAGAGAAGAAAACAAGTGTCAACGGGGAAAATAAAATAAATAGAACTTTGTTTAAAATGCTTTCCTACAAGCCCAGACAATATACTCAATATTAATCCATAACATTGATTGATATGTGACAATCTAGCTATAAAAAGATCTAGAGAGGAAAGAAGGAAGTGTTGAGCACAGCGAGGTAAAGTGCATCAAACTAAAATGAAGATAATCAAGGATTGCTACCTGATGCAGGGAAAAGACACCCACCATTTCAGTAAACAAGAAATCTGTGGAGGGAGGTTTGGTTGTTCGGAAGTAGATGTGAATGCTGAGGCTGCTGATTTTGCCTCTAAAAGCCAGTCCACCTCTGCTAAAAAGCATCCAGCTACAGGAGGCTTGGCAGGAACATCCCTGTGCTGTGGGAAGGAAATGCAGGGCTGTCCCACAGGGGCTCGGGGAAGGCAGGGTGCTGCTGTTTCTGCTGTTGGGTGTGGGTGACCATGTGCTTACACTGTGTTGGTTTTCCACGTGGGACCTCTGATCACTGCCTCCTCTGTGACTATCTTACCTGCTCTCCTGAGTTCACCTGATCCCATATCCAGGACCATTTCCTTAGGGGTAGAAATATCATTTCTAATAGCACTTAAGAGTATTTTAAGCATGAAGTCGCAGGCACTTTGTTTCCAGACAACCATCATCTCCTCCCAGTGCTGTTTCCTATCCCTTCTTCCTCACAGAACATATTCTTCCCATTTTTCCTCCTCACCTCTGAAATGAAAAGGAAAAACAGGACATGTGGTTAATGAGGTAAAGAGGGGGTATTAAAGAAAAGCAGATAAAAGAAAGCAAAAGGTAACTCAGTGTATTCAAGGACCAGTAATATTTACTACACGCTTATGAGCTAATAGGTGCAGTATATTTGAATTTTGGATAATTTATTTCTGGAAGCTCAGGGGACTGAGATGGGCAAGCAAGCCTACAGCATGTGTTCAGCAGGGAATAAATGGAGATGGGTGCGGTTACAGAGCAGTTCCTGCTCTTTCATATTCACACAAATCTCATGTGTAAAATCAATAGGATCAGAATTTCAATCAATAAGTTTCATTTCAATGGTTCTAGCCAGAGGGAATTATGAAAAGTGCCTTAGAGAAAAAACACAATGAAGAAATCCAGAGGCAGTGTCCTCATGAGATGACTGCATTTTCTTCCCATCTCTTCCAGCAGCTTGCCAGCCTTGGACTCATATTGGGAAACTCTCCAAGGGTTTTACTAAGAGAATTAGTCTTTTGTATCAGC
Organism: Certhia americana; assembly: GCA_018697195.1. NCBI lineage: Eukaryota > Metazoa > Chordata > Aves > Passeriformes > Certhiidae > Certhia > Certhia americana. Next base: position 12,660,478 of record CM031867.1, on the reverse strand, counting down.
CTCTGGCTACTCGTTATCTGACAAATTTGTAGCCTGAGCCTCCTGCCATGGAGAAAATTATTTCTCTTCTTCTTGACCAGTGTGGAGTCTGCAGTCAGCCCTTTGTCCCATGAACATCCCCATTGCTACACAATAATCTGCTAATTTCTTTCTTAAGGGAAAATCAGAAATTGGCAAGTCTTCTCCTTGCTCTCTCAGCTCTCAGAAAAATTCAGGGGAGCAGATGTGAAATTGAGCCATTTCTGAGCCGTTTTTTTGCTGCTGCTAACTGAGCAGAGCCGGTGGAAATGTTTCTTTCAAAATTTTCTTAGAGGGAAATTTCATTTTTTAAAAAAAATCTGCTTATTCATGGCAGATGAATTTCAAGAACCTGAAAGAAAAAAGATTGCCTCCTCCACCAAACAAAATGCATTCCAGCCTACTTGGCTTTTGAGATAAATATATTGGGTTTTGTTGCTGAAAAAGATGTTTCCCTTTTTCAGGAGCTGACAGAAGTTCTCTTTTAATAAAAAGTGGTTGCTGGTAGTAACAACTTCAGATGAAAATAGGCTTCTTTTTTTTCCCCTTGTAAATGAGAGAACCTCTCCGTTAAAGGTGGAGAGGAGGAACTTTCTGTCTAATCTTGCAGTTAAAGTATTTCATTAAGGTGCATAAAGAACACACTTGTTTCTGCTCAGACTGCTCTCTTCCAAACCTAAGAGTAAGCAGTGTATTTTAAGCAGAAGTCTTTATTCTCCTGTATCTGATTTGTGCCTCAGGAAAATCCAGCTTCTTTCTGCAGTCAGTTTTCAAGCTTTGTGCTAGAAAAGTTAATCAGATAGTAATTTCTTAAAGAGGTGAAGGATGGTAACAGAACTGATGGATGCCTTGAAAGAGACTGTGCCAAAGTGACATTGCAGGGTAGATGACAAATTTATGATCTCACATGTGTTGTGTTATCCTGGGCACTTCCAGACTGGGGAGAGATGAGCCCTCCAGCACACATCACCATCCTGGGCTCTGCTACCCAGCTCAAGGGTTTGTAGAGTGCTCTGGCTTCCTTCCTAGAATCACAGAACAGTTTGGGGGGGAAGGGACCTTTCAAAGCCATCTAGTCCAACCCCTCTGCAGAGAGCAGGGACAACTTCAACTGGACCGTGTTGCTCAGAGCCCTCCTCAGTTTTGCCTTGAATGTTTCCAGGAATGGAGCATTCATCACCTCTCTGGGAACCTGCAATGTTTCACCTCCCTCAAAATCAGACATTTCTTCCTTATATCTAATTTAAATCTACCCTCTTCTAGTGTAAAACCATGATTCTTTTTCTTAACACAACTGATCTTACTGAAACGTTTGTTCCCACAGGTTGCCAGGAGATAGTAAAGAGGAGTGAGAAGACTGAACCGTGGGTCTAGAGAAAGTCTCATAGCTACCATGACACTCCCACCATGACAACTGAGGTTGCAATAGTATTGAAGGGAATGCCACATTGGTTCCATCCCCGTAATCAGTTGATATTGCGGGATCAGCACATCCTCAGAGAACTGGTGGGTGGGATGAGGAGGGAGTGGGGCAAGCCCAAAATGATGTGACTGTAGGAGGAAAGCTGCAAAGCTTTGCAGCTTGTCTTTCCCCTCCTACTTCAGGATTGTTCTGTCCAATCTATAATCCCATATTCCTTCAGTGTGGTTTTAATGTACATGCTAATGGAATGGCCACCAATCCCACGGAGAGATAGCAGTGCATTCTAGCAGATCTCACCATTAGGAAGTTTTCCCCGGATATTCAGCTTAATTTTTCATTCTTTAAATTGATGTCAATTACCCCCAGCTAAACCTAGTTATGTAGTGGAAGACAGGTTTAAAATACTACATGATCTCACTAAATTGGAGAAATGGACAGAAATCAATACAATGAGAGGCAATAAGAATGCCCATAAAGGTTAAGTGGCTGATGGAGGAAGGATTAATGAAATGCACAGATACTAGGTTAAATTGCAAATATCCTTACTTCGCTCTTACTCACTCCATACCACACAAATATGTTCTAATCCAGCAAATCAAATGAAGAGGCACCTTAGAATTTGACTAGTGATTTGGAGAAGTAGAGATGAATATTAAGGGAAGAGATGGTCTAGGGTGGCTTTATTGTGTGGAAAATTGCCTATAAGACAAGAATGAGACACCAGGAGTAAAAAATAAGACCTGTCAATAAGAATATGACCTGCAATATAATTGGTGTCAAGAAGTATGTTGGACAGCCTGATGAAGTCTAGAGAAATGCTGAGAAACCTACTTTGTTGTTAGTTTCTCATGCTTGTCTGGGTGGACAATGATAACTACAGTACCTGGGAGTCATTGACAGCTCCTCTCTTGGAATTGGGTGAAGATTGTTGGGCTAGGGCTTATGGGGTTAACACATTTGCATGGCAGAGAGATACAACAGCTTGTCTTCAAAGTACTTGGAACTAACCTTAGAAGGTTTTCTGTTCAGGTCTGTCATGCCACAGAGAGGAGAACGGGATGTATTCTGGGGAAAGTAACAAATGCCAGAGAGAAGATCTGCAGGGGAAGCTGAGGAGAACTGCATGTACCAGGGCAGGAGGAGGTCCTGGGGCTGGTCTGTCTACCAGTCCCAGAAGACAGCAGCTGAATGAAAGCACTGCTCAGTACTGTGGTTCAAACCAAAGATTTCTTGAGGATCCACATCAGTTTCTGCGCAATACGTTTTTTTAAATATAAAATCAAAGGTTTCGACTACCTTTATTTAAATGTGAAAAGGTATTTATTGTGTGACCTGAAACAGGACATTACCTAAGTTTGCAGAAAGTCCAAGTTATGGTTTCTCAAAGTGAGAAAGAACTTGTCAATAACCTTTAATGTGGTTTGAGCATCTCTCTTTTTTCTGCAATGACTTTCAACTCCCAGCTCTAAGGAGTCTTTGCAGTGTCAGTGTTTTCCATTTTCTAGTGGTTTCCATTTCTATTTTCTGGTGGTTAAAAGGCTTGTGGGCCTACAAAAAAAACCAAAAAAACAAAAAAACAAAAAAACAACAAAACAACCCCAAAAAAAACCAGAAGGGAAATTATTAACTCTTTTGCTGCTGATCATTGAGAGGAAATCAGTACAGATTCCCTCACAGGTATTTTCATTGCTAGAGACAGGTTTACATAATGATGTAAATGATGTAATGATTTTATGTATGGTGGTGCAGATATTTGTCCATTGATGGTGATGGGAGAACCTAATGGAAATAGGACTGGAAGCAGGGAAGAAGCTGACATCTGTCCACTTCCCACAGTAAGAAATATGTAATAGCATGAGTGATTCAGCAGGTGCACCAGCAACCCTGAAAAGCCACAAAACTGAAGCTATGCAATGTCGTCCTTCAGGCAAGGGTGAAATGGTGCCAAAAATGAGACAGGGTAGCTGACCTTGGCTTGGAACTTGATGACGACAAGGATCCGTCCACCCTTTACTATTCCTATTTTCACAACATCAAGGGTGATGATTTAGTAGGAATTAAATTATTCCAGCCACAATCCAGGAGTGGTGGTTCGAGGCAAAGTCTTGATTACTCTGTGTAGGAAAATCAGTCATTGCTTGGTCTTGGTGAATCTGAGCTTAACCTTCTGCATTAAGCATTCAAGCTCAGACATGCAACTGATTGCACACAAGTGTCATTTCATTCAGCTACTGTCATCAGATGCAAGACTTGGATAGACAATTAAAGCAGCTCCATTTGCAGCACTTCAGGATCATTCCTGTTTTTATATAAATGCTATCCAGAAACCTTGCAGCTCTCATTCACACAAGTAGTCATGATGAGTGATCTTATTGAGGAATGCTAATTCAGTCCCTGAAAGTATCCGTGTATACTTGTAAGATTCACAGCTCTCAGAAGCTAACTCCAAGTACAAATATACCATTAGTTACATACAACTCCTGCACTATTCCTCTGCAAAAACCTCTCGATTTTTTTTTTTACAGAATTATCAGTCTTTCTATCAGAAATATCTGTTAAAATATTAAAAGAAGCATCAGCTCTTCCAAGTGTTGTTTCAATTTTATGCAGTGCTTCCTGATTCTAAGTACTGATGTGATTCACTAAGGCTGGCTTTAGCTGACAGAGGCTGTAATCAGTGGGGGAAAAGAGACACTCCTCTGGAGGATGAATAACAGGAATCACCTCTTACCTCTGATTTTGAAGACAGCCTACAGAATGGCTGTCCTTGGCTGAAGCTAACCTTCATGAGCATCCCTCACAATGCCCTAAGACAAGGACTTGCTTTCACTGGGAAGGGATGTGGGAGAAAAAATTCTGCACATGCAAAACAGGCAATGGTATTCTGAGAAGGTCATGTTGGGGAAATGACATCTCGGGCAAGAATGAAACAGTACCTGAAGCAAACTCTGTATTTGGAGGATCAGTGCACTCACTTAATATCAAAATATTGGCTGGATGCTAAACCTGATCCAGGTTCAAAAAGCAGGAGAAAACAGTCCTGTAGAAAAGAGCCATCAAAGGCTATTAAATACAGAAAATTACTGCCTCTGGCTAAAGTCCCCAGGTGACAGACTGTCAGGAGCACGAGTGCAGGTACAGGAGGAGAGGCTGCGGTGCTTGTATCCCTCCTAGTGCAGCCTCCTCCACTGGCTTTGGAGAGAATCAAGGAGGCTGGGCTGGGCAGCTCATCAGTCTGCTGTGGTGTGCCACCCTTACCTACTGAGTTTGGCTGTGGCCAGCAAATACCATGAAACTTCCCAAGAGTGCGGATGTTTCCCTGGGAGCTGATGTTGGCTGTTTCTCATGGCTTCACCAGGCAGCAGTGAAACTCCCCTTTATTTCAGTGATGTCAGAAATTGAGTATCTGACCAGCTCAAGAGAGTTCTACATTAATGACTAAAATGTTGAAAAATGCATTGTCACAGCATGAGGAATTCAATCTCTGTAGTAGTTCTCTCCAGCTTGCCTGGACCAGAAGGTCCAAAAGTTGGCTGACAATGCCTAGTCTGTGGCTGAAGAAGGGTCTTTCAAATGTACTACATGAGTTCCTTGGTCTCCTAATAGGATTGTGTCCAGGAGGTTTGGGTGCTGGGGTGGGATCTCTGGCAACCTGCATCAATAGTTCACGTGAGTATTAAACTGGCTGCCTCTTGCTTTCTCGAATTTATGGAATGTTGTATTCTTTTCTTCACCTCCTTTACTGCTGGAAAACAATTACACTAAATTATTAAACATGTTCTATTACACCTTTCAGCAGGGGGTGACATGAGACATAAGTAGTACTATAGTTTGGTGTTCTTTTTTGGGATAAACAGGTATGTAAATACAAATTATTATCTTCTTGATTTTTTTGAAACCATTGGAAAAGGTATATGGCCCATTAGCGTACACGTAAGGATGGTACTTCTTTCTACCCTCTCTCCTTTTCTTTGCTTGATATGAAGGACAAAATAGGTCAATGAGAAGGAGTTTGAAATAGTAAAGATGAATGTGGTAGGATTTACCCTGTGTGCAGAGCTGGAAGTTGTTTGTAAGAGAAAATTCTGTCTGTATGTAAGTCCACTGCCTTCAACAGCCTGATGCCACGGTAGAATTAAAATGTGTTTTTGCTAAGAAAGAAAGTAAGGTTCTTAGCAGTTATTTTTTCCTTCCTGATGATAATCAGTGGTTGTAGATGGTTTGGAGGTTCATGTGACAGCCATAGATCTCTTCTGTCCCAGGACAGCCCTGATCTGCGCAAGCTGCACACCAAAGACACCTTTTGGAATGCCACCTGTACTCCTGACGGGAGGAGCATGGTTCAGGAGGGGTCTCTGACAGCTCAGCACCACAAATGTTATCAAGCAAATAAAATGTGCCTCCCACACACATCAGCTTTGTCTACTTTAGCATGTGATTACAAAATAATCAAACCAAAGTCCAGCAAGGAACTGAGGATATATCCTGGGCAGTTTTGACATAAAAAATGTAGTGAGGTAATTTATTTCCTTTATCCATTGTAGCAAATGGGTCATGCTGGCTGGCTGGTTTGGGAATAAAATACAGTTTTAATCTCTTAGCCAAGTCTACAAGAAATCAGTCTCAGTGAATCTCAGCTAAATGAAGAAATATAATGGATATATTTGAGGAAAGAAAAATCTGCTTGCAGTGTGGCTGGGCTGCTGGGTGAGTGGGTTGCTGGGCTCATACTCCATGTCTGTGTGCCCAGACAAGCCAGAGGATTTTGGGAATGACCAAATCGTGGTGAGGCTGCACAATGATGCACCCCTTGCTCAGACCATTTCAGGAGCAGTCCAGGAGGCCACCCTGCCCTGGGGTACTTTGTCACTGTCCTGAGCCTTCTCTGATGGGCAAGTGGCTTCTCTGGTTGCTGGGTGATGACAGCACTGAACAGCAGCACAAACACATGCTTGTGTTGCTGGGCTGGTCCAAGACAGGGGCTGGTAAAGCACAAATCTCTGCCTGTTTTTTTTTGTTTTCATATAAGAACTTCAGCCCCATGCCTTTCTCTTGGATGCTGGTCTCTGCTTAGCCACAGTGAAACTGCAGTGTGTTTTCCTGTGGAATATAAGACAAAAAGGAAATTAGGCTGCGTGTATACGACCAGGATGGTCACAAAGAGGAGAGGACCCCAAATCCTGGATGCCATCTGGAAAGTAGCTGCTCTGTTCTCTGAAAATCCTTCTCACAATTTCTGCTACAGTGCTATGGATAAATACACCCTAATTCCTCCAGCATTTGCTCAAGTTGCAGTAACAGGGAACATTGCAGGGGACAGAAGAACAGGGCACTGAATCCTCAAGTATATACAGAGTTATCAAGTGGAATCTAAGTTCCTTGGGTTATGACCATAGTAGGATGTGTAGGTCCCTACAGTTTCCCTCCTGAAATCTCCATCTTGTTCCACTAGACACATAGGAAAAATGGTGAAGTGCGTCTGAATAATTCTTGTGATTGTATGGGGCATGTGGAAGTCTAACCAAATTCATTACTTTACAGAAAGAAATGAAAAAGCCTTATCTGAAGAAAATCTGAACCTGCAAAATTCTCAGGTGTCTGAGGGCCTTCTCAAGACCATGTTTTACATTTTCTCTTTTCTTCCTGTGATGTTTTGTCTCCAGATTTTTTCTCCTTCTCTCTTAACTGCCTTTCCTCATTTCATTCCACACTGCTATTGCCAGGTTTTTTTTCTTGCTCAAATTCCTGCTCCCTTTTAGAGAGCATGGGGGTAGCTGGGAAGATGTCTGTGAGTCACAGATAAACAGTCTCCACTGTGAGTAACTATTTCAGATCTTGCCATGCAATGACACAGGGTGCTGTCGGTGCCTGTTAAAGAGAAACCCTCCTTTGGGAGCATGTCCTTGCTAACTAGGAAGTCTTATCTTACAAATACCTTTAAGCCCACACTTGAGTCTGTGTTTGCTTGTCTCAAGACAAAACTCAGTAGCTTCTGTTGGTGGTGCCAAGGTGAGGTGACGTGAGCCTGTGGATATGGGTGCCCTGCTCTGGCTTTGCTTGCTCTCTGCACTGCCAGGAAGCTCTCTGAAGGTGATTGGACACGGTTTATTTGCACAAGGCTGGGTGCTGCAAGAATTACGCTTATGTGACTTCAACTTAGAGCAGAGCAGATCCTGGCAGGGGGATGTGTTCCCCCACCCTTTATTTGAGTAGGAGATTCTGGAAAAACTGTCATTATTTGGAGCAATATCAACACACTTAGTAGTGATCCCCCAGCCACCTTCCATGCTGTATGACAGCCTGAAAAATGCTTTTTTCTCATGTGGCCCCTCTGCTTTGAGGGCAGATTTAGCAGGAGGTGCCCAAGCCCTCCTCTTTGGGTTTCCCAAGAGGTATTTCTTCTGGGACCACTTGGTATGATGAGATGAAGAGTTGTAGATTTGTGGCATGCTCCCCATGTTCCCGTGGCTGTGGCATTGCAGGAAGGTGCATCAGGATCTGCTTTGCAAGTCCTAGTTTTGCTTGCCAGGAGATTTTCCCTGTTGATGTCCCTGTGGTAGTGGCCCTGGATGGGCACCACGTGAGAGCAGAGCAGTTGTTTCCTACTGGCAAAGAGCAACTGAGGCAGCTCCAGTCTGTGCAGTGCCTTTGCTGATAAAAACAGTTTTGCTTTTCCCCTGTGACAGGACAATCTTACCTTGGTTTGCTTGGCTTTATTGAGAGAAACAAGCTGAAGGGGTAGGAGTTATCTGAAACTCCCACTTATCTGCCTGGTACATTGCTTCTCTTGCAGAATATTTAGCTTTCAGGCCATGGAGACTGCATCAAGCTTCATCAGCTGATGTTGAACGTTTTTGAAGTTTCAATTGCTTCCTTGCCCGAGATGGAGCTATCATTTTTTATTGCTTTGGTTGCTTAGGCAGGGAAAGGGAAAGATGAACAAATCAGTACAGCCCTCTTGAATTAGGATTGATTTTCATGAATTCTTCTTGTTGATTTTGAAACACAATTGTTTCTAAAACATTTAATTGATTGAGGTTTCTTCTTTCTCCATTTTTTTCAGCAGCATTTGTCCTCAGCCATTTGCCACTGCTGGGAGAGGAAAAAAAAGAAAATAAGCTCTGTGTGAGATCAAGATTTCAACGCATTACACACCAAAACATTTGTTGCTATTTACTTTTAAAAGTGCCCTTCTGAGGCTGCACGGCTACAGCTGCCATCTGTTCGGGATTACGCTTTGGAACTCCTGGTTTCTCTGCAAGCCTCCCGCCCGGCGCTGCTCTGTTGGCAGAGGGAAGAGGTGCTGGGGACAGGGCTGGCTGCAGGGGAACAGCACCTCCACAGCTGGATCTGAAATCCTGGTTGTCAGGAGACCACCAAGATGGAAGAAGATTGCAGTTAGTGAAGGTGACTCCAGAGCATTTTTTCCGAGATTCAGTGAGATATTCATTACGTGTTTGTTGAAACACCAGAGAGGGCCATAACAGGAGTGTTGCTACTCATCTTCTCTGTTTAGTCAGACAGCAGGGGGATGTGACCAGTGTGTGCCTTGGCCCCTGGAAAAGCTTCTGCCCAGCTAAGCTTCTGAGCAGTGTGATGTGGCGGCAGAACAGAGTTTTTCAAGGTGCCAGGGAAAAACATCATCCCCTGAAGTGGCAGGAGCATAACTGTGTCCTGGAGTCCATCTCTCAGGTAGGGTGAGTAACTTCCACTGCTAGTAATCCCTCACAAGTGTGTGACAGCCTGAAAAATGCTTTTTCTCACTCAAGCAAATGTGCACATCAGTTGGTGAATCAGCTGAGGGAGGTTTTCTTCAGGAGCCAGTACAGGCTGTGTTTAGCTCTGTGTTTTGGGAATAAAGTTCTTTTCCAGTACAAGAAACATGAGGTTTCATTGTGGTGTGGTCTTTTTCTCTCTTTTCCAAAACAGGTTTGTGGAATAGGTCTAAGAAAATTCTCTGGGATTCATTTTGCAAGGAAAACAATGGAGCTCCTGTTGCCAGACTTGCAGGCCCTGCTGTGAACTCACAATTTTCAATAGCTCCAAGAGCCTTCACGGGTCCCTCCAGGTGGTGGGAAGCTGAAGAGTTCCAGTGACCAGCCACAAACCCAATGGAGATGCTGGCACAGCATTTTCCTCCCTGCTTAGATCTTGCTTACAAGCTCTGAGGGCAACAGATGCTAATTATTGACATAACAGTCATCACCTTTGTGGCTGTAACTCTTCTCTACACGTCCCTGTACCCTTAGCCCACCCCCGCTCTGACATCACTGATGTGACAAATTGTTAAGCTATGCAGGAGCCTGAAGATGGGTCTGTGTTTACCAATTTTGCAAATCCACTAAACAATGTAATAAAGGCTGAAGGCAGGGTATTGCTTGAGCAGGGAGTCAGGGAATTCTGCCTGCCTGAAAGGGTCCTACTTTTTGCAGCATGGGCTTCTGAGGCCAACTTTATGAAATTGCTCAGAGACATGAAAAATGAGCAATGTTTTTCACAAGTATTCAGCAAACAAGAATTCTTGTTGTGCCAGTGCTGTGCATATGAAGGAAACTTGTTTCTCTGGGCCAGATTCTGGATGCTTTTTTGCATTTTTTGACTTGTAGGCTTGTATATCTGGGGAAAGTCTGAATTACGGATAATACAGTAACACTGTTCCTCTGGGTCCCCAGTATGTGCTCTGAGTCCCCAGTACACTTCTGCTATGGAGGCTAAATGGATCTGCTTTTCTAAGGTAGTCTCTTACTCAGATTTGTAATTGCAGCCAGAAATAATAATTTTTTTAGAAACTGACAGAGTTTAACCTCCCAAGCCGTGAGTAGTTTTTAAAAATTGCCCTGATGCTTCTCAGTGACTTGAGTAAATTAGAGAAATATATCCTCTCGTGTGCTTCTTGTCTATTTACTTATGCTTCTGCTGCCCAGAAATTATTTGCACAGCTAGCAAAGAGGCAAGCCAAGACAGTGTCCCTGTTTGTAGCAGTACTGCCATTTGGAGGATCTATTCTTGCTTTGGGTCACCCTGGCCATGCAAACTCCAGCCCCCAGAGCAGCACAGAGGGCTCAGTGCTGGCACTTGGCATTCCTCAGCCAGACCAGGGAAGATGGCTTGGGAGAAATCAGTGTGGTTCTGTGGCTTGATTCTCAGCTTTCAGTGGTAATGAGCTGCTCTACATTTGGTGTGCACAGTACAGCTGCTCCAGTGGAGCCCTGGATTTTTATATGTTTATCACTAATCACTTTACATAAGCAAGGTGGAAACATATGCAAAGTTGGTTGTGTTTACACTTTTTGGAGGTTTTACACTTGTTGGACCATGTTGACTCAGAAAAAAATTTTCTGTGAACCTGGTGCCAGGTTCGTGACGAGCTGGGGATGGAGAGGAATTTCTTTGCTCTTTAAGTGGCAAGATAGGCAGTGCTGTGGTGTGCAAGCATTTAGCCAGTCTATTGTGGAGCTAAACTATATGTTAGACCTTTTCATTTCCTCTAGGAATGTTTTTTCCTTTCTTACCCCTTGGTCTCTGTGTCAATAAGATCTGGACTGAAATCGTGCCAGTGCTTTTCCAGATAATACCACCAAATGCGGCAGAAAGGAATAATGCACTTCCTGGATGGGTCCCTGGGGGCTTTCAGGGCTTCTGGTGACTGCAGGGATTCTGGCTGTGGGCAGGGAGTGAGGCAAGAACCATCTGGACAGCACTGGGCTGGGAAGGCAGTGACCAATTTTTTCTTGGACTAATCACATCAGGCAATGGAGCCAGCAGCAAACTGTGTCACGAAGAATGTAAAATATTGGCAACATCCCAGGCCTTTCCATTAGGGCTGGATTTCCCATCTCATCTCCCTCTTTCCTCAAACCCGTGTTGATGCTGTTTTTTCTTGAAGAATTAAGTATGTCTGATTCTGGCTTCTGTCAGGTCACAGTGTTGTCAACTCAGGCATCCTGCCATAGCCCAGTAGAGTCTCAGGAAATCTACTCTCTAAGGTTACAAAATCAAGGCTTGAATTGTAATAGAGAATTAATCTTTTTAAATTCACCTTTAACCCATGCAATTCTGACCATCTCCATATTCATATTGTAAGTGGGTTTTATAAGTTTGCTGGAAAAAGTATGGGATAGTTTTCATTCCTCTTGCTGCAAAGCAACATTGTTTAACCCATTAGGTCTGATACGTGGCTGGAGGGACTGAGATTGGCTTTTGCTGAAGGCTGGGGTTAAATTTGAGAGGCACCTGGGAGCTGAGACACAAGTGTGACCTTTTCCTGACCAGAGAGGTAAGCTGAGACCTTTCCCATACCATGTTTCCAGCACTCCAAGGCTGACCAGCATCATGGTTTGCAGCCTCACCAGCACTGGAAGGCTGGGCTAGCAGCCCCTACCCAGAGCCCTTCACAGAGCTGCCTGCAGCACTCAGTCCCTGCTACACCAGCACCAGCAGCAGTGCTGCTTTTCCACTGCAGCTGCTTGCTTGAGCCCAGGATTCAGCAACTCTTTGGACAGAGATCAAAGGCTTCATCAGAGAACAGGGGTGCCGTTGCTTCTACTTGGTCTGTAATCAAAAAGGCACAACCCATCAGCAACTCTTTTTGACAGGACATGCAGGGCAGTGAATCCCTTCTTTTTTCCAATGCTTAAGAAGAGGTTTTGATTTTCGGACGCGTGATTGTATGCTTTGGTTGTCAGGCTGTGTTTAATTGTTTAATTATTTAATTAGTCATGCAAATTTCGCTGGCATTTTTGTACATCCAAGTTGTTACTCTAGCAATTAAAAGGCTGCTTTGATGAGCTCCTCTCATGGTGTGTGGTGCAGCAGAGCCTGCTCAGCAAGGTTTGGATGGGGTGGGTGGTGCGGTGATAAAGGAGATTCACTTTCTGCTCATTGAAGGACCATCTGGGGTAGGGAGAGGAGGGGTCAGCAAGACAGTGATCAGGAGGGGCAGTGCAAGACTGGTGATCTCCAGACCTTGGGAAGCTGAAGATATCAAGCAATAGCTAGTCTTTGTTGAGGTAAATTGTTGGCCTGGGGCACTGCGTGAACTGACCATTTCCAGTGTTACTGATGGCAGTAAAAGACCCATGGAGTCCCTCACAACATGCATCATCAACCACACAACTAGGCAGAAACCTCCCAGTTCCCCCTCTCAGCCTCACAGGGAATCAACAGGAGGAAATTTTTGATGGGAAATGAGCTTCTCTGAAAGAGAAACTCCAGTGCCATGTTCAGTGGGGCCTTCAGACCAAATTGTGCATATCTCCTTGTGTAAATTGGACAGAAACTGGCCGAAGTAACTGGAAGAGTGACAGTCCTCAGGCTTGTATGATGGGGGAAATTATTTTCTTGAGAGTATGTATATAATATGTTGTTATTATTATAACATAATAGTATGAGCTAAGCTAATTAAGCTTAAGAAGCAGCATAAGAGCTAAGAAGTTAAGAAGCAGCATCCATAGGTTCCTCCTCTGCCAGAGGAACTGGTGGTGAACAGGAATACTTCCCAGTGGGAAGGGAGGTGGGGGTAGTATAAATGTGTGGAAATGACTCTTTATATGGAGTGCAAGTGACTTCTGTAGATGGGTCCAAGTTTTATGGGCCTACAAAGCCTTGAGGGTAAAAACATATTTTGTTGGTTCTGGATGGCAGGAGAAACCCTTAGGACAGAGAGTTCTTGAAGGGCACAGCCTGGTGCCATGCTGGGAACTTTCACTCAAACCAGCATTGGTGGGCTTGAAGTGAGCTCAAAAGCTTTGATTGTTGGTTCTTTGGAAATACATTTATCCTGCCTATCACCCTCCTAAAATTAGGTTCTGTTTCTCAGCCCTTAATTGTTTTGCTTTGTCAAACATTGTTTGATGGGAAATCAATCTCAGTGGTTTTGCTATTGCTTTCTCAAGGAGGCCTCCCCTTTCTCCAACTTATTCCATTAATATTTATTGCACTGGCAGGTAGGATCCTGAATTAAAGTTTCTGTTATTTCCCCATCTCCCTGCTGTTTTCTCTGTACTTTTGATCAATGTTCTAGTTGCTTTGACTGTATAAATTCATTGCCCTACATTTTCTCTTGCAGCCTCTAAGCTGCAACTGTATTTTGCTTGGAAGTCTCCTAAATTCACATCTCCTTAGTACTGTCTTCTTCCAGCCTCTCCTGTCTCTGACTCTTTTAGATCACTGTAAGGAAGAAGCTGCTCACCACTGTAATTAATGCTGCATTTCACCCTGTACCTGTCAGTGCTGGGGGCGAGCTGGGGACAGGCTTTATTTTGGAAGGTGGTGAGAAGTTCTCCATTGGGGAGGCATTAACTTCACAGTGTCCCAACCAGGCTTGGTCATCACTGGGTTGGCACCAACGCCTGGGTCTCTGTTGGGGCTTGGCCTCTTGTGCCAAAGCCATTAATGTGGGCAACGGGTGTGTGGCTGGAGGGAGCTGGGGAGGCAACTCTCGATGTCTGCTGACATGGAGCTGGTGTGATGCTTCAGCATGTGAACAACCACTTTGTGCCTCTGCTGGGGATGTGCTTGATTACTCTCACTGAGAATGAGACTTCCTTCCTCCTGGAAATCCTGCCCGGGAAAGCAGAGGAATTAGCTACATGAATCTGCTGGGAAAATTCACAGAATAGAAAAATACTGTTTCTGCCTGTTGTTGCTAAACAATTCAGGGGCCCAGTTCTGGGCTCTGGAATGGGCTTAGCAGGATGGGCTGTGTCCCATAAGCTGCAGCCCTGGATGAACGGGGCTCTGCAGTGCCATGGCTGGGAGGCAAAGCTCCCTGAAGGCAGAATTCATGTAGACCCAGCCTCTGCTTTTTGGGGCAGGGGAGTAGAAAAGGTGCACTGGAGGAAGACTGGGCTGTCATGTTAATATAGCAAATGGCTTTTGTAAGCTGCCTTACAGAAGAAAGAGGATGTTGGCTGGCAGCACATGAGCTTGGCTTTTCTCCTCTCCCAGCAAGCTGCCAGAGGGTGGGTGCTCACTGGCAGCAGGTGAGTGATGTGAAGTGGATTTCTCCCCATCTTCTCTCATCATGCCACACTCCAACCCCCCCTCTACTGTCCCTGCAGTGGGTGCTCCAGCAGCACCCAGGGGAGCTCTGGCCATCCTGCAGCTCTCTGGAAGGGGATATTGTAACCCAGAAGCCTGGGAACACCACTGGGTTCCCAGAAAATGGGGCAATATGTTGCAATGGAGTAACATTTCAGCCAATTAATAAAGAGCAGAAACTCATCTTTTTATTTGAGGCCAACTACTAGATCACTTAGTAACTGAGCATAGACCAAGCGCAAGAAGAGAGGGAAAAGGAACAATTCAGTGATAGTTTAGTAGTAAATTATTATTTATTTATGTTTATGGTTGGCTCCCACATCAGCACGTGAGTCAGGGTGAGGTGTGCACTGTGTGCTGTGTTTGACAGAGGACCAGATCCCAGTGCTGTGTCCCAGCACAGAGCTCTCCTGCACACTCTGGCAGCTAAATGAACATGAAAAGAAAGGGAACTTTCCCAAAGTCTTGGAGGGAGATGGTGTTCGTGCAGTTCAGTGAACCACTAAAGACTGAATGGATGGAAAACCAGGACAGGAGGAAAACCCTGACATAAGAGCCAAGAAGACACCAATTTCTATACCAACTTGCTCAGCCCTGGCTATATTAACAAGCCATTTTCTTCCCATCTGTCTCAGAGCTAAAACTCCAGCCTCAAGGACACAACATGCCCCACTTGCCCTACAGCGAGGGTGGGATCTGGTGTCTCATGGTGATGTGCAGGACCCTTTCTCTCTCATGCTGGATGCAGAGGGCATCTCCCATGAGGATTGTCCCCCTGCTCTGCACTGGGCAGCAACACGAGGGCAGCTCAGGTTTCAGCCCCTCGGTTTGCTGACTCAGGGCCTCGCTTTTGACTGCTGCCGCTTCCTGGAGCTCATTGTTTGGCCATGCTTCCTTCCTCCCCGGTCCAGCACCGCTGAGGGAGTGGGATCCCCTGGCTGGGGAATCAAGGATTATGCTCCCAAGTGCCACTTCACCCCCATTTTCAGCACGTTCCCTTCCCCATCCTGCCAGAGCGGCCATATCCAAGGAGAAGTAAGGCTACAGAGGAGGGGAAAGATGCTCCCTCTGCCTCTCCTTTCCAATCCTTAGAGCCATTGGGCACTCAAAATCCACCACTGCCTTCTGAAACTAATCCTCAAATGAAAAACTAAGTTGTGGCAACATCTGGGATAAACCTGATAGGATGCCCTGACTGAAGTGTCTCACCTTGACAGCTCCCTGTTTTTAGGCTCTGATTATGTAGAAAAGAGTATTTAGGAGAAAATATTCTTCAAAGGCTTTTTGTCTTATGGAAACGGAGAGATAAACAGAAATTACTTGAAATGTGCTGAATGAATGATGGATGAAATCTGGCTTGGTCCAGCTGGTAGAGGTTTTATGCAGAACAATCTGGCTCATTGTTGGGCACCTAAGCTTTGCTTAACCTCAGATTTACAGAAAATAATTTTAGTCCCATTAAAATATGTCCCGGCAGTCATTCAGTCCCATCTGCAAAAGGAATTGTACCTTCCCCAAGGCCAAACAGATCTCATTTGTGCTTAATTCGTTCAGCCCATTTATGTTTCTTCTTTGTGTTACTTCCTTTCAGCCCTCTTTGAATAAACCAGAGCTGAATTATATCCTGGAAAGAGAATGCTATTGGTCAGTGGAAATGAAGAGCAGAAGTGGATTATTTGGATAAATATTCATTCCTAGAGACTTCTGGAGGTAGGAGACCTTCCAGGGAATCACAGGGCCTTGTGGAGGATGGGATGAAGGCTGGGTCTGACCATGGCATGGGATAACCCCTCCATCCAGGACAGAGCTGCATCTCTTGGAGGCCTATTTTATCCCCAAAAGATGCCTGTTCTGACCACATTACCTGTGTCATTTCAGGATCTGTCTTCAGCAAAGCCCTGTTAGCTTAGCTGCTCATAGCAAGTGCCTGAGCTCTGGCAGGGCTGGCAAACTGCTTGGCCATGGCTGAGTGTGGCTGTCCCTGCTGCAGTGATGCCAGTGTGTGTGCTGTGTAGTGCAGGGATGCTCAGGGAGGTTCAGCTCCTCCTGCTGTCGCTCAGCCAGCAAAAAATGCTGCACAAATCCAGGTTTACTCATGGCCTTCTGGTTTAAAAAAAAAAAAAAAATTAAAAATCCACCTTTGTTCATCTCACCTTGAGTTTGTTTTTCTGTGTTTTCTCACCTACCCCTCCCTCTCCTCCAGCTGCACTGCAGTTTCACTAAGATAGCCCAGCTGACCTTTCCAGACTGCAAGAAAGCCCTTTTCAGAAAACAAGGGGAGAGATTTTATTGTATGTCCGTTCTATAAATAAAACGGTTCTGTATTTCTAGAGCATCTTCCAGCTGCTGATTTCAAAGATCCTTGAAATTGTCAATTAGTGAAGCATCCCGGCTCCCTCGGGGAGGAAGCCCTGGGTATTGTTATTGGTACTCCCTGGAAGGAAGGACTGTTGCTTGTTCTGGGCTTTGCTCAGTCCCTGAAACTGTGAGTTCCTGCATGACAAGAAGGGATATGAGGGGATTTGAGCCCTGGCTTGCTCTCTGCCAGATCCCAGCAGGAGCAAAAACTCTATTTCTTTTTCTAAATTAGGAGATTTGGTCCCATGCAGTCCCTGCCTGTATTCTGCTTCCATTATATCCCAGTTGCAAGAGGCAAAATCAGCTTCTTCCTTTCATTTCTATAAAGCACTGTGCACAGCCAGGACTTAGTACAAAATCTCCCCAAATCAGAATATGTTAAAACTGGGGGGCTTTCCCCAGAACAGGCTGTGTTTCAGTGGAAGAGGGAATGATTCCCATGTCAGATCTGATAGAAAAATTATACAACAGCCCAGTGTGCAGAGTGGTGCAGACACACAGACCTACCTCAGGCTCCCCAGCTGTCCTCACAGCAGTACATCCCCACAAAAACAGGAGGAAAGGTTTCAGCATCTGTGTGAAAGCCTCCAACACAACCCCATGTACTGAGCCAGCTTTCAAGGGCTTATTTTTTTTGCATGAAGCATCCTTGAAGTGTAACGTTCCTCATGTTAGATGTTTTTTAAAAGCTTTTTTCTTTTTGAAGGAGCAGGGCAGGAGCAGCAGCTGAGCTCCACGGCTGCCTCACCCCATGGCACAGCACTCCCAGCCCAGCCCTGGCCCACTCTGATGGAGCTGCCGGCAGCATTGCCTCCCACGTCCTCAGATGGACACCAAGTGAGGAAGAGCAGGAATGGGAGAGAGCAATCCAGAGCCTTTAGGGCCTCTTCCCAGCCTCAGGGACGGGCGGGATGGGGCAGGTTTATTTTGGGAGCTGTGGCTGCTCCTCCCGGCGCTGATCATGGGGCAGCTGCATGCACAGGCTCTGCCCCAGCTCGTGTTGGCACTGTGCTGGGCTTGTGACAGGCTCAAAACTTATGGAAAAAGTTGGCAAGGGCAGAAAATGTGGAATTTTATTTTTCTCAACCAATATAATGCATGGAGAATTTTTTTTTTCTTTTTTCTCTAAACTCACCCCCTCCCGTACCCCAACCAGCCAAACAATGTTTGAATTACATCAAACTGGTGGGTTGAAATTTGTTGATCTTTCTTAGTAAGAATGCCTTGCAGTCCTTTGGAGGACAGGGCTCTGTGGGGGTAACTCCCTGTTCCTGGCTCCCTGCAAGGGACAGCTCCTGATGCCCCTTGGTATACTCTGCTGGAGGTCGTGGGAGCAGGGATTGATACTCCCAGGCAAAGCAGGAGAGGGGAGAAAAAAGGATGCTGTAGTTTTTATGTGGTTCACAATATCCCTGAAGCCCTCAGATGCTGTTTTTCAGGGTTTGGAGGCCTGTTGAGGTTTTTCCCATGGTTACAAACCCATGCTGCCAGCTTCATTGCTACTGTGCATGCTGATTTCCAAAGAAGCCAGCACAGTCCTGCAGCCCACAGGACCCATGGCAGAGATGTTCTGCTGGCATGCAGAAGCCTGTGAGATCCCCACAGCCTTTGATATCCTCACTCCTGTTTTCAGCTTTTTTATCTTTCCAAGAATTGCTCTTTTCCAATCCTATTTTACTACCCCTGTAGCAAGGCTTTCATCTGCTGAGGCATCAAAAGCTTTTCTGAAGTCCAGAGTGAGTCCTGCCCACTCCTTCCACCTTCCTGAGTGTTTGATTACCCCCCGAGCAGATGATGGCCCTGCATCACACTCTCCCAGCCAGAAGCCTGAGCTCAGCCAGACCCAGTTTTGGCACAGGGAACCTCAAAACCATCCTGTCTTCCTGCTGCTTGGATGTAAATGAGGAATCTAAATGCCCACATCCATCCCACAGCCAACTCCAAAGTAGAGAGTTGTTCAGGTGGGGTACAGGGGAAAAAAGAGCAATTTTTCTTTTCAAACATGATTTTTAGAATTATTTTTAGAGCTTGATGCTCTAAATGAATGTGAATCATGGGTTTAGCCATATGAAACCTCCTTTTCATCTTTTTACCTTATCATTATCCTTGCACACTCAGTTTTATCTGTAGTTTGACATCTTTTATCCCCAGCCTTGCAGACAGCAGAAATAAGGGCAGATCTGCTCCCTAGCACTGGAAGCACTGTGTATGCAGGGCACACTGATTTGAAATTATAATCCTCTTTTTGTTGTATCCTCGCACTGTTTATTGTTACTGTATATACTGCTTGTTGTTGTAGTTTTCCATTTCATGCAAAATAAAAAAAAAATTTAAAAGAAGCCACAAATGCTCGAGGTCTGTTTGTTATTCTCTGTGTTTAAAACTATTTCCTAAAAACTAACTTCCCCGAAGTGCCTGCTTTTGCCCTTCACTTGCCATCCCTCTGACTCCACTCACATTAGCACAAACCCTACGAGCTTCCCAACAAACTGCAGAAAGCTCTTTGTCTGCAAAGGGTTGGAGAAAAAACTGTGAGTATGTTCCCAGAACTGGGAGCTTGTCCCTTGCTTTGATTTGCTGCTTGGCTGATGTAACTCGGGACTGTTTAGATTTCTTTGATGTGGCTGGTGCTGTGGGTCTGTGATGCTCCTGTGGCTTTCTGGGTAGTCATTATCCTGTCTCTGTCATGCTGCTGACAGCTTTTACGTGGCCTTCACCCCCCCCCCCCCCCACCCCAACATTTTAAAACAAAATAAAAATACATCAAATGGCATTTTGTCTTTTGTCTTTAATTTGGCCACAGCCTGCAGTTTTGGCAATGAGGGGAAGGTTTCTGTATGCACCAGGATGCAAAGCCTTCCTCTGCAGTCCTACTAAAGTAACTGTGAAAAAAACACCCCATAACCTGTGAATTTTCATCCTTGAGCTGTGCTTTGGGCTTCCCCTGATGCCTCTCCCTCTACACAGTGCAGTGAGCAGGGCTGTTGGTCCTCTTGGTGAGGTGGGTCTGGTGGCAGTGCTGCTGGTGGCAGGCAGGAAGGAAGCAGTGCCCCAGCCCTGAGCATGCAGCTGCCCCAGCCTCAGCTCCTGGCTGGAAATGGACCCCAGAAAAAGAAAGAGCTGTGGTCACTGCTACTTTGTGGAGGAGATGGAGCCAGACCCAGCAGAGTCTTTCAGTGGAAGCAGGGACCAGAGGACATCAGCTGCATGCAGGGGATTGAGGCTTCTCTCCCTGATCCAGGGCAGGAAGTCACCAATGTCCCCAGATAAAAGTGCAAAGCTAGATGCTTCTGTTCAATGGCGTTATACAACCTGGCACAAAGAAATCTCATTTATTTTCTCCTATCAGCCTAATGTGATGATTTGGGAGAGGGGGGACGAGCGATCTCCTGAACAGTTGGGCTGGGATTACACTTTTTCTATGGAGCTCATCACCGTAATAACCAGGAGCTCTTTTTATCAGCCCACCAGCCATGCCCTTTTAGGAGATTACCATTTTCCAATCTCATTTCTCATAAAAGAGGATTGCTGCCCATCCCCTCCCCATCCCAAACCCCTCGCTTATGAGTGTTTATCTGCTCAGGGTGTTTATGAAGCTCCAAACAGGAAACTTCTGTTTATCCTCTGCGTCATCAAGAGCTGGAAACTCAATGGGATAATTACTCTTTCAACAACACACGTAGCCCATCACTAGACTTTGGCATTTTGCTGGTGTCAATATTATATATATTTACCTAGCAGAGAGACATAATGCTTATTTGTTTCTCTTTCCTGTCTCTTTAACTTGGCATGAGATTGGGGTATCTGGCTCTCAGAGTATCTCATGGAAGGGGGGATTTTTACTTAAGGTTAAGGACAGGCTCTGCTTCCCTCAAAACCAGTGGCACTGAGGTGTCCCTAGCAAGAGGTGACAACTTGCCTGGACAGTGCCAGCCCCAAGTGAGCCCTGCTCACTCTGGCAGGACATCACCGACTGCTCTCACCTGCAATTGGAGAAGTCACATGTGAAGATGGCTTCTTCAGATGTTAACACAAGCACCTAGGCTGCCAGAAGGCTGGGTAATTAATCATTTATTTGGCAGAGCTTTTTCCTCTTTTTCCTCTCTGCAGGTTGCAGGGAAGACATTCTGATTCCCTTCACCTTTCAGCTGACAGTTTTTAAACTATGCAAAATGCAGAAGTAAGTTCATTAGTGATATCCACCCAATGAAATTCAAGATGTGAAGTGTTTTGACTAGCGCTGTTCAAATAGAGGAATCACTCAGGAGTATATTGCAATCAGTGCATTAAGATAAGATCCCAGAGCATTGGGTTTCCAGAGCATTGATTATAGATTAGCATCCCACTGCTTCAGAAATGGAGTCAGCCATCCATGTATGAACTAGAAGAGGTGACAGATATGGATGGATTCATGAGGAAGAGTCAGGGAACACCAGAAAACACCAGTGTGCAGCGTGGTCCCCAATGCCACTGCTAGTTGAGTGTGCCCAGGCAGTTTGTACATACCAGCAAATCACAGTATCCACCTTTTCTCCAGGGGCTGCATCATTCCTGCTATGCAGGGGCTCCCCTGCTGCCCCCTGGGACTTGGCCTCCCTGACCATGCATGGAGCATTATTTTGGCAAGGCTACAAATGTGGAAACCTTGAGCGGTTGGTCAAAGCAAATTCATTCAAAGGGAGTGAGTACTTGCCAAGTTGCTTTTTTTTTTTTTTTTTTTTTTTAATTCATTTTAGCTGTATTCACAGACCACAAATCTGCAGGCAGGAATGGGAGCCGTGTTTCTAATTTGGTACGAAACTTTTATTCCCACTTGGCGCAGAGCTGTTGCGAATGTTGAAGGCTGTTCCTAATCCTCTGCCCTGTACATTGAAAATGTGCTCCATCCATCCGGAAATGGAGTTATTTGCGTTGCATAGCAATTTTCAGGCAATAAATACAAGGTTCAGTGTTTGTGGGGACAAGGACGTGGCATCCTTACTGCATCATATGCAACCAGAAAGCAAAGACAGCAGTGAAGCAACGCGGAAGGGCTGGATTTCAGGAACTTGTAAAGTTCAAGGCCACCTTAAAAAATTTAAAATCAACTTTTGCCTTTGTAAACAGAGTATTTTCAAGATCCTGTTGGAGGAAAGCAGCACTTGGCTGTGTGCTTAAGAAGGGGACTTGTCCAGGTTTTATTCTAGTCCATAGTATTAGCCCCATGCCGAGGGATAAGCACCTGCTTAACCAGCAGGGTGCTGGGGTTTGTAGGGCTGCTGTGCCCAAATGGGGCGAGTCCTGCTGACCTCAGCAGGTTCCAGGTGAGGCTGTCCATCAGTCAGGATGTGACGTGGGAGCACCCAGGATATGAAATGTAGTGTGTCAGGAGTAGACGTGTCTCCAAATTCTTTCACCAGTCAAGAAACTGGCAAATCAAATAGAAATTATGTCTTGTATCGGTGTAAATGTGTTCAACATCATCTAGGGCTTTTCTACAAGCCCTACCATCACCTTGTGATTTCAATTGAAGATGAAATCAGTTCCACAGCTGAATCTAGGTGGAAACAATATCTCCTCTTTGAAAGCATTCTGGCCTTCTTTTTCATGCCCTTTCTTGAATTCAGATGTTTTGCCTATGCATAACTCTTACCCAGGGAATACCCACAGAATACATAGCAGAGAAGCTGTGGCTGCCCCATCCCTGGAAGTGTTCAAGGCCAGGCTGGCTGGGGCTTTGGGCAACCTGGTCCAGGGGAAGTTGTTCCTGTTCATGGCAAGGGGATTGGAATGAGATGAGCTTTAAGGTTCCTTCCAACCCCAACCATTCTGTGCTTCTGTGATTTGCAAGAGGGTTTAAAAGTCCTTATCAACATTGATACAATTCTAACTCTGCCACAGGTCACTGCCAAGGATCACTGCAGCTGCAGTGGCTGTTGGCTGTGGGTTGTGGTTATCTTTCCTCCCTTTTGGGGGCTGTATTTACCAGTAGAGTGCTTATCTTGTTGCTCCCTTGGTGGTAACTGGATAAGCATCTCCTGACAGCTGTGACCAGGATTTGCATCACTGCTAGCAAGGGACAAGGGCAAGAATTCCCTTATAGCCTAGGGAAGGGGCAATACAGATGCTTTTACAGAGATATTTGTGAATAGTAGAGGAGATGTGAAGGAGAGTGGCCAAAGTAATGTGTCTTGAAACATAGGGAAGGTTATTTTGATAAACTGCATAATTGTCAGATTTTGTTTCATAAAGGGTTTAATAGCACTGGGGAACTACAGTGCTTCCAGATCCTGGAGAAAAGAAGTTGGACAGTGATAGAAAGAGCTCTGCACACTGCCACAAGCCTGGCACCATGGGAACACACCCCTGCTCCTCCAGCAGCCTGTCTCCACGGAGGAATCCAACCCCTTCTGCAGTGCTAGATGGAGGAGAGCCGGCACAGCCTCTCCCCTGAACTGCTGGGAGCACACATCCCTCCTCACACAGTCGAGACTGCTGTGATGCTGCTAAAGAGCAGCCTGGGACAAGCAGCAGGGAGCTGTGCTTAAGATGTCAATAGGGAAGAGAAGGGTTGGGCAAGAATAGCAGGGCTGTGATTATTTGCCAGAAATTTGAGTCCCAGAGGCAGCAAGCTACAATAAGGAAAATCCTTGTGTGTAGATCTCATTCCTATGCCAGGAATGCATCTCTTGCATCACCCCATGCCAGGAGCTGGACATTTTCATGTGCCACTGCCATCACAGCCTGCAGAGAGCAAGGCATGCGGAGGGCACGAGCTGTGTGCCCTCATGATCCTCTGCAGTACTGAGCAGAGAGCTTTCTCTCTGCCCCACTGCTCCTCTCTGCTGCCACTGACCAGGAAATACCACAAGAAATGATGCCAGAGCCAGGGAGGGAGGCAAAGACACCCACAGAGATTGACAGCATCATCTCCCAGGGCTGGGAGCTGCCCGGCCACGCTGGCGTGTGCACGATGCTGGTTTCCATGGAAACGCAGCACACGATGTACTTCCACAGAGGAGCCACCAGTGATGCGGAGTGGACTGCAGGGTGACCTCTGGTCCCCACTTTGGTGGCATAGCAGGGTTTGAAGGGCAGAGGGGACATGGGAACCTGCTTTAGGATGAGCCCCTGTGGAGCACATGGGTCATGCTCATGGGGGTGCTCTGGGTGCTGTGCTGCCTTTGCTGCTGCCCTGGAGGGAGGGGGTTGTCATTGCAATGTGTTCTTCACCTGGGGTGTGCTGGGGAATTGCAGAGGTGTCCCATGGGGGAGCAGTGAGGGCATGCTTTGGGAAGTGGAAGGAAGCCCTGACACATCCCTGGGGTTCTCAGGCCCTGGCTAAGATTGAAATGGGGCTGAGACAGCCTCTGTGGGGTATCAAGGAGAAATAAGGCTGCTTCATGGGGTGTTTATGGTGCCTCTGTTTTGCCATCCTCTAAGGTCTGCTTGGTTTTAATATTTCATTAAGTTGCATTGCAATTTTCCCTGCGTGGCAAATGGAGAGCAGCATCTTCAGCTCAGATGCTGCCAGACTCATCCTGTCTGGAGCAGGCAGCAAAAACCATGTCCTGGATATTTGCATCAGCCCCAGGGCAGGTGGGACATTTGCCTCTTGGAGATGAATTGTCCCAATCCCTATGACTCCCTGTGACTTTGAGCTGGCCATGGCAGAGCAGTCAGAGAGATGTAGCAGTTAATCACTGCTCTGCCCTAAGCATCGTGGGGGGGGGGATTTCTCCTTCCTCATTTCTGCTGCAAGGTGTTGTGGCTGAACTGCTCTCACAGAAGGCAGCTTGGATTGCTGCAGGAGAGAGGGAAGTAGGATTTGGTCCTAAGGGACCGTGTCCCCTCATGCCCACAGCTGAAAGCTGGGGCCACAGCTGGGATGAGTCACTCTGGGCTTATTTTATCATCCCAGGAGGAAAGCAGTGTGAATCATCTCATCCAAATGCAGAGGTGTGCTAGGGTGCCTCATGTACCTGTTGTTGCCTGGGGCTCCCTTCTGGCTGCAGACTTTACAAGGGACCATAGGCCTTGGGAGTCAAAATCTGACTTTGAGGCACTGTGAGTCAGCTGAGCTGGGCACGTGACTGTCCTGGATGGCCAAAGAGCAGAACACAGTCACACTGCAATGGGTTCATCACATCCTAAAGCCAGAAAGCAAACCACAAGGAGAAGGTCCCAGGCATTGTGATATGCATACCAAGGACCTTTCTTCTTCCCCATCCTTCCTTCCAAACCCAGGCTTCTCCTGGCTCCACAGGCTGTACATCCCCCTTGCTCTGTTTCCTGGAACTTGATCGTCCTGATGCCCAGGATTGCTGATTCCCAGTAGAAATCCTGCCTGCAGGGAGTGGTAGCAGCTCCAACACTTGCCAGTGTCCGCAAGGAAGGAGGGCGCCAGCTGAGGATGCTCTTCAAGGTTGTAATAGGGAGTGGATGGGCTGTGCTAGTGTTAAATTACCTCTTGGTGCAGAGGCAGCACTTCCACCAGGTGAGTGATGGGAGCATTGGTGTCACATACCACTGGGCTGGCCAGGGTGTGTGGGGACAGAGAACCATGTCTGTGTCCAGCTGCTTTGCTCAGCAGTGCTGCCTTTCCTGGGATCTCCTCCAGTCCTGTGCTAGGACCAATAAGCAGACCCAGCTTGGCAACTCATTCAGCTGCAGAACAGAGCTCATCTTCACACTCTGCTTCCTGCTTCAGAAGCAGCTCCACACCATTCCCCTCTGTACCAGCTGAGTGCCCTCCTTGTCCATTGTTGGCTTGGTTGGAACAGGCCTTACTTGTTTTGTGAAAGCTGACCACAGTGTAGCTCTCATATTCAATGGAGATGAGCAGCAGATCTTCTGTGTTCCTCCTGCCCTCCACCTGAGGATGCTGGGAGGGTTTTGGGTTTTCACCACCTCAGCCTTTGTTAGCCTGACTCCCAGCATACCATTGCTCCTGGACTGTAGTTTCCATGTCCAGGTTTCCACCAGCTGCAAACACAAACTTTGGTGTCTGACAGTTGAATAGGAGAGGGGGTTGAGGAATATGACATGGATACAGGTGATAGCAGATGGTGCTGGCTCTGCCTGTACTACCTCCTGGTGAGTTGCTTTGAGTTCAGGGAGGAAAATCATTCTAGGCCATACACAGCAACTGACACTGGTGATGTTAAATGAGCCCTCTGCTCAAAACATCACCCTGCTCGGAGCAGATGAGGAGTAAGAAATGGGTGGTGGGAGATGCCCTTGGTTCAAAGGAGTGTGAGTGACACGTGGTGCCCGAGCATCTCCCCAGCACAGAGTCATGTTTTGTCTTTGGAGGTAAAGCAGAACTGCGTGGCTCATTAAATGGAAACAATCTCCCAACCATTTTGGGGTTTCTCAACCAATCCTGGCCCAACCCTTGCAATGCCTTTCAGGTTTAAAGCAAGGGCACAGATCCCCAAGGAAAACTGAGCCAGAGGGAGGTGAAAGGCAGCTCTCCCCGGGGTGCTGCCCATGGCTTTCAGCTGTTTTTGAGGTCAGTGCTTTCCCAGCAAAGATGAACCCAGGAGGGCCCATGGGGTCTAAGCCACAGGGCTGGGCTCGGAGGGGGAAGGCACCCATACATCCCCCACAGCTCAGCTCTCCCCTGAGGGCATTGCAGAGGAGGGAAAAGAGTGGAGAGACTCAGATTACAAATGTACAAGCATAGGAAGCAGAGATATATATTCCCTGGATATTAATTACCTCTAAAATGTCATCTTTTTTCCGGTGAGTGGGTACTTTAGGCAACTGGATATATGATGGAAAGGAGACTGTGTCAGGCAGTGGGAGGACGGACACGGCAGAGGCAGCTGGACACCACTAAAGGGCTTGGGTGCTGCATGGGGCACTGGAGCATCCCAACAGCCTCAGACCCAGCCTGGGACATTGCCCTCACACACTGCCCTCTGCTATGATTGGGGTCTGACCTGATCCCCCACTGGGCACACCCAGATTGACAGCTCAGTTCAGAGCAAAAACCTGCTGAGGGGAAAATCCTTGGGTTTAAATAAAAATAGGTTCAAAAAAGGTGTCATAAAGCATCATGATCTGCTCTGAACTGTGAAGGGGCACCTCTGATTCCAGCATGCAGGGCAAGAGGCAGAGGCAAGGAATAGCCAGCATGGTGTGAGTGGAGATGTTCTTCACATCATCAGCCTGTCAAATTAAAATACAGAAGTCATCGAGGAAGATATTTGGGAGACTACATTGAAAATAATACAATTATTTTTTTCTCCGTAGTTTGGAGTTAACTCTCCCTATGAATGTTACTGAAAGGCTCAGATTCCAGCAACTGGGCTTTGGGGATTGAAGCTGCATTTTGGGGAGCTTAGTATGGTGTAAACCTGCTGCTGCATGAGAGCCAAGGTACCAGCTGGATCCAGGCAATGCTGGTACCTCCAGTGGGGGCTGCCTTGGTGTCTCCTGCCATTCAGAAGAGCAGGAAGAGGCAGTCTGGGTGTGGGGGATTCTCACACTGATGCTTTAGCACAGAGGGGCAGCAAAACCAGTAACAAGACTTTATTAAGTGTCAAAGCCTTTTGTTTCACCATTTTCCAAGTGAAACACTGCAAATGTTGGCTTTGAACTGACCTTTGGTCACAAAATTACCTTGCCTCAATTAAATATTAAAACCAAACAAAATGTCCTGAGTGTGGAATGAATTGTTTTGCTCCACCTACAGAGATTTTTTATTTCACTTGAGTGGAAAAACTGAGAACCCAGTGTCACATTGTCTCACTCTGAAATGAATTTTTGTTCTGGCTTCCTATCATTAAATGTCAGCAAATGAAGAAAAGCAATTATTTGCAGAGTATTTTTATGACATGAGAATGTACCACCCCTTCAACACCTCTGCTGGGATTTGGGTGGTTATTGCTTTTTGCTGGCTCTAGGGAAGGGTTGTGCCTGATGCTGGGTTATAATTGGACCCACAAAACCAGTTGGGCTGGTGTGCTGGGGTCTCCTGCTGAGGCCGTAGAGCCTTGTTGTTCCCTGCTCTTTGCCTATGTCAGTATATTCATCATTATTAATGTTTTATTGTATTATTTATTCTACATAACTGCTTTGTTGGTTTTTCCCAGTGGGATGCTGAAAAATCAGCACTTTTAAATATCCAGTGTATAAAACTTGAGCTGGCTACTGACCTTCCAGTCATCCTGACAGGAATCATTTCATGAAATCATAGAACAGAAAGGTTTGGGTTGGAAGCAACTCTAAAGAACATCTTGTTCCAACATCCTGCCATGGGCAAGGACACCTTCCAGACCTTCCTTCTAGACCAGGTTGCTCAAAGCCCCCTCCAACCTGGAACTGAATACTCACAGGGATGGGGAATCCACAGCTTCTCTGGGCAAACTGTGCCAGTGCCTCACCACCCTCACAAGGAAGAATTTCATCCTAATATCCCATCTAACTTTGCCCTCCATCAGTTTGAAGCTGTTCCCCCTTGTCCTGTCATTCCATGCCCTGTCAGTCCAGTCCCTTTCCAGATCTCCTGGAGCCCCTTTAGGTGCTTTAAGGAAGCTGCTTTAAAGTCTTCCATGAGCTGTCTCTTCCCAGTTTCCATGGGAAAGCCCAGGCCATTCCTAGCATGGCTACTGTTCTGCTATGTTGTTGATGCTGAGCAGTTGGGTTTCACAGAACATTTTTCCTTTCCCTTCAGTCCTTTTGCTTTGTGGGATGGACAGAATGGAGTGTGGGATGGATGTGTCCATCTGCCCCATGCCCACCTGAGAGAGGGATGTTATGCTCCAGCCTGGGTCACCCCAGGTTAAACCTCATGGAGTGAGCTGACCCAAAGAGAGATTTACAGCACCAAATCCCATCCTGAGCCTGAAGATGGATATTCATATTTCACTCAACAGGGATATTTACCTACTTAGGAAAAAAAAATACAACACTAAGTGCTTTCTTCCCAGGCATGTTTTTGCCTGACAGTGCGTGTAATCCTAATCCCCTGGCAGGGCTAAGCCAGCGCTGGAATGGGCAGGTGCCTGGCTCAGGGAGGGAGGCAGGGGCTGATGGACACTGTGACTGAAGAAGGGCTAGAAACATCAAGCAAAGTGACTGTAACAGGAGAAGGAGAGGAAGAGTTGGCATAGCTCAGAGGAATCTAGGTCCCCCACCCTGCTGATGCCAAAGGCTATCCACGTTCCACAAATTTTGGGGCAGTGACTGAGATGTGGGACAGCTCAGGTCTGGTTCTGAGGAAGATCCATGGTGGTTTTAAGGCGGGTGGAAAGGCCTGAACGATGCCACTGTATCAGTTCTGGGATCTGGACACAGGATCCTCCCCAGCACTGTCCTCCCCAGATGATGAGCTTGTCCAATTTCTAATTTAGAAAAGGAATGCCGAAGGAAGAAGGAACCTGTTTATATTTTCCCAAAAAAAAGCCAGTCCCTTGCACTCTTCCCCCAGGCAGGCAGGATTAAATTGCAGCTCTGGGTATGTACAAACATTCCCTTGTTTTCCCAGCACTGAGCTGGTCGAGGGGGCTCAAAGGTCATTACTGAAGTTTGGGTTGATTTGGTAGCAAAAGGGTGACTCAGAGAACAAGTTCAGGTTATGTTATCACAGGATTATGTAGAGTTTTAGACTAAAATCTTCTTTAGAGTCCTTGGGCCTTAGCCAGATGTCAGATTCCCCTCTGAGCATCCACCCGATGGGGCTCAGCTGTGATAAGGCACCTCTCCAACAAAATGGCTTTTACTGTGGACAAATGAGCTGAGCCCTGAATGCCAGAGAAATGTTAAAGACAGTAGCTGTATGTAGCCCCTGACTCTGCTTGAGAGATTCCAGGGCAGAGGGATTTTTTTTTTTGAAAACCCATTAAAGTTGTCCAGTTTGAAGGGATTTAATTTGGCTCCTAAACTGTTAAAATTTGCTGAAGGATTAGCGGCAACTGGTGGGAATTGTCTGTTCATGCTTCATGCAGCGTCTGGGAGCCTGAGAGCTGGGCTCTGTGCATTGTCACTCTGGTTTGGCAGCAGAGAGCATCCTTCACATTCCTGACAGTGCAAGGGTAGGGGGGAGCAGTGATGCTCTGCTTGATCAGGGCTTTTCTCCCAAGATCAGCTTCCCGCTTTCATGCCCATCCTCCTTCTCTGCCTTCCACCCTTTTTACTGGAGCTGGAGCCTTCCATGCCTTTTCTGAGACCAATAACCCCGTGGGGATCATGAATAAATGTCTTTGCATTTATGCAGAGCACCCAAAATTTCTGCTTTTCCTGGCAGTGCTCGGTGATGGGGAGCTGAATCTCAGCTGTGGCTGTTGCCAGCATTCCCTATGCTGTTGAATTCTTTAAAATGGCTTAATCTGGGAAATACTGTAATCCTTGTCTGACTTTGCATGCAGGGGGATCCAGGTGGCATTTTGCAGTGCCAGCAACAATCCTGTTATCCCGGCTGTGTGTTTTACACTCCCTTCAGTGTCCCTTGGAAAGATGAGCCCATCAGCTCAGCAACTGGCAGTGCTAAGGAAATAGGAAGTTTTAGAACATCAAATCCTTTGCAAGGAAGAAGGAAAACAGTAGAGTACCAGCCGATTTGTAAGGTCTGAAATGTGTTAGTCCAGCCAGGAGCTTCCTTTTCCTGGCTGCTTGTGGATCCTGGTGGGAAACAACCTGTAAAAAATGAAATATCCATGTAATATTATGGCTGTTTTGGTGGGCGGAAAACAAGCTAGCTCCTCACCCCCCTAGGGAGATGAAAATAGCATCTCTGGATCTTTGCTCTGAAAAATATTTGAAATATTTTCAGAAAAAAAAAAATAATAGGAAAATTCAGAGTTATGTTTAGAAACAGAAGCCAGTTGTGTCCTGAGCTGTAAGACAATGTGGGTTAAAGTCATTTCAGGGCTCTGAAATTACATGTGCCATGCACCAGGATTCATTTGAGCTCCATGAGGAAGGGTGTGAGGAAGAGAAACCTGCAGTGGAAGGGGGATCTGTGCTGGTCAGTCCAACAAAGGCTGGGGCTGGCTGCAGTGGGGGCACACGATGCTCCTGGCCCTGGCAGTGATCCCAGGACATTGGGGTGAAAGGTGGGCAGTCACCAGTCAGGAGAATGTAGCACATCCCTCTCCGGTAGCCAGGAGAGTTCTCAGCCCTTTAGTTCTCGTTACCATCATTTATATTTTATGCCTTTTTCAGGCCTCATGACACAGGGATGCTGGAGCCTCATAAATAATGTCTGCTGGTGCGAGACCATGTTAAAGCTTACCCAGCTTCCTTCTGGGTCAAGTGAGAGGCCCCAACCACAGCCCTTGGTTGTTTCCCACTCAACTTTGCTCTCTCTGATTAGGTCCTCTCCATTCTTCATCACTGCCTTTTCCACCCCTCATCATCATCCTTCCCATTCTCCATCTTCTCCATTCTCTATCGTCCTTCCTTTGCTACCCTCTCCATCCCCCATCATCATCCTTCCAATCCTCCATCCATCTTCTCCATCCTTTATCACTATCCATGTGGTGGGTGGCTCTGCCAAATCCTAACACCCCAATGAGCCAGCACAGAGGCACCAGCCAAGCACCTCTTTGCACATGATCTGAAATTCAGGGATTTCTTTTGGACTTCTTTAGGGAAAAAAGGAGTTGAGCAATCACGTTCGGTTCCCTAGCAACACTCCTCCTTCTAATTCCTGGTTATTTTTCCTTTTAGGAGGATCCTTCACATGGTGTGCCCTGAGCCACAAAAACTCTCCATCCCCAGAGCAAGGAAGAATCCAGGCAGGAGGACAGTGCCAGCATGTCCATGGCATGGCCAGGGACACACAGGGCTTGGGGACAAACCCCATTGCAATGGGTTCCCAGACGCACAGCCCTCATTTTGCAACCCAAATCCTCCATTTTTTGAAACAAATGGCATTTGTGAGTGTGGGGAGTCTCCTGCCAGTGCCCTCCCCAGTCCCGTGGGTGCTGGGTGTTAATGTCAAATCAAAATACCAGCAAAACGATGATGGTGAATGGAGCAGCTCTCCACAACTAATGGATGATTTTCCTCCTGCACAGAAGTTATTCAATAAACCAGCCATGAACATTTCAGAGGAGGTTGCTGCAAGTAGAAACAATTATGTACTTAAACAAGGAGGGAAATAATTTTAAAGGCGTATTTGAAATTAGTTTAAAGTGAGCTACTGCTTGGAGGAAAGTTTTTCTCCCAGTGGTGGGGTAGGAATATGTGTCATTACTGGTTAAGGTCACTGTTGGCTGAAAATGGAGGTTTTAGGCTTTGTGGGTTTAGATCATGCTGGCAATGCTTTCCACAGGGAAAATAAATATAGCTCTGATGAGGAAAAATGTTTGGGGGGATCTTCTAGGTCAAACATTAGGAAAATTCTCTCAATATTGGTTAGAAGGGAATATTACAAAACCCAAAGTATTTCAGGGCTTTTCAGGATAGCATTCACACAAAACCCTGTCTCTCACTGGGCAGGGAGAGGAGGTGAACCTGACTCCCAACATCACTACATTAGCCAGCACCACTCTGTCCCCTAAACTTCCTGAAAGTAAAATTAAATTGCCCTCAAATCAAGGGGTAATAGCAACATGCAGAGGCTGCAAAATTTAATCCATAAATGTCAACCTGGGACCACTTTTCTGGTAGGGAACACTCCCAGGTCTGACTGGTGCAGCTGCAGGATTAGGACATGTCTCAGGAAAAACACATGGCTGCATTTTGCAGAGCTCCTTTGCTTTTCCATATCTTTTATATTTTTCTTCTAAGCAACATAATGGGATTTAGTACAAAGCTATATCCATGCTGGAAATTTCTTTTGCAAGTAAAAGCCTGCCAAAAATGTACGATTTAGCTCTTTCAAATTTCTAAATATACATTTGCATGCAAATTTGTAACTTGAAATTATAAATTGAAATGTGCATTTCCCCTTTGCTGATGTTAGGAGTGTTTTCCTGAAGCCAGAAATATTATCCTCATTATTTGACCAAAATGTGTAAGAATTTTATCGCCTATAAAATAAATGTTCTTGTTATTTGAGGCGTGTTTAAAAAAACTCTCTCAATACTACTCTCTTGGCTTCATTTCACAACAAATGTATCATTTCCAATGACTGGCATGGAGCAGGAGATGAATTTAAAGTGTGTCTAAATCCATCTGGTTTATTCCCAGCATTGGTGTGAATGTGGCCAGTCAAGCTGAGCGGAAGCTGCTGCTCCCCATACTGGGCTCAGACCCTGGTGTGGGACAGATCCTGCTCCTGGAATCTCCCGGCTCAGGCTTTATATTTGAGACCAGAAGGGGAGAGGATGTCTAGTCCTTCATCCCCTGCTCCCATCCCGCCAGGGGAATGGTGCAGTTTGGCACCCACCTCTACCTGAGCACGTGATGAGCCCATGTGCAATTCTATGTGGATTTAAAGGCATTAAATCACCCCCTCCAAAGCTTCTCCTTTTGCATTTAATGTACCAGAAGCTCCCATTGTCCCTTTTTGTGAGCAGGGGTGTCCCACATCCCCGGGCTATTCTGTGTGTTCAAGAGTGACGCTCCAACCCTCCGGGTCCCTACCCCAGGGCTCTGAGCGTCCCATTGTTAAGGTTTGCAGTTCAGCTCTGTCTGTCCTAAAATCTCTCCTCAGCCTGTGTAAAATCATACATCCCTTGGGGCATATTGCCTGATCTCACCTGCTCTGTTCCCACCTGCTCCTCTGGGAGCCAGGATCAGCCCCTTGGGAAATGGGAGTCTCCCCTAGTCCTGAGGGTGGTCACTAGGCTTGCAGCAGCAGCAGCACAGACTCCTGTCTGGAGCTGTGCCAGGCAGCAAGCACAGAAGGATGCTCCAGGTGTTAAGCACAGCACTGTTTTGATCCTTTCGTTGTGGGGAAATTGCTTCAACAATCTTTTTTTGGTGTAAGCAAAGCTAGAGTAATTACCGGGGAAAAATTTTTTAAAAATCAAATGTTAACATTTCTATGAGAAAGGTCTCATGATGATTAAATATTTCAATAGGTTCCTCTTTAGTAATGCAAAACTAATCAACTTCCAGATGATATTTAAAAAGCAGAGAATGGTGTATGGTTTAATATCCTAGTTTCAATAGGGCAGGGTTTAGAAGACAGCTAATTATAAAATAATCCTTTTATGTTGTGTAAAACATCATTTAAAGCAGATACTCACTACAAACACAGGGTTTCCTTACTGCTGGAGGTAATTAGCTGGGTGCTGATTAAACACGTGAATGTGCATGTGGAGCAGCTTCTCAGGCTGCTCAGATGAGAGAGATGATTTTGGGGTGAAACATCCCCTCTTTGGACTCATTACCTGGGTCATATTGATCCCAAAGGATGTTTTGACAGCACAGATTCTCTGTGCACTCAGCATGTCTCCATCCCTCTTGGCTGAGAAGAAGAATGGAGAGGTACCTGAGCCTGGAGCTGGGGCACAGCTAGGTGAGAAGAGGGGTGATAAATGCCACCAGAACAGGCAGCACCACTGCCCAGCAAGACACATGGCCAGGCAGCACCTCTCAAACCTCACAGCACCCCACGTTTGGGGCAGGAGATGGCTGGGTGAGGGGGTGCCTCATTTCTGTAGTCTCACAGCCAAGGTCTTACTCCCTCAGAGCCCCCTCCAGCTTCAACAACAACAGGCAAATAATTGGAGCCATAACTAAGGCCTGCTCGGGGGCATGCCTACCCTTCTCAAGGGCTTGTCACTAGCAAGAAATTTTCATCAGTTTCTTCAGCTTTGCAGTTCCAGTTTTGCCTCCTTAAAGTGGCAGAAAGCAATGGAAACTAGTGGCAGGAACAGCACTGAGCCAAAATAAATTAACCTGGAATATTCCCTCTGTAAATGGTGTGAAAATATCCCAAATGATGCCAAATACCAAGTCAATGCAGGGATTTAAGGGTCTGGATGGGATTTGCATGGGGGAAGAATTGTGAAGGGCATTGTGCACGACAAGTGCAGCGGCAGAGCAGCTTCAACATGTGCCTTGAATTATAAATACTGTGGAGTGCTTTTAGGCACATTTGGCTCCTGTCAGCCCGATAAGTACCACAGCAGGACGTGTTGGTGTGGGGCTTCTCCCCAGGAGCATGAGGAGGGATTCCTTCTGTATCCTGGCACACAAAATGGGACTGGTGCTGCCCCAGGGGTGAGGGTGCCTGTCCAGGGCCTGTGGCAGAGGCTGCAGGGACACCAACCCTGCCCTTCCCACACAGTTACAGCACATGTATATTTCATGGCCAATAATGGGATTTCGCTGTCGATATCACTCCCAGATTTCTTTCCACCCTGCTACGTTTTCAGGTTAAATAAATGTAAGTCTTTAGGATCTCTCCTGCTCCAGGGGAAGGAGCTTTCCTGATGAGTTGGCAATGTTCCATGGTAGTGGCCAGCACTGGCCAGAAGACAGGCATGTGGGGGCTTGGGCTCACCCAGTAAAAATCCAGCCCCAGCAACTCATCTCTGTGAGCCCATGGAGAGCTCTGAGCGCCAGCTGCAGCCAGACCAGAAGTCTTTGCCCTGCAGTTGTCCTCATCTCTGCAGCTGGCCTTTGGCTGAGAGGGATGGGGACAGAGATGGGGAGCCTTGGGATCACCCATGACTCTGTGAGCATTCCTTTCTGAGGGGTAGGAGAGCAAATTTTTCCAAACATCCTCCCCACTGTCCCAATCCACTAATAGCCTGGTAATCCTCTTATGGGGGTCAGCCTGGGGCACCCACAGAGCCTTTGTGTAATGCCAGGGAGGAGAAATGTGTTTTCACTGCAGCAGCGAAAGGTTGGTGCTTGTTGGCTGCCACTGCCCCAGGACAGGGATGGGGCCCAATGCTGCCCCATGCCCGTGGGTGCTCCCAACACCTCACAGCTCCAGATGTGCTGGTGACTGCTTATCACCACCCTTTTGGGAGCTCCCTGACAGAGCAGCCCCATCCCCTCATCTCGCCAGCCCACTCCGGGACCTGTAAGTGGTGGTTTTGCTTTGCCTTTATTAATATCCTGCTCAGCCTCTCTGGTTAAGCTAACATTTAGTGC
This sequence comes from Certhia americana, assembly GCA_018697195.1. Taxonomy (NCBI): domain Eukaryota; kingdom Metazoa; phylum Chordata; class Aves; order Passeriformes; family Certhiidae; genus Certhia; species Certhia americana. The sequence goes on along the minus strand of CM031867.1, from coordinate 12,624,648 downwards.
TGAGCTGGTGCCAGGTGAGACTCCAGGGGGGTGAGGATGGTTTGGCAGCTGCTCAGGGTCTCCAGCCCCAGTGAAGCTTCAGGACACGTCCAAACCCCCTTGGTCCCCAGGACTGGATGCACATGACCCTGCTGTCTGCTCCCTGACTGGCACTGCCAGCACTACAGCATCCTGCAGGATTAGGATTGATGATCTGTGAGTGAAATGCATGTTAAAATATCTGTAATTTCCTCCAAAACTGGCTACTTTTCTCTGCAGGTAGTGGAAAATGAAGCGCAAACTCCAGAGCAACAAGGATTTTATGGCAACATCAGGCAGCAGGCTGGTGTTGAGTGCCATCAGATGAAAAAAAAAAAACCATTTTCCACCATATGCCCAATGCTGCCAAATGGTGATGTTTCTTATGAGGCTCAAGGAGACACTCAAGCACCGTGGTGATGCTACCACAGCCATGGTCATGCTCTGAGGCATGATCCAAGCACATGGGGTCCCAGACCCAAATCCCATACTTCTTCCCTGTGGCCAAGAATTTTTTCCCTGGGTCTCTTTTTTTAATCTCCAAGACCTTGCAAGTGCTAGCCTGGGGCTTTATTTACATATTTTGCAGGAGCTGTGCTGGTTGCCCATCCCTCCTCATGCCCTTGGGCCAGCACAGACGGTGCTGCAGCCCAGTAGAAGGTTTGGGGAGTGTCAGCCCCCCGGCAGTGAATTGGGGCTGTCACCAGCTTGAACATCCCCAGCAAATGAGCTACTTCATACCAACATATTTATTTCTTTTTGGTAATGAGACAACTTCATTTCCGCGGGTTGCTCGAACAGTGCACAGCATCTGATTATTAAAAATGCTGCTGGAAGCCAGCCCACAACCTACTTAGGCATTAATCTTCCCTGACAGATGCTGACGAGGAATCGCTCCAGCAGCCGGGAGCAGCTCCCCTGCCCAACGCGCTTCATCCCTTAAAAGCCGGGAATTATCCCCGCTCCCGCCGGCAGGAGCCGCGGCTGATGCCACATTGCAGCAGAGCTTGAGCCGGGCAAACGGCAGGACACACATCCCAGGGGGAGATGCCCGCCTGTCCCAGGGCTGCTGGAGATGCTCGGGGCTGGATGGAGCTGGGTGAGCTGCTGACAAGTGGCACAGGAGCTGCTCCGGTACTGGGCAGCGTTATTGAGTCACAGCATCGTGGAGTTTCTTTTTTCTTTTTTTTTTTTTTTCTCACATAGAAATAAGCAGAGTCATGTCAAGTCAATCACTCCGTGGATTCCTGTTAATCACATTTTTAAGGAGGGAAAAAAAAGCCAGCAAAACTTCTCTCCCAAGTCAGACTCTTTCACACTGGTTGTCTCAGAAGGATTTTACACTTTTTCTGTGCTGACATTTCCTCACCAGATGTACCCCAGTGCAATTTAAAAAAGAAATTCAGGATCCAAAATTAAACATTTTACCCAATTTGGTTGCCCTTTTGTCATACCAGTCTCTACTGAACTTTTTATATCTCCATTTACCCCAAAAAACTTCTTTCCTAATGGTTTTTCTTGGCTCATGGTTTGGAGAAGCCCATGCTTGTTGCTGCTCTCCCATGAGCTCCCCAGTGCATGTATTTGGGGTGTAAATATAATACATGAGCATCCAAATAATCACCCAGATAGGATTTAAAAAAGAATATTTCATATTTCTGGTGCTCACTGGGACATTTGGACATTTTGAGTATTTGAGATGTCTCAGCAGTTTCCATCAGCTACTGTTAGAGGCAGAAGAGAACCCAAGGAATGTTATCCCATGTTTCAGCAGAGCTGTGACACCTTCCAGAGCAGGAGCTGGTGGGACCACACTGGGTGTGGGCAGGCATGAGCTGTGCTCCCAGATTGTGAGGGCTGGCATGAAGGCACAAACATGGGGTTCCTGTGATCCACTTCCCACCTTCTTCCTATGCCTTGATAAAATACCCAAAATCATAAAAATACCCCTAATGGAAACCAGGCAGGTGGCAGGGGCAGCATTTGCAGGGATCCTCACCTGCCAGCATGAGCCAAGAAAAACCATTAGGAAAGGAGTTCCCCTGCTGGTGTGGGCAGTGCAGGTGCAGGGATGTGGCCAAGGCCACTGGGTGAGTTGGTGGCAGGATCAGCTCCATCACTGCCCACAGTCTCCCATTGCTGGGAAAGCTGATGGGAGGAAACCAGTCTGGGTCTGGCACCTCTGAGGAGTTTTCTCTCCCTGATTGCAGGGTGGATGAGGAAAGGCAGATCCCTCACCGTCTTCCAGGGCCCCTCGGGACAGGAGTGTGACCACGTCAGCACATTCAGCCCTATCTGCCAAAATGCCCAAGCACTGTGAAGCAAAGCTGAGAAGGCTTGGATGCTCATTGCATTCTCTTTGCTGCCTGTGAATTATTTTTAGCAGCTCGATACTGGGAGAGTGGCGAGAAGCCAAGGTGGACACGTGGCGAGGTCGGGTCCGTCTCCATACCGAGGGCTGCTGGTGCTGCCGTGCACTCAGGGGTGCTGAAGAAAACCCTCCAGGGACGTGAGGACCAGTGGCACCGGCAGGGGTGGCCTTGCTGAGGTACAGCAGGCGCCAGCCAGACCCAGTCAGGCAGATAGAGCCCTGGAGTGTCGTGTCCCCAGGGCTTATCAGACCTTGGGAAACTTCCCCTCCCTCCAGCCGGCTGTTTGCTGGCTGCGGTTTTTCCAGCCAACCCCTTCACCCGACACCCACAGGAGGTTACAGGTCACTATAACCCCCTGGGTTTTAACTTTCCAACCGATGAGACCAAATTAAACCAGTTTTCCTGCTTCGCTCTGAATTACTATGATGTCCTCACAACCTCAGCGTTGTCTGTGTGTGATTTTTCTCAGAGGAAAGATGAAATAAAACCAAGTGTCTCACTGCTGGTGGGTCCTCATTGCCCAATGCCCCTCCCCAGCACCTCTGCAGATGCTGGGTGCAGTGACTACTCCAGGATATCCTGCGGGCCTGGCCGGATCCAGGGAACAATGAGCTGGGCATCTCCTGGCCATGCACATCCGGCGAGGTGAGAAGTGCCAGCCAGCTCCTTCCCGTCTCCCAGCCCTCGCCTCTGGCTCAGACTCCTTCCCCGGGGTATGGTGGCACCTGAGCCACAGCTGCAGCTCCTTCAGCAACCAGATTTACATCCAGAGGCTCTTGCTTCCCACTTCAGTGAGCAGAGGCAGCTCTCCCTCCCTCCCTCCTGCTTTGTCCAAAAACAATTGCAATTAATTAGGAGGATGGCTTCATCCTCAGCCAATGTCAGGGAAATTACCTTCTCTTTCCCTCTTTTCCCTGTTTGTTATGAACCTCTGGGTGCTGAGGGGATGCTCTGGTCTCCCCAGGTTCCTTCCTTGGCCGTGCCTCTGCTTCTGGCCAGAGTCCTACTCCTTTGCAGGAAATCACTGCTTTGCTTCCAGTTTCTGTAGTCCAACTTCCTCTCTTTCTCCATTATCATATGCCACACAATCACTGAGATGATTAAAACATCAAATAAATGCCCTATTGCTGCCCTGGGAGCACGGGAATGATAGAATCCTGGAATGGTTTGGGCTGGAAGGGACCTTAAAGCTCATCTTGTTCCAGCCCCCTGCAATGGGGAGATCAGGTGGAAGGAGCATTTCTTGATGGAGGGCCAGGCTGGGAAGCAGCAGTCCCTTTTGCAGATGAAATGGATGAATTTGGGGTGAGTGTGGAGCTGTCCTTAGATCAGCTTTTGTTCCTCCCTGGTGAAGTACCTGAGATGCTGACAGCAGCAGTGACCTGGAAGGTCACAGTGGGGCTGCACAGCCCATAGAGGAGCAGTGCCTTCCCAGGAAACCTCCCCTCCACCCAACTTACAAGCAGATGGATAAACAAACCAAAATGGCAATGCTACCCTTATTTTTGGTAGGTGAGCACAGATGTGCAGGTGGGACCCACCTTGCCCAGTCTCAGCCAGGGCTGCCCCCTGTGCCTGGCCACTGCCCGGGGTGTGCTGGCCCCCAGAGGGGTGGAAGCTGTTAATCCAGGGGGTACAGTGAATTTGAGCTCTCATGGAACTTCTGACAATTCAGAGCCTTTCTGTCCATCAGCTCCTGTTGGGTCATGGCTCTCCTTACCCATGTAACCAAATCTGGTTTTACAGAATCCTAGTTTTGCATCCTCGTGGTCCATCATGGTTTTTCATCCTCAGGGATGAGGAAGCATCCTTGCCTGTGACAGCCACAAGAAATCAGCACTGTGCATTGCAAGAGAGGCTCTCCTTAGGGAAGGTCACTGGCCTGCTGCTGCAGCCCTGTGTGCCAAGCTCTGAACAACCCACCCCACACCAGCCTGGGGCACTTGCTTTTGGTCGGATTTGATTTCTTCTTCTGAATCCTTGCACTCTGCAGTCGGATTTTAGGGTGAGCTTCTATTGACTGGTGTTTAATCTCTTGGAGCTCAATCTCGGCCAGTATTGTCCCCGTATATGTGGTGGTCAGGAGGTCTCCTGAGTTCCAGGATCCTCAGAGCTGCCACAGCTGGGATACTTGAGGATTTTGCAGTGCTTGGAAGAGCTGGGATTTGGGCATGTACAAAGCCATGTCACACCAGAAGGGGCGCCTCACTCATATGTTTTTGTGAGACACATTTGATTTTTTCTATGTTCTGGTCATCTGTACAGCTTTGTTGCTATTTCCATTGAGGTGCTGGCTTGTTCCTGTTCCTGAGTCCTGGAGGATTTGATCAACAGCAAGAGCACTTTGTTCTGGGAATGACAGAATGAAAAGTGAACGTGTCATCTCTGGAGCATTTAGAAACAGGCTTCTGAAGAGACTATTTTTGGTTTTCTTCATTTCAACTCTCCAAAGTGCCTTCACTTCTACTCTTCTTCCCCTTTTAAAATCCAAACATCTTTAAACATTTCAGAACTGAAATCAACCCTTTCTGAAATAAAGTACTATCCATCTGACAGGGCAAATCTCCTGGGTTTGAACTTAATGCCATAAGTCAAAAAAAAAGCCAATTCCATGCCCAAACCATATTCACCATAAATTTTGCAGCATGGACGTTTTCCATTGGCCTGGCAGGAGGAATAAAAACATGACTTCACTGTGTGCTTGTTTTCCTTGCTGACTCCTTGCAGATGGATTAATGGGCACTCCTTGTCACCCTCTGTTGCCCCCAATGAGCCCAGCCAGCAGCAGCTCCCTGGTGACATTGACTCTGTGGCTGTCCACCTACCCACTGGGATGTAGGGTGCTCTCCCTGGCTCTCCCTTTTGGGGAGACTCCCATCACCCAAAATCTCTGTTGACAAGTTTTGTGCAAGGGAAGGAGCAGCTGGGTCAAGCAGGAGCTACCACAGTGTGGTGCAGAGTAAAGACTCTGAAAGTCTCTTGAATGAAACACTCCAAGCAAGAAGTATATGCAAAGAATATCCAAAGCATTTCCTAGGAAGATGAACATCAACACAAACTCTGCACGTGGCTTATGTGTGCATAACTGAGCTGCACCAACCCTACTGCACCCCACAGACATACACAACTGCACATACATGGCTGTTCTCCAGGTTTATAACGGGTATTGGGGTTTATTTGTTTTTACTCCTGGCCTGAAGCAAGATAAATTTTAAGTTGCGATGTTTTTGTGCCGGGAGAAGAGGTTTGCTGCTGGCCGGGTCGCTTTTGCCGGTACATGCTGCCACCTTCAGCATCTCGCAGGAGGAGCCGGCTCTGCCTGAGCCCCGCTGGCCCCACCGCTCGCCTCCTCCAGCTGCAGCAGCGGCCTCGGCTTCTTCTGATGCTCAGCAGCACTTGCTGATTGAAGAAACCCACTCAGCTACGTGAGCTGGGGAGGGGGAGCTGATGGTGGCTGGAATGGCAGGATCCAAGGATCAGTGTGTGATAACAACAGCACAGCCAGGGAATGAATTCTTAGAAATCCCCAGCAGATTACTGTGACATTACTGGAGTATTACATGCTAGATGGAGCATTTTCTACACTAACCAAGCATCATGGTGTCTATCCATGGGGCAAATCAAGGGAGTTTTATGACAGCAGGAGGGCGCAGGTGATAGTGTGGGACAGACTTTAGGTGTCCACAGTCACAACAGCTCCAGACCCAGAGCTCCTCTCCATTGACTCCACAACCCTGGGACCAAGCCATGGGGCTCTCTGGATGGAAATTCATTTCAATTTCTTTACCAGCCACTGAGAGCAGCTCATGGAGTTGGGAAATCACCAGCGAGCTGGGATCCCGCATCCATCCTCCCTGGTGATGCTTCACACTTCTGCTGCTGCTATTAATCACAGCTGCAGTAATGAAGTTAATGATCTGGGATCTCATCTAATTATGTCTTCCCCAAACACAGGTCTGCCTCTGCCTTCACTGAGGGGACTCAGTGTGGGTGATTCAAACTCCACATGCTGCAGATGGCTCAGATTTCTAAAACAGCTTCAATTTACAGGATGGCCTCAGCTGAACTCCTGTGTTTTACCCAAGCTGGCTGACTGGGCAGCAGGATGCCCTTGATCACAGAGCATTTCAAGGGAGATTTGTATTTTGTCAAAATTTTAATAGAGTGGATTTCAAAAAATAATTTAGTGTAAACTGTGTGTCTGATTAAAATCCAGAACCTTCTGCAGCTTCTTACAGTCATAGTCTCAGGTGGGGCAGATCCACCCTGGTATGGGGAAGATTTGGGGTTGCATTGCTCAGGAAACCTACTCAGTTTAATAGCCTGGAGCCTGGCTGTGGAGTGCATTTTCTTTGCTAAGAGATGGCGCTCAGGTTTCTAAAAGAAACCAAAGCAGGCTTCATTTTCATCTTTAGACACCAGCCCTGGGACTCCTTACAAGGGATGTTTAGTTTTTGTTTAGCTATAGGAGGTGAAACATAGTCACAATCTGTTGCATTCCCCAGAAAGACCAGCTCTCACTGGATCCCAAACACACAATTTTTAGAAAAAAGCATGAAGATTTCAAAAGTTTCTGAGGGAGATGCCGGCCCACACTCCTGGAAGCTGATCAGGTGCCTCAAATGACAGCAGCATCATCATAGCTCTTGTGGGGAAGAGCTGAATGGCGTCATGCTGAATGACACTTTCATTTCCTTCACCCTCGCCAGCCTTTTACAAAGCGGCCTGGAGCTGCTCAGACGTTCAAGATGCCACAAAAGGTGGCTCTTAATAGAGCTGGGGACTTTGTTTCTGATTTGCAGGAACCAGATTAGTTGCAGCCCAGAATGGGCGTGGGGGGCAGCACTGTTTGCTCCTTGAGGTAAAAGCAGCGTGTTTGCACAAAGCGCCTTTATAAACTCCTGGGGGGTTGAGGCTGGTTTGGCATTGTTTTCCTCCCTTTCCCCTATTCTTCATACTAGAGCCCTAAATGAACACCATATGATGTCTGGTTCATTTTCTCATTAGAGCAGCTCTGTTGACTGTATAATTTCCCAGCATCACGTTGCAGCACTGCTACTTCTCCGATGACGCCCCAACAGCCAGCGTGTGTGTGCTTGGGCATCTGGGCCCTGCTTTACACAGGCAAAAGAAACAACTTGTCTCCTGGGTGTTCCTCTGGATCCTGGGAGGCTGAGGGAGCATGGCACAGAATCATAGAATTCTAGAATGATCTGGGTTTGAGAAGGGACCCTAAAGATCATCCAGTCCACCCCCCTGCCATAGGCATGGACACCTTCCACTAGACCAGGTTGCTCAGAGCCCTGTCCAACCTTCCATGGACACTGCCAGGGATGGGACAGCCACAGCTTGTCTGGGTAACCAGTGCCAGAGCCTCACCACCCTCACAGGGAAGAATTTCTTCCTAATACCCAATCTAACCCTGCACTCTGTTAGTTTGAAGCCATTATCCCTTGTCCTGTCATTCCATGCCCCTGTCAGAAGTCCCTCTCAAGCTCTCTTGGAGCCCCTTTAGGTACTAGAAGGGGCTCTAAATTGTTCCTTGAGACTTCTCTTCTCCGGGCTGAGTACCCACAGCCCTGCCCTCTCAGCCTGTCTCCAGAAGAAGACATGCTCCATCCCTCACTCCAGCAGATCCATGTGCTCCTTATGCTGTGGTCCCTGAGCAGGGCACAGCACTGCAGGTGGGGTCTCAGCAGAGCAGGGGTGAGTCTCCCTCTCCTGAGGTGTCTGGGGCCATCCCAGCAGATGCTGAGGTGTAACACTGCAAATATTGAGGCATGAGCAGTGCATGTGTAAAACCCAGATCCAAACCCCTGTTCTAATTAGGGGCTGAAACTGGGACAGAACATAAGAAAATGGTGAATAAAGTATTGAGACCAAGGGGAGACAATGTTTTGTTTCTAAACTGCAAAGTTTCACACTGAATATGGTAAATTAATTACGAAGAGTGTCTGATCAGCCATTGAACGAAGTCCAGAGCCCCAGCTGAGCTGTCGCCATTCATGTCCAAGCCACATCCCTCTTTGGAAAAGACGGCCCCAACAACATGTTAGTAAACAATATTCAGTGATGGAAAAAATTATTTACAGCTCAGCGGGGAGTAACCCAGACATTAGAGAACTTTTAAATGCTGACGGACGTGGCTGGAGCCCCTTTCTAAGAGGCCGGCAGGAGCACTGGAGGCCTTCGGTGCTGTCCAGTCCTGGTTCGGTGCTGCCCGGTGCTGGTTCGGTGCTGCCCAGTCCTGGTTCGGTGCTGCCCGGTCCTGGTTCGGCGCTGCCCGGTCCTGGTGCGGCGCTGCCCGGTCCTGGTTCGGCGCTGCCCGGTCCTGGTTCGGTGCTGCCCGGTCCGGGTTCGGTGCTGCCCGGTCCTGGTTCGGTGCTGCCCGGTCCGGGTTCGGCGCTGCCCGGTCTGGGTTCGGTGCTGCCCGGTCTGGGTTCGGCGCAGTTCCCCGCGTGGCCGCCAGGGGTCGCGGCGGGGCAGCGGCGGCGCGGGGTCGCGGCGGAGCTGGGGCGTTAATTGATTAATTAATTAATTGATTAATTGATTTTGGGGTGTGCAATTAACACCTCTGCCCCTCGGGCTGTGCTCCGTGGGTGCTGCACGCGTGAGGCTGAGCCGGGCTCTGCCCGCGGGTTTCTCACTTGCCGGACGCAGGATTAGGGTTTTTGGAACCTGAGCTCTGCCGCTCGCCCACCGCAGGTCGGTCCCAGTCCCGGGACAGGGCGCCTCTCTCAGCCCCTGCAGCAGAAGCGCTGCTGGGTCCGCATTCCCCGCTGGAATCTCTTTCACGCCTTTATTTTTCCTTTCTGTGGCTTGTGAACGTGCAGACCTTTGGAAACGAGCCTCCGCCTTTGGACAGAAACGTCTTTGCCGGGATGGGCTTACTAAAGCTGTGCTGTCGTCATCAGAATTCTGGGCTAGAGGAGCATGTTCCTTTTTGGAATTGCGATTTCCTATCAACAGGCTGTTGGCTCAAGGTCACGGCTGTAGCTGCCGCATCATAATGTGGTGACTGTCACCGTTGGATGGGATCACTTCTCATGCCAGGCTCAGATTTTGCTCCCGATGTAGTTTCCAGGCAGGAGCATCAGCTGTGCTCAGGAAAGCCAGATGTGTGGTACCCACAGCTGCCTCATGTTTGGTTAAGGGCACAGGTCTGCAAATCCTTCCTCGAATGAGAAAGATATGTGGCCTATAAGTCCTGGACCAGGGCAAATTCCCAAAGTGAAATCAACAGCAGAACTTTATTTCTTCATTATTATTTTTAATTCCTGGATAAATGTTGGTTCATCTCTCAGCTGTTTTTATTCCTTCACATTTCTGACAGGATTTCCCACCTCGTCTTTTTGAATAAAGTTTTAGATTCTCTTCCCAAGCCCATGGATACCTGGGGTGTAATCACAGCTGTAGGAACAAATGTCAGGTTAATCCTCCCAAGAGACCTTTCTCTTTTCTTCTTAGGCCCACTGATAATGTTCTCTGATTCCTTGGCTCTGTTCGTAAGTACAGATGCTCATTTTCCACTACCTGCAATGAGACCCTAGTGAGCTTGCAGCTTGCGTGTCAGCCTGCATCCCAGTGCCATCCCAGTGCCATCCCAGTGTCATCCCAGTGCCATCCCAGTGCCACCCCTCAAGGGCTGGCACATTCAGCTCTCACATCTATCCCAGCCTGACTCACCACTGCTGGTGTCACTTGGCAGAGAGGTTGTGACTGCTGCAGACTTATTCACTGGGGTAAGAGCTGGCATAGCTGAAATAATATTTTCTGGCCTTAGGGTGTGGGAACAGCCACAAAATTTGGTTTTGGTGGAGATCAATGATGAGTGAGCCCGTGGGATGCAGCCAAGGGGAAAAACCCCAGGAGAGGCCAACCATGGATGGTGGTGACAGGGCTTGCAGATGTTACTACTCCAAATCTCTTCTCTGCTTTACTCCTGATGCTGCTGGTGTGAGTCAAGGCCATTGTTACCCCTCGTGGCCATCCCCAGTGCTGCCAGGGACCGTACCAGCTCCTTTCAGCGCTTGGCACCTTTTAACAACAACAAACACTGACTGCTGAACCAAAATGTAGGACTGGCAAGGGTTCCCTCAGGAAGTGCAGAGGCCAGCTCTCCTGCACACCTCCTATATTTATGGCATGTCTCTACTGCCTTAGAGCCATAAATTTCGTCAGTGACTGGTCCTGGGTGCCTCCGTGAGATCCTCTGTTCAGGATTTACTGCAGTGGAGAAATACAGCCCTGGCCACAACTCACGGTGCCGCACCTGCCGGCCCCGAGGGCTGCGGTGCTTTCCCAGCTCGCCCTCCGCCGGAGCCTGGCCTCGGGCATCATCACTTTTAATTTAGGACTCTGCTGCTTTTGTCGCAGCTCTTCGGGTCAGTATCTCATGTCTTGGAGCTAAGCAAAGAGCTGGTGCAGTGCAGGCGGGCGGGACTGGCCCCGGGGGCCGGGGGCAGACGCCGCGGGCGAAGGAGCCTGTGATGGTATCGCGTGTTGCTGTTGGGTTTCATGCACCACGTACAGGTTTGGGCTTCCTGTTCTCCTTGGTATCGCAGAGCCCATTAAAGTTTCACATCTCATGTTATGAAATATGGCACACGTCAGGGTTTTTTTTTCCCCTTCCTGGACTCCTCTCGGCTTTCAGCTGACAGCCTGCGAGAGCCAGCAGCTCTTCCGCTCAGCATCCCGCACAGCATTGTCCTGGGAGGGCTGGTACCCACCCCATCACTCCCTGCTGATGGTCTGCTGGGAGCTGGCTGTCCTTTCCATCCCTTCTGCCCCTTCAAGATGTGCTGAGCCTGGCTGCTCTCTCCAGCAGTTGAGGCCAAACTCTCCCACTGCATGAGCGGCCACCCTTTTTGCATAACTGCTCTGCTTTTTCTCCCACGTTTAATCCAAGATGATATTGCCTGTGGAGTAATCCACCCTCAGGGTTTTACGGGATCGGCCTGGCCCTCTGCCACCCCCAAGGGGGGCAGGAGGGAGTTTCCCAGCCTCTCCCCGGCAGCAGGACAGCCCCGGTGTCAGCACAGTGGGCTCGGCGGGGGACAGGGCGCTCCCACGACACGCTCAGCCTGGAGCTATCGCCCTTGGCATCTCCAGCCGCGCCTTCCGTGGGGGATTTATCTCTGCCAAATCTGCAAATCGTAGCATGTAATTTTCCCTCTTTCTAGTCCGGGGGAGGGTTTGTGGCCGGAGCGGAACAGACAGATATTTGAGGCTGGGAGCAGGGAGCCTGCTGCGCCACGTTCACAGCCAGCCCCACAGGGCAGCCTTGCCAGTAACAGCCACGATGAGATCAAAGACGCTGTTTGCCACCAGGATCTGTCCTTGACAGCCAGTGGCTTCCCGCGGCGAGCTGGCTATCTCATCTCAGAGAGAGGGGAGTCATCTGATGTCTGCATGGAGGGCAAAGACGGGTGCAGTGTCTCACCAGTCTTTCCCAGCCTGCTGCATCAGTGCTGTAATTTCGAGGCTGGACCCTTGCTGCCCACCTGGGCGCCCAGGTTTCTACATCAATGTCCCTATTTTTTAGCAAAGTGTCAGCTTTCCACGGGCAGTAGATAAGGTTGTTTCGTGCCGCCCAGCCTGGTGTGTAGAGACGGGTGTAAAAACTTGTAGTTTTTACTGATTTTCCCCTTTTTCAGGTGCCACGAAATGGCAAGTTTAGAAGGTGATTTTAACGGGTTGTATCCTGGTTCTGCTTAGCTATAAATTATGGAAAATAACATTAAGCTAAGGGATAAAATAGGCTTCAGTAGAACCAAAACTGTGAGTTTCTGGTCTCAAATGCTCGGTGAGAGGAATTTTTTTTTTTTCCCATCTGGCTGCTGAATCCTTCCCCTCTCCGGAGCTGGAGCTAACAGTGAAGTAGCACCTTGGTAGCTTCCTTGCTACACAACATGCTTTGGGCAAGAGAGTAAACGCAAATCAGAAGCCCCCTGGGGACAGGCACCCTCTGTTCCGAGGAAGAGGAGGATGACCCCTTATCTGCTGACCTCTCCATTCTCCAGTCAACACAACTTGGCAGCAACAGGGCCAATTAGTGCAGCTAGAAATGGTCACCCCGCTCCAGCCGGGGTGGGCAGAGTGGCTCGCACCGTGTCACTGCCCCCGGCGGGTAAAGCCAGAGGTGATTAATGATGGTCCCGGGGGAGGGCAGGGCTGGGGCTGTAATTACTGCTGCCAGCCGGGGGTCACCAATTAAGCGGCGAAGTGCCGGCGGTGCCGCGCAGCCGAGAGCGCTGCTGCCGTGCCCTGATGAGCCGGAGAGGTGCCGGAGCTGCTCCCACCTGGCTGCCTCTTTCAACAAGTGCTTTTGCCTCTTCAGCTCAGGCTCTCCTGCTGCCTGGGGTTAGCACCGTGCGCACGGGCAGCCGCGTTCTCACTCCAAAGCTCTGTGTGACGGGAACAGCGATGTCAGCCCCGCGACGGCAGCGAGCATCCGCCGCTCCGCAGTGGCCGTTTGGCGATGCTCAATTTAATAACTCTCTCCCGTCTTGCCAGCATAAAAAAAAATGCTCCAAGACCCAAGCCAGCTGCGTGATGCCTCGACACCTGCCCACGGATGGGGCAGAAGGCAAACCTGGGGGCGTCCATCACCCCTCCGCTGGGGTGAAGGGAAGCGTCTTTCAAGGGGAGCGGCAGTCCCGGCAGCCCTCCAGCAGAGAACTGGCAAAGCCGGGCATCCCCAGCTCCCTGGCATCGCTCCTACGTGCGGGGGTGCTCCCACCCATTCCCTCTGATGTGGATTCTCTGGTGTGTGCTAAGGGTTGGGTCCCCACTGCAGTCCCGGCGCCCTGGTCCCCACGCGGGAGAGGAGGGGGCACGCAGGGTGCACGGGGGGACAAGCAGATACAGCCATAACAAACCGCGGCCGCTCAGCCGGGAAGGCTCCTGCTGCGGCTGGGTGGGCCGGGGCCACCCAAAAGCCACGGCGGCGGGTGCCAAGGCTGCCAGAGCCCCGGGGAGCGGAGCCGCATCTCCGCCTCCCTGCCGGCCTCCAGCCGGGAATCGCCTCCTGGCGAGGGCGGGGGGCCTGGGGGGACCCCCCCAATGCTGCTCTCTAGGGCTGCCCCTCCACCTTGGCACACGTAGGTGGCGTGTCCCTGCCCCGGTGGACTTGGACTGTGTAACTCTGCGCTGGGATTGATGGGGAGTGAGCACATCCCGGCTTGCAGGGCATGGGGACACCCTGGGCTCGGACGCCCCATAGGGACCTGGCTGGGGGAGCTGGGAATGGCTCAGGGTGCTGATGAAACTGCAGTGGGTAACCGGATCGGCTTTGGTCCTGCTCCGCCCTGACCAAGCTTTTAACTCCTCATCGCCCAGCGCCGTACCTTTTGGTGAGGATGGTTACCCAACCCTGCGTGCTCATCGCCTCTGGAGCAGGCAGCATCGCTCCTCGCTTTAACTCACCCTTCAACCCCCTCTTACAGCAAAACGCTATAGATTACACAGGACAGAGGTGCAGGACGCTGCCGGTCTCCTCCCTGCCGGCTGTGCCGAGCCAGGGGCACCACCACCAGCAGATAAACCCTGGAAGCTTCCCAGGGCTGGCAGCTTCTCGCTGCCGTGGGCCAGGGTGCGGCTGTGCTTCGGTGAGCGATGCAATCGGAGGCCGCTGCGAGGGCCAGCTTTGCCAGCCAGTGACTTTGCCATTGCCTAAAATAAAATCCACAGGGGAAAAAGAAATAAAAAGAGAAATAAAGAAGCCCGACTGGATTAATAATTCAGGCTGGCAAGAGAACAAACCCATCCAGAATCCACCTTCCATTATATGCCCACAAACCACATAAAATGGAAAAAGAAAGAACAACATAAAAGCCCAACGACCTTGAGCTTCAGTGGCAGCCCCAGATGTGCAGGGGCACAGGCAGAGGGAACAACGTGCAGGGATGGTCCTTGGGTGTGTGTGTCCCGTGCCTTCCTGCAGCTGGGGCTGGGCAGGATGGATGCTGGGGTGCCCCTGGTGAGGTAGGGGATGCTGTGCTCGGGGGTGGCCAGACCACACAAAATGCAGTCTGGACAGCCCCAAGCCCTCCCTGCACAAAACAGTGCAGCAAAAATGTGCTAAATCCTCAAATTTAAACAAGGTTTGCCTGCCACAAATTGCAGGGGGGATTTGGGAAGGAATTTGCTACCAGAAAAGTGGTAGCAGGCTGGATGTTAAATATTTGGGGTGGAGACATCCAGGTCCATAGTGAGGGGATGCTGAGCTGGAGCAGGGCTGCTAGGGACCGTAGGAAATAATTATAACCAGGTAATTATAGAACCCTTTCCAAAAGAAAATCCCCTTGGAGAGTCCTTTCCCTCCATGGAAGGACAGATGCTTGACACCCTGCCCAGCCCCCCCAGTACGCAGCCCAATCCCTCTCTGCTGCTTCTCCAGCTTCCAACCTGTCCAAGCCAGGGAACCCTCATGCTGACAAAGCAAATGGAGCAGTTCAGCCTATTTTTCTCCTCTTCACTTCTCTTTTGTGGTTGTTGCAATGAGAAATTGTTCAAAAGGAGCCCTCTGCTACCAGAAATCTGCCTAGCAGTCTAGAAGTTAGGGAAGGGGATAAATTCTGCCCATGTGAGGTTCTGGGGTGTTCCTGCCAACTTTCCCTGTAGAGGAAGGGAAATGTTTTAAGTCCTTAAAACAGAGCATCCCAAGAGGAGCCCCTGGGGTTTGGATCATGCGAGGTGTTCTCTGGGCCACCAACTCAGGGAGCAATGCCACCCAGTCAAAGCCATGCCCAGTCCCCAGATCCAAACTTCCTCTGCTAGTTAAATGGCCAGACAATGTAATTTTAACTTCAAATGTCTCATTACTCTGAGCCTGGGAGTAGTTTTTCCTAAGTCTCCTCAAACGGAAGCAAGAAGCATTGCTGGAACAGCCCCCTTCTCCCTCACTCTGCTTTGCATGTTCAATATTATTACTATTCCTTTTATTCCTTTTTTTTTTCTCTTCTCTTAAATAAACCGTCAGCACAGCATGGCCCCAAGCACTGCCCCAGCTGCTGCTGCACCAGTTTAAACTTCTGATTTTCTATTGCAAGCTTTGAGCATCTCCCTGTGAAGGTGTTTTCCATGGAGGTGGGCAGGGGAAGGGGACTAGAGGGCTGTGGGAGACAGGAGTCCTGCCCAGCCATGGTAGGCAGGGACTCTGATGGAAATGATTACATCTTAATCCCACCCTGGAAAAACTCTCCTGCCTGCCCAGTTTCCATTTCTCATGGTTTCAGAGCTGGTTCATGCCCCTGTGGCAGCATGAGGAGGATCTCCCCCTGGGAAATAGGGTGGTGGTTGTGGGGTGAGAGGAAACCCATGTCACTCACTTTGCCAGGACATGTGTTTAAATGTGCTCTGTAAGTCCCGAGGTAAAGCCAAGACAAAGGTTATGTATCTCTATCCTGCAGCAGTGTTGCTCCAGTGACACATGAGAAATCCCCGCTCCCCAAGCCTGAAAGGGAAAAATGTCCAGAAAAACCCTTTTAACCCCCGAGAGGGGAAACAGTGCTGGTACTCAGTAGGACTGCGCCTACAGCAGAGTGAGGGGCCTGGGGACCTGATACCTTCGAACACCAGGGCAGTAAGCATGAATTGAGCTAGATTAATGAGCCAGCAGCCAGAAGGGAAAAGCTTTTAGTATGGGAGAGGGGCGGCCCTGGAATGCCGAACAGCATAGGGATGGGGACTCTACAAAACCCACGGGCTGGGAAAGCAGCAGAACCCCCAAATCAAAATACATATATATATTTAAAAGAAAGCACAGGCGTTGCAATGAAATAGGTCTATGCGGTTTGAAATCCCCGGCTCAGCTCATGCCAAAGGAATTTCCAGGCCTGGTTTAGATCTGATTCAGCAAAGCTTTTATAACGGTGTGGGGAGAGTTCAGAGGACCCAGGGCTGTGGTGAGTGCTGGGGTACCACAGTCCCTGCCTGGCCAGGACACTGAGGCTGGGCCCTCTGTTAGGATCCCTGAGGTAGGAGAGGTGGGCATGTGAGCTTGGGGCTGCCTATAAAGGTTTTGTTTTCTTTCTCCAGCCTCAGTCTTGGAGAAAAAGAAAGCTGGTACCTTCCTGGGGAGGGAGGTGCGCAGTACTTTTGGCTTTTGCCCCAACTTCAGCCCAAGTGATGGGCCCAGTGGTATCTAGAATCAGCCCCAGGGGTGATCATGATCCCCCAGATTTCATGAAATCACTGGATGGGGTGAAGGAAGAGATTTTGTCTGGCAGCACTGACAATCCACACAGTGGGGTGGCTCCTGCAGGCACATCCCCAGCCCTGCTCTGCTGCTGGGGGGCTCTGGCAGTGGGAGAAACAACCCCCCACCCCCCACTCCATCCTCCCAGAGTGAATAATTCAGACAAAACAAAGGGAAATGGTGAAAGTTGCGGTGTCCCAGTGCCAGGCACTGGAGATGATGGTCTCTTTAGGCAGAAGTAGAAAGAAAAACAAGCAGTGTAGGCAATTATCTCCCCCATGAGTCACTGAGGACTGGGAATTTTTTTCCCATGGCTAAGTTTTCCCAGAAACTGGTGAGCTGTCTGTCTGGGGGGTGTCTGTCGGGGAGTAGGGGGAGTGTCTGTCCAGGGATGGGTGAAGCAAAGCCAGCCATGGTCCCAGAGCTCTGTGGTTCCCCCCCTGCCAGCGAAAGTCCTAAAGCTTTGGAGCCAGAGAGGGATCTGGGGGTGTTCTCTACCTCCATATCCAGGGATGTGGAGCCCCACAAACCCCACAGACTCTCTTCCATCTGTCAGCCCCCAACACCAGCTGCATTTAATCATTGATTTAAACAAACTTTTTGCCTACAGGAGTACAAGATAGGGACAACATGGACCAGCAGGTGTTTCAGAATCAGTCCTAGGAAGGAAACTCTTTGTTGGATTTTTGTGTTTTTCCACCCATGGATGGATTCTCCACGCTTTTAGTAGACGCTGTCCCTGTCCATGGCAGCAGGGTAGAACAAGATGACCCTTAAGGTTCCTTCTAACCCAAACCATTCTATATGTAGTTTTATGATCTCTGCATCCTGGCCTCAGGTCCCTTTGGAAGGGAAGGGTTATCCAGGGATGACAGCACAACCCCATAACCTGGGGGAGTTCTGCAGATGGAGATGCTGCTGCTTTGATAAGGCTCTTTGGAAGCTTGATTTAAAGCTTGCAAGCTGCTTCTGAAACAATTTTGAGCCTAATTATTTTTCAAGATGAAAGGGAAAAGAAGAACCCCAATCCCTCCTCTTTACTCCTCACTGTTAAGGTAAAGTCTTCAGCCAGCTCTGTGTGGAGAAGATGCCCCACAGCCTGTGGCCCTGGCCAAGGTCCAGTGTCCCCACAGTGCCAGCACAGCCCATGCATTACAGATCCTGAATACCACTGCACACACTCCCCCCTCTTCCTTTCCTAATTGTATTCCATTTCGAGATTATTGAGGAATAATTGCATTACAAAAGACAGCTCCAATCTGGCATTAAGGAGTGTTCTCCCTGCCTGCACATCACCCAAGGTCCCGAGCCCCGGCGGTAATGGAGCTTACCGCAAGCACTCAGGGAAAGAGCTCCCAGCACTTCAGCTAAAACACTTACTTGCTTTAAGCATATCCTGAGTTTCTGAATCTCTTCCCTCCTTTCAAGGCTCACATTTGCCAAGAGTGCATCTGGGGCAATAGTGAAGGGGATGGGCGAGCTGCAGGGATGTTGGACATGCTGAGGGACAGCACCACATGCCTACAGGATATATGGCATTCCTCTTTCCATGCCCCAGCTGGACAGAACAAACCATTGCTGGAGATAAATTAGGGCCTTTGCAGGAGGCAGAGCAAAAGGAATGAGTGCAGCAAAATATGTGCAAGAAGGATGCACAGCAATACTGCAGCCTCACTTCCCCTCTCCTCTTCCACCCCCCTGCTCTGAAGAGGAGGGAACGTCCCCATCCCACCTCGAGCAGGAGCCGACCCTTCGGCACAGCCACCAAGGTCCTTTTGATTTGGAGCCAGGTCTTCCTTCGCTACCTTGATCCCCGATCCCTTTCAGCTGCCGCCGCCGTCTGCCTTGTGGTTCTTTATCAAAGGCTGTCTTGAAACCCAGATAAAGGGTGGCGTATGCAGCGAGGCTCCCACCCTCGCATGTAACCACTCAGACATGCTGTGGAGATTAGCCAGAGCCCAGCTCTCCCTGGCTCGCCCATCTCTGCCAAGAGCCAGACCAGCCCAAGGCAGTGATAGCAGCGAGTGTCTCTCCTGGAGACTGAACTCTTGCTCGAAGCAATGATATGCACAATGGTGCCACACAGACATTGCCCCAGTAAGGCGCTGCACAGAGGAGCAACATCTGTCTGAAATGTGAGGTCCTCAGAAGTGGGTCAAACATGTGGCATTTGGAACCAAATCTGGAATATATTTTGGCTAGTAACTGGGCTTGTCAATGCTGCAGATGGACAAGCTGTTGTCACAAGCCTTATGACAAATGTTCTCCTGAGGTTTTATGTGAAGATCTGAAAAGGCTCCAAGAACAAGCTCACCTTCAAGCTTGGACAAGGTCTGGAT
This sequence comes from Certhia americana, assembly GCA_018697195.1. Taxonomy (NCBI): domain Eukaryota; kingdom Metazoa; phylum Chordata; class Aves; order Passeriformes; family Certhiidae; genus Certhia; species Certhia americana. The sequence continues at coordinate 12,605,719 of CM031867.1, read as the reverse complement.
TTGGCACCATCCCTCTTGTTCCCCTGTAATGGGCTGAGCAAAGGCTGGGCTGTCCTTGGGGGCTCTGCACCAAGTGTGGTGTTCCTGCAAGGAAAAGCTCTTGCAGGCAGAGTAGGAGCAAATCCAAACCAGCTTTGCAGCTGGGTAAACTGAGGCAGGAGCAGACAGGGACTTGTCCCAGATCACCCTGCAAACCTGTCTTCTCCCGTTGATGCTCCTTTCTACCACTCACCCTTTTAACTCTGCCTGAGACATTTCACACCCTTGGGTCCCACTACAGCCAGCAATGCCAAGTGATAATGATTTATCATTATTGTTATTACTCCTGCTATTATTATTGCTGCCTAGATAATCCCCTGTCAGAATATAAATGTGCCTTCCCTTCCAGCATGAGAGTGTCCTGCTTAATGATGTTGTTTTCCTCTCACTGGTACCTTCAGCTCTGACATATTGAACGTTAATGGCACCAGGAGAGCTTTGGCTACACTGCTGCTTCAGAAGACAGGTCATTATAGCATCAGCCATCCTGGTATGAGGACTGCTCTTCCCTCCTCCTTTATTAAGATTTGCCTTTCCTTGATTAAATTAGCTTGAACGGCCTGCTTCCGTGGGAGGGATGGATGCCTCCATTATCGCCTATGCCTCCTGAAAAGGAGTGGGGGAAAAAATACAACGTGGCCCGGGATAATTGAATGAAAATTTAATGAGCACTTGCGAGAATACGTTAAGAGAAATGCCAATCGATAGAAAACTGATTTCCTGTTTTTAGCACCAAATGGACTTGTGCTGGAGAAGTCATTCCCTTCCACCTGTAGCAGGAGTAAGAGGAAAGGCTGGAGCAGCCAGCCTGCCCCGCTGGCAAACAAGGCTGCAAACCTGGGACACAGAGGCAGAATGAAGTTATTAACACACAGGTAATCACCTCACAAATGAGGCCTGGTGCCTTTCTCTGGGCAACACAGGTGGCTGTTTTAGGAGGAGTAACAGCTACTGACTACAGAGGAACATGAATGGAGGCTGAGCAGCCCCTACCACCCAGCTGTATTTCTCAGCTCAGTTTAACTCTTCAGCACTAACCAGCTGGTGAAGTGGTGACTATGGGCTGTCTGTACTCCATTCCACAGTGTGGATGCAGATGATCCCATCATTTTCAAAGCTCTCACATGAGCAGCTCACTTCAGGGGTCTGCTCCCCCATATCGTGCCCATCCCCTCCCCCCAGACACATTGTGGGGGAATGGCCTTTCCTGTGTCACAATTGCTTCCCTGGCTGACCTCAGGTACATCCTGGAGCAAGATTTTCAGAGGGACACCACGCCAAGTTTGGAAAGATAGCACAGCCAGGTTTTCCCAAGGCACTGTAGCTTCCCCAGCCTGGGTTTTCCCAGGAGCTCAGCCCAGCACCTTCCCCAGTTTAAAGCCAATGCTTTTGCTCCTGGGGCCAAAGGCATCCTCAGCAGTGATCCACAAAGGTCACTGGAACAGCTCCAGTTCAACTGTGGACAATTTCTCAGTAAAACTGGTCAATAAAATACAGCTATCTGAGAAGAAGAGTGTAGTTTGCAGGTCTCTGCCTGCTGCTGTTGGAAAAAGTTTTTTTTTTTCTTTCTGATGAAAAAGCAGGAGGCTGCACTTTATTAACTAAAAGACTCTCCATACAGGGCTCTTGGCATGCAGTGGGGGCATATCCCCACCAGGACCTCCCTCACAGCAGGGCACACACCATGACTCCTCACTCCTGCAAGTCAAGATCCTGCAAACTCAGGCTACTTTTCCACTTTTCATTACCATCTTTCCAAGAAGAAAGTATCTGAGCAGCCATCCTGGCAGGAGAGTAACCTGGCTGCCCCACACCACGAGACTGTCCCCGTGTCCCCAGATGGCCCTGGAGCCCTGTGGAGAGGCCTTTGGTCACACTGACACTCCTACGTGCACATCCTACAGCCCACGTCCAGTTCATGTCTGAGCTCCACTGTGTTCTGGGAAGCTTTGGTTTCACCCCAGATGCCCTGAGCAGGAGGGCAGTGGGGGGACCCCCGGGATCCCCCACCCTCCTGCAGCTGCCCTGCACAAAGCAACCCATTCTCAGCAGCTTCCAGCACTGCTCCACAGCAGTAAATATTGCATTAGCTGTGGTGGGCCAGGGCTCCGGGCCCTTTTCCAGCTTGGCAGGCTCCTCTCAGCCAGTCGGCAGAAGAAGCAGGGATTATGTGAACTGGGCACAGAGCGAGAGGGGCAGAAAGCAGCCTGGGGGAGCAAGAAGTGCTGCCAGGGCAGTGATGGGTCATCTTTATCCTGCTTTCTGAGCTGTGATGGCTGACAATACCCTTGTGCCACTTGTGGCTTTGGTGGAGTCGCAGATTTCCCCTTGGGGAAAAAAGAAAAGGAAAAATATAGTGATTTTTGGACTGAAGCATTTGGGAATCAGAGCCGAAAAGCTTCCAGTGCCGATCTGAAAAGGGCTTTTCCGCTCCCAGGCGATGCTCTGGGGTTTTGCCGTCGTGATTTTGAAACTTTCTGGAATTTGTCGGGTTTTGTTTCTGCTTGCTGGGAAAGGTCACGGCTTCCTGGGCAGGGAGGGAGAGCTCTGCTTTCTGGCCCAGCCCTTTGCGCCCAGCCTGCCCTGGAGTGCCCACTGTGGAAGTCTGGGGCAAGGGGAACCTGGGGAGACAAGGCAGAGGCATTAATAGATCACTCCACAAAAAAACCCTACATGTAAAATCCAATTATAGTGGGGCAAAATAAATCCAAGGTGGTCCTTCCAAAAGTGGCTGGCTAAGTGAGTTCCCGGTCCCGACTCTGGCGTTTCCCCTCCATCCTGTGCACAACAGGCCTTTTGTTAAATTTCACATCCTGAAAGAATTTAATAGCATTTTTATTTTTAATCCATCACATGTGTTTTGTTTGGACTAATCCAACGGGGCTCCATTCACAAGCAGCTCTTTTCCAACATCACTAAATTTCTCAAGGCTTAACCTGTTGACAAAGACAGGACGTGTTCAGCCCATGTTACACAAGCATTGGTAGGTGCAAAAGGACTCAGGCCCATGAGCAGATGGAGTGGTCAGGGAATTTTGCTGAGGATAGCAGGAGAAGTGGATCCCTGCATAGAGGGGAAGCTGTCCCCCCTTTCTATTGAAGGTGATCTCAGGGCTGCTCAACAGCTTGTAGGGATTTTGCATTGACTGGTGCTTTTGCAAACCTGACTGTGGGGTTTTGCTGGGGGGGGGAACTAGTGTTGCCATTGCCCAGCTGAAGGACTGAGCTTGGAACTATGGAAAGGAACAACACTGATGTCCCTTAATTGCAGTAATTTAATTAAACCCTGCAGTGGGTGCAGCCAGGCAGGAAACCAGCCCATCCACCATGAGCCCAGGGCTGCTACGTAGCTACAAGACATTCAAGCACAGGTTTAACTTTAAGCCTGGTTTGAAGATTATCTCTGCTTATAAAAGCGTTCACTTCTGAGGTGACGGGTCCTCAAGTCCTGTTGCTTTTCTGCAGGGCTCAGGCAGGGGAAGGCTTGTGTGCTGGGCAGCACAGCAGGCAGGAATGGCCTCAGCAGGGCTACGAAAGGGCTGGGGAGCCTACGGGCTTACGCACACTGCAGATGAGCCTTTGAGCACATCTGGATCCTGTAACAATTTGGGCCATGAAGAAAACGCGCCGATGCGAGCTCACACCCCCGTGAAGCGCCTTTGTGTGATCCCTCAGAAGTGCCTGATGCCCAATCTGCGGATTGCTGCTCTAATGAACTCCAGACGTTGTTTTGAATGTCAGAAAGATTTCAGTTGCTGCTGCAGAAGATGTCCCTCTCCCCATCCCTGTGCAGGAGTGAGAAGCAGGCAGGGCTGGGGTGGCAGGGCTCAGAGATCCCTGTGGGCTGGATGCCAGGGCTGCCCGCCTCAGCGAGGCAGTGTCTGTGGACTAAAGCTGGATGGTGGCTTTCAAGGGACAATAGCACAGTGAGAAACCCCACTTCAGACACTGCTTGCTCAAGAGAAGCTCAGCCAAGAAACCGCCAGCAAGTCGGGTTTTATCGCTGCAGGGCTCAGCCGTCAGCCTCCGGCACGGCTGCAGTCAGCACGCCTGGCTGCCCCTTGGGTCACGTCTGCACGCCGCGCTCTCCTGGGCTTGGATTTGAGCTGAGAGTCTTTAAGGGGCACCAGCTTGTCCTATGATCATTATTTCTATGTGCAGGTGACCATTTGGTTTAAATCCAAGCTAGAAAATGAGGTTATTACAAAATATTCCCTCCCAGGCAGGCAGCCGGCTGCTGCTGAGGCCATGACTGGAGTGAGTGCATTTCATACAAATCCATTTGTTTTGAGCTCCTCAGTGACAAGCAACCAAATTTCCTTCCTTGCAGTTGGTGCTCGCAGCAGGGGTGCTGGATGCAGGGATGTGGCTGGACGCAGCTCTGTAGGAACTCTCTGGACTTGATGGCTGGTTGAGCTTCTAAGCATTGTGGTGAGTTGCCATCCCCAGCTCCAGGGTCTGGAGGCCTCTGAAGATTTGCTTTGATCAAAATATGAAACCAAAGGCAGAATAAGCTCTCATATGTTCAAGTTTGGTCTGTAACACAAGGCTAGTTCTGGGAGACTTTCTTTCTCAAAGCTATGAGACCCACTGAAGGCAAACCAAGGCTATCAGCACTCCAAGAAACATGCCAGCCAAAAGGGACAGCAGAATGTGTCCCTACCAGCAGCAAGGAACAAGGGACAGTAGCTTTGCTACTTACCATTGTTTAACAGAGCAGCCTCATGAGACTTTCAGGAGGTCTGGAAGGATGCCTTGACCCTACAGCAGTCACCTGGTGACAGTCAGCAGGTTCCTTGCATTTATTTATCCCCCACCACAAAATGCCTGAGCAACTCATGCCAAACCACTGTGGCCCCCTCATTAAATTAACATGTGCCTGGCATGGCAGGGCTTGGAGATCACCCGGTAGATCAGTTTGGGCTGGGTGCTGTGTTTGGGTTATATTTGATACTGGAGTCAAAATTAATCATCTGACAAATCCAGGCTTTGTCACAGATTTGCAATAAAGCCCCAAACTGGAGGAAAATTCTGTGCTGGGTGGAGTCCAAGGGATCATGTTCAACTAATGGATTTATTTTGTCCCTGGGAACTGGATCCCTTCAAGCTAGCTCCCGGGCTGGGGCAGCACAAACCCCAGTCACTGCTTGAGAATAAACCTGGCTGGATAAACTGTGAAGAACCAGGAGACAAACATCTCATTCACCAGCTCTCCTGGAAAAGTCGTTGGGATAACAGTTGCTGCCAAAGCCACTGCAGCAAAGGCATTTCTCTTCGGCACACAGGAGCAGGCAAGGATGAGCCTGGGGGTCAGGGTGACCCGGGAGGAGATGGGAATGATAGGGCTCCATGGGGTGGTCTGTTTGCTGTGTGGCCGTGGGAAACCTCCCAGTGTGGTGCTCATCTCAATGGGGGAAATCTCTCTGCCTGGTGCTTTGGCCCCTTGCCTGTAGGAAAGGACAGCAGTGCTTCCGCAGGGAGTTTCAAGGACAAACTGAGGCTTTGTGTGTGGAAGTAGACTTTAGTGTGGGGAAGAAGGGATTGAAGAATGGCCAGTGAAAGCAGGGACAGGACTGAGGCCTCTTTGTGCCCTGGCAGGCCTGCTCAGATCACACTGGGGGCATGATGCTGGGAACATATTGGGAGCACATTGGAAAGATGAGCTGTGCTGGCTGCTCTGGGACAGACCCTGCTTAGCCTTTTTCCTGCTTTGCAAGGGATAACTGTTATCCAAGCATGCACAGCCCTGTGCCTTTGTGCACTGCCATGCTCACACGCACCTCTGTACCACGTGCAGCCCCCCATGTCCAGCCTGGCACAGCAGGACCCACCTCTTACCACACAGTGCCCTCATTCCTGCTTTTTGTGGGGTGATTTTTCACTTTTACCACTTCTTCAGCCCAGATCCCAAAGTATTGCAGATTTTGGCCTGCTAGCTTGGGTCAGCCTGCCTAATTTAACAGCAATTAGTTTAGGAAAGAAGGGTCACTTACTGTGATGTAGATGAGTCCAGAGCTGCCCCAGGGCAGAAGTGTCCATGTGAGGCAAGAAGGGATGTGGTCCAGAACGGGACCCTGGCAGTGGTCCACTGCAATGCTGCACTCCAATGCTCCCTGAACTCAGTCCTATATTGCATCTGAAATAGCAACTTCCTCTCTCAGGGAGAAGCATCCCCCAAAACATCAGACCTGCTGCTGCCTTTCCTACTGGAAAATCCCCATCCCTCGAGTTGAGCCCACTCAGGTGCAGCCTCTGCAGCAAAGCATCCTGTGGAGGAAGTATGGGATCCAGATGCCAGGGGTAGGGTTTGATTTGCTTTCAATATAAGGCACAAGAAAAGGTCCAAGCAGAGACTATTTATGGATTTTAATGAAAATAATATGTTGCCTTGAAATGAGGATGTTAATTAAAAGGCACCCGCTGCTGTTTATCGCTGGCTGGGTCTCTGGCAGCAGTAAAGAGAGAAATGAGTGGGGGAGCTCATGCCAAAACCTCCCCGCAGGGAAGGTGGATGGCGCTGGGAGTGGGATGCAGGGCTGGAGCATTCCTGCTCCTCTCTGCTCTGAGAGAGTAACTCTGAAAATAAACTCTTATGAAAGCTGGGCCAGGCAAGAGATGTTGCTGGAAAACAGGGACTGAAACACAGGCTCTGCTCCGGCCAGCCCTGCCACTCACAGCACGTGAGTCTGGGTGAATCCAACCCAGCTCCCCTGTTTACTTAATAATTTCACACAATAGCATCCTTTAGAGAGATAGAATTTTTGTTTTCCTTCTCCTTGTTAGGAATGAGACCACTACGCAGACAAAGAGGCACCATGCACATAAAAACTTGCTACATCTTGCCTAGAGGCAGCAAATTTAAAAGCAAAATTGAATTCTTAAGGCCCCGTGGAAAGTGACTGAACCTGCCATGCAAGGTCTGCTGGCACAAAGGCAGGGATGCTAAATAAAAACCCCTGGGTGAGTACTACAGTCTCTGATACAGATCCAGCAAGCAAAGGCACCGGGGAATCAGAGCTTCTGAGGTATTTTTTTCTTGTCTGGAAAAGAAGCATATTACAGCTCAAGAAGCATTCAGCTGGTGAAGCATCCTGCTGGATTGCCAATAGTTCCCCCTCGTGTGCTGGCTTGCTGGGGTTCCTGCTCTTCCCCAATTCCTGGCCCTGCACATCATTGTCCCCCTCTGCAAGGGATAATTTGGAGGGTTTATCAGTTGATTTTTACCCCCAGGCATTGAGCATTGCCCTTGCCTTCCTTCTCCAAAGTTGGTTTCTGGTGATGGATCAAACACTGTTCTTGGTGTGAGATTTACAGTCCACTTCCTTCTGTCAGAGCTTGGGTTTCCTCACCTTTCCACCCTCTTTTCTCATACTACCCACTAGACACCAAAAACCCCAACTTCCACTGCAGGGAAGTGTGTGTGTGAGCTCAGGACTCGGCTCCTCAGCTGCCCACAGAAGGGTTCACCCCACACCCCTTAGCACTCTCCAGGAACACTGGCTGATGCTGAGAACGCCAAAATCTATAGAGAAAATATATTAGGTTGCTTTATTAAGAAGTAATCCATTAAGAGAACTTCTGTGGGCTTTTGCCTGCTTAATATGGAGCTTGGGGCTAAAAGCAATGTCAAAGCCAAGACCAACCTATTACTGGAGGTAATTCCTACAATGTTCTATTCAATTGCTGGTATGAAATGTTCAGAAGCCTTCCAGAGGCTTTTGAAATATCCAGTTTTTTTCCTTCTCCCTCTTTCCATGTCAATTGTCACATAGCCTGTATATGGCCGCTCTGTTTCGGGAGCACCCTGTGTGTCCCCCCATGCTCAGGGAAGGCAGGAGCAGGCAGGGACATGCCCAACATGCCCATGCAGAGGTGGAGCCCGGGGTCCACGTGGGCTAAGTTTAAATGATGCTCGGGGGACTTTGCAACCAACAATTAGACATGTTTACTCATGTATTTGCCAAAGGTGCCTCCCTGAGTTCCCAGTAAACAGCATCAAGAGCTACTTCTCCCTACAGAGACTTCCCAGGGCAGATCCTGACCTCCCCAGGGCTTGTGGTGGGGAGCGCCATGTTATTCCAGTGTGTGGCAGCAGGATGACCAGGTCTCACTCATCAGATGGTGGCAAGTTTGTATAGATGGTGAAGAAAGAGAGAGTGCAGCCATTCACCTGTATCGACCCCAGCTCTTGCCAGGCTCAACCACATCAAACAGCTTGTGGGGATTACTCAAAATTCGAGTTGAGCTGTGTGAGGCGGCGGGCAGGCTTTGCAGGGCTGGTCTCGCAGCCTGCCCATGGGCATGCCAAAAAAAAAAAAAATGCATTCAAACATTTGGTTAGAAAATGTTTTGGGGATTTTTTTTTTTCAGGGTTGTTTTCTCTTTTTTTTTTTCCTCTTTATTTTCTTATTTTTCCCTAGGTCTGGAAGCCATGGGTGAGTCATGTCCCAGCTTTTCTCAATGAGAGATCTAAAGCATGGTAAAAAAAAAAAAAATTAAAAAAACCCAACCAAAACACGTCTGTTTTTTTAATCATGGCTTGGTTTCACAAGACATAGCTGGTCTGGGCTATGATGCAACTGAGTCTCTTCTTCCAAGTCACACACATGGATTTTTAGGTTTCTTCTTAGATCCTCTACCTGGCTGGTAAAGCTGGTACATGCACCCTCAGATTGCCCAGGGACCTCTGTTGCTATATGTTTGTGAGCACGTAATGTCCCGACATGCTAAGCAGGATTTCTTACCTTAATTTGTTCCTCTCCAGCACTGTTCAAGGCAGTTGCTGTTCTATTTTGAACCAGAATCTGCTGCATCCAGCTGCCCACCAAAGTTGCTGTGCATTAGCAGCCAAAGTGCCAAGGGATTTAGGAGCCAGGGCCCTGTGGCTGCACGTGCTCGTGGTCAAATGCAGCTTGCCTCCTCCCAGGCTTAGTCCCTGTTGTGTGAAGCATCTGTGCGTGCGTGGGGAAGGTTAAAGAGTGATTTATTTTGCCTGTGGGAAGCTGCAGAGCTGCAGCCATGGGGATTTCTGATATAAAACAGCAATTGATTTTTATCTGGGTGTAAAACCCCGCCAGAAACCAGGGCACGCTGTGGTGAACAGGCACAGCCAGCATGGTTTGCCTGCTCTGGGAGAGCTTGGGTGAATAATGCACCAGTGAGAGGCTGCAGGGCTGGCTGAGAGCTTGCAAGGGCAAGCAGCACTGGGAGCCTGGCAGGAGGATGCTGGAGCAAAGGGCAGAGCTGGTTCCTTCTACAGAAATGAAGCTCAGGCAGCTTCAGATGCAGAACTGCTGGGTGGGTTTTTCTTCCTTGCATTTAACACAAATAAAGAGTGCACAATCCTGGTTTGCTCCACTTCCCCCCTCCCCTCCAAGAAAAAATCCCCCCCCCCCAACTGTGGAGTGAGTGGGAATATTTATGAACTGTGAGAACATCAACCACAATGTTATTTTTAAGTTTGTTTTTGATGAGCAGCTCTGGCTTGTCCATGACATAAATCAGCTGTTGTGTTCAGCTGCGAGGTTACTTTTTGATCTGAAGGTGATATTTCCAGTGCTGGGAAACACCCGGAGCAGGCTGACGTCCTGCGGAAAATCATGCTGGGCTCTTCCCATCTGTAGTCAGGATCATTTGCCACGTGTTATCATTTAGAAATGAGCCCTTTTCATTTGGCCAGGCAGGAGAAGTGGTTGGAAAACATTGCAGACCCCCAGAGCTTTTTCCTCCCTCCCCTGTACCCTGTAACTCTTGGGGGAAACAGGGCAGCAGACTAACATAAGGTCATCTGTGCCATTTGGCAGCCCAGATGCAGCCCATGAGCCATCAGAGAGCTGCTGCTGATTGTCCAAAATGAGTGTGAGATGCCCAGTTAGCTCCAGTAGGCACCATTTCTGAACCTTCTGAGAAGTGTGAGACAACTTTGCTCCCTCTCCCTCTGATGAGCTCAAGCTCTTTTTGCACAGAGATGCCTGCCTTCACTAGAAAATCATTAAGTTCTCAATGTCTCCAAACATCAGCTCTCAAAATCTGCCTCTCTACAACACATGAAAAGTGTATTCCTGGCCTTACTATGAAGAAAAATGTACAGCATAGAAAGTACTAAACCTGGTTCTTGTATTATAGGTGTTTTCCAGGCAATGTCTTTCCTTCCAACACAAGGCTAACACTGCTCACATGGGCACTTACAGCCCTTGTACCAAACCCAGAACTTCCCTTACTCAAAGGGAAAATGAACTCTAGATTTCATTCCTGAGGGATGTGCAGCCCCAGGGATGCTCCTTTGGGGGCCCTGCCCTTCCACTCAGCTGTGCAATGCCCAGCTGTGCAGCTTGGGCCCAGGGTCCCTGTGGGAAGGGGGAGCTGGGCTCTCATCAGCTTCAGGACTCATTTATGGATCTTTGGGCAGAGATTGTCCTTCTATTCCAGAAGCCTGGATGTAAACACAGAGCAGTCTAAGGAGACTCTGAGGCCTGTGTGTGGAGACTTCATTAGGAATCAAATGTACCTTTACCCTGTGGAGTTTTAGAAATATGTTGTTTGATTGCAGGGGTGAGCAGAGCCTGAAAGCACAAATGCAAGCACATGTGCTTGTGTGTAGGAAGGCTTTTAATCCAGAGGGCAGCTCTTCCCAGTCTGGTGTCAACCAGTGCTGAACCACAAGCTTTGAGGGAGCAGCTTTGGGGAAGGGATACAAGATGCTGCATGAAAGGGATGGTGTCAAAGCTTTAGGTCCTGAACCCAACACCAAAGCAAATGCACTGGCAGATTCTCAGCTGATATTTGTAAGGGCTTTGAGAGTCACAAAACCCCATGGGTTATCAAACACCTCTTCACATTCGCCTCCTGTCGTGGAGGAGGACCAGGCGTGCTGCATCCTCTTCACATGGCAAGCCATGTGCTGCCACCACGTCGCGGGCTCAGCAGAGGCATTGAGATGAGACAGTGGATGCAGGGAGGCTGGATGTTTCACAGTGAGGCAGGAGGATAAAGACCACACCTATGTGCTCTCTCCTACACCCTGCAGATGGGTGTGCTGCTGCTCACTGCAGCTGATGCTTTGGGATGGGGGCAGTGGGCAGCCAATGCTACAGGAGGGCTTGTTTGGGATGGTTGGGGGCAAACAATTGGAATATTTCCTTGCCAGGCTGCTTGAGAGTTAATTCAACTTGCCCTTTGCATGCTGGAAAGGCAAAGGCACCAGCTGTATATAGCTGACATGACCCTGGAGGAGGGTGCAGCAGTGCAGGGTAGGGTTCTCATTTAGACCCTGGCCCACAGGGTATAGGGAGGGATGTGGTCACTGCTGGATGAAACAGATCTGCTGAAAGGATGGAGGAGGACCAAGAGGCATTAGCCATGGCTGTTTTTTGACATCAGACCTTGATTTGAATACAATACCCACCACAGCAGCAGGATGGTAATGATGTAGTAGGTCTAGAGAGATCCAGAGAGCAGTTATGGTTCCCTGCATCACTTCTCATGCCTGCTGCCCACCCGACGCTCAGGTCTCTTGCAATCCACTGCACACCCCTAAAGGGTCCCGGTCCATCCACATGTGGCCACCACAATGAGATCTGCAGGGCTGGTGCTGATACCCAGACTTTGCTGTCCTGTCCTTACCCTGCTGACAGCTGTGCTAGCACCCACCTAGAAAGCATTTTTCTAACTTGGAGTAAGCTTTTACGGATGTAAATCCTGCCCAGAGCTGGTACAGGATTAAGCATGCACAGAGGGACCATGGCAGCCCTGATGGCCTGGGGAAAGTGGGCTGTGAACTGGACAGCCCATGGCTTGAGTGCGAGGCTGCCCTCCCATTCATCCCTACATGCCCCAAAAGCAGGTGGGGCAGCTAGGGAAGGGCCAGAAGGAATGGCCTCGGTGCTCCATGCTGTGCCCCAGTCAGGCCCTCCTCCTAATTTAGAACATTCTGTGAATGGTGAGATCTGGCCAGTGCCCTCCAAGAGGGGCAGGAGTGGTCGGGAAGCCTCACTGCCCTCGCCATGGGGGAGGAAGCAATGCGGGACCTGGTACATTGGCTCCATGCCACTGGAGGATCATCCTGGCCGGTTTTGCCTTGCCTGAGGTCAGCCACGAGGAATTGTGGTGGCCTGGGCACTGGGCATGCAGGTCCCCACCGCCGGCCTCGCCAGCAGCGCTGCGTGCCAAGGCGCCCCATCCGAGGCACAAGAGGAAGCAAAAGCGGATTTGCATGCCACGGCTACACCCTGCCTCAACCAAATTACCAGCAGATGAGCACTGGCGCACCTCCTGCCTGTTCCCTAATTTATGGCAGGAGAAGCAGGGAGGGGAAGGTGAGGGGGAGTAGGGGAGGGAACAACAAACATGGCCATTATACATGCAAATGCGGCTCTTTGTGCTCCTTCAGTGCTTTCCCTCTAAGCACCCCCGTGTATTTTCCCATCCCAAACTGCTCGCTGTCCTTCACGTTTTGGGGTGCAAAGGACTTCGGGGGAGAAGGGCAGCCGGTGCCGGCCCATCGTGCTGCGGGTGCGGCAGCGCTCGGTGTCTCCATCCCTGTGCCTGCCCGGCCGGACCTGCCCGGCCCCCGGGGCCGTGTTTGGGCAGAGCCGCTGCCCACACCTGCCTGCACGGCCGGGTGGGAGCCCCAGGGCTCGCCCGAGGCCACGCACTGTGTCTGGGACGGAGAACAAAGCCGGTGCTTCACCTCCCCACCGACCCGCGCAGACTTCCTCCTTGGTGTATTTGCCAGTTTTCCAAGGCAGCTTCCCATGGGGACAAGCCAAACAGAAACTCCTGTGAGGCTGGCCATGCCCGCTGGGTCAGACACATCCTTCCCATTTGCCTGCTGGAGCTGCTGCCTCCAAGGAGTCCAGCTACGAAACGGGGATGCGCCGACACCCCGGAGCCTTTGGAGAGGCTCCCCTCAGCTTTGGTACCTTTGGCCTTAGGTCGATGCTGTTGGAGAGGCTGAGGTTTGCCTGCCCCTGCAAATCGAGAGCAAACCTGCTGAGCAACTTTGGTATTAAAAAAACGAGTCCAGGATGAAGCAGTGGGAGAGCAGGATCAGTCCGTTTGCAGCTCCTCCAGCGAGGCTCTGTAATGGAGCAGTCCTTTGTGCATAGCAGGAATGGAAACAACAGCCCTCAAGTCTGACCCCAGACAATTGTTTTCAGTGAAAAGGGCTGGGGAGGCAATTAATAATGTTTAAACAAAAGAAATAAAAAAAGCAATACTGTATCTAGAAATTCTTCTGAGGATCAGAGCTGTGACAGAAAGATATATGCTTTAACATTGCTGTCAGAATAAATGACCCTCCTGAGAGAAGGAGTTTTCCAGGCTCTTTCTGCCCCACTGGACACAATTTAAGAAATGCATTGCCGCTAAAAATCACTAATTTTAGCTGGAAGATGAATTGCATGGGGTCATGTTTTAAATCGTATGTTGGAAGGACAGGGGATATATTATTAGAGAGCCAGAACGCAAACGGTAGTTTCTGATTAGAAGAGAACATCGTCAGCATTTCTGCAATTAGGCGTGAGCATCAAGTTCCCCGGCACGCAGAGGGGCTGTTAGCAAACCTTTGGCTCCTCCGCTGGGAGCAGAGAAGCCGGCTGAGGAAACGCAGCCCAGCTCTTCAGAGCTGCTGGGGAGTTTCTCAGAAAGAGCCACCTCCTTGACTCCTGCTGTCAGTGTGCTGCAGCCCTGCTGCCAAGGGACTCCCTCTGAGAATAAGAAAAGAGGGTGTTTTCCATATCTCCTTCCAGCCCTTGCCCTTGCAGAGGGGTTCTGCAGTGCTGATTCTCTAAGACATGGATGTTCATCCCCTGAGACGTGAACCCAGATCACCAAATTCATTTTGCAGAGACCACCAAACGGCCATCTGAGATCAATTAGCTTGTCATTACTCATCCCCATCAGATCTGAACCGCTGACCTACAAGTGAAAGTCCGTATATTTGTCTCCCAGCAATGTGCAGACTCATCCAGCTATCTAATGAGAAGAGCTTCCTCCGTAAACAAAGCTGAGGAGGTCGTGCTCTGGCTGTCCATCGCCTGCTCCAATTAGCTTGAACCCAAGGGCCAAGTTGGGCTCAGTGTGATGGAGAGGTAGGAGTCTCCAGGGTGTCCAGCTCTGTGACAACAGGCTGCTGACTGGAGCAGAATGGCTCCCATTAGTGACAATTCAAGGAATTTTACCACTTGAAGTTCCATTTTAGCTTTGCATTTGAATGGCTGCTTTGTTATTTTAAACTGTTACTCATAACTAGTTAGTAGTTGCAAGTATAGCCTTATTTATTGAAGATACTGAATGTGCAATCTGGAGGCAGTATTTATCAGGTCATGTGCTTTGGAAGTTCATTATTTAGATGAGGACATGTAACGTGGAAGGAGATACAGCTCTTTTAATTAAAGGAGTGTGAACTTGACTGAAGCATTTGCTGCCTGCAAAGGCTGTAATTATCACACATGATACAATTCTTCATTCAAATCTAAAGGATCCACAGCCTCTCTCCTCATTTAAATGGATGTGTGTTCTTGCAAATCTGTTTTCTGATAGTGTATGGGGAGCCCTTTGAAACAGCGTTAGTCCCAACTTTGAATTACTTCAGGATGCCTGGGAGGCACCAGTAGGTTTTAGACCATGTGGGAGAGTTGCTCCAAGTTTCCAGAGATTTATGGCATGTGTGGGAGTTGCTGTACAGGTGTGGTGGTGGTGTTTAGGTGTCTCATTCTATGGGCTTGGAAACACAGATACAAAGAATCATTTAGGTTGGGAAAGACCTCTAAGACATGAAGTCCGCACTTGGAGCATCATCAGAGGGAGCATGTCCCTGCCCCTCTGAGGGGTTGCAGCTCACTGCTCTCTGCTCCCCACTCTGCAGGAGCTGGTCTCCATCAACCAGCCTCTAAACCAGATCAGCCTGTAAATCATCCTATCCATGCCCCTGAATTCATGACTGCAGCTGCATCGGTGCCTCTGTAGAGCAAGACACTGCCAAGCAGCACTGGGGCTGTTACTTGTGCCTTGCACCAGCTGCTGGAAATGCAGCTGAGCCTGCTCAGGGACATCTTCATGACAGCAGCTGCACAGGCAGACCACTGGCGTGACCCTTCCTCTGTGATTGTGTTGCTCTGAGCACAACTGTCAGCCTTGCTTAGAATTTGCTGGGTTTATTACTATTTAATTTTTTAACCTAAATATAGACCAATTGTTTTTCCCTTAGAGTGATGGAGAATTTTATTGTGAGCTGCATTTTCCAAAACCTTCTTGAAAGGGTAAGGGCTATCAAGGAAGCAAGTACTGGCTGCAGTGGGTCATTTTGGATTTGTCTTAAGTTTCCCCTCTTCGGTGTGGGTGGGGTCCATTGTTGGTTCCTTTGTTATTATATTAATTAGAAATACCCAAAGGAAAATGGCAGCTGGATATGACAGATGAGGCTAGTTTGGTGTTAGTGCTGTATGGCAGGATCCTAAACAGTGCTGTTTTTAATTTCAGAAACAATGTTTCTCTACCTAAACTGTTGGTATAAAGAGAAAGCTTTTTTGAAATTGCCACAGCTTGGAAAATAATTAGTTCTTTTAAAAAAATCCTGGAGTTAATCAAAAGCATACTCTTAATGATTAAGACTCTTTGAATGTTTTCTTTACTGTATCTTTAAATTCCAAATAAATCAATGCCTCTATGGAATTTTCAATTGACACAAATTTGTTCCACCTAAAATGAATAGTAAGTCTGAGAAAGCAATAGGAAATTGTTAATTCATCACTGCCTGCCTTGCCCTGCTATATTTTTCTCCTAATCAAAATGCAACCTGATATTCAATCCAAGGAAAACATTTCAAGGAGTCCATCATATGCCACAAGCTTCCAAATTTTCTAAATCTGATAGCAAGAAAACATCATACATCTTACTCATTAATGTACACTATGAAAAGATAAATGTAAGGTTCAGTTTTTACCACAGTTGCAGCAACCTGTAACTGATGGCCTTTCCACAAGATTCATGAGCTGATGGAACAGCAGCAGAGGGACATTTCAATATACTGTGTTACAGTCTTGGGTTTCAATGTTTAAATGAGCAGGAAAAAATATCCCTTCTATCAGGCCTTGATTCAGAACAAATCTGAGGCACAAGCCGGAGGCTCATTCAGGTCAATGGCTTTTAGGCATGTGCTGAATAAATGTCTTCCTGAGCTGGGGCTGTACCCATGAGCACCGCGAGAGCACAAGTCATTGGAAACATATTGGCAATGTAAAGAAAGCAGCTGCTCTTGATCTTGTATTTCTGCCTTTACAAGTCAGGATAAAGCTGTGCCTGACAAGCCAACCCCTTAGGGCTAGGACAATACATCTTGCAGGAAAATCCCACAAGAGTAATGAAGCTTTGGAAGAAAAATTAGGCCAAAGCTTATGTTCCACTGCAATTGAAGCACCTCTGAGCTCTGTGCCAGGTGTGTGTGCCTTGCCTGTGCCAGGAGTGACAGAAATGGAGAGGTGGTCCCTTCCTCACCTACCAAGCTATCAGCAGCTGGAGCACCTCCTCTGGCCCAGATGACTTTTAATAGCTGCTGCTGGCTTTGAACCCCAAGGAACTGTAATTGTCTCTTTGAACACGTGCATCTCACAGGTGCTTGGCACTATATTTAAGTTACAGGTTCATCAGCAGAGAAACAGGAGCTCTGCTGGGGAATGCTTGTCATAGCAAAGGCTTCATGAGCTCAAAATAGAAATTATGAAATCAAAAAGACAAAGAAACTATTCAAATAGTTTCTGAGTGGATTAAAATGCAGGAAAGTAAGAGCGTGAACATTGCTTCTGCAAGGGTGTAAGAGTTTCTGAAACATTTGGGGAACTAAGGAGAGGATAAAGCAAGTGAGAGTTCAATGCTGGGCAGCTTTCACAAACCAGTAAGTGAATAGTTGATGAGAATATAACTTAGCTGTTACTGCAGATGGAGGCTGTGACTTGAGGTCTTTGAATTGCAGTTGCTGCTTTGCTCTAGCTCATTTTATGCAGCTGAACTGGAAAATAAACTACACCTCACTTTCTCTACCTCTGCTCTCAGGATTTGGGGTGTTCTATAAAGTGCTTTCTGAAGTCTTTGAAGAGAAAGCAGGACAAAAAAGGCAAGTACTTGGTTCGACTGCTGATAAAGACCAAGTGCTGAATTTTAGGCTCCTTTTAATCTTTCAGCAGTCATGTGCTCCCTGGATACATGTGTTTTCTTACAGAGCAAAGCATAATGAGCTTTACATCCTGCATTGCCACGAGCACTTCCTCTTCAGTTCAAAGGCAATGCAGAGGGATCAAGATGGAGAGACCCATCTTCATGTCCATATTCATGCCCACCTCTGCTTTGACACTATTTCAAACGTAGCATCTTGTACTTAGCAACTCGTGATCCTGTTTTCTCACTTCTGTGTTGTGGCAATGTCGCTTTCCTTGGAGAAAAGTTCTTGTTTGTCATTAAATACCGGTGTTTGAGAAACAAAGCGGAGGAGGATGGTACTTCCAAACCAAGGGCATCAGCATGTTTTTAACAGCCTGCCTCTGTGCTTGGGACTGCAGCTAGTTTCCCGAGGTACTCAGTTTTGCCTACGTAAACATTAAAAAAAAGGTGGATTACAGGCAGCTTCAGAGGAAAACGTGCAGACCTGACTTTCAAAGCACGTTGCACGCCCTTCACATAAAGCAGAGGGAAAGCTGGTGTGCAGACAGGAGCTGTGGGAGCAAGAAGCTCCTAGGCAGTGAGTTCAATCACTGCATGGTGCTCCTGGGCTTTTGTTAGATGTTTGCTGACAATCATACTATTCCTAAATGCAGTGTTAGTGATAAATGCTGGGAAACCGACACACTGAGAGCACAGTTAGGACTCTCTGTACTCCTGTGCCTGGGTGGGGACGGCAGTGGTGTGTGGCTTTGACGTTGAGCTCTAGTTACCTAAAGACCAGAATGACTCAACCAGCTTCAATTTCAGCATGTGCCAAAGGAATTCAGGGACTGCAACTACGTGAATTCAAAATGACTAGGGTGTATTTTTACTGGACAGAAAGCAGAGGCTTTTCCCAGCTTTGTGGTTGTCAGGGAGAATTTGCTTCCTGGGGACACTTTCAGGTGTCTACGGCTTCTTCTGTGGGAGATAAAATTCCAGCCAGGGGAGAAAACCCACTGAAATTCAGTCCTTACCAACCAAAATGCACAGTGTGGTAGGTGACAGACCTTGAAATGAGGAAAGCTGGACCTTAGCGTTCTGCTTTGAAATGCCTTATTGGTGCTCTTAGATGAAAGTTAAAGTCCTTGAATCTTTATCTTTTGCTAAGAACAATTTTCTTGGTCATTGTCTAATCCCCTCTCAGATGAGTGGTGACCAGGGAGAACAGGCCTACTCTGACAACTTACTAACCGTGAAGGAGCTGCAAACCAGCAGTTAGTTAGGCTTGGTTTCTCCTTCATAACAACCTGCAAGCTTTGCCTTGGCAGTGATGAAGGAGTCTGCTGCCTGCAGGCAGAGCTCCCAGGAAGGTAACCCCTGAGTGCCACTGCAGGTTGTCCCTGGCATAATTTCATCCAAATTGTTACTGGTGAAGCCCAAGGTGTGAATCCCTTTAATCTGTAATTGGCATTTTCCAGAGACAGAAACCTAAGGTGGGTGGCCAAACATATCCCACCTTGACCCTGAAACAGTAGCATGAAGAGCACACCAGGTTTTCATCTTTGGAAATGCATGCTTCAGGTTCCTGCCAGATAAGAACATAATAATGGGCAAAGCTCTGCAATGGCAGTAGACTCCTTATAGGAGTAGAAAAGAACCATTGAGATGGCAAGGTAGAAAATTAGTTTGTTGCCAAACTGAATGAGAGCAGATGTGATGGGGGCCAGGATTCAACACTCTGTGAAATCAGTCTGCAGAGTACAAAACAAAAACCTCTGGAACCCAGAAGATCTGTGACAAAATTGATACTCATAAATTTATCATTACACAATAACATGAAGGAAGCTGCTACTAAGAGCAAAAGAGAAGTGGTGATGAAACAAGCTAAGGTCAGGAGCTGCCCACCAGACATCCTCAGCTAGGCAGCGGTGGGATGTTCTCTATGGAATCTTCTGACACGCTCAAGTGGCTTCCTTTGATTCCCAAAGGCTGCCTCTTTGACTTCCTACAATTAAAACAAAGCCTTGAACAAGAAAGAACAGAAACATCAAATAAACAGGATTCCCCATTTTATGAAGCAGTTAGATATACAGTGAAGACCAGCCAGGTTGGAACTGAAACGATAGAGTTGAAAGGTAGACGATGAAAATGGGGAGGAAAAGCTCCCATCCAGGATCTTTCCTCAGAAATATGAAGCACAGCAGACTGCTAAATAAAAGGGACATAAACAACACTAGATCTGACGGCAGAGTGGAAATCCCCTGGCTGGAGAAAAGAAGAGAGGATGAGGTAGTTCTAAGGAGATCCTAGGGTAATGGGCTCAAATAAACCCTAGAGCAGAAGAAGAAGCAATCAAAAAAGGAACTCCATCAATTAGTGGCCATAAAAATGTT
Source organism: Certhia americana (assembly GCA_018697195.1). NCBI lineage: Eukaryota > Metazoa > Chordata > Aves > Passeriformes > Certhiidae > Certhia > Certhia americana. Next base: position 12,586,152 of record CM031867.1, on the reverse strand, counting down.
CATGTCGACTTTTAAGAAGCTCCCAGGGAGAAGAACAATTTGGGTGGAAAAGTGGTGAATGCAGAACCCTAAATACTGGCCACTGGCCCTACCCAAACTAGTTTACTGTGAGCATGGAGAGGTCACACAGCCTCCATGGGCCTCTGCTTCACCACTCCTTTCAGTCTAGGGTAGAGATACTGTCTCTGTTAAAACATGGATGTAAAAAAGAGAACACTTCAGCATGTATAAAGTCCTTTCACTAAGAGAAGAGAATTATTGCTCATTATTAGCATGTGTAGATGATTGCGTATAGAGTAAATAGAGTCTTGAAGTGTCACCCAGTTCACTTTTTAGCTGCCCGTTGCTCTATCAGGGATGATTGCATTCCATCTGCTTCTGACAACCTCCTATGATGGAAGTTCAGTTCTCCTGGGAAACCTATCCCAGGACTCAAGTTATCTTTACAGTTAAATGTTCTCGTGTTACCTAATCTTGATCTTGCTGCTGTGACTTGAACCCATTCATTACTGTTCACCCTATCTGCTGTGCAGCACAGGTTTTTGTAGATATGAAAGGTGTCTGGGTTTTTATGAGTGGGTTTGTACCCATCAAGTGTGTCGTGTGGTTTTCACTCTAAGAAGCAGTCTGACTACTTACAGGTTTGCCAAAGCTCAGCTATTTAGGCTAAAGCCTTTCCATGCCAGGCATTTCCCTCAAGCTCTTTTCCACCCCCTGCTTTTTTTCTTCATCTCTGTCTTTTTGTTTTAAAATGCAGCCAAAAATCTCAGCTGTTTCTGAGAACAAGGTTAGGGAATGATACTGCTGCATTATGGCTGAACAGGAGAACTAGAGTGGGGACTATATTTGGAAACCTTGAATGCTCTGATCTGAAATCTCAGAGAGGGGCTGTGACTTGAAGATCAACCAGTTAGGTGCTAACCTCCCCCCCCCCAAAATGACACCTAGCCATGGTGGACACAGGTGGGTTGGCCTGAAAATCTCAGTTCGTGCTGAGATGTTCCTTGTGAGAGGTTCAGGAGTTATTCTTCCTGTCTCGAAAGGACTTTTCTTCCACAGCAGAAACTCATTTGGACATGGAGCTTGTAGTAAAGCAAGGTGTGGGAGCTCAATACACCTGTGCACATTTTTCCTCTCTTTTCTGTTCTCTTACACCAGAAATTGTTGAGTCTGCAGGTCAAATTCAAGGAAATTTGAGTGTGGGAGGGAAAGCAGGCTTCAGAAATTCCTTCAAAAGCCTTTAGATTTCATGGTATGAGTGAAAGGGGAGAATGGACGTGCAAATCCTGAGGAAGCAAGAGCGCCTTTGCTTTAATGCTCTGCAGAGCAGACTGTATTTGTGGAGAATGTTGTCATTTGTTAATATCCCTGTGACAAGATCCACCTTTGTATTTAAGAAGTATCTTTCCTCCTTCAGCTTTCCAGGGTGGTTTTGTTTGGTCTTTTTTTTTCCATCCCCCAAACAGCTAAGACTGTTTAAAATCCAGGATCTCTGATGAAACCAGATCTGCCTTCGATACACATTAATCATGGCTGGATTATGGGGTTGGAGTAGCCACTGGAATTTCTTTCTGGTGAAACTGGAAGTGACCTTTGTTTCTTCTTGTTCTCTGGGTCAGTCTCAAGCTTAACTGGATATCTACAAAGGCTGCAGCTGCTAACAGAGACCACAAAGGTGACTGAGGGCTGAAGAGCAATGTCCGCCACTCTCGTGCCTAGCTTCTTTTGCTGCTGCTGTAGTGTTGGTTGGCTCGTGGATGTCTTGCTGATCTCCTGCCTCTTGGTAAGCACATGGTCTGGGCAGAGGGGGAAAGGCACAAAACTGCATCAAATTACAACCCTAAGCACTTGAAAAGAGGGAAAATCCACATCTAATAGGAAAATCCTGCGGTGCTGAGGAATCTGTCTTGGGACATATAGGAGGCAGAGGGGCTGTTGTAAATAAACCCTTCAACCTGGAACATGCAACTAAATGTGCATGGGGAAATTCTTGCGCCCTTATGGAATCCATGAGGCTTCGTTCTGACCCGGGGCGTGCCCGTTTGGATCAAGGGGGAGGACTGGGGCCATCCTAATTCCTAGTCAGTAAAAACAAATAGCTCTAGCAACAGAGGAGAAGCATGAAAACAAAGTTACTATCAACACCCTGCCTTTTTGAAATCTCTTCCAAATTCTCCAAGGATAAGATCAATGCGAACAAAAACAATAACAGCTCTGTGTGGAAAGAAGGTGAAAAGGCAGCTCCCTCATCAGCACACACCCAAGAAATGGGCTTTGCTTTGCTTTCTTGGAGCTGACATGAGGCTGGCACAATTCGGTAGCACCACAAAGCATCAGGCAGGTATTCTTTTTTAACTTTACGAGCTCTGTAATGAAAGCAGCGGTCGGCACCCCCTGTGCCAAAGCACTCCAAACCTGCCCGCGATGGAATGTGCTGATAAAGAGGAATATTTCCTTGTGGACTTTGTTTGAGATATAAATTTAAATATTGCTAATTTCCAGTATCAGCCTCAGCAAGAGACTTCACCCCATGCTGATCCATCTGTAAATGGTGGCAGCTCTTTCTAGGCTTGAATGTTTAATTAGCCAACACATTTCATGACTTTGTCTCCCAGTCTCTCGGATCTTCTAAGCGGACCACTGATTTCTCTAAAAGCACAATAAAACAGCCAACAATCCATTTGTTACGATAAGACACGGCAGCCTAGTGTGTTAGGTGTATGGAAATGTAAGGTTTTGATGTGGTTACTGTGTAACAAACCAGCAAAACTCAGCTCAGTTCTGAAATGTTCGTCTTGAGAATGAAATCAATTCTTTTAGTAAAAACAATATTTTTAGAATAATCTGATGGTTTAAAAGTCAAGATTTTGCTGCATCTTACGAGGCTAATTTGAAGTTAGGCATGTGGATAAATATGAGTGACCAAGAAGACTGAATGGCAGGAGACTAACTTACAGTATCTTCAGGAAAACTCCTTAGAAAGAGAAGGTTAAAATAATCTTCACAAATGCAATTTCTTTCCAACACCAAATCTCTGAGAGGAAAGAATGATATCTCAAAGTTTACAAGAATAATCTCTTTAGAATCTGAAAAATCACTTGGATATTATCTGTACCAAGACTGAATCACCTCTAACTGTTTTACTAAGTATAACCAAAAGTATAACAGACTGTAAGACAGCTTGCTCAGTAATAAACATTCACATGTGAAAGAAGAACAGAGCTTTGAGTCACTGTTTAGCTTTCTTCCCCATGATCTCAAATTAAACCCATGAACAGCTACCCCTACAAGGGCTTTGCTTCCATGCCTTGAATCCTACCATACCCTGTGCTGGTCATGCAGGAACAGACACTGATGCAGGATACAAGTCCCTCTCTCACAACAGCCACCAACTTAGTTTGTGTCAACCAATGTCTTTCAGCCTGTGTGTGCTAACAGGAGGGGGAAAAACCCAAATTTAAACCAAAGCCCAAGACCCCCTGAAGACGGAAAAAGATAATTAATCCAGAATGATGACATTGCATTTATCTTATCAGATGGATTCAAGTGGTGGAGGCTACTAGAGCATGGGTGTATTTGGACTACCTTTTATACAGGGTCTCTGCTTGTGGCCATTGTCACCCTGTTTTTTTTGTTTGGAGTGAAACTTCAGCTATCCTGGGTGGGCAGGTTCACATCCACTCTGAGCTGCCTGAATAGTACAGCTGGTTTGTGCTAGGCCTGAGGAACCGAGACTGTCTGCATTGTCCGTTCTCATGTCTGAAAGACCTCGAAATATGAAAATATACAGGCACTTTCAGAACAGCTCCAGGATTATTGTCTGGCCCTTTTATGTCTGATTGTGCTTAATGTTTTTAAAATTTATAAAAGGCTTCCACCATTGCATGCCATGCCCCAAAATCATGCATATGCTTTTGAAGAAGGTCAAGGGATATGATTCTGTCCCATTACTCTGCTTTTCTGAGACCCCATCTAGACTATTACATTCAGCTCAGAGGATCCCAGAACAGGAAGGACATCAACCTGTTGGGGTTGGTTCAGAGAAGACTTGAAGATGACCAGAGGCTGCAGAACCTCCCCTATGAAGACAGGCTGAGAGCTAGGAGTGTTCAGCCTGAAGAAGAAAAGGCTCCAGGGAAACCTTACTGCAGCTTTTCAGTAGTTAAAGGGGGTTTATAAGAAAGGTGGGGACAAAAGTTTTAGCAGGGCCTGTTGCAATAGGATGAGAGGCAATGGTTTTAAACAAAGAGAAGGTCGATTTAGATTAGATATAAGAAATAAATGTTTTACAGTGAGGGTGGTGAGGCACTGGCCCAGGTTGCCCAGAGAGGTGGTGGATGCCTAATTCCCAGAAACATTCAAAGTCAGCCTTGCCAGGACTCTGAGCAACCTTGTCTACTTGAAGATGTCCCTGCTCGTTACAGGGGGATTAGACTAGATAGCCTTTAAAGGTCCCTTCCAACCCAAACTATTCTAGGATTTTAAGTTTTTAATGGATTATAAAATGCAATGTAAGGAGACAGCGTGGCTGATAGCAGCACAGTAGATAACACGGAAAAAGCTATGTCTGAACAACATAGGATTGAGTGCCATTAGCACTGTCTGTGTACTGATAAGAGCATCTTCAGAGCTATTTTCACAAAGGCAGTTTTTAAACACTTCCTTTTATGTATTTAGGCTTGTGTGAGTCACATTTTGTGCTCAGTTAAACTTTCTCCTCATTGCTCAACATCTGGGATAATGACAGCGCTTGGCTCTTTACATAGATATCTCAAGATCTTCATCTGGAGATCTCGAGTCACTTGATAGGTGGGCGAATTAAGGCATTAGAGGTGAAGCCATATCCCCAAAATCATCCCTTAGAAGGCCAAAGGCAAAGCTGGAAGAGGCACCCAGTCCTGGCTTCTGCTTGCTGGACAAAGGAGACTGAGTTCAGATAACATTGCTTTTAACAGTTTGTGCTGTGATTGATAAAATAAGAAATAAAGGGGGTTTAAAATAAAACCTGCATACTTCCATTGTCAAAACATGTATAAATAGCACAGAATCATAGAAATGTATACCTTCTACAGTCATCATCACTGTCCCAAATAACCAGTATGAAAACCAAGTAGCCTTCTGGGATAATCTGGTTTAATTCTCTAACAATTGTGTAACTCAGGCTCCATTGCATCATTCGGTGTAATAATTTGTTCTGATGTTCTCAAGTTTCATTTCATATTGTTTTTACTAGAAAAAAGACCCAACTGCATTCCCCTGGTTAACAGAGAGAAATTAAACAGATTTTCAATTATTTAAGATGTTGTGTACCAAGGTCATTGATCAGAAGCAACCTTTGCTACACCAGACTCCTGAACCAGATACCACCCTGCACTTTCAGATTTGCACATTTGTGACTTTTTTATAATTAAGAAGTGGCTACCAAGTGTCAGAAGGGTGTATTCAGGTGGATGTCCCAGGCTGTACAGGCCATGCTTTTGGGGAAGAAGCTGCACATGTATGTTATTAAAACAAAGGCTATTCCTCTGTGAAGCACACTGTTAAACTGCCAGGGCTTAAAAACAGGGACAGCCCAGGGTATCCAAATCACACAGCCAGGAAAGGATGGCTGTATCTACTGGCTTTTCATGTACACCTGCACATGAAGACTTAGGTATTTTGTTGCACTGTCTTAGTAACCCTGGCTGAAGCAGAGGTGTGGATACAGCTTCTGTAGTGTGAGAACAATTGTGACTGGGATGTTCTCAGTGGAGCCTGGGATCTTTGGCTTCAACAGCCTCAGTGAGGGAAGGGTCTCCTGTCTCCTGGCTGAGTACTCCAAAAGTTATTTTGAGTAGCACCTGTAGGCATCTTCTTCTAGGAAATAGGCTCCAGCTTTGGAATCTGGAATGAGGAGATGCATCTGTCTTGTAGTGTGGTTTAGAGAGAAGAGACATGAAGTACTGTTTCCTCCCTCATACCTGCCATGCTCAGTGTTTTTTTAAGTGGTAGGCAACTTCCCACTCATAATGCAAAATTGGATTGTTTTGTTCAACTGTTGTGGTATGGCTCTTATCTCTGTGTGCTAGGTAAGATGTTTAGCTACCAACTTTGGACTTGGCCAAATCCTGAAAGCTGCACATTGTTGCCTCTGGAGTCCCTACATCCACCTCTGCATAAAGTGCTTCCACAGACATGAACTGATTCTGATAGCCCATGGTGCTTTTCATTGCCCATATCCTTCATTTGGGTTATTTTGGGAGTCCTCAGATAAGATAGATCTTTATGCTGACCTATGCAGGCTAAACATGAAAGACTGCTCTGGAGGTGAGCTACAGTATTTCAGGATGGTTTCTGCAAGTGACTGTGGATCCATGAACTGATCAGCAATACCTCCCACTGGTAGGGTGACTGCCATGAAGATAGTCTGGCTGGGAGCATCAGTTGTAGTAGCAGGGAAATGAAAATTAGTCTGGGTGAAAGAAGTCAATTAATTTGCTCAATTCCTCCCCTTTCCCCCCACCCCCCATTTTGTAGTACCCATAAGCACAGACCTTGCGTAAGTGGATTGCATTTCACACCTAATGTGCATAATTATATCTTGCAAACAGTTTATTAATGGATCTATAATCACAGAGTAGCTTGTACATACATAATGCTGGTGTTTGATTATACTGCAGCTGCCATAGATCAATGGATACACAGGAGTCTGGCTTATTAGTGTCTCACACGTGTGAAGTCTAGAGAACAATATAACACCAGTGCCATGCAGTTGTTCATCAAATGCTGCTACCTAGGGGAAACCAGAGGTTTAAAAGACGTGGTAAAGAAGGGTTATAGAAAGAACAGTACATAACAGGACTTGGAACTTGAAGAAAGCTCCCTTTCTCAAAAACATTCCATCTGTAAATCCTTCAGTGGTGTTCTGTCTCAATTATCAATGCACTGTAAACACATTAGGCCTTATTTTGGAAAGGGATCTGTTCTGAGAATTCACTTGGAAAGCAGCATGCCTACCAGCTTGACCATTTCTGCTTTCTGAAGGTGACTCACCCGGAGGACTGATGAACAGCCTAAGTTCTTGTGAATCAACAGACCGGGGATTTGCAGACTGAGCTAAGCCTACTAAAATCTGAGCAGCCTAAATCATGGTGAAACGTTTGTGGAGATATCACCAAAGGTGCCTTTGGGAAGCAGTTGCATTTGGTTATGCACAAGGAAAAAGGTTCTAGCTTGTTTTGGTGTGTTGTGCTAAAAGCAAAAAAAAAAAAAAAAAGTTTGGTGAGCTGCAGAATTCCCATGAGATTGTATCCCATCTCTCACACGATAACCTCAGCTTTGCCTCTCATGTCCCCCAGCTACCACCTGCGAGGTTGCCTCTGATCTATGTTGACTATCTGGCTGGTGGCCAGTGACTCTGGCCAAACAGGGTAAATAACTGCAAATTATGCTCTAGCCTTTCTTGCAGCAAAGACATTAGTTTGTGTGCCTCTCCTCCATCTAGTTAGGAACAAAAAAATAAGAACTTCACTGTCTTTAAGACTCTAATTGTCTTCTTAAATGTTGGGGGTTGAGAGAGGTAGAGAAAGGAAGAACTGCTGCAATTTTATAGCTTTTCTTGATGACAAAGCATGTCTAAAATAATTGTTTTCTTTATATGAATATGAAATAATTGGTTCTCTTTGCCAACAAGGTATTCATTATTCAGAGCAAAAGCTCTTAGCTAGCTTAGTGTAGAGAAACTGGATAAATTCAGAAGAATAATATGATCCTGTGCTACTATGCTCTATCTCACCCCTTCCTGCTATCCTGTTTCTGCATCAACTAACTGAGGCAACGAGCATGGGCAGTGTCTGATCTTTTACAGACTTTCTGATAATATTGACTCACTTTATTTAAAATAAAAACTTTGGAAAGATGAAAACTGCACAAATGTTAAACAAAGACCTGCATGGGGGGAAAGCAGTCAAACTTGATAGTGTTTCCAAAGTCTTGAAAAATATATGCCAAGGTCAAAACACAAAACTTGCTGGGTGATTACATCTCCTGTTTCTTATTTTAGGGCTTTACAGCAACTCATCTCGCTTTTGACCTTGGTAATTTTTTTTGCAAACTGTTGTTTGGAGGAAAGCACAATCAGTTTCGGGCTGAGGAGGTAGAACTGGGTGAGGTAGTAGCAAGCAGTGAAAGATTATTGGAGGTCAAGAGAGCAGATTTCTACCTTATGAACTTGGCAGTTTTCCTGCAGGCCTACGTTCCTGGTATTGATCTCGCTGTAAGATGAATAGTGATATGGATTTTTTTTTAAATGTCTTATTTTGGGACATTTTAAATGTGGCTGACATTCACGAAAATTTCACTTAAGGTTTGATATTAATCTAAATGAATCAAGACAATACACAATATTTCATGTTTTCAAACTCAGTGTATTTTCTTCTCAGGTTGAAAAAAACCTTTAAAAACAGTTCTTTTAATGCTTTTAACTTCTAAATTTATCTATATGTCTGCAATACAGGAACTTACCAAAAATCAGAAGATAAAGCTTTAACAATTATCTTCAGTTTTTCCTACTTATTAGAAATGCATTAAGTTTCTCATATCATATTTTCTACATTTAGAAAAAAGGTCTAAAGTTTTTTTCTATGAAGTACATATACAATTAGTTAAGGTCTACAGTTATTTCACTCATTTTTTTATTATTTTGCTCATACTTGATTCAAATTATGTCTTCTGGCTAACCTTAGCATTGCTGGCTTCAATTTGCATGACTGTGTGTAAAGTTAAGATTGTAATACTGAGAGATTAGAAAACCTCATTTCTTTATCAAAAGATCTAATATGCTCTAATATTTTAATGTTGGCAATAGGTATTGTAATATGTTTTTTGGCTCATGCTGCCATCCTTATGATGCTCCAGAGCTGCTAAAAACCTGGGGGAGTAGTTGTAGGGAAATAAAATCCCAGAATATTGAATTGGAAGGGACCCACAAGGAACATAGAATCCAGCTCTTGCAACTGCACAGGACATCCCCAAGAGACACACTTCCAAACATTGTCCAAATGTTTCTTGATCTCTGTCAGGTTTGGTGCTGTGGGCAGCTTGTTCCAATGCCCAACTATTCTCTGGGTGAAGAACCTTCTTCTGACATCCAACCTAAACCTCTCCTGACACCACTTCAGGACATTTCCTTGGGTCCTGTCATTACCTGCCAGAGACAGCAGATAGGTGCTTGCCCCTCCACTTCCCCTCACGAGGAAGTTGGAGACTGCAATGAATGAAGAATCAAGGTATAACCTAGGTATGTATGAAAAATCGGATTTAGGGGCAGGTGATGTATGTCCTGCAGCACTTTTTGATTGAATTAGCTCCTGTACAATGCCTGCTCATGAGGAATCAAGAGTTCAAGCTACTGTGCTTATAGCACAAAAGTGAACTTTTCAAGCACTGGTGCAGCGAAGTGCTGGGTTTTGGTTTTGCTCTAGATTGACATCACGATTTCAAAGTGACCGATCCCTATCCTGGGGTGGTGGTGGGTGCTGCTGCCCCCTCAGGAACAGGCCCCCGCCCCGGGCAGTGCGGCTGGGCAGGCGGAGGGACTGACTGATGGATGCACCGCGTTTGGGGCTGGCTCCTGGCCGCGGCGGGGCTCTGGGACCACCCTTGGGCTCCTCCAGCCTTCCTGCCGGCCTGGGGGAGGGAGCCAGACCAGGCGGTGCGAGGCCAGCGCCGTCCCTTCCCACCTGCCCCATCCTCACCGCCACCCTCGAGGCGTAGGGACACGGCGCGGCCACCGCCCGCTGTCCCCCGAAGGGCGGAGCAGGTGCGGGGTCCCTGCTGTGAGGGGAGCGCTCCCCATCGCCACCAGGGCGCGGGGGGCGGCCGCTCCTCGCCCACCGCAGTGCTGGGGCAGCTCCCCTCGCAGCGGGGAGGCGGTAAAGCACCGAACCGCGGTGACGGGGGAGTGGTGACAGGGCAGCGGTGACGGGGCAGCGGTGACGGGGCAGCCAGCGGAGCAGCCCCGCCGCGGGCGAGACAGCGCCCGGCCGAGGGACGCGGAGGGGGCTCTGAGTCACTCCTCGGCCGCTTCCCGCCTGGCGGGGCGCATGCGCGGCGGCGGCGGCGGAGTTGTGAATGGCGCGGCTGTTCGGGCCGAGTTTACGAGCCGGGAGGAAGTCGGAGGGGAGGGAGCGGGCTGGGGGCGGGAGCGGGCGGCGGCGGCGGCGGCAGCAGCATCGAGCTCCGGCGGCGGCTGCGGCTGCTCTGCGTGCGCCGCGGGAGGAGGAGGGACGGGAGGAGGGACGGGGGGGCGCCGCCGGCCGGGGGCTAACAAAGGGCGAGGCGAGCGCTGGGGCTGGGACAGCGCGGGGCGGGCGGGAGGGAGGGAGGGAAGGAAGGAGGGCAGCCGGCGGCGGCGGCCCCACCACCATGCCGCGGGTTGTCCCCGACCAGCGGAGCAAGTTCGAGAACGAGGAGTTCTTCAGGAAGCTGAGCCGCGAGTGCGAGGTGAGGCGGCGGTGGGGTTCCCCCTTCTCTCCCTCCCTCCCTCTCTCTCCGCCCGCCGTAGGGAAAGTTTCCGCGGGCCGTGGAGCGGCCGGGGCAGCCCCGCACCTCCTCTCAGCCGCGGCGGGAGCCGAGCCGGCGGCGCGGAGAGGCGCAGTCAGTGCGCTCCGCTGCCCCCTTATCGCCGGGATTGGCCCCTCCTGATTGTGTGCCCTGTTCCCCGCAGATTAAATACACCGGCTTCAGGGACCGGCCGCACGAGGAGAGGCAGGCCCGCTTCCAGAACGCCTGCCGCGACGGCCGCTCCGAGATCGTAAGTGGCGCCGCGCTGCCCTCGGGGCCCGCCGGCACCGGGCCGGGCCGCGCTTGGCTCCTGAAATAAAAGTTTGGGGGAAGCCGTCGGGGCAGCGAACGCTGCGCGGTGCCCGAGCCCAAAGGCTTGGGGCGGGACGGTGCCTGGGACCGGTCGGGGCCGCGCCGTGAAGGAGAGTTTTCCTTAGGGAGTGGAGTGTCATCGGCTGCCTTTCAAACGCCGAGGGAAAGGAGGGTTTGGTGAACAGGCAGCGTTTCTGTCCGCCTTAGGAATAGCGCTTTTTCGCTCGAAGCTGTCGGCTCGTTCCCGAGCGGGGAGCGTGTTTGTGTGGAGCGGCGGGGTGACAGGGAAGGAAGGAAAACCCCCGGCAGTGAGAACGGGCTGCGCTCCTTCCCTGGGCACGTGCTACAGCTACGAGCTGCTTATTTCAGTATTCAGCTGCTTTTTTTTTTTTTTTTTTTTTTTTTTTTTTTTTTTTTTTTTTCCGGAAACAGTAGCTTTGAGAAATGAGTAACATTGTTCAGAAGGCGCTAGCTTGAAGTCCTGAGCTGTTTGATGTATTAGTGAACTAAATCAAACGCTTTTAAAATTAGGCTTTGAAACTTGCAACTTCAGCTCTGTTTTTCTCATTCATTAAGGTTAGTTACAGACTACTGTTGCCCTCTGAAATAAGAAGTGAGATGAAGTATGGCTCGGAGTAGTCAAGGACTGATTCCTTTTTTCCTGGTTTGGTTTCTGCTCCAGGTTGCTTCTGTAGGATTTTGTGATGTTGTTAAATTTGTAACTCTTCTATCAAAATGCAGAAGTAACCTCTTTTTCATTTACAGTATATGGTGAAAGACAAGGTAAAATAGAAAATAAACCCCACTTCCACCAAATTTGGTTTATGAGCATTCTTTAATTTCACGTGGTATACATACTGCTAGACAGTTCACAATGAAATTATTCTTATGCACAACGCAATTACTCTTATGCACATCCAAAAATACTTGAATACCAGTTACTATAACTGATCTTGTGTGTCAGTAGAAGGATACACCCTCAAGAACATGGTTACCTTTTATTAAGTAATTTTATTTTAGCTGAATCTTATCCCTGCTTGTTATCTTTTGTTTTAGAACCTGTAATACTATTTTACAAGAGGCTCCCTGTAGACAGGCTCTTAGTTTTACTATTTTTTTTACATTCATTTTTCTTTGTGCATGCTTGCTTCCTTTAAGAAAACACCTGGGAAATAATGGGTAGGTAAAGAAGACCTAGTTTGCTAGCACTGGAAGTTCCTGTACAGGCGAAAGTGCATAATATATCCAAATCCATCCCTAAAATAAAGCAGGCCATGTAGCTTATAACTAGCTTTCTAATACAGCCTATGCAGTTATTTATATAAATGGGAAATCACTGTAGTTTCACCTTTGTATTTCTGAGCCTGCTGTTGCGTTTTTTTGCCAGAACTTCATCCCTTGGAAGCAACCAGTGATGCATGTTCTACATATTTTCCCTCTTAATTATAAAACAGGCTCTATATTTCTTCATCTGAAACATCTGGTTTTGTTTTGTGAACGGGGCACGAGTAGTCAGGTTTATTTAGAAATGTAGTGTGTGTAATGACTGATGTAAAAAGGGCTAGTAAATTTACTTTTTTTTTTTTTCAGTCTTGAATGTTTTTCCAGACATCAAGGATTTATTCTTTTATCTCCAAAGGGAGCTTTTGCAAATGACCTTATATATTTTGAAGCAGAAAAAACCCCCAGAAAGCAGCTCAGGGATTTAATGTAGAACAGGCAGTTGGTTGTTGGTGTCAAATAGCTCTGGACTGAATAAAGGAAATAATTGCCAATATTACTGAGAAGTAACTGTGAAGTGTGTTAAATAAGATTTCATGTTTACTGGTAATGCTTTGATAACTTCAATAGCCTCACATGTTTGGTTTGCTTTGGAAGGTAATTGTGTTTATGTTGTCTGTGAGTGGGTCCGGTTGCCCTTGTACTACCTGATAAGCTTTTCACAAAATTCATGACACAAATGTCTGATAGCTTTCTAGACTGGCCTTTAAAAGGCTCTGCAGACAAAACTAGAGTTTTCTTACTCTCAAGTTTGAAACCAAACAAGTGGTGTGTTTTTGGTTTCTTTTTTTTGCATCATCATTATTATTATTTATTTGCTTGTTGTTTGATGGAAATGAGTGGCTTCCATGTAGTCTTGTGTTGTTATTAGCAGAACAGTTCTTGAGTTTCTCAGTATTGACCTATGATTTGGTTTGAGAAATGTATGGGCACTTTAACTGGATGGTCTTGTCTCTTCAAAGGGAGGGAACAGGCTTCAAAAATCCAGAGAACAAATATCTACGTAGCTTTTTATGGTTTAAATGGTGCCTGCCTGACTCTATGAATATGTGGAATTTGTGTACTTTTATCTTCCTTTCTCTGGTACTTTTCCCCTGTTTTTCATGGCCCTCTAGCACACATTGGGGGTAGAAGCAGAAATTCCACTTTACTATCTTGTTGGCTTTTCCAGAAAGCAAGTACAGTCCTTTTGACCCAAAACCAGAACTGGACTGGTCCATAGTGCTTCAGTGGTCAGCTGGTTTACTCTCAAAGATCTCACTTCTTGATATTTTAAATGTATAAAGAGTATAAAACACATATTTACTAAAGATGCTTGGAGGTAGGAAAACAGTTTATGAGCAGACTAAATGGTGAAGACTCAGAGTTACAAATACTTAGAGATAGGTATAATTTTATTGATACATGAATAGCATCCCTTGCAAAAACAAAGGGAATAATAGAAGGTAGTGAGCCTGATAGTGATAGTTATTACTGCAGCTCTGATTGATTTAAGGCCTTCTATTTCTGCAAAAGTATCCTTGATGAAATTTCTGTTACAACAATTGAAATGTTTGTCTTTGGAAACAAATATTAAGGCACCAATACAGCATTCTTCTGGCATTACTAGGACTGATTTGTTAATTTTAGTGACATTGAGAATGTGCTTACAGGAGACAAAACAAGCAAACAAAAACAACAACAAAAATTTAAAAATCTATTTTTAAGGATAGCCTGGAACCAAAACTGATTGCAGAGAATTAGTCTCCCTTGGTGGAGGGGGAAGAGCCAAGACAAAGCACTTCTACTTTTAAAATGGGATGTATTAATCCTGTGACACTTTTGCAGCCCATGACTAGAACTATCTTAAATAACATTTAGCTATAGTGTCACATGTAGCAGTGCAGTTATACCATGAAGTGGCTGAATTCTGGGTTGCTTGAAAGAAATCTGCTTGCCAGAAATTTCAGCTGTTAAAGTAGTAGTTTTATAGCTTTTTAAGAAAAAACTGTATTCTAGATTAATGACCATTTAAATCTAAGTGATCATGGTTAAAAATACAGCCATTTGATTGCAACAAATTATGTTTAACTGTGGGATTTTGAGAAGAGTGGTATGCTGCGAGTCTGTATGAGTATTCACATGCTTACAGGACAACTAGCTCACCTGTACCAGGGAAGAGTATAAATGCAATCAATCTGACTTCTGCTTGCAAAAATAATTTTTTATTTCATGTCTAGGAATTGCATGGCTTGGAGTTAAGATATGCTAACAAATACAGGGAGTTTATAAAGAAAACTGAATCCCATTTTCATTTGAAATTGTATAAAATTGTTTGCTTGAAAGGAGTGCATGCTTTTTCTAATGGGTTTAAGCCAGTCTCTTTAATGATTTTACAAAGGGCTGCAGCTGAGAGGAATTCCTATAGTTGCCTTTTCTCACTGACACAGCATCTGCTGATCTGGGTGTCACTGGTGTCTTAATGAAGCATGAGAACTTTGTCCTGTGAAGCTTGATTGAACTGTGTATCGATACTGCATGCCAGTAGATGACAAAGTAGGAATATTTATGCTTCAGTTAAGTGTCCATCTAGGTATAAGTAGATTGTGAAAGGAAACAGATCCTTTTATTTCAAAAAAAGTCCTTAGTAATGGGTCTAAGGAGTTAATTTTCCTTCAGCAGTACTTCTTCTAGAGATATGCAACCTCTTTGAAAAGCATGGGCAGTTTTTAATGTTGCAGGTACTAGGGTATCCAGGCAGAACTGAAAGCACAGATTCTAATGTCAGCAAAACTGATTTGAAAGAAGTATTGATTCCATGTTGTATTTTATATCCAAAGCAGCCAATGGCAAATGTTGTCAAAATGGAATCAGATGTTTGTAACTTAATACTTAAGAAAAATGATGAGTGCATGTTTTTGACTTTAAGTATTCTCTATGCTGCCTGGCTTAAGACATAAACTGATGTAAAAATAAATGACTGCCTGCATAATTTATGTAATGTCTTGCTCCCTGATCCTGTTTGTATTGATTTTTCTAAAAGGCTTTTGTGGCCACAGGAACCAATCTGTCTCTCCAGTTTTTTCCGGCCAGCTGGCAGGGGGAGCAGCGGCAGACACCGACCCGGGAATATGTCGACTTTGAAAGAGAAGGAGGCAAGGTAAGGAGGAAATTGTTAAAACTGAAAGAAATTTTTTTTGTTGTGCTTACTGGTATGGACTGCACGTACGATGTGAGATTTCTAATATTTCACATCTCCATGCAGGTAGGTAGTGATGTGAGTACAAGTGAAAGCTGGTAAGATAAAATACTACTTTGTTTTAAAGCATGTTAATGTTTGGGCAAATGGAAGAATTGGGAAACGTGGGCAGTACTGGTGGCTTTGTATTATTTTGAAGAACAGAATTATTCCTACTGTCATGCTATGATAAAATTTTGGGGAACAGTCTAAATTTGGTATTGTGTAGATTTTCCTAAAATGGTTCAGAACTTAGACTTTGGCCAACAAATTGTGGTAGCCTAATGAAAATTTGCACTTTCAACAGGTTATTTCATAGTGCGTTTGGCTGCCAGTTGGTAAGCAAGCAGTCAGTGTGCTCTAAGTGGAATGAAGCTTTTTCTCATTTTCACCATCAGCTATAATACAGAAGCAGCATTGCTTTCAGAATTGATTTCTGAGTCTCTTTTTTCTGAGGTGGTTGTCCCATAGACTCATATTGAAAGCTCAAATTCCCTAGTGACAGTGATGGTTACTGTGAAGCTGTATTAGATTTAAAGTCAGAAACCTTGCTTACTCTCATCAGAATAGAGTTACTGAAATCACCTACAGCTGTTTTTGTTTTACAGATAAAAACATACCTTTAAAATATAGATGCTGTCTCTTATCTGTGCTCCTGTAGGTGCTTTGAGACTGATCCAAAGATCACTGAGTTCAATAGAAGACTTTCTTCAGAACTCAGTGGGTTTAGACCAGCACTTAATTCCTCATAGTTTTTCTGCTTCTAATTTTTGTGTATTTTTTTTATTTTAATAACTTTTAATGGACTACAAAATCTTTCCTTTTGCCTAAATTTTTTTACCTACCCTTGTAACAAGAAACAGCTAATGCTACCAAACCTACCAGGCTGAAGGAAATACTTGAAGCATATTCAGGTTTAATGGCATATTGGGTCTTTTAAATGCTGCTAGGTGGAAGATAAATATTTCCTATAGTGGGAAAATTTGATTGGAAGAAAAAAAAATTCCTGAGGGCAGTTATGGTATGTGGAATTCAACTTAATGAGTTTTTTTGGAAAAAATTGTTTTCCATTTAGTCCTGTGAGGCTTGCAGAAGTTTGACAAATTGGGGGAGAAGTGAAGTTGGCTGTCTGGGTCCTGACTGCTTTGCTAAGGAAACTGAATTGAATCTGGCTCTTACTGAAAAATATTGATTCTGGCTCACAATTGAATGAGGAATTTTTCTTGTAATGTGTAAGAAGACTGAAGTCTCTCTTCTTGCCAGTTCAAAACTAATTTTATTTACTCCTATGATTTTTTTTAACTTTGTTTTCTCTGAATGAATTCTTAAAGTACTGAACTACTTCATCCATTTTCTTGTGTTGTCTTAATCATGTAAGAGCATGATAGGTATGCTGTATATTAAAATAGAACATGAGCCTCATTAATGAATGCCACTCCTTCTTTTATGTGTATTTACAGTAAATTCTAGACTGCTTTGCTGAAATGTTTAGAAGAATTCCTCTGAATGAGGCTAGGGTTGGACAAACAGATAAATGGGAATAATGTTGTGCTCTGGTATGAACAAATCACAAGTTCACTGTTGTAATCAGCCCTTACTTGTGTAAATCACACATGAATGGGGCTTGCTCTGCACAGAATTAAACTTCTCTGAAAGTAAGCCACTCCCATGATTGGAGCAGAGGAATGAGCAGAGTGGGAGAGTGTTTTACGTTATCAATGGAAACAGTTAAAGAGTTTCATGTGAATTGTCTGAGATTTCGTTCTCTCTAGATTTTTTGTCATTTGCTTTAATTAAGAATTTTTTTCACAGGCTTCAGCAGTCTCTTAAAACCATGTGATTTTTGTAGCTCTATGCAACATTGTTTTATGAGCTTTGATTCTTGAGGCAGTGCATAATGTGTGTTTGTTCATCACTGGATTTATGCCAGCAAGGCATGTTTTTAATTATATGAATAAAAAAAGGCTATGGGGGAAGCTGTCAGTTAATAATTATCTTAGGCATTAGTTTGAGATCTAGAATGTAGATAAACTTACCAACATTAGAATATATTTATTCTGGAATTCTGCTTCGGTGTTTGGCTAAACAACGATGGCCCAAAATAGTTTATCCAGATTTGAAGAATGTCGTTATTGTGCTAAAGCAGTTTTGTACACAGATTGACAAAGCTACCAGTGGAGTATCTGCTAGAATTGCTGCTTAAATGATTGAGTTTTAGGAACAGTAACACTCTTGTGAAAGTAGGGATTCTGCAAATACATACTTTATAGGCTTGAGGTTTTTCAATCTGCTATTTCTTAACTGAGGGATTTTTTTTATACGCTTAATTTGCCTTTTAATTTGATGCATCTGATGTTCACAATGGGTGGGTAGGCCTCTGGTGGATACCCTGTCTTCATTAATTCAAGAATTGGATGGCTCAGTGTATGCTTAATGTTTCTGCTCATTTTAAACTCAAGTTTAACAGTTTTTTTGAGATAGCTTTAACATTCTGTGCTGTCTTTGACCTGCAGCAAATTTAATTGTGTAGTTGAGCAATTTTTCAGGTTTGTCATAGAAGAAGAAAAAGCAGCAGTAGAAATAGGTCCCTAGATCGTAAAAATGATAGAACATTGTATTTCATTGTGATTGTGGGTGTGTGTGGGGTGTGTCAGATGCAGTGAGTGTCCTGTTTCTGAGGAGCTGAACCATACCAAGGTTTTCTGATCCTCTGTGTTGTCTGCTAATGTCCAGGGGTTTTTTTTATTTGTTTATTTGGTAAAAAAAAAATTAATAGATGTTAAGAAATCGAAAGATAGTCAGTGTAGTAGTCTAATGTATTGCCTGAAATATTGGATAATTAAACCTTGCAATTAAATAGAGAGCTTTATTTCCACCTTGGTTTTCTGGTATCATTAATGACTTAGGCTAGTTTTATTGTGATTAATGAAGTTCTGTAATTGTTATTTCAGTTTTGTACTGATGACATATGAACTTAAGGCCAAGCTGTGTATTATGGTCTTCAGTGCTTCTTTAAAATCTAGTCTTTTTCAAAGTCCCTTTGTTTTGTTAAGATCTGTATGGTCAACTTTCTTTGCATGATTTATTTTTTTATACTTTTCAGAGTAAGATAGTGTCCCTGGTTTTCATTTCTTATTTAAGATGTTTTTATAGATCCACTTTTTCTTACTTGAAAGAACATTAGTTCTCAGATAGTCTTTTTTACTGTTTAAATACCAGTCACTGATGAAGTCTGTGAAGTTGTTTTACTTCCCCTCCCCTTTATAATACAATTCTCCATCTCATTCTAATGCAGCTTTACTTCCTGTCTGTTCTTTGGTGGCAGCTGCTCGTAAACCAGAGTCTTCCACACGGGTTTATTTCACTCTAATATGCTTGAACTCTGCAGCTTTGGAGGAGAGCACATCAGACATGATTTAAATTGATTCAGAGTGCCTGCTGTGCCACATGTGATGCAGCTAGGATTTCTACTTATTAACCATTAACTTTGTTCTAGCCATAACTAAAGATTTTAAGTTTGCTTCCTAAAGATGCTGAGTTTTCACTCGCACAGTTTTTTGCCAGAACTAGATTTTATTTTGCTGTAAGTTGGTGTTAACTGCTTGGATGAATATTTTGAAAAAGCAAATCTTTGTTACGCTACAGGTGTTAGAGCAGAAACAGAAGTGTAATGAGAAATAGTTTTTATTAAAATACACCTATTCAAATGGCAGCAAATAGAATCAGCTTTTCACTTTTCCTGAGCAGCCTTAAACAATTGTTATCCTCCTACTCATGCTTATTGGGGTTGTGATGGCCCCAAAACCTTGTGGTAGCTGGGAGAGATTCTTCTGTGAGGAGCAGCAGGTGGTCAGTGAAGGGACATCAGCTCCTGGGCTCTCTGTGTGCTCAGAGCCTTCGAGGGACTTTTGCCTGCTCCAGCCAAGGGAAGTGCTGTTGTCCTGATGAAACCCACATCACTGTTGTTGCTTTTGATCTTTCTCAGACTTTTCTGTGAGCTTTAAACAAGGAGGTCAGTGTGTGGTTATTCTCACAGCAGACAAATGGGTTTGGTGGTGTATCCAGTTTGTACCCAGCGTGGCTAAACAGCTTGATTTTTTTTCTTCCCTTAGAGTTGCTTGGTTGGGAGTCCTGTAAAGGCTTGGTGGATGAGAAGAATCCACTTTTCTTGATGATCCCCTTGATCAGTTTTCATCCAGGATCATCTATATGGTTTGAGTAAAATATTGGTCTTCTATAGATGCATGTGATTCTAGAATTTATTACTGTATTTGTGCTCAAGAGTCCTTTGGCTGGCAGAGACTTCAGTTTCTTTTTCTTTCTAGTATTTTTTTTTTTTTTCCCCAGCAACATCCTTTGTTTAAAACCCATTTTTGCTTTAGAGGAGAGTGAAACTTTTTCTCTTTTTTTGTCCAGGTGCTTGAAAGTGTTCTTCATTATGACCTGCTGTTACATAGCAGAGAGCTGTTTAATCCAAGCTCCATTTGAAGCCACAGTCATAGTGTACCCGTGCTTATTCACTTTGCCTCACAATTAGGAGATGGCTGTATGTGCATGCTGTTTATACACTATGAACAGTTAGGAACTTGGATTTTGGGAAGAGAACTCTTTAGAGGATGTAGACTGGACACGTTGTCCTGGCAGGCAGCCACTGGCTGGGTTTGGACAGTTGTTCCTGCAGAGAGATTTATCATCGGGTGCCCTCCGCCACTGGAGCGTGAGTCATCCCAGGCACCTCACATGTGATGAGCATCCACAGCCTTTCCCTGGGTTCCTTTCACCCCCCAGTCCTCCAAATACTTTTGGGACTGCCCACAGCCTCATCCCTGCGTTACAGTGCAGGCAGGGACGATGCCATTTTGAAACAATGCTTGGGAACAGTGCTTGCAGCATGGCTGTGGAAGTACTTAAGGTCTGCTGTCAGTAAACCTGCTTCTGCTTAGCTTTTATTATGTATTCTAAAAGCAGTTATTCAGTCATACTACCTTGAACTCTTTCCAGTGGCTTAAATGCACTCAGTAGAGTTGTATAGGCAAGATTTCAAATAAAGCCATGTCATCATCCTAAAGTTTCCCAGAAGAGGAACAAAATTGGAGGTAGTGAGCTAAATTTTGCATTTGGGAAGCAACTATATATAAGGAGAGATGAGTGCTGTGTGGATGAAAACAATCCTCGAGATCTCTGCAGGATAGATTCTGAAAGAAATCCAGACATTTGGATTGTTGAATTCTCTTGTTTGCATGTCAGTCTCCACTTACGAAGCAAAGTTACTTATAATATGCTTCTCTCCTCTTCTTATAATGAATGAGCAAAGTAAGAGAGTCATTGTTAAGAATGTCTCCTTCTTTCTGAAAATCATTTAATAATTCATATTAAAAATAAGAAAAATTCAGTAAGATGATGAAACATTTGATTCAAGAAACTGTCATTTTCCTGAAAGTTACTGAAATGGTTCTTCAAGCTTTATTGTCCAAAGCACAAGTAATGAAATGAGCACATTAGCTTGCATAATTGCAAGTTTGATGTTACTCCGTTAAAGAAAATTTCTTGTCATTGCTAAGGATGTTTTCTACAGGAGCTGATAGTTTTCTACAGAATAATTATGACAGTACGAAATTTCACTGAATGATGAAAGCTGAATAGTTGTTATAGTATACAAAAGACAAAAAACTGCTAACATTATTTTAAGCCTTGATGCAGCACTACTTGTTGAGCAAATGTTTGAACAGTTTTTACAGACTTGAATCCTGCTTAAGGGGAAGGGTGAGGCTGTTGGAGTGCTGAAGAAGGCAGTGAAAGCCAGAGGGTAGAGGAGACAGTTTTTCTTGCCCCTCTCTTGCTTGGGTCAGTTTCTGGATGTTTTTATTTGTTGTTTGCCAGTATTGTCAAAATCAGGTAAATTTTTTTTTGTATAGTTGAGTATATTTACATCATATGTCTTGTATTTTCAGTCCAAAAATAGAGGATTAGCAGGCTGTTTATTTACACCCAGGTAGTAGCATGGTGTGCAAGTGATGTGTTTTAGATAAACCTCTGTTTCTAATTCTGTGTTGCAGTTGGTACTTGTAACTGCTTTTTGCTATGTGATTTTCTGAGAGCTTGAAAAGAACAAATTTCACAACCAATTTTGAAATTTGTCTGGAAAACATTCTGTCAACGTGGCAGAAAACTGTGCCTGATAGTTACTGGGTTTGTGAGCAGAAGCATCGCGTGTACTTGAAGCAGCGAGACCAGCAGCAATCTCCTGGCAGTATTTTGCTACAAAAACATTATTCTTTTTAATTGTTGCAAGAAAAAATGGGTCTTTTTTAAGTGCATGCCCTCTCCATTAAAAGGGAGTGTAGGTTTAAAATCCAGCCATCTTTCTCATGTAGAATCTAGTGTAAAGATAGGCTGATAAAAGACCTTGTATATTTTCACAGGGGAAAACCCCAGCATGTATTTGCCTTTCAGATTTTTCTTGTTATGCTCCTTGCATTTTTGTTGATTTTCTGTTCCAGCTCTGTGGTTGGTTTTGTCTTTTGAAGGCAAATGGATAGAGCCTGAGCATGAGATGCATTTCTCTTTGGGAGGCGTTAGTCCCTTCTGTAGTGACAATGTGAAAACTAGAAGCCGTCTACTTTGTGCTTTGTATTGGGGTTTTTTGGTGCTTTTGGTAAGTCTGGTTCATGTTTTCTACTTAGTCGAGAAATTGCAGTACTTTGGCATGATGAACTGTATCAGGAGACTTGGTTATTAGATGAGGAGTATAATTTCTGAGCAGTAGCATTTTAATGTTTTTCTATGTGTATAAGTACTGACCAGTGATCTTAATCCAGGAATAAAATGCTCCACAGATTTTAATCACATTTGTTCTGACATCCTTTCTGCTTCATATCTGTTCTTAGTTATAGACTTAGGTTTTAGTTAAGTGAAATAGCAACCTGCATAATTTAATGAAACATCGATCTGCTTTCGGAAAGGAGTCATGATTACGTAGCTGAGCTAACTATGCAGGAAAAAAACAAGAAATGCAACCAACCAAAAAAACATAAAAATACCAGGTTTTCTACAAGAGACTTTTAAATTCTGGCTCTCCAGTAAGGTAAGGAAAATTCTTCAGCTAGTCTTTTTTTTGACATTTTAGAAACCAAACCCCGTTACTGTAGTATTTCAGTAGTACACAAAGCACATTGAGAGGTTTTGTCACAGCTCTGATATTACTTAAAAAGATATTTTTGAAGTGAGTCTGTACATGGGTATTTTTGCTATATAGAATTGTAAATGTGGATTATGCTGCATCTCAGTATTTACTGATATTTGTACTAAAACCTGGTGACTTACTTAAGCATGCTTTAAAATTGAACAAAGTAATATCTGACCATCAGGTTTTGCTATGAAGTTGAAAATTGTAGTATGTTCTGAGGTGTTTTTCTAGTTGTAAATTGGAAGTGCATTCTTTCCTCAGCTGCAAGTGAAATGTCTGTGTGATCATAAGGAAGCAGAGCCAGAGGAGCAGCTCCCAGGCAGAGAAACAGTGGTGC
Organism: Certhia americana; assembly: GCA_018697195.1. Lineage (NCBI taxonomy): Eukaryota > Metazoa > Chordata > Aves > Passeriformes > Certhiidae > Certhia > Certhia americana. Next base: position 12,563,277 of record CM031867.1, on the reverse strand, counting down.
TGGGCCCAAGGAGGTGTCCCTGGGCAGTGCTCCTACCCTGGCCAGCACTGTTCCAGGAGTCCCACCTTGGCAGCTGCTCAGGAAACAGCAAGAGCCTGTTGGTGGTGGTGTGGTACAGCTGTGCCATAGGTGCCACCCTTGTATTCATCTTGAAAGCCACAATTGGGTCATCTATGCACAAGTGTTTAGGAAAGGCTCTTGTTGGGTCAGAAAATATCAATTCCATTTAGTATCCATTCCAATTTTAGCAGTAGAGTATAAGATTTGAATTTTAACGCAACATCATTTTCATATAATGGAAGAAATTCTAAGATGTAACTTTTAAAACAGAAGACATTTTCTTTGTGTGTTTGAAGAAAGAATAATATGTTTTGAGGGATGAGACAGGACTGATCCAAATTAAAAGCACTTAAAAAGTCTCATTTCACTCAGTCACTTTCAAAATGGGATTATTTTCAGCTGTTTCTGTTTGTTTCATTTCTGTTTAAATTATGTTACAAGGTTAGAATGTGGGAATTAAACTTAGGAAGTCAGATAAATGCTGTAAACTCTGTTCATGACTTGGTTGCTTGACATTAGTTTCTTTAAAACTAATGATCAATATCTTAAAGAGTAGTGTGAAACCTTGCATGAAGGTATCAGCTTTTGCTGTCACTTCAGTTGTTACACTAATGAAGTTGCTATTCTGTTTTGTTCTGCAATTAGTTGAGATTTTAGAGAGTAAGTTCTGTTGCAGAAGTTTTAGAAGAGCTTTTTTTCTTTTTTCTTTTACATTTCTTTGATTGCTTCATCTCTCATACTTTTCCTCCTCTTTAAAACCCAGGCTTCAGACCCTTCTCTGTGATATGAAAATGTGTCTTTGTATTTTGGGGGGAACACAGGGATGGGACTGATGCAACTTTACCTTTCAGAGCAGTCATGCCTTATCTCTGTGGCAAGATCGCAGCATTTTATTTATGAAACTATATATAATTGCATGCTGTTGAAGGAAACAGTTGAATACATAATTTCTCATTTGAACATTTTATACAGGTTGTTTCCTTTTACTTGCTAGTGTATACAGATAATATTAAGAGAAACTGAAATGATGAGGCTAGCCTTACTTGATTTAACACCTTTCTTTCTTGGAGTAAGTGTTCAAAACTGTTTCTTTCTTAGTAGTTAGTGTTTCACATGAAATCCCCAGAGAGACTGCTGTTTAAGTGTTTCAAAGTGGGGTATGATTCAGGGGAAGGTGGGATCAGGAGTGGGATGGACGGATGGACGTGGGGCAGCCTGTTCTGAATGGGCAGATGTGTGCGTGATGAGGCAGAGGGTGAGTCAGAACTGAGCCTCTTCTGAAAGAATGCATTTTGCTCCAGTGTGCTGGGAAAATGAAAACAGAAGGGAGCGGGGGGACTGCACCACTTCACTGAGGACTGGTGTTTCCTGGGGGGTGAAGTCGATCTCCTCGGGGGTGCTGGCTGTTGTGAGCCTGCTGATTCATTAGTTGGTGGGTGGTGAGAGTTGTGTGCAATCGCTGGGAGAGGAAATGGCTTGGTTGCTGTAGGGAGAAGGAGCATTTTCTGTAACTGCAGGATGTGTGGATGTAGCACACAGATAGCATACCTCCAGCAGATCAGTTAAATACCCTGCTGTTGTGAGATAAGGGTTTACTAGATGACTAAAATAGGATGTGAAACTGAGGTTTCTTGTCTTGTGCTAAAATACAGTAGCTTTCTAAAACGTAATTGAGAATTGTCTTCTGCTTAAATAGTTTGCATTTCAAAATATGAATGAATGATGTTACAGGAGCCATGTCCCCGCCTGTTGTTAACAACAGAGATAACTCCCAGTTAATTGGAGTTGGAGGAGAGGGTTGCTGATTTAAATGCAGATGAAAAGAAATAACAGATTAGTCAAAAGAATACAATAGGGAAGGTGAGATACACTAAATTCTGAAGGTGTGGCAGGGAGGTCTTTGAGAACCAGCCAGCGGGGAGGCAGAGGAAGCACAAACACAGCTCAACAACTTAGAGCCCAACTAAGCCTATTCATGCAGCACCTTCTCAAGTTTGTGTGTGTTTATGGTGCTGTTTGTCCTCTGTCCAGATAATCTGCCAGGAGATAAGAGTGTTTGCTCTTGCTGCTTGTTCAGTCAGCAAGCAGCATATTTGTTCTACTACTAAAAGCCTGTTTCAAATGTAAAAAGTAACATGTCTATGTTTCTCATTTAAAAATTCTAGTTACTTTGATCTGTAGTAGGAGTTTCAAATGGAAGATGTTATGGAAGATGAAATTAGTTCTGTAATAGCTACCCAAACAAAAATTCAGCTGCTGTAAACTAGTAAAAATTGCATATTTCAGTATGTCACAATTTACCTAGGTCTCCTAGTCTAACAAAGCTTTAGCTGTGCCAGTGTGTGGAAAATGAGGGTGCAAAATGAGGGAGAACTTACTCTCATCCTTCAACATGTGTACGAAGATTCTTAACTTAGTTACACAACTGTCCACTGTCAGTGGCAGAAAAGTCCTACTTCCTTTGGTTTATAGGATGGACTGTATTCTGAAAAGAGGCTGCTGCATAATTTAGCTTTTCCTCTTGTATGTCCCTATAATGGTGTTTCTTTATGTAGCATTAAATTTGTCCACTGAATATGAATTTGGTAATTGCCTGACTTCCAACCTCTCTTCTTTCCTTTTCTTCTGTAGTGCTTTTCACCTGTCTCTTGAATTTTACAGCACTGACTGCCAAGCATTATTATGAAAAGTACCCAGAGGTGTGTGGAGGATTTATAAAATTATTTAAATGCAGGTAATCTGGGGTTAGCAATAGAACCTTGAAAGAGTTGTTCTAACAAAGATATGCTTTTATCTACTTCTGTAATATTAGGGAGGGGAGGAATTTTCCGTCTTTTTAGAAATAATGCAGCTTTTGCCCTTGGTCTCCTACCATGACTGTCTTGAGGCAATTTTCAGAGGAGACAATTCAGAAAAATTTTGGAAGACCACTTTGCTGGATTCTGAGGTGCTGTAATAGATAATATGTTCACAGACAGAGCAGTAATTTATTAATAATTCTGTGAAGTTCAGAAGTTGAAAGGGAACCATGGCTTTATCTGAAAAGAAGGAAATATGTGGTTAAACGTTTTTGGCTATAATGTTAGGTGGTTTCCATTTTCCTGAAAGAGGAGAGGGGGGAAAGGGAGTTTAAATTCCTTTCTCTAAAATAAATTAAAATGTACCAGTATGCATTATTGTGTTTTAATGAGAGAAAAATTCCTGCATAAGCTCGTGGGGTTTCAGGATGAATGATTACTACATTTGAATGATTATGTGGTAATTTCAAAACTCGGAATATCTTGAGAAGGAATTCATGCTTTGAATGAAGTGAAAAATGTTTGTTTATCAGAGTTTTGAAGACCTCCTGAATCCGGTGGTGTAAAGCTTCCAAGGCTCTGATTCAAGAGCGAGGGCAGACTACTTTATCTGGAAAGGTCAGGCTGCATGCCAGAGGTTCCCAAGCTGCTGTGTCAGCAGCTCAGCTGTTGGCTGGCGTGCTTGGGGCAGATTGTAGCAATCAGGAATCACATCGGCTCTGTCGGCTTGTTTCCCCTTTGACTTCTGAGGACTTTCATAGAATTTGCAGCGCTGCTCAGGCTTCCAGGTGATGCATGAGGCATTTGAAGTATTGAGCCCTCAGCAGCTATGTCTGAGCTACCTGCTGTTTGCACTGAGGCAGGAAGTTTGTGTGTAATGCACTGGCAGCTGCAGTGACCAAGGCAGTTGAGCGGCCACTGAAACGGGTTAGTGGCAGTATAATATTCCTTGTCAAAGAAACAAAAACTATTCCTGGACGACTTGGAAAGCTGGGTTTTGTCATCTGTGGGAGGGTCTGTGTAACTTTGATGTCCCAGGCTGCTGTTGTGGGCCAGAAGGATAGGGGAGGTTGAGAGTGAGGTAAACCCTAAATGAAGATCAGTGAAGTACTTGTTTGCTCCTGCAAAATATAACCAGCATTAGAGTGTGGGCTTTTTTCTCTTTACAGACCCATGGTTAGCTTATACTGCCTTTTTATTTCCCCTTTTGAAGTATTCCTCATTTGCCTTAGAAGAGAATGACAGTTCTAATAGCCTCTTTTAACTGTCTTTCACTTCTCAACTAATTAAATACATCTCTTAAATGGTTGCTGTGTCCTTCATTTGTTTCTTACGAGATGAATGGGTGAAGACTGTGCTGACGGGCTGCAATGTATTTTATATGTTTGAAATGTTTAATCTTGAAATGAGGGCTGTGGGAGGTGGTTTCCTGGTAGTCCACATCTTAGTCATGCTGGTTCTGACACCTCTGCTCGCAGGGGCTGTTGGCCGGTAGATGTGCCGGGTGTGCTGTCCCCACGGTGTGCTGTCCCCACACAAGGCTGAGGTGTGATGACTCTCAGATGGGTTGTGAATGCAGACACAGAAAACCATGCTGTGCTCTTAGCAGAGACCCTGCAGTAGAAGTGCTGGTGGGAAGAAGATATGCTTAAACAAATAACATTTATTGCTTCATTACTGAGCTGCTGCATGTACTAGTTAAAAGGTCTAAAGCTGTGTCACTTCATACCAAAGTGTGAGAAGTTGTAAAAATCAGGCTGGGAGATCAAATGTTTGTTTTCTTTGGCAAATAACATTACTTGTTTGTCAGTTTGATTCATGATATTTTTTCCCTTTTTTCCACTCATGAGTTGCCTTTCATGTTGTTCAGTGCTTAATTCTGCCAGCACAGCCCTTGCATGAGGGGGGCTTCCTTTCCTCTGTGCCTCCTGCTTCTCGAGCCCTTTCTTTTTTTGCTTGAGTGACCTTAGCTGGTAAGCATGAAACTGAGCAAGTGGGCACAGTGGGGGCGCTTTGAAATGCGTTAGAGTGCTAAACATCAATTATGCTTTGATGAGGATTTGCCAGTGGATTAATTTAGAACTGTTAGAGGAGGCACTGTCTGAAAGTTCCCCTACCTAGCTGAGCCTGAGCTGCTCCTGAAGGCTGAAAAAACTCAAATGGATTTGGAATGTCTAAGCAGTCTTTTCAGTCTGAAGTGGGTGCAGGCGTGTGTGCAGATTTGCCTCTCTGGTGATTCAATATAGACAAACTCCTGTTCCATGAGAGGTTTTGACTTGCGAAGTAGGTTGAATTAACTATTGAAGGTTGATTTTTAATTTCTTATCTTTCCTGTACAATTCAGGCAATTTTCCTGTGACTGTTTGTTTTGTTTAGCATGGATATTATTAAGTATAACATGTCAAACTCATATAGTGTTGTCTTTGCTTCTTTTTAAGTTCCCTTGTGACATCACTGTATTGTGTACTGTTATCTAAATGCAGGGCCTTCAGATCATGCATTATTCCATGCTGCAGCACAAGGCACAATGCATGTTGGTGCTGTACTTGGGTTTTCATCAGCTGATGTTGCTGCTTTAGAAAAGCCTTTCACTCATGGTAGAATTGACACAGGAAGACTTGCTTATTTTTAGCATGGTGTTTATGTTGTGTGTTTTGAACTCTGAGTAATTTGTAAATTTGAGGAGGACTGAAACCAGTGCTTGGTCTTTTTTAAAATCACTCATTTATTGGGATAAAAAACCGTGTTTCTTGGGAGTAGGAAGGAGTGTGCTTGTTTAACTATTCAGATGTGCTGTAGGATACCCCCTGACTGGCAGCATGCCACTTCCTTTGTGACACAAAGGTAAGCTGGCAAGAAAAACTCCTAGTTTAACTGCAAGCAGTAAGAATTCTAACTAAATTTTGGTGCACGCCAGTTTATAAAATGAGAACACAGCTCAAATTTATTCCATCCAGTACAGTAGGCAAAAGTTAACGCACTCACTTGATTAAAATGAGTTCTTGGAAAGGAAGCAGTGGAAGCTGTTAAATGGAGTCTCATATTACCAGCTGGTTTGGATGTTCTTCTAAGAATACATATAGAAGCTTCCTGGATCAGTATTTTCATTTTGCAGGCACATGTGTAAGGGCTTGCAAATTCATAGCATGTGTTCTGCTTTTATTCCAGGTGTACTTGAAGGCACCTATGATTCTCAATGGTGTCTGTGTAATCTGGAAAGGCTGGATAGATCTACAGAGACTGGATGGTATGGGCTGCCTGGAATTTGATGAAGAGAGAGCTCAGGTAAGACAGTCTGCCCTTGGCTACTTACATATCTGTTTGTTCTTCTGGAGGGAAACAGTTTTTGCCTTCACTTTGAGTATAAACTCCAAAGAAAACTTGTAGTATGGAAGTTCATAATGTGGCTGTAACAAAACACTGCTTTAGCTACATTAGGTCAAAGGGTTAGGGGCAGGAGTCATTTGTAATTTACAACTTCGAGTGATTTTGCATTCTTATTATGCTACTGAGTAATAAAGTATTTTAAAGCTTTGATTCCTCCAAGATATCAAGAGCATTCATCTATTGGGCCTTGCCTCTCCCTAACTTAAGAAACTAATTAGCACATTAATGAGGTGATGTTAATGTGACTATGTTTGGGATTAAATAGAAACACTGTGTCAGTGTCTTTGATGCAGTCAAAACCCTGAACACTTCCTTCATGATGCCTAGAAGGAGAGAATAGTGCTGCCACCCTTTGTGAATCCATGAGAAAAGCCACAGACCAAATCCACTCTTTGCTGTGTATTCACTTTTTGCAAAGCTGTGTCAGTGACTTGAGCAAGCTCAGTTCCAGCTGTAGCAGAGTCACTGCTGTGGACTCCATGGATCAGGAGGCCTTCAGCCTGTAATGCCTTACACAGCCAGGACAAGTGTATAGCCCTGAGGAATATAGCATAAATCCCAGGGTTCTTGATCTGTAGTTACGAAGTTTGGTACATAATGCTAAGTCACAGGACTTCTGAACTGAGAGCAGGCTGATGGGAATATGCACTCAGGAGGAGACAGTGTCACCCTTTGCAAAACTGGAGAGTGCCTGAAGAAAACGAGCACTCTTCCAAAAAGGTGAGGGGTCAGGTGACGCGTGGGTTTTAATTTTTCTCTTCTTCATTTCCCAATAGATGTTTGTGCAAGTGCTTGGATTACTTCAGTTTCCGAATATGTATATGCTGTCTTAACAACACTTAACAATTCCCTTTTATTGTCTTCAGAAAGTGTGCAGTGAGGTTGTGATTTACTCTGTGTGTGTGTGTGAGGGGATGTGTGCATGCTCTCAGGTGTCAGTGCATTCCTGAGTTATGAGTACAGGGTGCTGAGCTGGCGGTAGTGCACTGTGTGGATCTACAGAGATGTTTGCACTCAGTTGCAGGTGTGTAACTTGGTTTTAGTTTGTGATTTTTGGCAGCTATGAGGTCGTCAATGGTCATTGTTTGCTACAGTACCTAAGGGTGCCCAGTGTATACAGACACAGGAGTAGCTGCACCCTTATACGTGTTAGTATTGTAAACATTTGGGCAATCTTTTATATTCTTCAGTTTCCTTTTTCCTGTATCTGTCACTCTGCTTCCTTGTTTAAAACTATTGTAATACTGCTAGTGGCAGTTGACTGAACTGCTGACTTTGATCCCAAAATAACACTGCTGTCAGAGGGGGCTTAAGTGCCTCCTATGGGATTGCCTGTGTACCCACTGTCCTTTGAAAGAGGTCCAGCTGCTCTTCACACCCCCTTCACTTTTTGGAAGCTTGTCCTGAGCAAATGTGGTGCTCTTGTACATTTGCCTGTATCTTACTACCTCATACTAATGCTGGGATCAAATAAAAGTTTTCTTTGCTGTCCTGCTTTGGAAAACATATTACCGTTCACTACATCAACAAATATACTTTAGGAAGAGAATCCACATGTGTTAACATTGAAGTATTTTAATTGTACCTGTTAAGCTACTGTTTTTTTTCACTTAATCAGCAGCCTATCCATGTCTTGCTACTTAGTTTTTGTTACTGAAAACCCTGCTTGCTCAGACTTTGATGGACCAACACACAAAAGCTGTACATACATGCTTCAATATCTTCCCTCTTTGCGGCTGAAATTTCCCTGGATTTGATATTTGAGTGTCTTTAAGAGAGTGTTTCTGTCTTCAGTACTTTTGCACTTCTTCTGTAGTAGAGCATCTTGCTGTCTCACCAAGTCCTTTCCTACTGAGTTGCTGTGAGGATTTTGTGTAAGTGTGGGTGTGTGTAAGCTTCTCTCTTTTATATTTTTTTTAAGTTTTATTTTCTGGACTGGGAGGTTTGGTTTTATTCTGTTGTCATATTGATTGCTCATTCTGGTTCTCATGTTTTGCTTATTCTTATTTTTCTTTGTAAATTCATACCAGGAACATTTTTAGAGAATAAAATTAAGATGTATAAATTATTTAGTCTCATACAACTGAATTTTCTAGGCTATTATTACTAGAATTGATTGACATTTTTAAAAAGTCTTCGTTAAATTCCTGTTATATAAGATTGAGTTGCTGGTTGATTTGTTATAATGTATCACCAAGAGTAGAGCAGAATTTTATGTTTGACTAAAAAAAGTTCTGATGCTTTTATCCCCTTTCTCAGACATGAGCAAACCAGTGTTTCAGCTGTCAACACATCTTCATTCTGGATGCCAACATACTGATTTTTTTTCTCATGAATTTCTAATTTGGTTTCTTTTGGTTATGACCATTTTTTAAAAATATTTCATCCAAGGCTGTATGTCAGCCTTTCATTTCATGGCCACTATAAATGATGGTAAAATGCAAAAATGGTTGATTAAAAAAAGAAGCTTATTCTATTTAAGTCTGACTTAAAAAAGAAGGTAATAAAGGCATACATATCTTTTGTAAACTAGAACTAAGGCAGCTTCTCTGGAGTCATCTGGGAGACGAGCTTATCTGTTTTCTCTCTAACCTTCTGCATTATTAAGAACAAACTTACTTTCCACTCTCTGACCCTGGTTTCTATGCCTCGTATGAACATTAAAATGGCTGTAAAGGGCAAAATTCTAATCTTAAAAAAATATATGGTGTTAAAGCATTATCTTGTTGGCAGCTTTAAACATTGCACACGTGTCCCCAGAAAGCGACGGCGAAAGGCAGAGTCTGGGATTGGCAGCTGTTTGTATTTCCCTGCCTTGGGCCACCAGGGAGCCCCTTCACATCATTTCACAGAGCAGCTCCAGGGCCCAGGATTGTGCCCACGGCAAAAAAGGCAATTTAACATTTTCTCAGGCTGGGGATGCTTTATCTTAAATTGAAAAATTTATGCACTTAGTCCCCAGGTATATTAAAACTTAGTTGTGCTCTCTACGTGTTTATGTCCTCTAACAGTCAAGGTCAGCTTTTTTTAAAATTATCAACTTTAAAATAACATTTGCATGTATGTGGGAATTGTAAGCAGAGTTAGTAGTAATTATAGTTGAAGAGAGAGAAGGAGGGAGAACCAATACAGTTTATTCCTGCTTTGTGGAGCCTCTTCAGATGGGACTCTTCCATTCTGAAAATTTTTAAATTCTGAAGGGGAACAGTAAACGTGTTAGAAGGTCTCTTTAAGAAAAATAACTTCTAACCCAATTAATAATGACTCCACATGTTACTAACACTTTATTTAAAACAGTTTGAAAGATTTAAGAATTTTTTTTTTTTAGTGTAAGTTTATTAAATCTGTTCCTGTGCAGAGCCATTATTAAAAATAAGCAAAATGGCGGTTGAATACCTGGAGGTTTCTCCTCTGTTGTATGAGAATGTGTGCAAATTGGTGGAGGAATGATTTCTGCTTTGCACTTTGCTATGCATCTAAATTTAAATAATAGATGTTATAGACAAGCATTAAGAATGTTTACACTGATGCACCTGCAGCAGGTTTTGATAAAATGAAGGATTTATTTAGTTTGTGACTTTGATAATACTTACTTTTAAATGAAAGAGAAATTACTACTGTTTAATTTATCTCTGTGTAGTGATAATAGTGGACTCTATCTAGCTATACCTGTGGTTACTGTCTTCAAAATGGCTTTTATAAAGAGAATAAAGTGTATTGCCTTTTACATAGAACTTCAGAACTTTACATAGCCTTAAAAAAACCCCAGCAGCATTTATACTACCTTGGAACAGCAGCTCTCCTTTGAAAATGTATTTTAGTAGTATCTGCATTCCAGCTTTGTTTTTCTCTGCTGCTGTAGTGAAGGTGAGTAATATTTCATTAACCTGTATTGATATTTGCTGGAACTCGCCTGTGTTCTAGCAGGTTCTGCAGGACATACTTGACTTTGCTGCCAAGGGATAGTTAATACTCAAAAGAAATGTGATTTGGTGGAAATGAGGGTCACCTTTTGTGTCACTCTGTGTCATCTGCTTTGGTAGCAGGAGGATGCATTGGCACAACAAGCCTTTGAAGAGGCTCGACGAAGAACTCGTGAATTCGAGGATAGAGACAGGTCTCATCGGGAGGAAATGGAGGTGAGGGTTTCACAGCTGCTGTCAGTAACTGGTTAGTACTTTCCCAAAACTTCAGATTGTTTCCATTTATTTGTCTGTTTGTACAATGTCGTGTATTTTGTTTTTTCAGTGCTGTTATATAAAAATTGCAAAATGCATTGTATTTTACTTTTGCAAAATGGATTTCAAGTTTTTAAAGTTCTGATAAGAATTCTCTGATCATGTACTTTTTTTCCTTTCTGTAGATGGCCTTTTCTGTGGGTACTTAAGCTGTAAAGACATTTATTCACAGAGTTGCCATTTCTCTCTGAAATGATACTTTGATAGCTGAGAGATGCCTCGTGCATTTCTCATAAACACAGAAAAGGTTTTGGGAGCTGCAGGGGCACAATTTTGGAGCTTGTTATCCCATGTTGTGGGAAAAATTACCAACCAGTTTAATTAGATGCCACAGTCTGCTTTCTTGTACAGGCTAGTTTTATTGTCTCCTCACCTTTTTCTTACTGGTGGGAAGTCTCACTCCTCTTTTTCACTGGTTTAGTTCCCCTGTCTTGTTCTTTGCTTCTTCAGGGCCCCGCAGTCTTGAATCTTGTTCTTTCTTGATGAAAGCAGAAATTACTGGGATTGAGAAAAGAAGAGCCAGGAAAGGGAATGGAAACCAGCTGCTCTGAGATGTCAGAAAGGCAAGAGCTGTAAGAGGACAAGTAATAATACATAAGGGGAGTTGGCAAGTTAAGGCAGGCTGTAGGTCAGGAGAGAATAGGGAGAACACAGAAAGGCTTTGAATTTCTTTCCCTTACTAATGCTGTTTCTTACTTCCTGCTTCATCAGTAGAGCCTGACTTAACTGTAATCAAATATGATCAATCTGCTGGTTCTACCGTTTTTAGAAAATTTGATTATTGTTATTGCTAAGCTACTTTTCTTTTGGCATCCTTTCTGATAATTGGGATGATCAGACAGACTTTCTTCCCTTCCAGCTACAACTGGAAGAGAATGAGAGGGAACAGATAGGCACAGAGGATAATATCTCTCACTTTGAAGTGGCTGGAGTGTGTCTCCTTGCAAACACTGCTGCAGCCAGGTCAGATGTCAGCTGTAACAATAGTAAAATCCTTGCCTTGGAGGCCTTGCTACCACTGGATTCTTGGAGCAGCTGCTGGATTGCCTGAATAATTCTATCACAGCATAGCTAAAACCTGCTTGTAAGTTCAGAAGGAAAGTAGAATTAGCTTTAAGCTGTTCATGAAGACATGTGCAAGCCTGCTTTAGTTTTAACAACACAGTAGGAATTTTAGGTCCAGACTTATGTCTTTGACCTCAATGTACTTAAAACTTTTCTTGCTGTATTCTCCTTACACTGTGCACTTCATCTCCACTCCTCTTATTATGGAGAAGCTGTGTGCATGCTGAAGGTTGAAAAAGAATGAGGCTTCCTGAAATAACTTCTGGAGTTCTGAGAGTCTTTTTTTTTTTTTTTCTCCAAGTGTAGAAAACACTTACTTGCAGCTAGGCTCTGCAGAAACTCTCTTTCAATTAACAGTGAGATTGAGGTAATTCTGGGGCTTTGTGACCGACATCAAAACTCATGACACTGAGACACAAAAAGCAACATCCTTGGCTGTCTGCAGGAGCTGGATTCAATAACTTCTGAAAACACTTTTGCTTTTAATAAGGCAGAAGGCAGTTGCTATTAAGTGATGTCCTTATTAGCTGTTAGTACCCACTTTTTCTTGAAGCAACAATAGTTATTGTCCCAGCTCTAAAGCACTGGTGTAGATCACCTACAGAAAGGAAGAAAAGAAAAAATTATTCACTTGAAATATGTTTAAGCAGAATGAAAAGTATCGCCAAAGGTTGTTTCAAATTTGTGATGTCAAATACAAATCTTTAATAATTGCAATACGTTGTTTTGCATACTTTCCTGTTTATTTTACTGTGTGTGTATAATATGTCTAACCAAGAGATTTTTTTCCTCCAGTACATGTAGGTCTATAATTGGCTTTTACATTTCAGTTTTCATTTTTGTGTTTGAGCTAAGATGTCCTGAACATATTATCTGGAGTGTTTACAGACAAGCTTTTTGTACTCTTGATATTAGGGCTGCATAAAAATTAGGATCTTTTGGGATGAGACAGGAAAGAGCAGAAATAGACTTACAATGCATTCCTAAAGAGGAATCAGGTTTCCGAATCATTCTTTGCTACCTTTCTTTTCAATCTAATGCAGCATTTGGGCAGAATCAAATGAACTTTAATCAGTAAGCACTTGGTATTCATGATCCTTGTACCAAATTCTCAATAGAAAGTGATGCATGAAAGTGCATTCCCGTGTTTGTTGTATTTGTGGCCTGTATTGAATTTTCTGATGCTGACTTGCTCAGTCAGCTTGGAAATACTGTTTGTCAGTGGCACCCTTCTGATGATTGCATTGCTGACAGCTGCAGAAACCTTAATCCAGACTGCCTTATGTTCTGTTTCTGTAATTGCAATGGGGCCAACAGTATCTTTGGGTTTGCTACAGAGATGGTACTTGGAGGCTTTTATATGGAAAAGGCCAATTCTCAGTGTGCTGAGTGAATTTTTACGTATGTTATGCTACACACAAATAAAGATACTTCCCTCGTGATTGTTTTAATATGATTTCTCTACAGCTTTCATCCTTACTAAAGTTTTAGATTTTTCTTTTCTGCCATGCTTGGCATGGACAGTAAAACTCAGAACTGGCAGATGTGGAACAGGATCTCATCAGTGTTAATGATGGTTTTAAGAATTGCAACACTGTAGAAAATCAGGATATTTCTGACAGTAGAATTACAGCTGAAATGCCCTTAATAGAGACCAGATTCTGCTTCAGTGGGGGAGGGAAGGGGAATCCTACAATATTCCATCCACTTCTACCCAAAACAGAGGCGCCAGCTCTTTGGAAATATTTATCCATCCAAAGCCTGGCAGCATATGAAAATGATCAGATTCAATTCTTTATTTATACAGCTTTCTGGGTAAAAAAAGATTCCCTATTCTAAGTCTTTCTGTAGACTTAAAATAAAGTCTCTGTAGACTTAAAACTCCCCACATAGGAGTGATCAGTGATAACTCATTGAAAACAATGTTAAAGTGTCTTGTGTGTGGCAGTTGGATTTTGGAGTGGTGACACTTTGCAAAGGGGAAAAATTGCAATTGCAATAGAAATTTAGAATTTATCACTTTGCTAATTTTCATTTGGAAGTATCCTGAAAAACCCCCAACCAATTAAATAAATTCTCCCCCCCAAAAAAAAGGAAAAAAAAAACCCTTCAGGGTGTTGTGAGGTTTGTTTGCAGTCTTTTCATCATATAGAACCCCTTCTATTCTAGTTTAACACACGAGGTCTTTATTTTAATGAACATATTCTTTGAATCTGAGGGCAACTGGGGTAGGTTCTGCTTGAATTTTCAAAGGTGATCATGTTTTTGTGCAATTACAGTACTCTGATGTAAATAGGGAGTGGATTTAGGAATTTTCATTGAAGTTTTCAAGCACCTCTGAGTTGAACTGTGTTCTGTTACATTTTTAACATAGTTTGTTTTGAATACAAGATGCTTTTGAGTTTTTATATCAACTTGTGTAGCTCAGTTACATCAAATACTGCAAATCCAGCCCCCCCATCCAGGATTTTTTTGTTTCAAAGATGCTTTTGAAGTCAGTGAGTGTTCTTAGTGCTTTCAAAATTAATAAGGCATCCTAATGTCTTTTACTTTTACAAAAATGTTGGAATGCTGAGACAGTGAATGTTTAATAATACACATTAAGAAAGACCTTATGCCCATTTAAAGATTATTGTTAAAAAAAAAATAATGAGGTGTATGAACTTGAAGTATTTGTACTTTCCCCTTTGCCAAACTAGAAGAGTGAGGAGACTGAAGGGATGTTGTTGAGGCAGATGTTTAATTTTCACTGTCTTTATCTCCTTGTGTCGTGGTTGAGAGAGTCAGTACGAGTGTCTCTGGTGTGGTTTCACTTTAAATGACCAGAGTTCAATGTCAGGATAAGAAGTGTTCTGCAGAAATTATTGTGAAGTTGCTATCTAGACGTGAATTTCCAGGAAAAGCTTTTGCTTGTTTTTCAGTCCTCTGGCATAGTGGCATGATGCAAAAATGTGTTACACTGTCCAGAATGGCTTGGAGAGATTTAAACAGCCCCTAGTTGGTGAAATTAGGATTTATTGGAAGTAATGGCCTGTGTTCATATGGCAGACAAGCTGCAAGCAGATGCCTTCTGCCAGCTCCTTGCTGGAGCAGATGGCACAAAAGGGTGGATTTTCTAGGGGTGGGTAAAGGGAAGAAGTCCTCTGGTGTGTTTCTGTGTGCAGGTAGAGGTATTTTGGGGATGTTTGTGTAGTACAGACAAACTAATTTCAGACTTGCAGTGATCTGTGAGAGTGCACCGCTTGTCCGGTTGTGTTCCTCCAGAGCTTGGCTAAGGATGTTCCCATGGCTTTCCTTGGGGATGGGTTGGATCTGTTCTCAGTCTTCCAATATAATTTCTTCAACCAGTGTTCTTGAAATGTCATATTTTTCTACTTTGTGTTCGTTTCCTATGTTACTGCCATGCTCTTTATTTTAGCAACACTGTGAGTAAAGAGACAGAGTGGTTTGCTCTCCCTAAAACAGTCTAGTCTAGCAATCTGTCTGTTTGTGGTCTTGTGCTAAATATAAATTACATTAATGGCTAAACAGAGCCATTTTGGGAAACTGCATGAAATTCCCATTGGAAAAGCCTTCATTTTGCTGAAAAAAACCCTGTTTTGGAACTTTCATTTCTTCCAGAATCCCTCTCAATACAAAGTATCAAAAACCTCCACCAACCCCACCCTTTAAAAAGTGCTGGAGTGAAAATTTACCTACATTTTAAATGCTGTGTCCTGCCTTAGGTTTTTACATATTCTTGTTGTTTGTTGGGTATTACCACTTGAAATGGGCAAGATATGTTTCATTTAATTATGCTGAAATTGGGAACTCTTAAAAAACAAACAGGATTTTGTTACAGAAATGTAAACAGTTTACAGTTGAAAGAAAATAAAGTAGTGAGACTTGACTTTCATGTTCTTCCCAAGGTTCTAGACAGTGAAATTATTCTCCTTTTCTTAATTTTTTTCTAAAATGAAACTCCTAGTGTAAATAAATGCTCTAACTAATTATATTTTTCTCAAATATAACTGGCTTGAAAAGAAAGTATAGCATTACGATAAGTATGTGGGGATTTCTTTGGTTTTAATTTTGGCATGAAGTTTTTAAAATATTTTTTTTCTCAGACTCTCAGATTTTGAAGTGTTTTTTTCCTTATTTATCTGGAATTAATTTAATTAGTGTTTATTATATGTACTCTCCAAACTGACGATGACAGAAAATTAGTATAACCTTTAACACAGCTTTTTTGGATGTGAAAGAAACCCAAACCGTTGATTTTTCATTTGCAGTGGGTAGTGTAGACTTGGTATATGTTTGTTTACAACCATAAACAATTTGTTTAAATGCAGGGTGGATACAACATAACTTAGAAAGAGGCGTTAGAGTGGGAGTGTGTTGCCTCAAAAGGTTCTGCAGTGCCAGTCCAGTACAAGCAGGCCAGGGAAGTTATGACTGGTTTGCTTCACAAGAACTTAAATAGCTGATGGTTGTGCCAAAGTGCTATGGAATGCTTAGATCAGAAAAACAATTTGTGCTGTACAGAATCAATGCTGAGTGTAGGACGGAGGAGATCAATCTTGCAAATCAGGGAATACTGTAATATAAGCGTCTTCTTTCAGTCAATGAAGGTTAGAAAGGGGCTGAGCAACAGAGGAATACTGTCTGGAGGCAATCAATATTAATTATAAATTTATAACCTTTAGACCAGCTTTCAAACAATACTTTCTAAAAGGGAACACTTGAAGCTTTTATTCCCTTGGAAAAGAAGTTTTAATATGAAATTGAAAATAATCAGTCTTTACTCAAAGTTCTTCAGAGCTACCTTTTCCTGCTGTGCTTTTTCCTTCCTTGGCTTGCAGTAACCTTGGCCCAGTTACCAGTTTGGAGCAGCAGAATCGTTACCTTCATAATAGTTTTTAAACAAAGATGCAACCATTACAAAGATTTCAGGTGAGGGGGTGCATGGGGGTCAGGAAGCAGATGTGCTGCTGAGCCTGGCCATGCTCTGGAGCTCTCTCACAGCCCATGGGTGAGCAGGCTCTGCAGGAAACACAGTTCATGTGTGTTTTCAGTCTGTTTCTAGGAAGTAGATAGGAGTTTGAAATGAAGTCTTGATGGAAATAAGTGCTAAATAACTCTTATCAGTAGCCTTTGTCAGGAAAATTTATTTTGACTTTCAGTGAGCTTAAAAGACAATTGGAATGGAAGTAGGAATAAAAAAGAACATCGAGTATAGAATTCATGGCATTACTAGTTCTTTAGTTACTTCAGTCTAACATCCAGCTCTCTTGCCAAAACTGAGAGACTGTTTTCCATTATTTGCATAATTTAAGTGGTGCTTGACATTATAATTAAGAAAGATCAAGGCTACTTCTTCCCAGGTTTAGTGAAAAGGAGAGCTGATAGCAAAATGGATGTTATGGGCAGCAAGCAAAGCAACTGCAGAGACTGGATCCAGGCCATGAAGTCTAATGCTGATAGCTATGCCTGCTAGGAATGTGGTAAAGATCATATCCCCTCTGTCTGCCAGTGTCTCATGGATGCAGTATGCAGTGGTGCTGCTGTGGCTAAAGTTCTGAGAAGTGAAGATTGAGAGTCTCTGTGCAAGGTCCCCAGAGACCAGAAAGCACATGGGCTGCTTCATCAAGCTGTGACCAAAGAAGTTCTATTATATATGTTGACATTCTCACTATGCTGTAGGGCCTCAGTTTTGCTGACTCCAGTTCTGAGAAGGCTGAGTTTCTCCTGCCCTTCTATTGAGTAAGGGTTATTGGAGGCAGGGCCAGCATTTTGAATCATGTTCAAATCTCTATGGGAGAGGCTGTTATTAAACCAGCAACTCAGACTTTTCAGTTCATTGCTTTTCTTGCTGTGGGTCTGCCTCAGATACCAGGACTAATGTGAACGTGTGCCTGATTGCAACTGATCATTTTTATGAGTATTGCTCTCCTTATTTTAGTTTGCTTTTTTTTATTTGGGTGTTTTTTTATCCTGTGGTTGTATACTTTTTAGAAAAGTATCTGCAAAGTATTCTCAGGTTTGTTTGGTTTTTTGGGTTTTTTTTAATCCCTTTTCAGGAGGTTGGCAGTCCTAAGAGAATCCAAATGTTCACTGTTTAGTTTTTCATAGCATAGCTTGATTTTTCACTTATTTAGTAAATTATAGATGGCAGATGCCAAGGCACATAATGCATCTGCTGTGTCTGTTTCAACAGGACAGAGCTGCCAGAATTCAATTAAAGAATTGCAGTGGAGTTGTCCATGGAGAGACTTTATTTTGGCTATTCTTTTTGTGACAGCCCTTCTTCAAATTAGCTCCCTCTTTCTTCCCTCCTCCCCCAGTGTCCCAAGTTTTATATGCAGTGGGATATGATTGTATTTGTCATTTCACTGTGTGGTGTTCAGAGGTCCCAATTTTCCCTGCTGCTTTTTTTAAGTGATTCATAGAAATGGAGGGCCATCTTCATGGCAGCCCTGTCCATCCTTACTAAATTTGCTTCCAACTTTCTCAGTTCTGCTTTCTCAGAGCTATCATGTAAACCACACAGTGGGACTGCATTATCTTTTCCCGATGAGCTCATGTGGTAAGAGGAGTTGGTTTCCTTAGGTATGTTTGAGGCCTCAGAACATGCACAGGAAGGGGGTAGTTAGAGATGCTTCCTTAAAGTCAGTTTAAGGAGTTTTGTTGGTACAGTTTGGAAGCACAATGAGCTGCAGCATGGGGCAGGATTGAATGGCTGGAGGAAGAGGATGTGTTCTGACTGTCTTGGCTGCTGGAGGAATTGCTTATGTGCCTCCCTCCTTATTGCCTATTTGCTTTATTTTGTGTCCCAGTAACAGATGTAAAGCCTCCAATGTGGTTCTTGTTTAGAAAAGTCAATGATAAAAGTTACTGATTTAATGATTCCAAGCTACCTAGTTTATTGAGAAAAAAGTAATGTGATACAGGTATTTACTGCATCATACTCTTGATAGGACGTTTAGTCCATTCCCCTTAGCCTATATTTAGGCTTGGCTCAGGCATCAGAGGTTAAAGAGGGCATAGGTATAAGAGGTACTATAGGGCACACTTTTTGTGTTTATTTACTCAAGTGAAAAGGCTTTTTGTTAGTAACCCTTCTCTTTTTTGTCAGTCATTACCCCCATGGTCCCAGCATTATGAGGTCAGCATGAGTAAGTCTAGAGTAGCATGTGATAGGAGGCTTTGAAATGGTTTTTGCCAAACACTGTTCCTGCAATTCTTTCATTTGGTCATCACACTCTCTCCAGTATTAGAGTTTTTCAAAGGCTTGTGGC
This sequence comes from Certhia americana, assembly GCA_018697195.1. Lineage (NCBI taxonomy): Eukaryota > Metazoa > Chordata > Aves > Passeriformes > Certhiidae > Certhia > Certhia americana. Next base: position 12,544,452 of record CM031867.1, on the reverse strand, counting down.
CAGTCACAATTCTTTCTGTGTTGCAGAAGATTTGCATGGCTTCATGTGCTGAAAACTGAGTGCAAAGTATTTTTCAGTGTTGAAACTCCTGATGTGTCTGTCATGTTAACTCCTCCATTCCTGGGTATTTAGAAGGAAGCTTGCAATGTTTTCAGTTTTAGGATAATTGCAACTCTGGTGGGATCTGTGTACTAATTACAAGTTTCTCACAAGCAAATATTTATTGCCCTTTCACTAAATAACAGATGAAGAACATGTGAAGTAATGTTCCTTCAAACTTAAAATCAACGTTTCACTGAAAAAATGAAATGCACAGAGAAAAGATGAATAACTGCTGTTTTCTCATGGTTCATTAAGCATGACTCATAGCAGTGTATTCCATTTCCCAATGGCAAAGATAGATGCATCTTTCTTAATTGAAGCAAGTCTCCTTAATCCTTGAAAGCTGAGCCCATTATTCACTGAGAGTAATACTGGTGCTTTTGCATGGCAGAAAAAGGTATGCATTTAAAAAATTACAGCAAAAACTGCAATTTAGAGGATTGATTAGCTATGCTGGGGAGTATAGGACCCTCAGTGGTGAGAAGTCTGGAAATTGCTGGTTTACATCTATAAAAGGGAAGTTTTAGCTTCCTGTAATAGACTGAGGAGAACTAGCAGATACTACCCTACTGATAGTCACACTCTTCCTACAAGGGAGTCCTCGTGGCATTTCTTATGGAAGTTGTACTTTGCCAATTGTCAGTGGACAAAAATAGCACCCAGTGCTTCTTGCTCCACAATGTGCTTCCTGTCTTCATACAGAGTGATTTTTTTAGTCTTTACCAAGTATCTTTTATGTTTTGTATTTTTCTTTCAGCATGTGAAGCACAGTTGTAGTTGTATCCTGTGCAGAATGGTTGTGACTGCTAGAACAAGCCTGCTTCACACGTTTGTCTTTTTGCACAGTAGTAGCACAAGGAGAGGAGGGTGTCTGAGTCAGAGCTGTCATTCCAACATGTTGCAGTTGCTTGTGCAAATCCCCACTTACTGAATTGCAAAATTACACCTTTATCCACATACACTGTTGTAAGATATTGTAATGACTGCTTTTGGTACATTTGAGGGTCATTTGTCATGCCTTTTGCATATCACTTGAAAGGGCAAATCTGGTAGTTGTTCACTAGTGGCTTCTGCAAACTCTACAAGTAGCAATGAGGTCACGAATCATGCAAATTCTTTCATATGCTTTGAAAGAAAAGGCCACTTTAAGCATAGCATAAATGCAACCATATGCTCGTATCTTGGAGCCTTCACTGAAATTTGACAATAAAATTGCTGTGCATGTGATTTGTTTTCTGAAGAAGAAGCAGTGTTGTTTTTAGAGCAGTAGTGTAGCAGCAATTAACTTGCTGGTCTTTTCTAGTTAAGTGTAAAAATGTTTACTGAGTGCAAAATTGGTAAAAGTAAGATTTTGGTAATTCTTAAAGACAGTGCATGTCTTTGTTTCCTTTTAGAAGAAAGAGGCAGCAGTAAAACCAGAAGAAGTCTTGCTACAGTCTGTTCAATAGAAGGGTATGAAAAGTAGAACTGTTGCTGTTTTGTTAATCTTGGTACAACTCTTAAATTAGCCTAGAAGTATCTATTCAGACTTGATGAACAATCATTTCATATTAAGAAAATCTTTACAGCACAATTTATTTTTCTGTTAAAGGAAAAAGGAAGTGTGGGTTTTCCCTCAGTGATTTTGATAGTCAAAGCTGAATGACTTGGCTTTTGGAAATAATGTAAAAAGCTTAATTAAAAGTCATCTTCTAATACTTTGTATCTCTGCAAAGAGGACAGTGTGAAGTTGTTTCAAGGGCCTAAAGGAATAAGCCTTTAAACGCTTAACAATCACCAGTGCTGTGTGGTGATTAGAGCAGTTTGCTTTAATGCGATTCCTCAGAAAAGATTACTGAGAAATCTGTGGGTTTGTGCACCAGCAGTCATGTTAGTTGTCACCTTCAGATTTCTTCTGCAAGCAGGAGAAGCAGATTGTTCCTTCAGAGCACAATTAGTGCAGATAGCACAGAGCAAAAAGATTGACTCACTCCTAATTATCTAAAGTGCAACCAACACTGAATACATAAATGTAGTAGGTAACCATTGCCATATTTAAGTTAGTGGAGGTGCTTCCAAAGCAATAGGGGCATTGTGACCACTAAGGAGGGTGCAGGAAGGAATTGTCTGTGCTGGAAACATGCTGATTACTAGAAGGATTTATTGAATGAACTCCATGTGCATATCAGAAAGGGATCATTGCACATGAAAAAAAAATATAACTTTAAATTGGCTGTTAAATAGGAGAAGGAAGCAGCAGTTCTCTGTTTGGGTGCAGCTAACCTAGTGCAGTGGGACCATACAATTAGGCAGACAAGAAGAATAAGAGAGGAAGAAGTGAACAGAGAAAAGTCTTAAGTTGAAAAAGTGGTTTCAGCAGTGCATGCCAGAGGATCTGGGAGTGAGCAGGCTCTGCTCGCTCACCCTTTGGAATGGGAGTGCAGCAGCAGCATGCTGTGAGCTGGGACAGCTGCTGTGCTGGTTGGGAGGCTTCCTCCCTGTCAGTAAATGTGACTCAGAAGAGCCCAGTGACAAAGACACCAAAGAGCAGCACTTGAGCCCCTGTTAGTCACAGTTCTGTTGAAGTACTCGTGTTGTTCAGCGTGATGGTGCAAACACAGTAATTGCTTGAAGGGTATTTCAGTGGCACAATGCCTGTATTAAGGCTGCTCCCCAGTCTTTCAAGAACTTAGGACAAGTCTTTCAGAACAGGGAAGTTGTCACTGGTTTGCATTTTTTTAAAGCTCTGAATATGGCAGGTTATTGCAGCTGATGAAGCTGATGGAACTGCTCTGAATAAAGCCGGTGTAGTGATACCTTCCACCAGCTGAGAATGCATGACCCAGTCTGAGGCCACAGTTACAGACCATAATGCCAGCTATTCGCTCTGTAAGCCTTAAATAAAAGTGTTGGAACTAAAATGTCATGAAAAACAGCTAGCATGTATTAGAGATGATCTCAGTGTCGATGTATGGCTTTAAAATTTTAAGAAAATCAGTGTTTAAGTCTTTATGTGCAGCATTTGTGTGTGTTCTACCTGTGTACAGTTAGAGGAAGTAGATAGCCTTGTCTTTTTCTGTGACTGACCATACTTAATTCCCTCTTTACAATGTCATTAACTCAAACCGTTTAACAGAATAATTTATTTAAAGGAGAACTTACATTACTTTTGTTTTAATACAGGGCTGCAATCATATGTCACAGAGTTTTCAGTTGTTAACTTTGCAGAAGAAAGTAGTAAAACCCCAGCTTTCATGTGTTAAAATGGGTGTCCATCTATAGATTGTGATCATATGTTACAAGTCTCTTGATTCTAGAAGAAGCTAAAATAAATATTTCCCTCATCAAATTATCTAGAAACGATGTGATGTATTCTATCTCGTATTGTAACCTTTCTCCCTAAAATTGACAGAAAAGGTTAACAGAAGGGAATTTCACAGGAAAGAAAACTGGTTTTGGAAGAAGAGGCACAGAACTGTTACCTAACTATTGTGGGAGTCTCTTGCTGATTGCTAAAGCCATGTTGGAAGCCTGGCAGTGTGAACGCGCCCGTGTGTGGGCACGAGCACACAGTCCCTGCTGGGAGCTCCAGGCTGGGGGGCAGGCACAGCAGGCTCTGAGCCCCTCAGGGATGGCTCTGTCAGACCCACAGCCCTGCCCTGAGAGCCTGCTGTGGGGGGTGAACTGGATCGGGGCGGGAAAGAATGGTTTTGATGTTCAAAATTACTGCTTTGCTTACTGCTTGAATTGTAAAGTTTATGTCTTAAATTGGTTATGGTCTTAGTTGTGTTAGTGTACTGATAACTGATCATTTCATGGTTGCTTATCCTCAGCGTGTGTTTGTTAATGCAGGCAAGAAGACAGCAAGACCCTAGCCCTGGATCTAACCTGGGGAGTGGTGATGATCTCAAACTACGTTAATCAGCGGCGGCAGGCGTCCCACGGGTCTGCACACATGCATTGCTTCTACTTGGCAAAGGATTGAATAAAAGACCAGAAACTGTGATAACTGGGTATATTATGGTCTGTTTCCTGACCTGCGGCAGTCGAAGTCACCACGAACTGCCATGGTTTGCACTATGTTTATGTTACAATACCTGCATTTCCCATTTTAAGCATGTAGCCAGTGGCAATTCGAAATTTTGTTTTTCTATGCAAACTTATTTTTTGTTGGCACTATTTTAGTGAAATGGAAACTTATGCAGCTATAAAACCATTTTTCTCAACTGTAATAAAAATTGTCACTTAAAAATAGGTCAAGATATTACAGATTTAGAACAACTTTTGGTTTTGTTTTTTGGGGTTTTTTTTGTTTTGTTTTATTTTTTGAAAACTGCTGGAAGCCAATGCATTCCAAGCTTTATTTTTTAATATGGGCTTTTGGAATTTTGATTGTCCTTATTGTGTTCCTGCTTTATTTTAGATAATGCATTCTTATCTTTCTTTCAGTTTTCTTTTTTCTGAATTTGCAAGACCTTCTTAAAACTGCTGACATTATTTTGCATTATTTCCAAGTTAAACCCAGTGAATCAGAGCTGTTGGAATCAGTTTTCAAACTTTGTGGGTTTGTAAGTGTTACAGTTGCAGTATTCATTTAACTGCTAACAATTCATTGGTTCCACTTTTAAAATGATAAAAATCTTAAAATGTATATTTTCATGCATTAATGCATTCTGCCCCGTTATCTGTCTTAGATTTCACTCTGTTTCAAGTGAGTTTGGGTGGCTGTTATACCCTGTATATAGTGCTTTACTGAAACTCAGAGGAAGTCGCAGGCTGGCTTCTGTTTTATTCAGGGATTTTTTTAACTAGTTCTTCAAAGGGATACTGCAACTCCACAATCAGATTCAACAGCGTGTAAACTGGGAACAAAAGTGATCAGCTGCCGAGGTGATATATATTAAATCATGTTTAAGATAACTGCTTTAAGTATATTTTGTATCTTAGGCTTTTTGTAAAGTTGTGCTGAATGGTGAAAAATTGAGATGGGCTTGTGTGCAGGAGTCTTGTACTGCACATAGGCCCCTTCTATGAAATCTTATGCAAATTAGGACTGTTGCAGTATAGATTTCATTTTCTAACAGGGTAAGATTTGGGATGAATTAATGTATGAATTAATCTTGATTTATTTGGGGTGATGGTGAATGGACTTGCTCCAAAGGTTTCATTGCATCCAATATTTGAAGAAAATCGATTAGAAATGTGATGTCATTTGGCGTTGCTAAAATGTGGTGCTTCCTGTACAGCCTGATTGATTAAAATGTCACTTAAATACCTTTTTAAGATAAGGGATCTGAATCCAGTATTTTAAGAATTATTTTAAAGGTAGAAACTATATGGTTAGAATAGTTAAATCTTCATTAAATTCTATAATTAAGACAATTATACATTCCTCATTAATGGCAAAACAATTGATGCAAAAGAGGTCTTGCAAAAATGTAAGCAGATGTCAATGTGAAGGAGAATCTTTGTATGTTAATAATATGAATATTTAACATTCACTTAAAAATGTCATTAACTGTAAACTGTGAGAATGTCATCAAATAGAAATATTTTGATACTTCAATTTAAATGTGATTCACCTGAAAGATAATCTTTTTCACTCTGTGGCCACATATTCTTCATGCTTTTCTTCCCCCAAAGAAATAATTTTTCTAAAGTGTTTCTGCAAAGAGTTATTTAAGGGACACACGCATGCATCTGCACGCATCCCTAGCCTTGGATCTTCTCTGCCATCTGTGTATTTTTGATGGAATAGTCTGAAGATTTATTTTAAAAGGTTTTCCTAACGTTTCAGACAGTGGTTTTAAACCATAACTACACAGGAAATGATGCTATCAGATATTAACGTTGCTATCTCTGTGTAAATACTGAACTTTCCCTATCATCATTTAGCATTCTGCTGCTTTCCGTATCTTAATGCTGGCATTAAGATCACAGCCCTTACCCTCTGCTGGTTAGTGCAGACTTTTTAAAGTGCATTTTAAGTTATTGATGCAATTTGATATTTTTCATAATTTCTATTTAAACTGAAGTTGCATCATCTTTCTTGAATTCATCTCCTGTAAGAGTTGCCTTAAGCTACAGGATTGCTTTTGCTACTTTTTGTGTTGTATGTTTAACTTTCATAATAAACTTCTGTGTAGTGAAAACAAGGTGCTGTAAGTTTGTTTGACTCCCTGGTAGTCCCTGCTGCCGTGTTTTGTTTAGGTGCAAGGCTGCCTTGCTGTCCATGGCTAAAGCAGTGGTGACATCCAGTGGTCACTTCTCTAACTGACCCCTCTGCTGTGTTCAGCTGCTGTCTGCGAGCAGCCTTTAGTAAAAGGGTCTGCCCTGGGGAAAATGAGGATTTTACTGCCCTAAAACTCTTGTTTCTTTCAGCTCCTATGCCCTGGTTACTCTGAAAGCACAGATCTGCTCCAGGGGCCCAAGCAAGGGGCTGTGTTGTTTTACAGAGTGCTGTTTGTGGGCACATTGTGAGAGCAGCCACCAAACCTTGTTAACTGCGCTGCTTTGGGTGAGGGGGCAACCAGGGGAATAACATGTGTAAGTTCAGGAAATGGGGAAATGTGGTAAAGTTCTGTGGGGAAAATATCAATGTGTGCTACACCTGAAAGCCTTCTGAGGCTTCTGCTAAAATTTTAGGTGGTATAACTTCAAAAAGCTGACACTGACTGAATGACAGTGGTTAAGTACTGAAATGGGGTAGAGGATTGCTTGTTTCATATCAGTGCTTTAGGAACATTTACATGAAAAAGGATAAAGGAGTAGCCTTACTTTAGACTTTTACCATCTGGCTGTGAACAGACCAGAGAGCGCCAGAGAAAACGCAGCACTGCTGTGACCTGTGGCTTTCCTGGAGATGTTCACTGTGAAAGGGAGGTAGCTTTCAAAAGAGACAAACAACAAACCATGTTGCTATGCTTCTCTTGCTGAGGGCAAATGGTGTCTGTCAGCTGCTGCAGGCTCTGCTGTCCAGGTTCATAAACAGCTGTTCATAAAGCCGTTGGGTAATTTGTCCAATTACCTGCAAACTCCTGGAAGGATTCACTTTTCTGCACAAGGTACATCACAAGTGGATGAGTACAGTTCTTGTACAGCCTTTTCTTGGCAGAAGGCAAAGGGCAGAGGCATTTTGTCCTCTGGCTCTTTCTAGATGGAATTTGTCTCTCAAGTGTGTGACTAGCAAAGGGAATCTGAAAATCTCCCTCCATGAGGCATAAAATAATCTTAAAAGTATTACAGTCCAGTGCCTTAACTAGCATGGCTTAGGGATGGCTGTCCTTGTGGGAGTGAAAGACCACTGGAAATGCTGGAGCTTACTGGAATTGAGAAGGATGTCAGGACCTGGAGCCCAGCCACAGCAGGTCACTTCCAGCTGGGTTTTTAAACCTGCTCTTACATGACCACTTCTGGACCCAAGAGAACACAGAGTATTAATTGTTTCTCAGAATTCTGAAATAGTTTGGGTTGAAAGGGAGTTTAAAGCTCATCTAGTTCCAACCTTCCACTAGACCAGGTTGCTCAGAGCCCCATTCAACCTGGCCTTGAACACATCCAGGGATGGGGCATCCACAGCTGATCTGGGTAACCTGTGCCAGGGCCTCACTACCCTCACAGGGGAAAATTTCTTCCTGATACCTAATTTAAACCTCTCCTCTGTCAGTTTAAGGGCATTTTCCCTTGTCCTGTCAGTCCATGCCTGTCAAAAGTCTCTTTCCAGCCTCTTTGCTTACTGGAACAGCTCTAAGGTCTCCCTGGAGCCTTCTCCAGGCTGAACTCCTGTCTACACAGGAGAGGTGCTCCAGCCCTCAAAGCTTCTTTGGGGTCCCCTCTGGGCTTGCTCCAGCAGGTCCATGTCCTTTCGTTAAGGACCCCAGAGATGGATGAACATTGCAAGTGGGCTTCTCAATGTTTAGTCCCTTTACTGAAGTCCTCAAAATGTGGATAAGCAGGTTCCCTAGTTTCTCTTGAGGGAAACAGCAGCTGTCCTGGGCTCATGGTCCCCTTTCTGAAAGCAGAAAGCTGAGAAAATGAACTGTGAGTGAAAACAGCAACTTTTCTGTTCCTGCAGATCTATGATGGTTTGTCTAATAACAAGCCTTGTTCAGGTAAGGGCTGGGAAGTTAGATGAAGATGTGGTTTCAGAGAACTCCACAACTGCGTGGCCTGGGATGATCTCGGCAGGACTTCTATTTTTTTGTTTGCTGTTGGTTCAGGACTCCACTCTGTTGTAGATGTATTAAGGACTCTATCCTGTCTGCACAGAAATAGGACCAAATTCTGTGAAGTTGCATTTTTTTGTTACAACATTTCCAATGCAAATAAGAGAATGACAGAAATGGCTTCAAGGATGGGAATTGCAGTGAGACGTTAGAGCAGAGTGAACATTTGCATGGGCAACATTTCTCATAGCTCATTTGCCTGACATCCTGTCTTCACACTGCCACCAAATGTAAATCCCAGGCCATGCATATTCATCAACTGCTGCACGCTCAGAGCTGCTCAGGGTTTAAGTAACTATTAAATAGGTTTCTCAATTACAGGTTGAGATAACTGAATTTTCAGAATTGCCTTGGGCTCATTTCTTAAAGCTCAGGAGTGAGAGGGGGGAAAAGTAGCACAGAATAGCTGAGTGCTGCCTCTCTGGTGCTGTCACCTGGCACAGCGGATGGCTGGGGAAAGGAGTGAGAAACCAGAGCTTCTTGCTCAGTTTTGTGTCTCTTACTGGGCCTGGTCCACAGTTTATCACAGCTGGTGAGACTTTTGCCAAGTCTTTGTTTCTTCGAACAACTCTTCTGATATGTATCTGTTCTCTACTCTGTTGACTTAATGATGGGGCCTTAGAGAACATGGGCTTTCCTGGGAATCCACTTTCTCTTGTTCTATAGGCTGTGATTATCTGCATTTTATAGGAACTGACGGCTTTGTCACCTTTCTCCCTTTGCAATCTCCTTTCTTCCCTGGAGCAGGTCATGGGTTTATCTTGAAAAGAGAAAGACCTTCTAGAGACGGAGCAAAGTTTACACCTGAAAGCTCCTGGCTTTTCCAGCTGTTATCCACTGGTATTTATATCCACTTGCTGGGAGAGTCTGTCCCTCTGAGCCTTTCCCACCTGCATGCCCAACCCTTTCACCTTTTGTTATTCATACCTTACAAAAGCCCAGCAAAGTCTAGGCATAGAGAAACAAGCAGTGTAAGGCAACCAAAGCTTTTTGTCAGGAGGAAGCACTTGTCCCTGATCACTTCCCATGTGACTGTTACTGAAGCAGATGACTGGGGTGGCTCTGCTGCTGTTGCAGGATTTTGGAAGAATTTCAGGGCTTTGGCCCCTCACAGCAGTGGTGCACAGGGGGAGTGATCTCCAGATGAAACCCTGGAAGCTCTAAGCTTAGAGGAGAGCAGAGAGGTTGATGGAGGGAATGTGGGTTTGCTGCTGGACTGCAAACAAAGCTGTGGTGTGGACAACTCTTATCAGATGACAATTCTTAATAAAGAGGCAGCTCTACCCAGAAACACCAGAATGGCCATCACCTCAGGGCCAGGAAGGATGCTGAGTATCTCACTTCCCAGAATGATATGACACCCACCTAGAGGGAGCACCAGGTCCCCTCCCATCCCACCAAGAGCTGAACAGCCCTGTCCTTCTCAGCACTCCATCCCCTGCTCCCCGATGGCCCCTGCATGGGGCAGCACCACAGTGAGACACCTGCTCTAGAGGTGAGATACTGCAATCCCCTTCCAGCACAATCCAGCTTCTCACTGGTCTTCCCCAGCTGTCCCAGCCAACCAGAGGGTTCCCACCAGCCTGCAGACACCTGGGTAGCCTGTCCACGGAGCCAGGAGCCTGTGCCCACAGCTGCTGTAGCCAAGGAGGAGTGGGATAGCTGGGGATGCTCAGCCCTGCATGAGAGCCAGCGGTGATCCAGCTCCAGGTCACAGAACCATGCAATGCTCAGGGCTGGAAGAATCTTAGAGAGCATTTGGTCCAGCTCCCCTGTGATGGGCAGGGAACTTTCCAGGTCACTTGTTCAGGCTGTGTTTGATGTCTGGGGGAAGGAAGGGACAGGCAGAGTCGCATGCACAGACTGTCCCTGAGCTGCTCAGTGATTGCCTTCTGCTCAGGTCAGAACTGCTGCTGAGGAACCCCTGAACACTTTCTGGGCAGCGACAGCCCCAGCCCAGAGCCGCTTGGCGGATGCTCCCACACAGATGAGAGGACAGATCCTCTTTTTGGTTCTGCTTTCAGTTCTGCTCTGCAGAGCACATCTGGTATATGACTGCTGGACTTGGTGCTGGTGGGCCCATGGGCTGCATGACTTTCTGAAACCACTAACCCCAACAAGGTACCTCATCACCAGCTCCTTCAACCCCTCTCCACATCCAGACCTCTGCATCTGGGGCAGGATGTGCCAGCGGGACCACAGGGCACTGCATTGGGAGCGAAGCTCAAAGAGCATCTCTCTTGTTGCTTCTATCCATCACAGCCCGTGAGTAAGATTCAAGTCACCCCTCACTGCTCGTCCATCAGAATTCAGTGACAAAATGGGCAGAGATCTTCAGGGGCTCTGAGAGGGCCCCTGCAGCTCTGACTCACCTTCTTTTAAATGACAAAACCCCAACCACCAGGGCTGGAGCAGGCTGGTGTAGGGAACTACCTCCTTCTCATACCATGCCCCATCATCAGCTGTGGCAATCCAACATCCCTTCTTGAAATATATCTGGAGGTGAAACTGAGCCCAGGTGAAAGCTCTGTCATATGTTCAGGGCTCTTGGATCCATAAACCCTTGCAATAAAGGATTTGGGGATTCTAGGATTTTTTTTTTTTTTTTTTTTTCATAAAACCTGCTTTATGCAGAATCCTGTGCTTTTCCCCAGTGTAAATTTTCCCACTAGTTTTTAACACATCTTTAAAACCCCAAGTAGCTGGCTGGGTGCAGCAGCCACCCGAAGGCAGGGTGCAGTGTCCAGCAGCTCCTGCAAGGACAGATGGTCCCTCGCACAGCTGCTCACGCCTCTGTTTCCGTGCTGGGCGATCCGGGAAGGGGCGGGTGACCATCCCCTGTGCCGGTGCCCCTGTCCTGCCGCATCCCGGCTCCCTGCCCGGCACCGCGGCGAGCTGGGCTTCGAACCCTGCCCACGGCTGGCAGGAAGAGAAACCAGCGCATCTGTTTCTAATGAAGCTGAAGCCAGTTTAGATCTAACCCTGCACGAATCAGAGCTTTAAAAATGCATCTGGAGTTCCGTGAAAAGCGCACGAAGTGTGCCGGGCGGGGGGCGCTGCCCTGGGGCGATGCAGGGGAGCTGCTGCCTTGCGGTGAACAGCCCCTCCCCTGGCCAGCTTTCACTGCTGCTCCCTTCCCTCCCCGGGAATGCTCATTGCCCATCCACCCTCCTCCTCAGCCCCTGAGAATTGCCCTGTGCGGTGGGGCAGTGGCTGTGCCTCTGCTCGGTCAGTGTTGAAGGTGCCATCTCACCCTCAGCTGAGCCCTGGGACCCTCTCGCTGCTGCCCATCTCCAACAGGGTGCAAAAATTCAGGAGAACTTTTGCAGCTGCCAGAGGCCCAAATCCGGGATATGGGAAGTGATGCTGGTGATCACTGTGGGCCTGACTGAGGACGAGCTGTGGCCTTGCCATGCTCCCCACAGCCCATGCCAGGCATGCATCACCTCCCTACCCCTGGCCAAGCACTGAACCACCTCCAAATCTTTACTGCCCAGGGGCTGCACAGCTGCCAGTCCAGCACACCCAGCAGGGAGGAGGATGCTGCCCTGGAGCATGGGAACCACAGCCCAGGGAGGCTCTGGACGAGGCTCTGGACAGGCTGTAGGCTGAGTGTGTGTGCAGGCAGCCGGCCCAGTAGAAAAAGGCAATTTCTGCCCCACCAGCCCTGCGGGTGCAGAGCAGCGGGGCAGCTCCTCGCAGCTGATGTTGGGGTGCTGATGCTGCACATTCTGATGCTCCAGCGGGTTTCAGGGTGATTGCAAATCACCCCGGCAGGGCAGGGCAGGACATGCTCAGCACAGGCGAGGAGGGGAAAAGTGCTGAGCCGGGGGAGAATGGAGCCAGGGGTCTCCCCTGGGAAGGTCCGGGTTGGGCGCTGCCAGCAGCCCCTGCCCGCCCGGAGCCCCCAGCCTGGCACTGATGGGGCACTGCCCAGCTCAGAGGGACCCCAAACCCTTGGCTATGGGATAAACCCCCCTGAAGAGGTGTGATAATCCCCCCTTGGAGAGTGAAAGCTTCCCTCTGTTTGGATAAGTGCCAATCCAGAGCCTCGCAGAAGGAAATGCACCTCCAAAAAATTCAGAGCAACTTCAGAGCTTTATAGCAAATATCTTTCCTCCTACTGAAGCAGTGCTGCCAAGGCTGGGATCTGCTTCCAACCCGTTTTTACGAGCAGCCACAGGGCAGATTTCCTCACAGACCGGATCTGTGTTGCTCTTGAATCCGATCGGGAGAGGGCAGCTCTCCTTCGCTCTGCGCACGGCTGCATCCCACGCCTGCGAGCTCTGGGTTTTGTCCCTCCTGGTGACTTCTGCAATGTTCTGCTTTCTTTTAACGGGATGGATTAAAAATCCCAGCTCTTCTCAACCAACATCTCCCCGCAGACACGTAGAATTTAGAAAAAAACCTAAGTAAAAGAAAAAAAATCAGAAAAAAATTAGAAAAAATCGGTAAAAATCCATTAATCCCCTATAGCTGCTGATCTCACCCCAAAATGTGATGGCATTGCAAGGCTTTGGTAGAAACATCTCTGATGGATGCCCCCACTGCGTTTCATTCAATCAGAAACATTAACAACAGAGCCAGGTTTTAAAAATTGATTATGATTTTCAGAAAGCTGTGCATTGCTTCCTGAGCCCTGGGGCTGAATTTTCCAAGAAGTGCTCCATAATCTGGAGAGTAAGAAAGGTAATTTTATCCTTTTAAAATTTTAGTTTTGCCTGTCACAAACAGTTTCCAAAATGATGGTGCTTTGCCCAATCTGCCTCAACAGTGCCACCCTGCCTGGAGTCACTGGGGAGCCTGGGGGGCTCCTCCAGTCACTCTGGGAGGGTTGATTTCAGCTGCCCACATTGGTCCCCACTTGGGGACTCCCTTTGGCAGTCTGGTTTTGTGGTGGAGACACACAAAGAACCTCCATCCCAGCACCCCTGTGGATACTGGGTGCTCCTGGCCCCTGTGTCCAAGGGGGAAAACATCTCCATGCCCATGAGCAGGTCAGGGGTGCTTGCTGGCTTTGGGGAAGAAGAGGTGCTGGGTGATCTGGGAATTTTCATAACTGTGAATTTTCTTAATGGGAATTTTCATAACTGCTGTCTCAGCTGTGCAAAAAATTTACCTAACCAAGCTTGCAGCTGGATTTCCAGGTGGGAGAGGTTCTCCAGGAGACAGGAGCAAGCCAGTGCTCAGTGAAGATGGGGCTGACCCTGGGGGTTTCCAGCTTCTCTCTGGAGCTGGTGATCACCTGTGTAAACCACCCGCTGCCATTGAAGCCAGGGGCTGAAAAGCAACCCTGGAATTGTTCTCCCTTGGTACAACCAGACAGCAGCCATGCAAACAGCCTTGGGTGGGTTTTCTGCCTTCTGTGACTTGGGATTTGATTTCTTCTTTACTTGTCTTGGCTGACAGAATGAGGAATGTGGTCTGAAAGGAAACCAGCTGCTCTGGAAATCCAGGGATGCTGCCTTAGGTACATGGGGGAGTTTTTCTGCACCCAGAGAAGGAGGAGGCTTGGGCTCTGTGGTGGGCATGGGTGCAAGGAGGTGCTGCATCTCAGCTGTGCCTGCACTTGCCCTCCTTCAGGATGCTGTGGTGGGATTTTCAGCCAGCTGGGATTTATTGTTGGTCTGTGCTCCTGCATGGGACCTCCCTCCTCACCCTTGGGATCACTGCACTCCACCAGAAAACACCCAGCCCTATGGGGTGCCACTGCCTTTTCCTGCCCACCTCTGCCCTCCCGGTGATGTCAGGGGTGTGTCTGAAGCTCGGGAGGAGGTGACAGCCCCTTAATGCATCGCTGAATGTTTTAAAGAACAAAGCCCCAGACCTGGCAGTGCTCAACTCTTCTCCATTTAGCCTGGGGTTTGGGGTTGGTGTGTGAAAACGGGTGGCAGCAGAGAGGCACACTCAGAAATAATTTCCTTATTTTCTGCCATTGTACTTGGCCTTGATTCCCCTTAGTGAATTCGGCCTGTACTCATGATACTCTCTTAACAAAGGATGCTGAATCTTTTTTTAATGAAAGCCCAGACTGTTGTATCCCCCAGTATGCAGCACTGAGCATTCAAATGGCATCACCAAACACAGGAATGAGGTGGAGAAGGGTTTCTGCAAAGCCCAGCTGATCTGCACCCACCTGTTTTCTACCCAGCACCTCAACCTGAGGGCTGCACGTGCCATGGACCTGCTTAAAAGTAGGTGCTGTGCTTTGTATTTTAAAAATGTTAAATGAATGAGGTATGCAAAGTTTCTAGCTACATATTTATTCTCTCAAGTACATTCCTTATGGGTGTCAAAATATGAACTTACATATAAAAATACACAAATACTGTATAAATACAAATATATATGAATTTCATACATCTGTAGTGAGCTGGAGAGAGGCAAGTGGCTCCTAAGGATTAGCCCTGCTCCCAGGAGAGGAAAGGCTAATTTCTGTTTTTGAGCCAATAAAGATGTGTCAGAGGGCTGGAGTGAAGGGGAAACATTGGCAGCACCTCTGTGCTTTTCAGCATATTGAGATGTCACCATGCTTGGATTAAAAAAAAAAAAAAATCAAGCAAGGCATGAATAATAAATAGAGCAACATGCAGCTAACTTCAAGGGAAAACTAATTTCCCTGGGGCTTGCTCCATGCCATATACATTAAAATCTCACCAGCTTTGACAGCTCTGTGACCTGAAGAGAGATGCTGAGAAATGTGGTGTTCAGAGCAGAGCCTGGCCAAGGTCCTGCTCCCAAACATGACTGGGATTTCTTGTCAATGCTTTGATCCCCCCTGCCAGCCATGGCTTGCTCTGCCTGTGGGAAGGAGTCACAGTGCAGATGTAGCAGAAATTATGTTTGACATTGTTCTATAAAAAATATGCAGCCCTCAAATTTCTGTGTTGGGCTGCCTGAAGGGCGTGCTTTACTGATGTTTTCAGTCCTGCTGTGGGACAGTCCATGTGATGGAGCTGCCCTGCTGCAGACCTTGCTGGGACATGGTCGGCACAGGGATGGGGCAGGGGGTCAGGCTAGGACTGAGCATCACCACCCAGAGGGACGCAGCAGAGGAGAGAGGACAGAAGATGCGTATCACCCAAGGAGATGTTTTTCTGCTACCACCCTCAAATAGATACAGAAAAAATGCATCTCCCCCACTCTCTGCCCCCTGAAGCTTCAACCTGCCAGCAGAAGGCGTTACAGCTGCTTCCACACCTTATGCACCCTCTTGAATTTCCATCACTTGTGCCACCCTGCTCCAGAGGAGGTGCCACTTTGCGTGAGCAAGGCACGGGTCCATATCCTTGGTTTTTCTCTTTTAATTTGGGTGGTGCCTCATCTGGTGCTTTTTATCTTGGATGAAGTTTTCACCATAAAAACGAGGGCTGGTCTGATGTGTGTTGTTCCAGGTGGTGGCACATCCTGTGATACTGTGAGAGTTCAGTTTCCTCCTCAGCTCTGTGGATGTTTCTGGCACCTGGGGTCTTTGGGTGTGACCAAAGCAGGTTCCTGCGGGGTCAGCCCCATCCCAGGAGAAATGTGTGTTTTCCTGGGGTCAGAACTCTGGGGTGGCAGTTCCCCTGTTTGCTCAGACAACACTGCAAAGCCAATGACATCGTTACTCCTTTCCTCCTTACTGACTCACGCCGGAGTTCATTCTGGTAACTTTGCTCGTGCTCCTGGCTAATTTCTCCTTAACTCTTCTTTCCTCCACTCTGGCCTTTCTACTGGAAAAACTGGACGGCCCTGGGTTGTGGTTTGTGCTGGTTATTTTGTTTTGGATCCCAAGGTTGTCGTGTCCGTTTGCTGCTGTCGGTCTGAACCTGGTCTGCCGACGGGCCGGGGCCAGACCTCTAACCCGGGTCTCCCGCTCGCCGAGCAACGCCTTCCCGCTCGGCCACGGCCGGGGGGCGGACGCACCCCTCGGCCCCGCCCCGCCGCTCCGCCCCCGCGCGGGCGCGAACCTGACGACAGTATCTGCAAAGCACTTTTTCACAGCCCAAGTGAGGTGAGTCGCGGCCCCGCGGTGCGGGGGGGGTCGAGCCCCTCCGGCCGGGCCGGGGCGCCGGACGAGCGGCGGGGGGGGCTCGACCGCTCCCCTGCCCTTTCCCTGCCCCTCCGGGCCGCGCCGCCCCTCTCGTTCTCCGGGGCCCGGGCGGGCGGGGGGCGCGGGGCCGGGCGTGGCGGCGGGGCGCTGGAGCGGGCTCCCCCTGTCCGCCCGGCCGGGGCCCGCGGTGAGCCTTCGCTGCAGCCCCGGCGCTGGGGCGGCCGTCCCTCCGGGGGCGGCGGCGGGGCCGGGGCTCAGGCTGTGGCTTCCCTCACCTCAGGGGTCCGGCGCGACACCCGGTTACCCCTCCGTGCACAGCCCGGCCCTCCGCGCTACTTAGCCAATTCTAGATCTGGAGTGGTGCCCGAGCGGGTCTCTGGGAACGAGCAATGGGAGTTTCACCTTAGGTGAGTCGTGTGTCCTTCCTCCCCCTTGGCTGGCGGGGCAGTGCGGGTCCCCCCGGCTCCGGAGGGGCTCTCCAGCGCTTTTCGGGGAGAGGGAAAGGCAGCGAGATCCAAAGCTCTCCTATCCGCGTCGCAAAATCCTAACGTACGAGCTTTAATGATCTCCTTGTATTTATATGCTTAATCTTAGCTTTTGCGTGCCAGCTTTGTGCTTTGTTTATCTACTGAATGCTGCTTTCATCTGCTCGTTATGCTTTCTTGTTTCGTGCCATCTACGACTAGTCATTCTTGAATAACTCCTAAATGAGTCAAGCGTGAATGTGCTGATTGTCACCTGAATTATGTGGTCAGGTGAATGCAGCTTCAACTGTGCACTGGTACTCTAGGGGACATGCTGTGCTTTTCTGAACAACCCTTCATAAACGAGTTTCATCACAATTTCTTTTTTGTGTTGCTGTTGGGTTGCGAAATAGTGCAGAAAGTAAACTTTGGAGATATTTGCTCACGGGTTAGAAACAAGTGTTTTTTTTCCCCCCCAATCATTTTATTCACTGATTAGTCCCTTTCCTACCAGTTATTATTGCTCTGCTTCCTGTGAGGGAAAGAACTTTCCTACCAGCTCTGCGAATTTGGCGGTGCTCAGGCAGGAAACTTTAACATGTGCATTGAATGAGAGGATGTTGATCTCCGGGTACCTGTGTTTTCAAGCAGATCGGTAGTCCTTACAACTCAGACAATACCGTCCATGTCACCTTTTTCTAGCGGTTGTGTGAACACGTCGGTGTTTGGCCTCTTTCTTCGTTTTCTTTTCCTGTTTTGCGGTAGCTCGTGTAGTTAATGTGATGGGAGTTGGGTAGATGGTCAACAGGCCTGTGTTTCAGCCTCGTTGGCCTGCCTCAACTTGAGTTAACACTTGGGGCCGCTGCTCGTGTCCCTGTGACAGCGAGGGCACAAGACTGTTCCTAGACGCTGTTAAACAGTTGCCTTTGAGCTAGGTTGGTCTGAGTATGTGGCGCTGTGCCTGGAGTTACTCAAAGACACCCAGCAAACACCAAGGTCTGTTAATGGCCTGTATGTGATTTCAGTCAGTCCAACTTGATTGGTACCCTACCGGGCTACATGGCTTTTGCGTCTAATTGGTAGCACCTCAGGTCACCTCTGAATCTTGGGTGAACTCCTTGTAACCCTAAATGTCGTCCTCTCAAGCTTTGTGTGACCTTCTCCTTCCTTAGTTCCTGTTTTACCTGGGAAAAGCAACCTCTAACTGCATAGCTGACTGTCTCATAAATACAGAGTCCCAGCTCCCTCCATTCTCCATATCTAAACAAGAAAAGGAAAGAGAAAACATTTTCCTTTCCCAAGCAAAAGCCTGTTAATGCAGTCTCACGGTTAATTTTTTGTCTCTGTGTGCACGAACACACACACACACACCACAAGCACACACCATGCATAGATGGAGAAGGGAGGAAACTCAAGCTTATTTTCTGGGAGAACATAGCCACCACGTGATGTGTCTAAAAC
>CM031867.1:12471341-12524207 GCA_018697195.1 Certhia americana | reverse complement strand
AAGAGGGGTATCACGCAAAGGAGAGTTTTGCGGCTACCAACCCTCAAATAGATACATGAAAAAAGCATCTCCCCACTTCTCTGCCCTCTGAAGCTGCAAAACCTGCCAGAAGAGGCGGTACAGTGCTTCCAACCTATGAACCCTCTGAATTTCCATCACTTGTGCCATCCTACTCAGAGGGAGGTGCCACTTTGGTGTGATCAAGGCCGTGTCCTATCCGTGTTTTTCTCTTTAATTGGGTGGTGCCTCATCTGGTGCTTTTTATCTGGGTGAGTTTCACCAATAAAAAACGAGGGATCGGGTGATGTGTGTTGGGCATGTGGTGGCAAATCCTGTGGATACTGGGAGTTCAGTTTCCTCTCAGCTCTGTGGACGTTCATGGAAACTGGGGTTTGGGTGTGGACACAAAAGAGGTTCCTGCGGGGTCAGCCCATCCCAGGAGAAATGTGTGTTCTGGGTCAGAACTCTGGGGGCAGTTCACCTGGGTGTAGACAACACTGCAAAGCCAAGACCTCGTTAATCGTTCATCTTATGACTCAGCCGGAGTCTTCTGGTAAACTTTGCGTGCTCCTGGCTTATTTCTCTAACTCTTCTTTGCCTCACTCTGCCTTTACTGGAAAAAACTGGACGGCCTGGGTTGTGGTTTGTGCTGGTATTGTGTTGGAGACCAAGGCGTAGGGTCAGGCTGCTGCGGTAGGTCTGTAACCTGGTTCCGACGAGGCGGGGCAAGACTCGAACGCTCGGGTCTCCAGCTCGCGAGCCAAACGCCTTCCCCGCTAGGCCACGGGCGGGGGCGGAGAGGAACCACTGCGGCACGCCGCCCGCCCCGCGCTGGGCAGAGCTGACGTATAAGCTGCACAGCACTTCAGCAGCGCAACAGGGAGGGGAGCACACCCGCGGCCCCGCGGCTGCGGGGGGGTCGGAGGGCCCCATCAGGCGGCGCGGGCCGCTGGGCACGAGAGGCGGGCCGCGACCGATCCCCCTCGAACTTGCCTGGCCGCAGGGGCCTGCGCCGCCGATCTCCGGGCCCGGGCGGGGAGGGGGGCCGCGGGGCGGGCGGGGCGCTGGAGCGGCTCCCGCTGTCAGGCCGGCAGGGGCCCCGCGGTGAGCGGCCTGCCCCGGGCCGAGGGTGCGGCCGTCCCAGTCAGGGGGGGCGGCGGGGATGGGTAGGCTGTGAGCTCCTCCGCGGGGTCCGGCGCCCCAGACCACGGTGGCCCACGCCGTGCCAGCCCGGCCTCCGCGATACCTGAGCCTGCTAGATCTGGACGGTGGGCACGCGCGGTCTCGGGGAACGATGCAAATGGGAGTTTCACCTAGCTGAGGGTCCTCCTACCCGGGGGCGTGAGCGGGGCAGTGCGGGTCCCCCCGGCATCCGGAGGGGCTCTCCCAGCGCTTTCGGGGAGAGGGAAAGGCAGCGAGAGCCAAAGCTCTCCTTCCGCTGTCGCTAAAAATACTAACGTACGAGCTTTAAGGATCTCCTTGTAGTTTATGGCTTCATCTTTAGCTTTTCCGTGCCAGCTTGTGCTTTGTTTATCTGATGCGTGCTTTCATCTGCCCGTTTGCTTTCTTGTGTCTTGCCATCTAAGACTAGTCATTCTTCTAAATAACTCCTAAAAGAGGAAGCATGAATGTGCTGATTGTCACCTGAATATGTGTCAGGTGATAGCAGCTTCAACTGTGCACTGGTACTTCCTATAAATGCTGTGCTTTTCTGAACAAACCCTTCATAAACATGAGTTTCACAATTTCTTTGTGTTGCTGTTGGGTTGCGAAATAGTGCAGAAAGTAAACTTTGGAGATATTTTCTCAGGGTTAGATAACAAGTGTTTTTTCCCCCCCAATCATTTTTATTTCACTGAGTAGTCCTTTCCTACCAGTTATTGCTCTGCTTACTGTGATGGGAAAGAACTTTCCCCCAGCTGCTGCGAGTTTGGCTGGTGCTCAGGCAGGAAACTTAAATGTGCAGTTGAAATGAGAGGATGTGGATTCTCCGGGTGACCTGTGTTTTCAAGCAGATATGGGTAGTCCTTAAAACTCTCAGAAAATACCGTCCATGTCACCTTTTCTGAGCGGTTGTGTGACACATCGGTGTTGGCCTCTTTCATTTCCGTTTTCTGGTTTTGCTGTAGCTCTGTGTAAGTTAATGGTGATGGGAGTTGGGTAGATGTAAACAAGGCGCTGTGTGTCAGCCCTCTGTGTCTGCCTCAACTTGAGTTACACTTGGGCCGCTGCTCGTGTCCCTGTGACAGCCAGGGGACAGACTGTTCCTAAAGACGCTGTTACACAG
Organism: Certhia americana; assembly: GCA_018697195.1. Lineage (NCBI taxonomy): Eukaryota > Metazoa > Chordata > Aves > Passeriformes > Certhiidae > Certhia > Certhia americana. Next base: position 12,521,920 of record CM031867.1, on the reverse strand, counting down.
TTGCCTTGAGCTAGGTTGGGCTGAGGAGTGGCGCTGTGCCTTGGAGTTACTCAAAGGAAACCCAGCAAACACCAAGGGCTGTTAATGCTGTTGTGATTTCAGTCAGGTACAACTTGATGGTTACCTACCGGGCTAAATGGCTTTTGCAGGCTAATTGTAGCACCTCAGGTCACCTCTGAAATCTTGGTGAACTCCTTGTACCCTAAATGTTCTGTCCTCTCAGCTTTGTGTGACCTTCTGCCTTCCTTTAGTGCCTGTTTTACCTGGGGAAAAGCAACCTCTAACTGCATAGCCTGACTGTCTTCATAAATACAGAGTACCAGCTCCCCTCCATTCTCCATATCTAAACAAGAAAAAGAAAGAGAAAACATTTTTCCTTTTCCCAAGAAAAGCCTGTTAATGCAGTCTCACGGTTAAATTTTTTGTCTCTGTGTGCACGCACACACACACACACACGCATAGATGTGAGAGGGAGGAAACTCAGCTGTATTTCTTGGAGTAAACATAGCCACCACGTGATGTGTCTAATATATAATTAGCATGACCTGCTGGTGCAGAGCAGGAGGCTGACTAGGTATTAGGATACTTGACTTTGTTGTGCACCAGTGCTGTTGTGTGAGGACTGTCCCTGCTGACAAAGCTGCTTCAGCTGTGGTAGTGGCAGCGGGGTTGGTAGTGCTGGTGTAAATGGGACTCTCTCTGCCAGCACTGTTCTACTCTTTATTTGTTTAGCCCTGCTCTTAGCAGAACTAATGGCAGTATTCCTGAACTGCTGCTGACTCTGGCTTCCAGTACTGTGCCCACAATGGAGATGACTGAGGGGAAATGCCAGGAAAATTTTGTACATGACTTTTTGGATTCTGTTTCTGGCTCCAATGTTGACTCACTATGTGACTAGAGCATAAAAAATTTAACCAAGACCAAGTTTAGATACCTGTGCCACTGCACCTCTCGGGCTACATTCCTGCTGTTTGAAAGGAGAACAATTAAATACTTATTCTGTAGTGCCTGTAGCTATATTATTAGTGTTTGAGATGTTTAATTTCTAAGGCGTACTTGCATTTCTCTTGTGCTTTATACTTTCTTTTCCTACCGAGTTTCACATGTCTTTATTTAATGCATTATGATTCATCTTAGATTTTCTTGTATTTTTCTCCTAATCTTTATTCACTTCTCTATCCCCGTCCCTTCAAGCCACACAGTCTTAGCATAGGCTAGTGCTTCAAGGCGTGATGTTTCTGACCAGTGTATGTGAGAAAACCGTCTTATTCTGTTTGTATCCCTCCAACATTTGGAAGAGGGAAAGGTCTGTGACAGAGGAGCCCTAGCACTGGTCTTTGTGAGCATTCCTGCCATGGCTCAGTTTGGTTGACTGTCTGATGTGCTGGAAACCATGTTTGCTTCCCCATTCCCCCTGACTGATGAGCAAAGGAAAAAGAATTCTTTGTTTTCCTCTTTGACTGCAAAGGCTGACGAATGTTGAGGAAAAAGGACATGTTGTATGTGAGAAGACTGGAGAAAAATAACCCATTTTTTTTTATTCTTCCTTTGACTTTCTGCAAATGGAGGCAAAGGGAGGATACTGGCTATTCAACACATTTTGGGTCCTGTAAACTTTCTTGGAGAATTTGGCTTGCTCACTGTAGCTCTGCTTAGCAGCTGCATCGCCAAATCTGTTTGATTCTCAGTTACTGAAAACTGGACCAAGCCACTCCATGTCCATTTGCTCGCAGCCTGAGAAAGCTGTGAGTAAGAGAGTCACATGAGCCATGTGTTTGCACACTTACCAGCCCAGAATTGCATCAGTTTACATCGGACTCGGTGTTTCTGCACTTCTTGAGCCTCGTGCTTTTTGACTGAATCCTCACGGGCTGCTGGCACCATCGTATGGGCCCTGTCAGCTGTGCTGGCTGGGCTTCAGCCTGTGCCACTGGTTTATTTTTTAAATGAGCTCATGGTCTTAGCTCTGCAAGTCTTTTATGAATACTGACTTAGGACATGGGTTTTATACTCTTCAGTCAACCTTAGTGTTTTTTTCTGGATTGATACTTTTTGCTAGATTGAGAAATGTGGAACTTTTATAGCAGCATCTTTGATCTTAGCTTCTTGCTGCATGTTATATATATAATAACTGTCATCTTCCAACTCTGCTGCCTAGACTACAAGGGAACTGCTATTTCCTGGATAATAGGAAACAGTGCTGCTTTATTGTGTGCCTCTGCATTTTAATTTCATTACTGCTATTAAAATAATAACTCTTCTTTTTTACTTAGCATCATATACTGATGTATGACTTCTAGCTGTAAACCAAATTGTCCCCAAGATTATTGTCTAAGGTGAAAACCAGTTTTTCAGACATGTTTGTGTATGATATTTGCAAACTGAATCACTGTAGTTCTAATCTGTACATCTGTTTTGGCAAAACTTGATTTCCTCATTTCAGCAATGCTGCAGTAAATGGGCACGACCATGAGAATGATATTTTTGCTTTTTTTTTTTTAGTGTTATGCCATTATTACTTTAAAGCAGTAGCCATGGTGAGCTAGGTGCATATGTTAGATATATAGAGTTTTCTCACTTTGATACTGTAGATAATGTCTAAAAGGTGCTTTAAAACATGACATACTGTCTGAGTTTGAGAGGTGTAGCTAGTAACCAAAAGTTTTGAATGTAATAAAAGTGTGGGTTCTGAGGTAAATTATCCCTAGTCAGTCCAACTTTCTTAATATTTAAAAACTAGAAATAGAAAAGGACAGGGCAAGGAATGGAAGTAAAATGTCAGATAATTAATATAAATTGACTTGCAGCAGTTAGTAGGAAAATAAAACTTCACAATTATGAACTCATAACCTCGCTTTATAAATGCCTGCCTTGAAACCAGGAATGTGATCACATTTCATTTGGAAAAGCAACAAAGGGTTTTAGTGTGATAAATGATGAGATGGTGTGGTGCTGTTTTTTCTGCAGAATCAGCTGTTCCTTTCTGCTTTCAAAATTTTATAGTTGTAAAGATAAGATATACACTAAGGAATGAAAAAGAGCCCTTGGAATTGTATGAGGGGCTGAGTGTATAATAAGTGTATTGCCTCAATTGAACCAATTTTTTACTATGTATATCTTGTCTGTAAACTGAGAAGATAAAGTTTCTTCCTTGACACAAATAGAGCCATATCAGCAGCTAATGTGGCCTCCTAGGTCTAAGGAGAATCATTGCTCTCTGTTAGTATTTGTATGTCTGGTATGAGTACCCAGTGCTCCATCAAGGTTGATAAAGTAAGGAGTTTCAGGAGCCTGTTGAATGTGTGTTAGAGTGCTCTAGCCAGCTCTGGTGGAGTTTCATACGGGCTGTTTTACCAGTTATTGGACTGATGACCTCAAAAGGCAGAAAACATTGTGCACAGGCTGTGGCAAACTCTTTGCTTTTTCTGCTTGAACTTTGCTGTTTGATTTTGTGTCTAGAGATAGTTTTTTCATATATGCCTAACAACTGGTGATAAGCAACGACTTCTGTGTTTCCAAACACCAGGTCTGTGCTGATACCATGAGTCATCAGCTGGTTTGTTGACCACATACCTTTCTGTTGTAACTCAGTGTTTGCTGATGGTGGTTTGGTTACCTCATGTGTAACCTTCCTGTTAAAAGTCTTTGTTAGCTAGTCTCTGCACTGAAGAAATACACCTGTTTTTATTTCCAGGAATGCCGTTGGCTCAGGCTGTAGCAATTCTTCAGAAACACTGTCGCATTATCAAAAACGTCCAGGTTCTCTACAGTGAGCAGGTGAGTAGTGCATGGGCTGGCCAGGAAATGCACCTCATGGTGAATTAACACATGCTTTGTGCTCATGGACGTATTGTGTGAGTTGTGGGGCTGTTTGAAATTGATCTACACCAAGTTATTGCCACTACATGAGAGATGCAGCTTTTGCAAGTTTCATGTCAGATGCAATAATCCTCAGCACAGCTGTACAGGGATTTAACAGCTCTCAGTTTTGTGTATGCAATGGAGGAGTGGCATTGTTTTGCCTTTAACCAGTGAAATGTTATGTAATTAGCTGCACAATTTAATTCTAGTCTATTTACTTTATCATTGTGAAGTGGTGCTGCAATTTGAAGAACTGAATCACTCACTGCTTTTGTTTGGTACAGTGGTGATGAACCCCACAAAAAGCCTTCTGCACCTTTTCTCTGCATCTGCAAGTTTGTCTGCAGAAAGAGAGTGCCATGATTTAAGCCAGCTATGAATGTTTTAAGCATTCTTTGTAACTCAGCATTAAGTTCCTGATATGTTTGACTCCCATAAAAAAGGGGGCTAGAAGTTAAACCCTTCTGCTAGGTCAGTGTGTTGATCTGATGTGTTCTTCTGATAGAGGTGTAAGGGGAGATAGGACAAAGGAGTCTCAGATATCTCAAAGGACTCTCCAGATGTTTTATGTGCAATGCAGGTTAGGAAGATGATGTTCATTTGTTGCAAATTACAGCTCTGCATCAGGAAAAAGGCAGAGTCTGCAATGCTAGTTTGTATCAAAATAAGGATTCAGGCCTTGTGCATTTGCAGTGAATACTGAGTGGCTAAGAACAACCTTGACTCTGGTCTTCAGTGCTGGATACATATTTCGTGTTATTAAATTAATTATCTTCTTCTTTTTTTTTTCACTTTATGTGAATTTATGGGTTTTATGATGACTGAATTGCAAATCTGTCTCCTTGTAATTAATTCAGGGGAGCATCTGTCTGGCAATGGACACATTACTTGTTTTTTGTATTCTTTGGAGGTTTTTGGCTTTTCTTACCACAGTGCATTTGAATTATTTCTAGGGTTGTTTAGGTAAACGATGACACTCCTGTTCCACTCAGATCGTAGAATCACTGGAAGGGTTGGTGGTTTAGTGCTGGTAAGCAGAGGTGTGCCACTCCTTGGTTTTTTTACACCTCTTGGAAAGTTACATTGTTATTGACTGCATACACTGAACTTCTGTTCTGGCTGCAGAGGGCAGGTTTAGTGGATTGTTTTGCATGTAATTTGCAGAGTCTAACAAAATAGTTCTTCCCAACTTTCTGGAATAGTTTTGATGATTTTTTTTTTTTTTTCTGTATATTATTGCAACTCGGTGCCTGATTTTTTTTTTATATTTTTTTTTCTCACACATCACTCAAGGCCTGCATTTGACTGTCTGGCTCTGTCCTCACCCTTGTGCAGAGTGTCATGCATTTCATTAGCAGCTGAGCACAAAGAGCTCAGTTCTTAGAAGATTCAAAGCTTTAGATTAACTTTGCCATGCACAACTTCTATCTAGAAAAACTGTGTGTGAACAGCATTCATGTTTTTCCTCTTTGCCTTGTAAAAGAATGAATGCCTTTGAGCACAGTGATCAAATGTTATTTAAAGCTGTTGCGTCTAAAGCACCGAATTTCTGATCCTGGAACTCCAGCAGTGAGTACTTCCTTTCAGAAATTTATATGACAATTAAATGTAATTAGATCTGCCCATGGTGCTCTCTTTAACTTGACATAGATGGGATGCCCAAACTGTGCCAAAAAAGCTTGATGAATCCTATTCTATGAATAGAAGAATTTTAACTCATTTTAGGTCAGTTTAAGTGGGGTACTAATCACCTTTGTTTTCCTGAGCTTCTTCCTCTGGAGTTTGGTTGGTGGGATTGTTCAGTGACAAGTTTTTCCTGCATCTTTATGTGGGTTAGCAATATCATAAAGATTCAAATATGTGGTGCTTCCTTCAGGATTATCTCTCCTGTTGCTTCTTGGCATCATCTTTCATACTTGAGGTTCTATTTTATGTATTAAAAGTCACATGAACTAAATTTGTGCCCTTGAATCTTTCCATGTATTAGAAAATATGTCAGCATAGAAAAGAAGCTATTTGCTGAACTAATTATCAAGCTTTTCCTCAGATGTTTTGGGGTTTTTTTCCACCCACTCAAAAGTACTTGTAATGCTCTCATTAGTTTTGGAATAACCTTATGAAAACTGTTTAGAAACCAATGAAATGCAGAGCATATTCCATAGCAGAACAACTCTGCTGGTGTATTTGAATGCCAGATTACAAGGTTTTTTTGTTCTGCCTGTAGCCTTTCTAAATTAGATTCATAAGGGATTAGAAAATGACTGTCATGATCAACATTAGGCCTTTTTAGCTCGAGCTTACAGTTCTGTTGCAATGCTGCTTCAGGTCTACACAGAGCCAGAAAGGTTTGTTAGCAAGAGTGAGGTATTGATGGCATTTTGTGAAATGTTGTGAAAGTTTCATTTAGGAGAGAATTGACACACCAGAGCACTGGTGTTCAGGAAAGAGGAGCTCAAACTGGACCAGCTTCAGGAAAAATTACTGCAGTGATCCAGAGGAACAGGAAATCTTCATCACAGGGGATAGAAAGTCCCATAGCTTGTTTTGACCTAGTGATGTGAAGTCCAGGATCTGACTGCTTGACTATATGGTTTGGGAAGGGGTGGGACAAGCACATCAACATGCTCAGAAAGTATCAAGGCTAGAAGACAGTGCTGATGTGAGAAAATTGAGGATGAGAATTGGTCTTCTGGCGGTCAAACCCAAGAGCTCCTCTCAGCAGAGCTGTCTTCTGCTACTAAACTGCCTGGTGCAGTTCTAGGGCATGAATCTTGCTGCCTGCCTGCCATTCAGCCTTTCTGCCCCTCTGAGGAGACAGCTGTGGGGGGATAGAGCATTTTGAAGCCGATGTGCTTTAGATGGTACATGATCAAAAAGCTGAACTGGGGCCAAGTGACTGTGTCAGTGTGGATTGCACTGGTGGTGCATGGAGCAGCTTCCCCAGTGGCCCAGCAGCCTGAGAGGGTGCTGTAGAGCCTATACAGACACCAGGAAAGCCAGTGGAATGTCTCCTATTGACTCCAGCAGACTGCAAATTAAGCCTTTAGTTGTTATGATTCACAGTAACTAAGGAAACCTAAATTCACAACATGAGTCTGAAGCCTTCCTTTTGAGGCCTAAAAAAGACTGTGACAGTTTGATTTTTGAAATGGAAAGCCATCTCTTTGTCAAGCACATGCCTGGTTCTGATGTGAGACTTGGTATTTTTGTCACCAAGAATGCAACAGAGGCTGTCCCTAGATAATGTTTCTGATGCTAAACTGGGAATGCTAATTTTTGGGGTGGGGTTGTATTGGTTTCTGTTTTGTTTGTGTTGTTGGTTTTTTTAATGAGGTTTTATGGGCTTGGGGGTTGTTTTGTTTTTTGTTTTTTCCCCCACTTACAAATGGGGGCAAAGTACCCTTTTAGGAGTTTTTGTGGGGCACAGATACTATGCAGGCACTTCTATTTCTTTTCTTAAGGAAACTGAAGGGGTTGAGAGGTTTGGCCAAATGTATTTTAGTTATGCTTATTCATTCAATGAATAAGTGATTGTTTTCTGAGGTAGTTTTGGTTTTCTAAAGTAACCAATTTGTACTTTTACAGTGATGCACATTTTAATAAAGAAGTCTTGAAATTAAAAGCCTAACAGCTTTTTTTTGTTTGTTTTACAGTCACCTCTTAGCCATGACCTCATCCTTAACCTGACTCAGGATGGAATCAAACTGCTGTTTGATGCTTTTAATCAGAGACTTAAGGTAATAGAACACCCCTCCTGCAAACAGACAATGCACACCGAAACCCTGGGATGTATTGACACTTAACAGAACATAAGGATGTGACTCCTTTAGACATTTAATTTGTCTTACGTAGAGTGCTCTCTTGTGATTATGAACTGCATTTATTCAGTTTGGGATTTAAGTCTTGGTTTGTGGAAGTAAGACACCTTGCCTGTGTTTTGGGGATGTACAAGTACCACAGGAGTGTCATGGTGCAGTGTGGTCTCACTTGCCCATCTTGTCTCAAGTGGCACAGAAAGTGGACAAGGCCCTTACTAAAGCTAAGCCTTGGATTTGAAATCAGATCATCATTAATGCAAACCAGACAGTGTTGTTTTCTGCCCAGGTTGTTCCTTTATCTGCGCTGCCATTTTATTTATGAAGTTAAACTTCCTCCTGTTCATAGTTTTCATTTAAGCTGGCTTTGCAGAGTACTCGTGTGGCTGTGAGTGTGTGATTACCCCCAGAAAACCACATCCAGGCCTCTTGTGAGCAGCTGGCTCCTGCACTGACTTTAGTTTGTTCTGGATGAGTTTTGATTCTTGCATTTCATGTCTTCTCTTCTTCATTTGTGCTTTTGGGTTAGTTGCAGACCAAGAGTTGATCTGCATCTCTCAAGGGTGCTTAGTGTAGTTAAGATGCAAAATAAAAGGTGGGCTGGTCACTGTCAGAAAGTGGGCAACTGTGGGACTGTAGAGGTATGACTATATGAGTAAAAATTTTGAAAATCTCTTAACTGAAGCCTTTAAAATATTTGTGTGTAACTTCTTAGTTATTCAGAGTGGTCCTTTCAGTCAGACCAGCTGTGCTGAACAGTTGTCATTGATTCTCACCTGATGGGTGTAAATTTCTCTGTGACAGAAGTGTTTAGGTGTTGATTTGGCTAATTGGGTGAGAGGGAACTGCTCTAACTGCTGTGCTGCTTAGCATTTGAAGGCAGACGTGTGGAGTTAAATGTATACTGAAAAATTGAATGCTTAAAGTTGAGTTAAGTCTGGAATATGGTGCTCACATCCATACTTGCAGGGTTTGGAACAGTGGGAGGTGGAGCCCTCTGACCTCTACTCACATCAGAAATAAAACCAGCAGAAAAGTACCACTCTCCAAAGTTCAGCCATTGCTTTATGCCAAAATTTACTGTAGAAGTATGTGCTGTCAGCTGAAACTCAAGCTCTTAGTCTTCTTCATATGTATGAAATTGTTGAATAGCCCAGATTAGTTGTTGGAAGTACTTATTTCTCTAAGAATAGCCTGTAACACCATGGTATGTTTGTATTTTTCTATAAAAAATTTATATTAATTATAAAAATACACAATTTGAAGAAAGCTGAGGGACAACTGAGCACTTTTTTTCCCACATTTATGTTTGTAATTGCCTTATGGTAGAGTTTCTGTTCATGAAGTCATTCTATAATAATAGTATTCTTGTTTTTGACAAGTTTTTGAATTTACTTATTCGGACTGTATATGGATTTACAGTTTTTAAGAGAATATCTTGAAGATACTTCGTCAGCTGTACGAAATCTAAATGTATGTAATTCTGCAGAGGCTGATTTAAAAATTGGCATAATCATTTCAAGTACATGGCTTGCTGCTGACTCTTCTGGGGAATATTGCAAGCCTGTAGTGTTTTTGAGGTGCTGTAAGTAGTGTATACCATATCTCTTCATCTCCAATTTCTGAGGGTCTGATTTTGTCACACCCAGTGTGCTAAGAACCAAGCAAGAGCTTTTCTTGCCTTTCTGTATTTCTTGCCTTTCTTTTCATGTTTTTTTTTCGTATTTAAAAACTTGTTTTAAAGAAAAAAAAAAAAAAACAAACTCTTCTGGTATGCGTTTCTAGGTTTGTTTCAAAAATTAAAAAAATAGGGGAAAAGCAGTCTCTTCTGTTTTGTTGTGGTTCAGTGGTCTAGTGATACTTCTCTTGGTTTGAACTGTGAATAGTCAAGCTGTGTAAATGCATACAGTGCTATGAAAACTTGCACTTGTAAAAGTGTTCAGAAAGCTTTCCAGAAGAAATTGGATGGGATCAATTCAGAAGTGAGCAAAAGCACTTGTTAAAGGATATAATAGGTGTAAAGTAAGTAATGCCTGTTTTTAAGATGGTGTGACTCTTGTGTTTTCATTGTTGCTCAGCAGCAGCAAAACCGGAAAAAGCAGGAGGCCTTTGTTCTCTTTGTGTGTTGTTATTTTTTTAATACACACTTGCTAATAAAATTGACTGTGAAAGAGATTGAAATGCAGGCTACTAAGATGGAAAATATTGACAATTCCAAGGAAGTTGGTGCAGGAATAAAGTCAGCAATATTTCTGACAAGTTTCCTCCCTTTTTTCAGGGAGAAGGGGGAAAGACTGACCTTCAGTTGCCAAAGCATTGCAGATGTGGCTGATGTGAATTGGTAGATCCAGGACCAGGTTCTGAAAGCAATTTTAGCATTAAGATCTCTCATGTGTGCTCCCTCTGAGGTGAAGAAAAGAGTTAGGTTTCACACCATTGGTCTGTTATTGCTGGTAATAGACATCTGAACAGTTTTGTAAGTCTTAGTAGTAATTATCAGAACAGTGAGTGTGAGGAAACTTCAGCTTTTGCTCACTTAAAGCAACTGTCTTCTGACTGTAGTCAGCCCATTGCTGAACAATCCTTGCTCTTCTCAGTTTATATTCTCTGCACATAGCATCACACTGAACCTTTTGTCAGTGTAGCTGCTGTAATTTAGAAAAGAATTTTTTTTCAATCTCTCTGGCCTATTCTTCATTATGACTTTCATGATTTACGAGATCTTTTGACTGCCATTAATTTTTGCTAAGTTGCACTCGTTCATTCATCCACTGTTGGTAAAAAGAAATGTTGACCTGGGTTGATCTGTTTGAGTCATGGGAAGAGGACTGTTGGCAAACTGGTGCCTATTGGCTGCTGTCAGGGTGTTTCTCTTGGGGGGAGCCACATTTGTGCCACTGCAGTTCCTTGTGCTTCTGGTCGTTCAGCTCATCCTTTTGTCTTGCACTGTGTGGTTTCAGCAGAACTTCAGGAGGGTGCCCAGTGCACACAGTAGTGGCTGCAAAACAAGATCTGGGGTGGGGCTGGTTCTCTCTATTTTCAGAAAAAATTTTGTGGAGGGAAAAGATGTGCAAGAGCACTAAAAAAAAAAAAAGTAAAATCAGTCATAGCCTTTCATAAAAGTAGCCTTTGTTTTTTAATAGGCTTTAACAGTAAAGGAAATCTGGACATGTCAGCTGCACTTGAATTAAAATACTAGATAACTAGGTTTTTCCAAGAAGCTTCATTCCAAGTGTATTTTATTAAGGAGAAAAATATGTTCACTTGTTGGGTCTGCCAGAATGTTAATTTGTTACCTGCTTTGTGCCCTACTTTTTGCTTATGTTTTGCAGTGCCATTAAATGTTGATTTTTTTTTTTTTTTCCAAATATATATAGAGGGAGTGGTTTAAACATTGCAAGTTGTTTTATTTAGGGTTATTTGCTGGGCATCTCCCAAAACCAAGACTTCCTTCTCAACTGGTGATATTTTTAGGTTTTAGAGCCACACTTGGTAGCAAGCTCCCTGGGATATTCTGCTTTATTCTCTTGCTGAAGGATGCATCCTGTCAGAATTTGCCAGTGATTTGTTGGAGAATTACACAAAACAAAAAACATGTTTTACCTTTGCTTTACAGTGGTTATGAGCTGTATGTGTTTTCTTTTCTTGCTGACACAGGAGCACAGGAGTATGTAGGGTGGAAGAAGCTTGTGTTTGTCCATGGCTACTTTCCAAAAGTCATCTGCTTAAAGCCCAGTATAGCCTCAAAATCCAGTGACAGTCAGAAAAATCATATGACATCTGTCTCAGATGCATGTTTGCAGTAATGTATTCAGAACAAAGGATCCATATCTAATATTTTCTGCAGAGAGAAAAGCTCCTTGGAATATCCAGTAAATATATACACGTGTATTTAATAATATATGTATTTTTACTAAATATCAGAGCTGGGTATTATGGCTTGCCCTGATTCCTTGTGGGCAGCTCTTCTGATTGTCTTCTGTAATGCTTGGTGAGGTTGCAAGGTATCTTATATAGAATTGAAACAGGATATTACTGTTAAGTCTTGCTGTGTTTATCTTTTACTTTAGAAGAGCTGGAGAGTTACAGCAGTGCAGTCAGTGTTAGGGCTTTGTGCCCTGCACAGGCATTCTTCTGGGTAATAGGAGCAACCCAAGGAATGGCCCATTGATGTTGATCAAAGGATTCCCTAATTAGCTAATCCTTGCTGTTGCTTTCCTTTGAATTTGTTTGAGAGTAAGCTTTGTGGAACTAAAGATGCTGTTCTGTCAGTGACAGTATTTCTTCCTGCAGGCAGTATTGATGTACATGGGATATGGGGGTTCTCTCCTGAACCCAGAGCTGTTCAGTCCTTGTTTCAGATGTGCAGTTGCTGAGTCAGTTTTTGAAGTTTGATCTCTGACACTGTGGTTTATCTTGGCAGAGTTCTGTAAGAAGTGGAGCAAGACTAGCTAGTCTTGCTTTTTGACCAGGATTTACCTCTGTAATGATTTGCAAGTGTCTGAACTATGGCAATGTTTGTTTCCTGTGTTTCAGGTGATTGAAGTTTATGACTTGACTAAGGTGAAGTTAAAATATTGGTAAGTGATTTAAGACATCTGATGATTTTCTCTTGGTCAGAGTGGCTGGTTTTACTAATTTTTTTAAATCCTGAATTAATTTTTTTAATTACTCATTTTAAAAATCAGAAATAGCTGTCATAAAGGAGTATGCATAATCATCTCTTCTTGAACATGGCACTCAGTTAAATTACCAGTTTACTCTTCAGTCTTGGAGACTTCTTAAAATTTAGATGTGGTATTGCCATTAGTAAATATTTGTAGCATCTGTTTGGTTTCCTCCAGGCAGATTAATTTTGTTTTCTTTTTCAGTGGTGTCCATTTTAACTCTCAGGCAATTGCTCCAACCATAGAACAAATTGATCAGTCGTTTGGAGCAACACATCCAGGAGGTAAGCCAAAAAATTTCTGAGAAGCACACCTAGCCTGACAGACTTCTTTCTAGGAAACCTTTTCAATATGTCTGCCTAGAGCAATGTGTAGGCAATTCTGTTGTCATATGATCTGGAGCTTTCATATTCAGAGCTGCAGAATGGTCATATTCTTGCAACTGTGAAATCATGTAGAGTGTATTGCCAGCTCAATTGTGACTCTTTTTTAAAAGTGAAGTGGTGAGGCAGAGAGTCACTGACACAGAGTGGTGTATTCAGATGCCATTAATGATCTGTTTTGAACTGCCAGTACCAGAAAACTGTGAGCTTTGTTGATGTTGTTGTTACACATCCTTATGCATGGTCAGCTCTGCAGCATCCTTAGGGATTGTGTATAGCATGAGCACAGCCATTGGAGCTGCTCTCTGTGCACAGTCTGCCAGGGCTGTTTGCTCAGTCTCCGTGCCCTGTGAATGTGGTTATACCCCTGCTAGGCAGGATCGAATTTGAGCTGTGTAACTGGCTAACACCTCCCTGAGCCCCCCTCCTGTACTGGGAGCACTGGAGAGGTGTGAAGTCAGTCTACGTGCAGCATGAGCAGAACCAGGACAAGTTTGTTTAACCTGGCTGAACCCCCTCTGACTCTTGCACAGCCACTTGGCTGCTCACCATCTCTGCAGCACAAAAAAGACTATCTTTAAGCTCCTTGTTTACGTATGAAAACGAAGAGTGTATTTTGGGGGGTTGTTAGGCTATGAAAATAAGCCAAGGTTGGAACTTTGAAGATGATATTTATAATTAAACTGTCCAGGAACTTTCAAGAAATCGAGCCACAAACTGGCGCAACAAGGAAGAACATTAACTCCATATAGTCAAGATACCATTTTCAGAGCCTCATTTTCTATTTTTAACTTAAGCCAGTCCATTTGCAGTAGTCAGGCTGATCCCAAACAGGCGAGTGTTCTTTGTGATGAATGGTGATTGCATATCCAGCCTTTGTCTCTGCTCTCTGCAGACAATCTCTTGCACATTACAGAACAGGATTTATTAACTGAGGAGAGCCATGTGGGTAGAGCAGTATCATTGCATAAAAGCCTGCAGTAGTAGATGAATATCAGCCTGAGATAAATGACACTTGGAGCATTTCTAGCTTTAATACTCAAAGGACCAGAATTAGCCTTTCTAAATTTTGGGCTTGACATTAAAAGTTCCTTTTAGACAGAAGCTCTGAAATCTGTGGCTAGATCTATTGTAGAAATGGTATGTACAAGAGACTGTAGAAGGAAGGAAGGGTAAAAGTGGTTCCATGTCCTGGATAGCTTATCATTTTTATTTGCTCTGTGATGATGGTTTATTTGCAAATATGTAGAGAGGAAGCACTTCCAAAATTGTGATAATATGAACTGTAAAAATATATATCTCGCCATAAGCATTGCCTGTGGAAGTGATAGCATGTTTTATTACCATATACATTTCTATGCAAGCACTTAAAAACATTGTTTGGCACCACGTGTCCTGGTGCTGAATTTGCAGATCTTGTGCACCTGTCATACTCAATTAAGAAAACTTGGACACTTGCTTCATCTGGTGATAGTTTTTCATAACATCTTTTCATCTAGTGACATGTAGATAAGAAAAGGTATTTATTAAAATGTTTGCCTCTATTACCATTTCAGTAGTGCATTTGCTTATTCAAGTTTCCTCATTGGAAAAATACTTCTTCCATTAACTGCCTACTTAGCAGAAATAAATGCTCTGTATTAAGCTGCCTGTCACAAACAGTTTGAGCTGTATTATGCAACACAAGTTTTTGATAACTCTTTTTTTCCTTTGTGTTTTCTGAAACAGAAAAGGTGAAGAACCAGCATGGTTTTCATCATGGGTGGGGATGGTGATGGTATTTTCATGTCCCACAAAAATTTGAGCTGGGGTGGGAAGAGGAACCTTCCTCTTAATGTGACCAAAGTCCCTAATGCTAGTTTTCATGAATGAAAGGAACATAACCATCCCTTTACTTGTCTGTGATAATACTCCTCCAAACCCCCAGTGTAAGCACTTTAAACATGTTTTGGTTTTTATCTCTGTTAACTTCCACTAGAATTTCACTCAAAATGTTCTTTCACTTAAAACCAAGGTGGTTGCAGCTGAACTTTCCTGCAACAGGATACAGTGTCAGTTTCAAAATAAATTTCAAGAGGTTAACAACAGTTTTGTGTTGAAACCGGCCTTCAGTGTGCATTTTTGGGTTTGCCAAATCAGTGGTTTTGAAAAAGAGGAGTCATCAGAAAAATCAACCAACTTCATTACTTTTTGGCTAATGTTAGTTTGAAACATTGCAGTACCTTTGTCATGGGGCTTATTGAAATAAAACCACTTTGGAGGTCACAGCTTCATTGAAGCCAGTATTTTTATCCCACGTTTCCATGATTCTCTGACCTGACCTCTTGCTGGGAAGGGCTTGCTTTTGCCAGTGGCTCTACTGAAACCACATCCTGTCCTGCGTCCTCATGGATGTGGCTTTGTGCTGAAGTGCCATTCAGCAAGGATCAGGGCTGTGAGGTTGAACTCCAGTCAGACAGTAGAAGTTGCCCTCCTTCCCTCCTACCACAGTGGCCTTGCAGGGAGGGAGGAGGGTTTGCTGTATTCTGGCTCTTTAACTCTCAGACTTCAGTAGGGGCCCAGGCTCCCCTAAGGTGCCAGAAAAGTCTTGTGCTTGATACCAATAAGAATTGACTTTTGGATCTGCCTCTGCTTTTGCCAAAGCTGTGTCCCTTTTGCAGCCTTGTTGGTATTGGTGGCTTTGTCCTGTCAACTCTATAGAAATATTTTCCAGCTGGTCACATTCTGCTGCCTTCCTGGAAGGCAAACCTCCTCTCTTTCCCCCACCCAGAGTGTAGCAGCAGTCTTCAGATTGTTTTGAAGCAAAATTGCTTTTTTCAGTAATTTTGAATGGAATTAGCAGGATACCTGTGTGATACAAAAAATTTAATAATAATAAAACCCTTACCGTGTTCCGTCATGTGGTTGTGATCTGTGGTTTTGAGGGAGACATGAAAGAACTTCCCAAAAATAAAATTCCTTGCCCTTTAAACCTAAGCATCAACAAACATTGCAGGGGATGGGAACTGATGTGATTTGTATAATCAGATATCACACTTGGCATGACTAGGGGAAAAATAGTTCTCCAGCTGGCTGTGGGCTTTGGAAAAGATGTATCATAATTTATCACATGAGAGAGATTTGTATAATTTTCCTGCCGATCAAAACATTTCCCTCTCTCCACACATTTTCCTTTCAGTGACAAGTGTGGAAAAGACTCTTAGCCAGCACATTCTGTAGAAAAGGCAAATAATGACTTTTGAAAGCTTAATGCTTATTGCTTAACTATTATTTTTCTATCCTGGGTGGCCTGGCATTGTCCAGATACCTTGTGATAAGTCATTCAGGTTGAACATTTGAAAGGCACTGTGGGAGGGAGGGAATAAAATATTTCTTCGTATGCATTTTCTCTCTGTGCTCTGTCCTTGTAAATATAACATCGTAAGAAAAAAGGAAATATTGAGCCTTTGGTATTTCTTTGGTAAAGTGGAAGAAAGCAGCTTCTCTTGTTACAGGGTTTCTATATTGTTTTTAGCCTCTGGTGTTTTCAAGCTGTCAGCTCCCGTGTGTTATTAGAACACTCTGTTCCCCCAGTGGCTACTGGGCACAGGTTGAAATCTGTAAAATCAATCCCAAAACAGTTCCCAAGCTCTCAGTCTTCTGGGATTGTTTTTTAATCTTTCCACAGTCTCAGAAAAGAGTATGTCTTGTTAGAGTGAGTACTGGGACAACAGTTATTGTTGTTCATAGTTGATGTTGTGCAATTGATTGCAATGAATCAGGACATCTCGTGATGTGGTGACAGCTGGAAGTCTGTGCGTGCTCTAATTTATTAGTGTTCTTTGTGGGAGCTGACTGGTTGGCTGCTGTTTCTGGTGATGCTATTTTTAATGATCATTGTAAATGGCCTAGGACCTGTGTGTCTGAGGCATTTCCTCCTTGGGCCGTGTTCCCCGGGAATGCACGGAGCTGATCCGGGCACGGGAGCTCCTCCTGGGAGAAGAGGTGGGAGGTGGAAGTGCAGGTTGCAGGGTGAGCTCTCCTTTGAACTCCAGTGCATGCTGCCCTGTGGTGTGAAAGAGGGAATTATTAGTGTTCTCTGCACATCTCTCTCAAAGACTTTCTGGTTAATACTGTACAATGTTTTACATAACAATGAACAGAATTGTTTTGTACTAACAGTGGCTATTTAAACTTCTTTAGAGATATTAAGGTATAATTGATTGTGTCATGTTGTATAATAGTATTTTTAGGGATAGGTTAGTGCCTGCAGGCTTGCAGAGGCAACTGTAATGAATCTATGGTTTCTCTTATTGTTGTGTTTTTACTGCATCAAATTAAAAGCAAAGTTGTTACGGTCCAGTGTAATTGTGTTCCTCCTGCATTCTGAGATGTAACAAATTCATTGAGGTGATGAAGGTGCTGATAGATAAGAACTGGAGAATTCTCAGATTATTTTGGTAACTCTGTTCTTACTTTCTTTTCCCTTTTAGTGTATAACTCAGCTGAGCAACTCTTTCACCTCAATTTCAGAGGACTGTCGTTTTCTTTTCAGTTAGACTCCTGGACTGAAACTCCGAAGTACGAGGTCAGCAATCATTCTTAGTTAATGGATGGTCTTTTTGCCTCTGTGGTACTTGCAAAGTATCACCCTCATTATATCTTGCTGTCTTTTGCAAGCAAAAGAAACCAGTAATTTGGAAGGAATTGAACTCCTCAGTTGTGTTCTTATTAATGCTATGTAACCATCTCAAAGTTAAAAATTTACTTCCTGTTGACAAAAGGCATATGGTTTTGCTTGCATCATGAACTGGGACTAGCAATTCTGTTGGTGAAAGGAGTCTTCTAAAAATATGAGTTCTGTCTATGCAAATACATAAATATCAAGCAGTCTACTGGGAGGCAGTTCTTTTATCAGATATTTTTGAATCTCATCAATGTGATTATGCAACTAAAGTAGGATAGACTTCATAAAATACATTTTCATCTTAAGTGTCCTTCAGTATGAGTGCTTTTAGCAAGCCAAATGAATGAGTTTTATTTGTAATGCCTGTTTGCATATTCACCAAATGTTTGGATGAGTTACTGAATAATTAAATGCATTACTGTATTCTCTGAAATCTTTGGAAATCCCCGTCTAAAGTGGAAACAAGATCAGGTCCTCAGTGGTTTCCTTCTGTACTAACAAAAACGTATGTGTAACTTGTTTTGTGTGAGGATGGAAATGCTCTCAGTTATATAATCTGTGTTTACCAGCCAAAAAGCATTAAAATAAAGGAGCATGTAAAGAGCCAAAACAAAGAAGAAATCAACTAGCATGATGACACATGTTCTTTGTCACAGCCTAGTGCTTTAGTGGCTGTGGCTGACATGTCACAGGGGGGCAGCCGGGGGGAGTTATTGTTTATCAGTAATGAAGGTCAGTTGGGTTTCAGATTGAAAGGTGAATAGAAACCTAATAACAAAAAGAATGCCCCAACAAAGGCTAGTTTCTTTTCATGCAAGAGTTCCCAGGGCATTGATGAATGAAATGTCAAATTACTAAGGAAGTCAATTGTTATACCAAAGATTTTAAAAGATCATAAAATATCTCAAGTTGGAAGGCATATGTAGGGGATTATTGAGACCAACTCAGTTGTTCTAGTGAGGTTAGTAAATGTTTTTTGCACAGTGTAATGCCAAAGACTCTCCAGGAACAGGTAGAAACAAGATTGTTTTGAAAACAGTAGTATGAAACAGTCCAACAGGGAAGACAAGTATTTGTGGAGATTTTTAGAGAGGAACATTAAAAGAGATTGCAGAGTGAAGTCAAATTTGAATTTGTCAAAATCTGTCAAGTTCAGGGAAGGTCCTATAGGAATGCTAAGCTACTTAGCAAAGTAGTGTAATCTTCTGCTTATGGAAATGGAAAAACTATGAAGGAAACTTTGCAGTTTATTGTATAGTTGGAAAGAAACTGCAAGAGAGGAGAACGCTAAAACCTTTTCTCACTTCAGTAATCTGAAGTCTGACTACTTTAAGAAGTGAAAGGTATTAATGTCCTAGGCAAATTCAGGAAGAGAATTGCAATCGGGGCATCACTGGAGTGGAGGTTCCCTTCTTAATACTTACAGCAGTGAAAGTCATTGTTCTAAGTTAATTTTTGTCCTAAGAATTTTTTGTGTGTGTGTTTACCTTATGTGATGTCCTGCTAAAGCAGACCAGGTAAGAGTTTGCAGTTGGCAATCTTGTTTTTGTTGACTGCTTGTGACAAAGATAAGGTTTTTTCTGTCTGGTGACAGCGAAGTGTGTTATTGGTCTTGAATGTCCTGTCACATTCAGAATTGAAAGAAGATTCCTCCTTCTAGAGCAATAAGAGTCAATCTGACTTCCTTAGCATGCTTTCTGTTTGATGTGCACTCAAATCCCTGTCAAAACAGTATGTGTAAGAATGTGGTGATAAGGAGAGTGGAAAATCTATTTAATGAACAAGTTTGTTCATCAGATAAGGCATCTTGCAAACCAGCAAAAATGTTAAAAGGCTGAAATTAACGCAGTGGGAGACAAAGGGAAGTTTTCCTTTAAGACAGATGATTTCTTAGACCTTAAATACAGTGTATCAGTACAAATACTTGGAAATTGCTAGCTGCCAGTGATCAAACCAAGGAAAAACTTGGATTTTCAGTACACACAGTGGGTAATTGTCACACTAATGGTATCTTTTGATGAATAAACACAGTGAGTGTTTCACCCCAGTTCAGGAATCCAGGAGTGGTGGAATATAAAGAAACACTACTTGAAGGTTGGGTTTTTCTGTTATTTTGCCCCCTTGTCTTTTGCTGGAGACTTACAGTATATGCTTACCAATTCAAGTATCTCCAAAGCAATTTCTGACGCAGAGCTGAAATGTCTGCTGTGTTGTGTAACAAGAATGATTTTGTGTTTCCACAGCCCAATTTTGCCCATGGTCTGGCCTCTCTGCAAATTCCACATGGTGCGACTGTGAAACGCATGTACATCTACAATGGAAACAGTCTGCAGGATACCAAGTGTGTACAGCTGCTCGTGCTCTTTCCATCATTTATTTACTGTATTGCTATTGCTAAATAGAATTGTTTATTTTTTTAGTTCAGTTTGGGTCTTCTATTAATTTGATAATACGCTGTTAGATACCAACCTCAGATTTTTGTAGGTGTCCTCAGACCTTATAATCAAATATTGGTTTGATTTATGTTGCTGTTAAATGAGCTTGATTCAGCTGTAGTAGGCAAGTTCAATTGACCTGAAAATGAATGGATTAAGTTAGGAAACATTATGAATTTAGTAACATATGTTTAGGCTATTCTTTCTCTAGATTTTGTTTGTGCTGATGACCTCTCCCTAAGCAAATCAAACTTGGTATAGGCAGTCAGTAAGCTTGTAGCATATTGATAATATGTATGTCATGGCTGGGCCCTATCAAGGGTCTTAAACTCTCTTGCTAAACAAAACAAATAAAATATGCCATAAGCATAATCTACCATATATTCAATGTATTTTCAGAGAAATGTATTTTCAATGTATTTTCAGTCAGATGCCTGAGTGAGCTTACAGTCTTAAAGGCCAGGCTGGATGGGGCTTTGAGCAACCTGGTGTAGTGGAAGGAGTCTCTGCCCATGGCAGAGGGGCAGGAATTTGGTGATCTTTAAGGTCCCTTCCAACCCAAATCATTCTAGGATTCTGAGATACCTAATCTCAGAAATACCTAAATTGATAAGATGATATTTTTTGCAGAGACAGTTGGGTTTTAAGGCCAGGAGATAAACACATCCTTGGATTACTGCTCAGAAGGGAGGGAGCCTTGTTTATGCAGACATTGTCTCCTAATTAGATATAAGTGCACTTGAGAAAAATGCTGTTGTCTGTGCCCATCTGTGACTTGGTGAGCTTTAGTGAAAGCACTGATTGTTGCATGGGGCTCTGTTGTGTGTGTGAGAGAGAGCTCAAAGCCCAACTTCTGGCTCATTATTCACCCAGAGGAGGAATTGACATAGGAACAGGGAATTTTAGGGAGCATATACATGCTGATACACAGAAAATATGTGTTTCCATTAAAAATATCTTACTTAGGGCTCTTATTATTTTCTACAGTAATATTGTTGTTGACTTAAATTGAGAACTTCCCCAGTGAAGCAGCACACTTGCCTTTGGTGTGCGTGCACAAACTGATTTCATGTTCTGGGGCTTTGAGGTATCTTCCCAAGAGCAGTGAGAGCATCATAAAAAAGCTCTTCTGCTGCATTTGGGTGAAAGGCCTTGTTCAAGGATTTAGTTAACTCTAAAAACTCCACAGCTTCCATTTTCCCAGAGAGAAATCTGAACTGACATTTCCTCATAGGAGATATCCAAAGGCTAGGTACAAGTTTCTGTAATTCTTTAATTCCTGGAGTCTTTGAAACTTGCTGTTTTTTCCATTAATATTCAAGATCTTGCATTTGAGCACTGTTTTGTTCCTCTTCCTTTACCCCACACTTTCTGATCCTTCTGTTTAATACAAGTTTTAATCTGCTGTCTCAGTTATACATGCAGCTTTGTCAAAATTAATGTGCTCTGTTCCAGTGAGCTGGTACCAGCTTGTTACAGGAAAATTTGAAGGGGAAGCAAATCTTCCACAGATTTTGTATGATTGGTTTCAGGGCTCCCTTGATGCCTCTCAGCTGTTTCCTTGGCAATGTGTACGCCGAGAACGTCGATGTTCTGCGAGATGGAACTGGACCCTCAGGTTTACGGCTTCGCCTACTCACTGCAGGTATTGGGGACACTTGGAACACTGCACCAGTTGTTCCCCTCAGGAAAAGGGGGGCAAACTGTGTAAATTAAGCACAGGTTAATTGCGATGATTTAATAAGTGATTTCAAAGTGTTTTGTCCGCCTTATTTTGAATTATTGGGAGCAAAATCCAGTTAAATCCTTTTGAGGATGAACCTGCTCGCTGCTGCGTTTTCTTAGCCCTTGAGAAATCACTGAGAACTGGAGCCCTCACCAAGTCCTTAGAATCTGTTTGCAGAAATGGAATTTGTCTCCAGGTGTCTGTGTAGAAGAAGCAGATCACTTTCTCAGGACATCACTAAAAAAACCCATGACAAACCAGGAAACTTTGTGTACGTGTGTGTTTTCTGAGATTCCAGGAAGCTTTATGATGTTGATATTTTTGTGATTAAATCTGGAAGGCTTTTGAAAGTACCAGCAAGTGGCTACATTAATGCTGCTATCTTAAACTGTTTCAGTTCTGTTTTCATTTACTGTAGGAGAAATACACTGCAAACACTGTAGTGGTGAAAGTGAAGAGAGGCTGATGAGTCTCTCTTATTTAATGTGCTTTCAGAGGTGGGGGGTGCTTAGAAATTAGGGCAAGATATAACAGCTGTAAAGGAGTCTTGTTCAGTCACCTTAACTTGAGGCTTGACAATGTTTTTAAGAAAATGTATTTAGATCTTTTTAACTATTTTCATTAGGAGGCTCAGCTTTTGACCTGTCCTAGCTCTGTGTATATTGAGGAAACTCTTGGAATACATTCACAATATGCAAAAGTTGAAAAAAAGAAAATTATAGATGAAGAATAAAAAACTTATGACTAAAAAATAGAGCAGATATTTTCAAGCTACTTTGCTTCTCTTATTTCAGAGGAAGATAAGGTAGAGCTGTCTAGTGCAGAGACATATCCTCATTTATTGGGGAAGGAGTTAGCTATAGCATCCTTATTATGTAAATAATTTTGAGAAATTGGACACTTAAGATAGTGTCAAGTTTTATTAAAAATGTATATGCATGCAGCTTAAAGGAAATGTTGTCGAGG
Source organism: Certhia americana (assembly GCA_018697195.1). Classification (NCBI taxonomy): domain Eukaryota; kingdom Metazoa; phylum Chordata; class Aves; order Passeriformes; family Certhiidae; genus Certhia; species Certhia americana. Next base: position 12,499,401 of record CM031867.1, on the reverse strand, counting down.
AGTAAAGTAATTAGTAAAATATCACTGATGTTCAGACAAATTTGCAGAGGCAATTTGGACATGTGCTGTTCTTATCTCGCAAAGTTTGTAGAAACTCTTGTAGAACAGTGTAGAACACTGTTCTAGCTCAAGTTTCTCTGCACATGTATTAATTTGAAGTTACTGTTGCTTAAGAAATCAAGGATGACTGAGTTGGATTTTTCTGATTTATTTTAGTGGGTAACTAGCTACATAAATAATGCAAAGAAAGGGAAAGCTAAGTGTGTATTTAGAGCACATCCTGTGTTTTGCAGTAACTGCTCCTTATGTGTACTTGCATTCTCGTAAGATGCTGCATTCCTGAAAGCAAATGGGCTCACAAACTACAACATCTTTCCATTTCCTAGCATCTGGTAACATATCAGCAATTCATCTGTGTAATGGCTATTCAATAAGATCTGGTTTCAGCATTGTTTGCACAGGGATGTACTTGCTGTTGATTTAGTAACTTATGGGAATCTTGAGTAAAGAATGTGTGTTTTGTGATACAGTTAATACAGATGAGGGATTTTACTTTATGTGCTTGACGTTTTTAGCTGGAGATAAGTCTCTAGCTGCTAAAGTAGAATATTCTAGGGATAGAAATAATTCCTAGTATTTACTGCTCATAGCCAGCTGATCAAATGGAGTTGGCCTGGGAAACTAAATCATGTCCGTGTGAATGGCAAGGAAGTGAAGGTAGTATGGCTGAAACTGGAGGTTAAAATGGGGAACCGTGCAACAGTCAGCACATGCACTGCTCTGATAAAAAATGTTTATACTGTTGCAAAGTAAATGGTTAAATTTAGTTTGGCACTGTTGTCTGAGGAACGCAGCTGTTTGGTTTGTGATAAATAGGGGAATGCTAACCTTTTGGTGTTGATTTGCTGGTGTATTCTGTGATCGGGCTGTAGAGTTGTTTTCCATTCCTCAGGCTGTGGCCCAGGTGTTTTAGCCGATGCCAAGATGCGGGTATTTGAGCGCTGTGTGTACTTTGGTGATTCCTGCCAGGATGTGCTCAGCACCTTGGGCTCTCCACACAAAGTCTTCTACAAGTCTGAAGACAAGGTGAGGGAATTCATTTAGGCACACACTTTGTTCATTGGTGTCTCAGTCTCATCCTAGTGCTTGTGTTTGGCAAGGTCAGTGAAGTTGAACTGCCATGGAGCACAAATTACAAGTGCTCAACATATTACTTGATATAATAGGCCAGGCTGAATCATTATATAATAGGTTTTAAGAAGCTTTTTTTAAATCTAAATTGATGCAAATCTGTTTAAATTTATTTAAAAAATGAAATCGCAATGTTAACTGGTTTAAGAATTGTTACAAATAGGAGCATTTTTGTATCCAAATGTGCCTTAGCAAGTGTGTGCTGCCTATTTTTTTTCACTTCTTGTGTATGTAAAATAACCTCAGCATATACTTTGATCTTTTCCTAATGTTTTTACACAGCATTGTGTAAATAAACCTTTTAATTCTAATAACTGAAAGAGCTGATGTGTCACTGCTGCTGCAAGCACGCTATCTTACATAGTTGAACAAAGGTTTCAAATGAGATTATAGCAATTTGTTTGAATGTAGACTTTATTAAAGGCATTTATCATTGTGCATTATTGAATACATCTGAAAAGTGTGTTTCTTGCAGATGAAAATCCATTCGCCCTCGCCCCATAAGCAGGTCCCATCAAAGTGCAATGACTACTTCTTCAATTATTTCACACTTGGAGTGGTGAGTGGAAAGCTTCCCTAAACAATTCATGTAAACCTCTGATTTAGTTACACAGCAATCCTTTCAGGAGGCTGAAGGCTGTGGGAAATGAGAGGCTGCAAAACTCTTTGATTGCTGCCTTAGGAATCTCTGGATATGAAAAGCTACATTTGACTTTCCTTGAACACTTACAAATTTAGTCAGCTGCATTTCTTCTTCACCAGTGGATGGAGGGCTCTTTGCACTTTTGCAGTCTCTTTGGTTTTCTCCTTTTTCTATTGTGGCTGATGCATAGATAACTATTCTTGTTCCTGAGATCCATGCCCCTGTCCCACAGAACTGAAGCAGGTGTGCCATAACATCAGTTGTGAAAGCTTGCTGAGCTGTGGGGTGTATTTAAATCTTCATGTTCCTTCTTGCAGCTGTTTTGCTTTAGTCTGTAAATAATATGTAGGAAAACAAGACCTCCTTAGAAAAATTGCCACCATTGCAAATGAAGCTGCAGTTGTGATTGAGTGCTAGAGGAAATGTGTTATTTGAATTTACAAACAGTCTTATTTTCAAACACTACTTTTCATAATTTGATTCAGTTTCAGTGAGATAAATATATATCACACTGTACAGGTGCTATAAGGAATCTCAGGTTAGCTTAGGGAAAGCCACCTTCCTACCCAGATTGCTTCATCTGTCTTTTTTGTCTTCAACAGGATATTCTCTTTGATGCAAACACTCACAAGGTGAAGAAATTTGTCCTGCATACAAATTATCCTGGTCATTACAACTTTAACATGTGAGTGTACAGAACTCATCTATTACAGAGTATAGTAAAACAACTGAAAAGGAAATCTTATGCTCTCTTTATAGAATTGCAGTATTTTTTCAGTAGTCTCTCGGTGTATCTAGTAACCTGTGGAGGTTTCAGACATCATTAGTAACATTTTTTAGTAGTGTGTTCTTTTTACTTTTAAATGCCTTCGTATATATGGGCAAGTATGTCTTAAAGCAGTGAATGAGGTTAGTTCTTGGTCCAGGTATGATGTGCAAACTCTTGATAGAGGCAAACTTTGTACTGGCAAGAGTGCCCATTTACTGGTAGCTATGTTGCTATGTTGTTTTCCTAATTTCAATTAGTGATTAAAAAATCTCATGCTTTTGAACATATTTTCAGTATTTTCTAAGTGTAAGCTCTTTAGAGGAGGAGTTTGAGTTAGTGATTGGGTGTCTGATTAAAGCAGTTAGTGACAGAGAGATCCATATTGCTGTTTCATAGCTAAATATTTCTCCATACACTCTAACAATGGAGTAATTTGTGCTGAAGGACTTCTTGTGTCCTCTAAAGAATTGTATTAGGACATTCCCAAGCTGCTGCCTTTTTTGATGTAGAAAATCTAATTGAGAACTTAATCTGCTATCATAGATTCTTACTTTCATTTTATTATTGATGTTCCTTTTCATTAAAGGGATTAAGAGCTGCAAGTCTGTGGCTGTGCAGTTTGTCTTGGCTTCTCTGTTTTCTAATAGCTTTACCATTTGCACTTTCTAGTTACCATCGCTGTGAATTCAAGATTCCACTCGTCATTAAGAGAGGTGAGCATTTCCCTGCTGTCCAGCTTCAGGGGGCACAGAATGCTCCAAGGGGAGCAATTCTTGTTTCTAACTGTCCTTCAGTATCAGAGGACGCTAACAGTGATGGTCATTGAGACAGAGAAGAAATTTTGGGATTAGGTTTCTATTTAAATGGAAAAGACACTTCAGGGCAAGGTAGCAATTCTCTGATTTTACTTACACTGCCTCTTCACTTATTTGGATCACACAAATATTTAGCTGCAACACACAATATCCTGTAAAGCTACTGCTCTGCTATAATCCATTACCTTGTACCTGGAAACTCAAAATCTGTAAAACAATGTTAGTCTGAGCTTATCTGTCCAGTCCACTGGTATTTTATATAATCTGGTTTATCTGGGAATGAAGATAAACATCCAGAATATGTTGTCTCTGTGTGCTACAAAGTATGTCCATTAGTGTTCACCTGAAAATCTCTATTTGAAAAAATAAATCTATAGTGCTGATTTTGCAAGGTACTAAGATATTCCCAGCTCTGTGTGTATAACTAATCTCAGCAAAGGAGGGGAACCCTGTCTGAAGATCACAGTGATTGAAGTAAACTTCTTCAACAGAAGAAAAAATGTGTACTTGGAAGGTATTTGCATTATCCTGGGAGTGCCAGATGTTGCCTAGGTTTTGGCTGGGGATGTTTTCCTCATTCTGATTGGTATTTACTGCAAGCACTTTGCTGTGTGAAGTGCAATCCTCCTGTGGCTGTCACAGCAGTTTGAGCATATGGAGGATTAAAAACCTGGAGAAACAATGTTTGTGTATACAGCTTATATGAAAGTTGATTTGTACTTCAGTCCAGAGAATGAGCATGAAAATTCTCACTTCTAAAATTATTTTCCCTCAGGTTATTGTGCTTCAAAGCATTAATTTGTGATTAATTATATTTATCTCAACTAGCATTATGAATTTATTCTTAACGTGTCTGGTTTTTTTATTTGGCATTTCTAGCTAGCTTTTCTGGCCTTTACCTTACGTCCAGGGCATGTAACAAGTAGTGAACAGATGCTGTAACAGTTTTGAAGAGCCCATCTTCTTCCCTCTGGTGGCAGTGTTTGATGCAGTTTTATTAGTTCCCTTTTGTAGTTCAGGTGCAGAACCAGAGTTCAAGTTGCACAGAGACTGAACTCTCAGCACAAAGAGAGCATGTTTAGACAGGAAAAAATGCAGATGAGCAAATGGTCTTTAACTTGACTGAAACCTATGTTTGACATGTTTAGTGTCTAGGTGCATTCCCTCTGCTTTGGGAATATGCTTTCAGTACTTATGAGTACCCAAATATATGTATGTAAGATATGTATGAAAGCACTTAAACCACCAGCAAACTGTTTCTGCTTAAAGGCTGTAATTTTAAATGCAATGCTGTCCTTTTATTATTTAATAGGTAAGCTGTGATTCCCAAGCTCTCTTCCATCTTTATTTTGGAAGGGTGATGTTTTAACTGATTTCAGTCCTGCCAGCTCCTGAGTCTCCAGATGTCAGTTTTAGCCAGCTTTTCTTCCAAGTGCAGTGGAGTGTTTTGGACTTAATGAGTGCTACATCATGTTACATCCTCGAGTGGCTGTGCTAGGCCTGCTAGCTTAGTGCAAAGAGATGGAATTTCTTTTACAGTGGTGTTCTTCCATCTAAGATTAAAGCTTAAGCTTTTATAATCTTAAAGTTGGGACTTACTGCAAATAGGAGGTTTGCTTTATCACCTTAAGTGGAAACCTTTAGTCAGTGCTACCGACAATTCTGATTGCTAGTGAATGCTGATAAATTTGTATATGACCTGATCTAATGCTCCTGTGTCTCCTGCTATCTGAATTAACATCCCGAAATAAAGGATTATGTAGGGGACTGTTCAAGCTTAAGCTATAAAAGCTTTTCTGTTTTTGTTTCATAGATAGTGCTGATTCACAGACAGAAACATGTACAACATACAGCAAGGTAAGCAGTGCAGAACTGAGTGTTTTCCTGATTTCCTTAAACCATCTAAATGATTCATACCAACTTTACAATACACTTCACAGAAATTACAGCAGTGATATGTTGTTTTAAAGTGGAATAGTAGATGGTCAAAAGTTAGTATCTTGTGTTTTAAATATTTTGGTGTGTTAAAAGATTGAATTCATTTATAATAGCACACTTCAAGTAAACTAAATTACTACATTATGGCCTGGCTTGCATTTTAACACAGCTGCAGGTAGAAATAGTGAAATAACTGATAGGGGAAAACAACAGCAATGGTGGCTGAATGTTGGCTGGAGACATGTTCCTAAACAAAATTCTCACAGAGCTATTGTATTAAACATAGCTCTTGAAGACATGTACTATTTTACAAGGGAGTCCAGTGCCCTTCCACTTTCTTCTGAAGGGCACCAGTAATGGGATGTTTCTTAGTCAGCAGCCTTTCAAAAATGTCACTGCCACTGTGACACTTCCTGATGACAGCAGACTCCTGGAAGACTCTACAGCCTTACCACCTAAATGAGCTTCCCAGCTGGGCAGTTGCTGCTGCATATTTGATAGCTGCATTGAGTTGAAAAACTTCTCAAAAACTGTTCTCAGTTCATCAGTATCTCTGCAGTCAACATTCAGGCAGGGTCAGTGCTGCTCTCTTGGTTCCTGGGGTCCCAAATGAAGGCTTTCCTTGGTGAATTTTGGGTCTCATACCGGGACTTATTTCAGTCTTGTGTGTGAAACTGCAGCTTCTTGTAGTCTGGTTACAGTGAGGAAAACTGTTGGACTTCCCAGTCATTAAATAGTGCAGCTTTCCTCTTCTCCAGTATTGTTGCTTAAATCGAGGAAAGACTTTTGGGAGAGGTAGCAGTGGGGCTATTTTTCCTCTCTGCAAAGGTATGTAAGAGGATATTTTGTTGAAGTTTCCCACAGCTGCTTTGGTCTCTTTGCACCTAAAATGTCATAAGACTTTCCAGCTACCTTTTATCCATAAGACCCATAGAAATGTTTATATTAATAATTCTAATTCCAAACTATTTTTAGACAAAAATGAGTATATACCTTAAGAGAATTTACTAACCCTAGCAATGGATAGTTCCATTACTGAGTATGGCTCCAGTCACAAAATACTTCTGTAAATACAACCTCAGCTTTATTCAGCAAATAGGTTTGTCACAAACAAATATGCATGGCACTCTTCCTAGATAAAAAGAAGAGTTTTCTTGTGTTTCATTTTAACACAAATTCATTGATGTATTTACAGTGGGACAGTATTCAGGATCTTCTGGGGCACCCTGTAGAGAAGCCAGTGGTACTTCACAGGTAAAAATCTCTCTCTTTTTGTTTGGCAAGGATTGGGCTGACAACAGAGAATGAGGTAGAGTGTTTATGGCACTGGGTACTTTTTTACTGCTTTGCTAGTTAAAATTTCAGGGTTTTTTGGCCACTGACTGGACGAGATAGCTGCTCTCAGAGGAAATAAACTGATACGCTGAGTGAAAAAATTTCCAAAATTCCTTGAAATTCAAAATCCAGAGAAGATCTCAAAAAACTTTTAAATGCATTAAAAAGTCTCGTTCTTTATGTGTAATACATAGTTAGTTATTATACTTTCATAAAGTATTTCAGTAACATGACATTATATAGCACAGTATATATGTATATGATAACATATATAACAGCAGTCTGTCTGAAGAAGCTTGTCTTTTATGAACATACATGGTTCTACAGTCTCTTTAGGCTGACTGAAGATAGAATGGCCCTTAAATTTGCTGTGTTTCTGCAGGCATTGAGGTGGATACTGGGTTAAATGGGCATTATCTGTTTGCAGAGTATCATTTTATGATGTGAAACCATGATTTTTATCTCAGGACAAGTGTAAATCATGGGTACTGTGCAAATACCACAGCAATTTCAGATAAACTAATGTATTTTTATCAGACTTTCACATGATTTTGACTTTTTTTTCTTTTTCCCCGCCTTAATCATGTTGCCTTTTGTTCTCCTCTGTGTTATGCCAGTGAGATGATTAGAGCAGAAGCCATGTGAATGAAGTAAAGCTAAGGTGAAATAGTGATGACATAGAGCCCTTCTATTTTTTCCATCTGTGTTGTAGAGAGTAGTTCAACCAGAGAGCGCTTTACTGAGCACATCTCAAATGGCTCAGACATGCAATTTGAAAAACTGACCAGTTTACAAGAAAGGACAAAAGGTAAATATTCATTAGGGTTTTTTTTTTGGCTGTAATCTAAAATTCATTGCAGTCAACAGAAATTGTCAGTGTACAATCCAAAAATACCAGAAATAACTGGAAGACAAGTGGTACATAGATCTTGAAAAATACTGTTTAATAAAACTTGGATTAATCTATTTCAGCATCATATAAGTTAATCTTCTTTACATGCTAAATCCAGTTGATTAATAGGCAGTATTTAGTAAATATAAATAATAGACTATAGGTAGTAAATACATATGGTAGAGGTTGAGGCACAAAGGGAAGGATCTTGCACAATGTATAATAAGTAGCATGGTGCTTCTCTCTTCCTGTGTATCTGGGTTTTTTTTAGAGTTCTTCCTGTTCAAGTTAAGCACAGGAGAGTTTTCCTGTAGAGGTCACTAGTGGCTTTTTGATTATTTTATCCCCAAGTGTTATTAATGGCTCTGCAGCATCAAACAGAGTTTCCTTTGGCTCACTTGGAGTCTAGCAGTGGTGTTGCATAAATGTAGAGGTACTTTCTTTTGATTAAAGCCATGATAAAGATGCTGTAATTCACCTTATGTTGCTGAGTAGTTATTTCTTCTTTAAGATGTTCCTGATCCTTACATATGCATTCTAAAATTTTTTCCCCTCTTTGCTGTTCAGGTCATCATCTCCGAACAACACTAACCCATTTGGGTCAACCTTTTGCTTCGGACTGCAGCGAATGATCTTTGAGGTTAGGAAAAACCCTTTTATTTTTGTCTGAGCATGGGAAGATGAGGAGTTTGCTGTTACTATGAGTGACTCCTTACTTCCTATTGCAATAAAAGCCGGTGCTTGGGTATAATTTTATATATGTGGTATAATTTTAGCACCTGTTGGCAGATTGAGGGAACTTTGCCACCTCTTCTATGAGGTTGTACATTTGCATGTTAAAGCTGAAACTTCAAGTTTGTCACCTTGTACTCACGCTAGCAGGAGATGCACTCACATGGCTGGTTGGAGCAGATGGTGCTGTGTCATGGAAATCTAAGAGACTGGTTTTAGGAACTAGCCAAGAGCTTGTTGCTGTCGTTTGTTGTTGGGATTTCTTTCTTCAGGCAAATCACTTCTGTATTCACCATTTTAATACTGCTGATTTTCTGTTTAGTGTGGCACTTCTTTTAATTTCCCTTTTCCCTGCTGTGCTTTTGCAGGTGATGCAGAATAATCACATAGCTTCTGTTACTCTGTATGGCCCCACACGGCCCAGCAGCCAGTTGAGAACGTCGGACCTTCCCCAGTGAGCATCCCCTGCGAAGTCAGCTAATCTCAATGCTACAGAATTAGTACAGCGTGCCTTGATTTGCTGCCACTTATAATATGGAAAGCACGTTATGATTTTATTTTTTTTTTTCAATAAGCCTTTCCACCCAGGAGCGGTGTGGAGAGGAAATTCTCTCAACCCTTCATCATGGGGCATGGAACTGTTGATGGAGGAAAGCAGCTTAGGTGCCTGTGCCGTCATTTATTCCTCTCCGTTGCCCTCATCCTATGCAGCACAGACCTGAAGAGACTGTCCCTCCTTCTCAGCTGGCAGAAGGGGGAAATGGAAGAGGGGCACGTAATGACTGCAAGAATTAGAAGCACAAACTTTCTGAGCCTTGGAGCATCTGGAAGCAGGTATTGATTTTAGTCTGTTTGTGTTACTGTATTGATGTGGTGGTCACATTTTAAGAAAACGTGTGTGTATATATATATAGATCTAAACACCTCGGTATTTCTGTGGCTTAGGACATTGTACCAAGTGTGACAAGGATGTATATATGTCCATGATTTCAGGCACCACATCTTTGTGTAACTTTTAAACCAAGCAAGTAGCATGTGCATAATACTTGGTTGTAACATTTGCACTACATACACTTTAATTACTTGATACAACGTTTATCTTCACTGAGGAGCATCTGTGTACTGGGTGTGAGTGGGGTGTGGTGGTTATTTAATGTACACTGCGCATAAAGCTTATTTATACAGTGGATCAAATTTATCCACCTTCCTGCACTAATATGTACTTGATATGCTGATACAATTTTTTTCTGTCATGGCTGGTTTACTAATTTTTTTCATATGCAATTTCGAAAGAAAAAAAAATTCTGGAAGGGGTTATTTCTATGATTGAATTATGTTTTAATGAAAAGATTTGATACAATTTTTCATACTAGTGAAAAATTTAACAAAGAAATAATGTTGCCTCATTTGCCTCTGTTCCAAAATCCTTTATTCCTACTCTATTTCCTCAGAGAAAGAAAAACTGTATATAATGGTATCTCAGAAAGAAATTCTGGAATTCCGCCATCACCAAGATAACCTTTTGATGTATGATTTTAATTTATGCCAAAGGTTTAGCCAAAGACATCCTCGTTGTAGTTTCACCATTTCTGTACATATATGCTAACTGCACACCCCACCCCAGCAGACAGGATTTAGGCTTCTTTCTAGTTGGGAGATGCTGCTCGCGACATTTTATCCCAGGAGGATACTTTAGGTTTCTAGTTCTCTTACCAGTCTTATTTGGGAGAAATAGGCGGTCTGTCTTTGAAATAATGAACCCTTTTTAAAAATGGACAAGAGAAATGTATAATTTTATCCCATTTTTAATATTTTGGTGTCGCAACTTGTGATACATAGATGACAATTTTGTGAGTTTTACTATGTGTGTACAGATTTTTGTAAATATGACATTTTTGTAATTTTAACTCCATGTACAGTGTAATCCTGTATAGTTTATCAATGAATGAGAGATAGGAAACCGAATGTTAACTGAAGTTTTGGATCCTGGACCAGTAGCAGGGATAAATGTGTGTGTGTGTGTGTGTGTGAGACGTTCTTTGCCATTTAGTCTTCCTGTATACTGTGATACTCTAAACTGTTTTGCTAAAACAAACAAAAAAGCCCCATGGAGAATCTAATGGATAAGGAAAAAGTTACTGTTTACCTTTATCCCTAGGTGTCACTCCTGTTGAATCCCTGTTCAATCTGTGCTGTCTCCTGTGATCGTTGCTTGCTAAGAAAATTCTATGCCTCAATCTTCCTTTTTGTTTCCTCTCTAATTTTAATTTCATTTTACATAGCCCTTCTGTAAATTAAATGGAATAATAATGAGCATGTACACTGAAAGAAAAATAAAAAGAGACTCTCAGTTACTGTTTTTGTGTTAAATACAGTTGCTGGGTGTTTTTGTAATAAAATCATGGATGTTGTTGCTTTTTCTTTTCCTTATCAATTAATTATTTTTATTTTACTGGTTTTCAGACACTGTATTTGAAATACCTGACTAGTGTATAGTGACTTTATAGCCAGTTGAGTATGTTCTCCAAAGAAATAGTAACTAACATAACTTGGTAGATACATTAAAGCATTTTGTAAGGTTTTGCCCTGAAGTGGAGAAGGAAAGTCTCTAAACTGTGGTTGATAGCACCGTGGGCTCTGCATTGTGTTCAGAAATGAGATTGTTCCACTCCTGTGGGCCCTTGGGGATCATGGAAATCGATTGAGCTTCAAAGAGGTGGAATAGTGCACAGCAGAAGGGAGGAAATGCCTGCAGTGAGAGCAGCAAATGTGAATTCTCCTACTGCGTGCATGTGCCTCAAGGGACTTCACAGAAAAGCTTTGGGAGTCTCCCTGGCCTGAAGCAGCCCAAAGGTTAATGCAGGGCACAAGGAATGGGATTGGTGTCCATGTGTGGGGCAGGCAGAGCACTCAGCCCTCCTCCTGCAGCATCCCTCGCTTGCAGGGAGGAACTGACCTTGCCTGCTGCTTGGCTCAGTGTGCTCTTGCAGAGTTTTATGGTCTCTGAGTGGACATGCTGTGCTTGCTCATTCTTGTTACTAAAATTGACAGCAATCCTGATGCTAACTTCAATTAATTTTAATTCATCCTTTTCTACTAAAGGCTCCAGATAAGCTGCAAGAGGAGATAAATCCTTGATGGGATGATTTGAATAATGGCTATGCTGATACCACCAATATCCTGCTCTCGAGCATATTGAGTTGAATTTCTACAGAAGAGTGAGGTCAGGCCTGCTGCTGTAGCATGAACCCTGAGACTTAGAACAGGAGCAGCAGCTAACTGAAGGTATTTAATAACTACAGTGGCTCCCAGCTTCACTGGTAATGCTCTGGTGAGCCCAAGAGTATTGGTAATTAACAGTTCTCTCTTAACAACCATATACTTCTCTAGGGCAGTCCCTGATACTCACAAATTCTCTGCACAGACAAAAAATTAAAGGCTATTTTGCATCTTGGCTGTTGCTGCTGGGCTGAGCTCAAAGCATTTGACTTTGGGAAAGGCAGATCTGAAGAAGCACCAGGAGAGATGATGTGGAGCTGCTCTTGTGGGTTTCCTCACCCACCCTTTGTGAATGCAGCTGTTCACAGCTCTCTTGTCTGAGGTGTTTTGATTTGTTTGCTCTTATTCAGACTAAGCCAAGTCAAGCTGTTCCTGACTTGATGCATTAGAGAAGCCTTGTGGAGCATTTAAGGACTTGTTGGCATGAGAAGTTTAGGAATGGGTAGAGAGGACTGATGGTGGGTTTGAATCAGAAGGAAGAGAGGAAGGAGCTCTGGGGGACCAGGAAAGGATGGCAATGTGGCAGGAAGGGAGGCTGGGATGAGGCAGTTCATCTGAACCAAGATGTTCTGTGCAGAGGTCTGCTCAGTGGGGAGCAAGGGGCCAGCTCTGCCTGCCCTTCCCAAAGGAACTGAGAGATTTGGGCTGCACCAGATCCCATTTTGCCAGATGGCCTTGTTCCTTGTAATAATCCTGTGTGGTTTGCAACAGATCCTGCACATTGGATATGTTTGCATTGGTCCATCATTTTGGTTTCATATGATGAAGCTGTTTGATACAAAGTTATAAGTACAATTGCATTTTTAATAAAACGTGGTGCATATGCTCCCCTTCTGATGTGTGCTATTTTCCATTGTAAACAAGTGAGGAGTTTGCATGTGTGTGTCTGCTTAACTTGAATATTGCAGTACTGTCAACAGTATTTCATATGTTGACATTTAATAAAACTCATTGTTGTGCCCTTCTTTAAGGAGGTGAAGCTTACATTTTTTCATGTATTCTTCAGTCCTTCAAGCAGTCCCTGGGCTCCTCTGATGGCTCCAGGCAGTGCTGTATAGATAAGTGCTGCTGTGTAATACTAGAACCCTCTGTTGCCCAAAATGCAGTTCCTGACAAGAAAAAGCAATCTTCTGTTGCCAGGAACTGTCACATTTTTAATTCTAAACAGATTTTTTTTTTTTTTTTTCTGAAAGAGTAATCATATGGTGTGTGAGAACTGATTCATGTGATCATGATCATGTTCCACAGCTCCCATCCAACCTGTTTAAAACAAAATCTTTCAGCATGACAGGAAGATGGTGATTGCTTTGGGGCTGGCTGGAGGTTAGGGGCCAGCTGCTGTTTTCCAGAGGGAAATCAAGGGTGTTGCTGCCCCCTTCACACTGATTTTTTACCTGCTGTTAGAACCTGTTAGTCACTTAACTACTCTAAGCCAGAACTTGTTAGGTTTTTGTGTTTGATGGCTCAAAACGTACATTGAGAGCAAATCTGCATGCGTGAGTCAGTGTGGCTCTTACTTTGAAAGAAATGTTATGTCCAAGCCCTCTCTGCTTTCTCCAGAGTATTTGGGCAAAGACCAAGTTGTCTGATTTGGCACAATTTCATGTGGGCTGGTTGTGTTCAGAATAGTTTTTGATGTTACGATGCAAGAAACATTATTCCATGCTAGTTACATTTGTTCTGTGTCAACTTCGTCCTGATAAACACCTTTTTTAAAAACCTTGGTTACCCCAGGGCAAAGCCCCCTCCTTTCTGCCTGACTGTGTTAGACACAATCTGACACAGCACATGTGAACCAGGTTGTTTCAGAGAGAAGGTAAGGCTGAATGAAAACAAAGGGAAATGAAAGATGGAACTTACTGGAGATGTAACTCTTAAGCATTAAAAATAGGCTCAGTGGAGCAAAGCCCATGAAGGATTTGCTTTTGAGGGGAGTATATGTGTTACTTGGAGGGCTCAGGTGCAACTTAAATACTATATTCTTTGCTTGTGTGAATTTTTGCTGTAACTAATAAAGTCACTGTTGAAATGTTTATCTGCCAAGACTTAGCATCTCAAGCTCTTGTGGTGTCTGTGGGGATGTCTATTTTTCCAGCAGGTAAAATCATTTCTCCTTGTGATCTGGAAAAACGAGTGCATGAAACAGCAGGAAAGGTAAGCTGGTGTTTGCAGAGTAGGGCACTCAGTGGTGTAAGTTACCATTATTACAGTAACTTTCATTCTGGACTAGCTGTAATGGTTTAATGTAATCTTTTTTATTTCATGCATTAATGAATTCCCGTTTAAATTTTACTCCTTTAGTTATTTGACAGTACTATATATTGCAGTTCTGGAAGCTTGTTTTAAGTGCCTTAATGGTTTACACCTACACTATATATATATATATATATATATATATATATATATATATATATATATATATGTATATTCCACTGCATGTGTAAGTTTCATACCCCTATTATTATCCTTCAGAGAGACATTTAGTTTAAACACCAATCATGAAAACCCCTGCATGATTATGCAATGTGCAGTCTAATCAACTGAATAATCAAACCAGCCTAATTTGCTATATTCCCTTGCCCCCTCTGCTCATCTCAGAAAAACTGCAGCACTGAAACCCTGAATTTACTCTTTCCCTTGCTGGGTAGCTCTGCTGCATCCACAAGAAGGGAGGCTGCAGAGATTATTCCCCCCTTTTCTTCTTCTATGGCTGTAGACAGCATCTGTCTTATTATCACACCTTGATTCCCACTCAGCTCAAGCAGCCCCCCCTGGGACAAGGCTGTCACTGCAAACCTGTGTTATGTTTTTTCCAGGTTTTAGTACATGGATTGTCAACAGATGGGCTGGGAAAGGGAGGGGAGAGAAAATCCATGAACTGAGTCTGAATGGTTTGGAGAAAGCATTGGGCTGGTCAGGAGTGGTGAGGGAGCTGTTTGCCTCTCCTGGAGGGACTCAGTTGTGCTCCTCCTTTGGGTTTACTTTCCTCTTTACTTTCCCCTCTCATTCTTACTGATCATAAGCCTAGAAAGTAATGAACAATAGTATTTAAAAATTTTACTGGTTTTTAAAACTGTCACTGCAGTTAGTAACATCATTAGGGAAACATGGTGGGCTGATTTTCTGGGCTGCTGAGACCTGCAAGTCCAGCTGGAAGAGGTACAACTCAGGAGATAGCAGTTTTGCATGCTGAGCTTTGGGATAGACTTTTTTTCCCTCACTGATCTGATGTTCTTTCAGCGCTCCCCAGGGAATGTTCTCAGTGCTGACATTTAGTGAAGGTTCTCTGAGCCGTTCGATTATTTTGTACTGTTTGAGTTTGCAGTTGAGGTTTCCTTCTGAGAGCCTGCTGTAGAAAGATGAATAATTAAGCTGCAGACAGGAAGCACAAGATTTTAATACTGAATTGCTTGAGAGTCCTCTTTGGCTTTCTTTTTTATGATGTCTGAGTCTGCACTGGCTTAACTGAATGACAGATCTTGGCATTTGCTACCAGTTCATGTGTCCAGAGATGCACTTGGAGGTGCTGAATGTGAGGCTCAAGCCAGCTCTGCTGATCATAGTGACCAAATCTGGCTACTTATGTACAGTAGGAGCAAAACTTGACTGTATGTGGATCCTTGTGACTCAATAAAATTACTGTACTGTATTAGTTTTAGCAGTTTATACTGAGAAAGTCTGCTTGCCTTGTTTGCAACTGGTAGAACCCACTTAGGATGTTTTTATGTTTTCTTTTCCTATCCTGTGTTAGTCATGAAAAAAAATGCCAAGCAAAGATAGCAAGCATGACTGGTGCACTCAATTAGCCAGTTAATGAAACTTACTCAGAATGCCATTCTGAAAAGGATGGTTTGGGTTTCTGTGATGTATCAGAAAGGCCAGTAGAGGGTCCTTCCTGCCAGTTCTCATGCACTCCTGGGGCTTTAGGATTTTCTGAAAAGACCCTCATCCTTAAGGAAACAATCTTAAGCTGGGGTGAAGTCAAAGCCTTTGCCTGCTATATAAGTAAATTCAATAAACTGCAGGGGGTGCAGCACTGCTCTCAACATTTCCCCAGAGCGTTGTGCTCACATATGGAATCTGAACTTCCAGCTCAGCTGCAGAGGCAAATGGAAACTTAAAGCCAGGTCAAATAGGCCATGCAGCAGAGAACAAAAACAGATGGATCTTTCATCAAGAGAGACTCTGGTATTCACTGGATGAAAGAAATGAGCTATTCTATAGACGAAGATAATGGAGTAAACAGTTTACTCTAGTTCTGTTTCTGCAGTCAGGGTATGTGCTGGCACAGACTGTGTCAACACAGATGCTGAACAACAACTTTGATCTGGGACAAAAGGCACTCATTAATGCTGTATTGTGGATAGACTGCAGATCTGAAGACATTATAGAGGGAGGAGCCAGACTCTGCATTTTGAAGTGTAAAAGGAACACCTTAATAAGGACTGCTGAACCTGACTAGCTGCCTCATAGGAAATTGCAAGGTAAACTTTGTTTATTTTTGTCATTGCAATTAAATTAAGGAAAGACTTACCAAGTTATCCAAAATAATGAATAATGTATTTTTCATGTTACTGTCCTTATAAAAAATCCCTGCAGTTTTAGTCTTACAACATGTGTGCAGGTGTACTTGACAAACTCAGTCTGACAACTAGAGGCACATCTGCATACTGTCTTTTAATGATGGTATAAATAATTTCACAAACTGTAAACTACTCACAGATAATACATTTCTGTACAATCTCATAAATACACAAGTATCACATGTTAGCAGATGGGGCAGGGGTGACTTTGTCCTACCCATGAGGCTTTGGCTTAGTTCCACAGCCTTGCAAAGCTCCTTGTGAAGCTCACGTGAACATTTTGTATTTCAGGATTGCATCCTGAAAATAGCCCAAATGTAGAAATCTTTCAATTTCTATATAGCTGACCTTTTATTGGAAATACATTACTGTAAGGCTTGAACTCATGATGAAGGTTACCAATGTGTAAAGCTGTTTTTCATAGTGTACCACAGCCACTCCCAGCCTGCTGTTCCTCTGCATTGTTAGTACCAGTGCTGAGCCCAAACTGCTGTGGGGTAGGAGGGAGCTTACACACGGATATGAAATGCAGCTGTGCTGCAAGAGAAAGGAACCTGGGGCTTTTATGACTGGTTGTAGTTTCCTTTGAAGCTATGTGGATATGCCATCCCAAGGGGTTCTCTGATGGACAGTTTTGTTGAGGGAGTAAAAACTTGTAAAAAAATTAACAGAGTATCAGAGGTGAATTCAGGCTCTTCGCCCCATGAATTTCATGGCTTTTTAACCCTGATTTAGAGCAATTTGCTTCTGCTTTGATGTCTGATAAAAGTATATTCTTCTAAGGTATTCTGCTGTTGGAAAAAACAAAATGCATCAAAGTCTGGACTATACTTTGAAAAACTGAGCAATTCAGTGTTCTTGTCTGATGCTTAAAATACTTACAAAGTTCCCAACTGAACCTTGGAAAGCCCAACAGAAAGATTGCTGTGTGGTTTTGATTCCTTGCGATAAATTTAGATGGACTTTTATTCTGAAGTCCTTTTGTCTGAAAACTTTCTCCCTTCACATGACACCCACAGCAGTCTGAAAGTCCTGGCTGCTCTCTGCAGCTGACTGTGCTGAACAAGAGCACCAAGGTCTGTAGAAACCAGCCCAGTCCATTTTTTGGTTTGAAGCAGCTTCCAAATGTGATGCAACCAGCAGCTCTGTGTGGGGTCATGTTTATGAGCTAAGGCCAAAGGCTCTCTCCAGATGGAAATTCCTTCTGAAAATCTGGGTCAGATCACAAGAGCAATCAAATCCTGTTGATGACTTCTAAATTTTCCCTGCATGTCAGTCAGCATAGTGCAGAGAGTCTGAGCTCAGGGAAGTGCCAAAACCTGCTCCTGACTTTTGAGCATGTCAATAGAGCAGATATTTGAACTGAGAAGTATGATGAAAAATCAAGACTCAGTGATCAACTCCAAGTTCTTGTCCTTTCTCTAAAGTCTTGCTGTAGGTCTGCTCCTTTCTAGTTATCTGTTTACCTGTCCTTTGCTCCACCAGCCATGCCAGCCTCAGCATCCAGTTTGATTTCTTGTAATCCACCTGAACTGCAACTGTAGGACCCCATTTCAACAGCTGTTTGTTGTTCTCTTCTTACGAAGCCTGTGGAAAACCAACCAAGCAGCAGTGATGTGATCTGAGCAGACACCAAGGGGACTTGATTTCCAGTACCCTAGTTACTGTTTGGTCATTTTTTTAATGAGTCCGGGTCAAGTATCAAGTTTACAATGATCCCTGTGCTCCTTGGTATCTGTTCTTACCCTATCTCTTCTTTCATTTCTCACACTTCTAAACATGCTGAAAAATCTCCAAGGACTGCATTTTTCAATGTGCTTTTAAACATTGTCCCACTAAGCACTATTATAATCCTAATAAATAATAATAAATTATATATATGTTATGATTAATTGGACTCATTAGGACAGAAGAACCCACATGGTAAGTATGTGCAAATGTGGCATTTGGGCAAATTCCTGCAATTGTTTGTTGTCTTCTCTTAATGTTGTAAATAAGATGTGCTAAAATCCTTGGAAAGTTGGTTTGTTGGGCTGTGTCAGTTCCAGGCTCCCTTCCTTGGCTGGTTTGCTGTGTGTGCTGCACCCCACCTGCATTATCTGAGGGGTGATGCTGGTGGTGTTATCTGAGCTTTCTTCTTCCATTGGAAAGGCTTCTTCACCTGCTTCTTCTGAGTACAGGAAAGCCTTGGGCTGTGGAGCAGGTTCCACATTAGCCAGATCTCAGCAACTTTCAGGCTGTGAACTACCATGAGATCTTTGTAAAAACAGGGATCAAATGTCTGTAGGTGTGGGGCAGCAGAAGGCTTAACAATGCCAAAGGTCTTGAATCCTTCATGTAAAATGGGCTTGAGGTTGATTCTCTGTAAGCACATGCCCAAAAAGACATCATCAATGGGGAACAGCTCCACCTCTCTGCAAGCCCTAGAGAGCTTCCTCATGGTGCAACTGGACAGCAAAAACCCTCCTCCTCCAGCATAGGCAGGGTAGATGCTCAGCCCATACATGGTCTCTGGGATGTAGTATTTGCTCTTCTGCACACGGATGGGACGGGCATTGTAAATGATGTCCCCAACAAAGAGGTCTTCAGTCGGATCATGTCTCTTGAGGAAATCAACGATGTTCTCGACATTGACAAAAACATCAGCGTCACCTTTAAAAATAAATTTCACGTTGCGGCAGAATTCAGCAGCCCAGCTCAGGAAGTGAATCTCCTTCAGGGTCAGGTTGAAGAAAGTGTCCATGAAGTCCCAGAGTAAAATGTCCCGATATGCCTGACTCTCCTGGTGCATCAGGGTTTCCCATGTTGCCATCACTGTTCTGTTCTTTGGTGTTCCCAGGAGGAACACTCGCTGGATCTGCTCCCCATTCACCAAACCCTCCCTGCCCCAAGTTTTCCGGACAATCTCACGCCTGTCAAAGTCTTCAACTACCGATTTGATAGCAATGAGCAGAAAGGGACCTCCCAGTGGTTTTTGGCATTTCCTGGGCTGGTTAATGAGGAGTTTGAAGTTCCTGTTATCCTTGTTTAGGAGATAGAGCTTGAAGTTGAAGGCCGAATCAGTCTGTGGGGGTGGAGTTGTAGTTTGGACCCTGTTTTTGGCCACTTCTGTTTTCCTTATGACAGGGGTAACTTGGGGTCTGAGTGCAGTTGCCTCTGCTGGCATCAGCCTCTGAGGTGCTCTAGGATTGGAGAATATTTTTGGTGTTACTTGAGGCTTGCTCTGTGTTGGCTCCTTTTTTCCTGCCGGGACTAAATGTTCCAGTTGGGAGTAGAGCAAAGAACAAAGTGCTACCAGCAAGAAGAGGGTACAGATCACATCCCCTTTGAGGCGAACTCTCATTGTCTCTCCGGTGTTCTGGGACTGTTAAAAGTTGTGTTTGAGCTGCCTGGCACCACTGTCCATCTGTAAATAAACACAGAGGGTATCTGCAATGAGGATTTGGCAGGTCTGAAGCAAGCAGGCAAGACTAACTGAAACATCATGTAAAAAACCCAGCAGCAAAGCACATTTTACTCACACAAGCATGGAAATGTTGAGGAACTTGCCAAAAGGCACACAGGGTTGCAAACTTACTGCTGATCCCACTGCCAGCTCTGTGACTTGGTTAGTTCAGTCACTAAGCAGTCATCCGTCATTCTGAAAACTACTCTCTGAGCACAACCCAAAATCCTTCGTCCCTTACTGCTGAACGTGTTTTGTCATTTCAGAGAATTCATTGGGAAAAGCGAAGTGGAAAGTGATGAATGATGCCATTCTCCCATAAATAATTGCCTTTTTTTTTTCTAGCTTGACAACCACCACTTGCTGCTTTTACCCTTTTTGACTCAAACCAGGGAGGCCCAGAGCTGACTGCTGAAGGGCAGACTCTTCATGGCAGTGTGTTGCTGATGTTTCCCTGCACATGGAGCCACCTTTTGTTAAACCACCTGTGATTTGTATTCAAAATGAATACATTGGGTACAAACTAGAATTCACACAGGACCTTTCTCCTGCCAGTGTATTTTATAAAACATTAAACCATTTTAAGTAACTTCCATTAATAAGGTTAGAAGGGGCCATGGATGTTTTTCTTCTGCCAAATCACCCTAACCACTAAGCAAGAGGTGGGGAAATAAATCCCAATATGCAGAAGCAAGACAGAGCATGGTGTTAGGAAAGTTTTGTTCATGTATAATAGATGAAGCTACCTTTTGAAATACAAGATTTTTCCTCACTTACAGTTTTCATGGAGATCTTCTGTCTTACTTGATCAGTTCTTCAACTGCAAACGAAATGAGAATGAAAGAGTAGTAAGAAGGCAGCAAGCAGCAGGTAACCACAGTTCAGGGAAAGAGATGGTCAGGTGTCTGCAGCTGCAGGAAAAGCAGGTGGTCTCATCACCCTGCTGGTGCAGCTACTCCCTGCAGCACTGAGGGCAGAGCTGCACAGAGGGACCCCACAGCTGCTCCAGGAAGAGGTGAGTGACTATCAACATTCCCCCCCATCCTCAGCAAGGAGGAAGTTGAGCCCTACCCAAAAATTCTCCCACAAGTACACGTATTTTACACATCCACTGTCGTGGGCTGCAGTGCAAAACGTAACCCAAACTCTGTATTCTATCACCATCTGATGAAACTGGGGTGGGGGGCGGTGGGGTAATTGTCTGTCAATTGTAACTGTCAAGAAACTGCTGGGGCAGTTTTCTTATGCCTCATAACCCAGCCTCCCTCCAGGGAGAGATCTTCTGCTCATGGGCCATTGAGTGTCACTGATAGAATTCCATCATCCCACTGGGAAATGCTCCAGCCAGGGGGAGGAGCCAAGTATTCCTACCTGGATAAAAATCTGGGAGTTGGAACACCAAGTATCCTTTTCCACTGGATTCCCAGAGGAAGACGAGGCCCATCTATCACCACAGGACCTTCAGTGAAAGAACTCCATTCTTCAGGAGCATCACTTCAACAGAGCCACATCTGCCACTGGGACTGCAGCCACCATGGAATGGGACTGCCACCAACACCCTGACCCACAGGGTGTAGGTTGGATCCTGACTCTGGCAGTGGGTTTTGTTTATTTTTTTTATTTTCTTGTTCTCTTTTGTAATACTGCATGTGTTTTGGGTTTATTGTTTATTTTAGTTCCCCTAATAAAGAACTGTTATTCCTATTCCCATCTCTTCGCCTGAGAGCCCCTTAATTTCAAAGTTATAATAATTGGGAGGGAGGAGGTTTACATTCTCCATTCCAAGGGAGGCTCCTGCCTTCCTTAGCAGACACCTATCATCCAAACCATGACACCCACTAATAATGTATCATGTTCATATGTGATTTGTGTATCTCTCTTGCCTGTGCTGTACTAATAGAAGCTACCTGTGGAGGTATTACAGCTCTCTGTCTTGAATTAGCTGAGGTCATATCAAAAGGTGACTTCTGGGATAAGAAAAGCTGAAGAACTTTTGACAAGCATACAGTGATAGGACAAGGTGCAAATGCTTGGTAAGAATTTGGTGGTGTCTGTTTTCATCAAATCTTTTACTGTCCTGGATTGGATAATTGTCCATTAACCATCAATTTTGTATCAGTAATGTTAAGTTTTTGAACTCAAAATTAGATTGACGAGTCTGTAATTATGAAGTAACAAAACTGTGGTATCTAAGCAATATTTCAAGACTTATGAGGAAGAAAACTTATTACACCAGTTGATTTCTTGGCCCGACGCTTTAAAATTCTTAGATGTGCTTTATTTGGACATAATTATTTAAATACTGTGCTTTTTCATTACTGGTTAACTTCACCTCCAAGTTACTGTTGAAATAGAGAGTATTTCATCATCATATGCTATTGCATATAATTTTTCCAAGTACAGCTCCAAAATTTTTATTCACCTGATCTGCTTTGTCTCCATTATGTATGAAATAATTATTTTGGAAAACAGCATATCCATGCCTTGGTGTGCAAGGCTCTTTGCATTCCTGGTGGATTTAAAATCACCTTGGCCTTGTCCTGATGACCATGCGTTCTTTCCTTAGGCCTTGTTTCTTGCCTTTTTCTGCCCTCTGATAAAGTCTTTTCTTCATTTGTTGGCTTTTTTTGATTACTTTTCACTCCTCCTAGGCGAGGCAGATGTTTTCACTGGCATAACTTTGATACTAATAGCAGGACTGAACAATTTTCTCAGATCTCTTGTAAGTTGTTGTTCAAATGTTTAGAATACTCAGGATCTGTTTTCTGTTTATGTTCTTTATGCCACGTGGCTTGGCTCATAACGATGTTCAGCCTCATTAAACAGTTCCTCCTGACATGCATAGGATGTTGGTTTGCATTCTACATCTGAAGTCCCATCTCTTTCTTCACAGTAACAGCAAATTTCTTTTTCCTTTTCTATGCAAGAGTTTGATCTTATTTCAGCTGCCAGGGCCCAGACGGTAATTAAGGAGCTGGATGAAAGTCCTGGCTTTTTCCTGTGTTTAATGTTATCAACAAGGATTTGGAATAAAATGTGTGTGTCATGAAACTCGTAATTTCCATGGCTTGCAGATTAATACTGCCAGCATCCCAGAATCTGGCAATAAGTTCCCTTGGAAAAGCCAAGAAAAACCCTGAATTGTTACAAGCCTGGGCTGATAGCCCAGATTTTCCTCTGTGTTTTCTTTTATTGAAAATAAAGCATCCAAAAGAGTGATTTCCATGCAGGAATAAAACAGTTCAGTGCTGAATACAGACCTCTCATTTTCAAAAGAAGTTGCCAGCCCTTGAAGTGATTCCTTGATCTAATTATATGGATTTTCCAGTCTTTGTTAGAAATTTCCTTCTTTGCGAGGAAAATACCCTTGATTATTACAGTGGTGTAAACTCTATCCATGGATGTCAGTGTGGGAAAAGCTGTTCTGCTCTTGAATACAGAGGGACTGATGATTCTGGCAGACGCTCTTGGTATGTCCTAAAGCCAAAAGGATTATTCATCCACCTTGACACCAGGGGAAAAGAATTACAGGGCTATCAAAGTGAGCAGGAAATATCTGATGCCAAATGAAATGGATGAGAGCACAGCAGAGCATTTCTTAGCACAGCACATCCCTGAGTGTCCGTATCTGAGGCAGATGCACCACTGCTTCCTGTGGGGAACCTCCATCCAGCCCGTGAAATGGAGCTGGATTTACAAACTGCTGCATCACTCAGTGCCTTGAGGAATGGCCTGGCTGCCAGCACTGCCTCCTGTGTCCTCCAAGCTTGGAAAAACAGGCAGCTGTCCCTCTTTGTGTTGGCTGTCTGGGGGTGGATACAGAGGGGGGTTGAGTCTGGCTGGATGGGGTCTGAATGGGACAATGGGGTTTGTCTCCCCAGGACAGTGGGGTTCTGGGGAAGGCTGCATCCTGGGCTGAGCACCAGCAATGTTAGAGGGCTGAGCTGTGCAGTAGGAAGAGGCTGACAGGTCCCATATCCATGAGGTGTCAAGATAGAGAGCCATAAATAAGTAATGAGTTGGAAGAAGCAAGCGGGCACAGCCTGCACAGCCCAAGAGGGTTGTCTCTAAGCTAAAAGGCAGGAAAGCTGGAGGTGACCAGAGCTGGGCATGGCACCCTGGTGAGCATCAAGGCAGGGATGTTTGACCTGTGCTATTGCTCGCTCGGGCAGAGGGCCCAGTGCTCTGCCTGGTTTTCATTTATTTGAGAGGAGATTTGGAAATATGGCCAAGAACAGCTGCAATGAAAGCATTCAAGTGATGATAAAAAATATTGCTAGCCCTTCATTGAATGATGTGAAGCCTTGAGCTCATCCTGGAAATCTTTTTTTGCAGCAGTCCTCACATCTCCTCACATCTCCAAGAACTTTGCACTTCTCCTCAGGGCCAAAGTGGGAAAAAGTCCTCTGGATCCTGTCCCCAGATTCCATCAAGAAGCATTGGTGATTCTGGCACGCTGCTTTGTGCCTTAAGGAATGGTTATTCAATCCAGCCAGCCCTAGGAAAAGCAGCTGAGATAATCAAGCTGAAATCATGATGCACTGAGCATGAGGACACAAAATCAGCAAGGAGCTCTGCTGCCCACTCATCCCAGCTGGGCTCACAGAAACATCCATCCCCACCAAACACAGCTGCGGGAATCAGCTTGCTCCCTGCTGCATGGGAAGTGCTTCCAGCTCCCTCCTGACTCCTCTCCTCACTCCCAGTGCTGGAGCTGTCACTGGTAGGGTTGGATTGGGCAGCAGAGGGACACTGTGTAGGCCATGCAACATGTGGGCTGTGGCTGCTGATGGAGATGTGTTATCTGTCTCTCCATAAAATGAGCTAAAGAAAGTGTGTGGGATCCAGCACTGATGGGTTTGATGAGGTTTTTTTTGTAATCATCAGAGAAGATTGTTCAATTCTGGATGGTGGTGATGCTTTGAGGCAATGCTTCAGGTTTGGGATATTTGTTTTCATTTCATGTTGGCTGAATGCATTTCACAAGAACAAAGTCATCTTGTATCAGCCAGTGCTGGACATTGAGACCTGCCTGGGCTCTGGCCTGCAAGGGGAAGTCTGTGCATGTGTCCCTCTCTTGCCTTATTTACAGGAATTCTTCCATGCAGCTTCCCTCAGCAAGAGCAAAGAAAACTCACAGGATCCTCCTCACCTGGTTCTTCTGCCTCAGGAAGAGTCCTGACACTGTTCAAGAAACAATAATGACATACCCTATGTCCATTCTGCAGCTGGGGCTGTGTGAAAGTGAGCTTTATGCCAGCAGAGCAGGATGCTGACACCAAGAAGTCTGCACTGCCTGAAGCCCTGGAGACTGCACCTTCCCACTGACACCCTTGGTCCCATCCCCTGTGCTCCTGAGGGCTGGGAGAGTGTTTGACTACTGTGTTTGCACCAGTTTAGTTTAAATGTCTTGCTGAACATGCTGACGTGGGAAGCTTTGTTTTGGGTGACGAATCACATGTTTTGCTCTCTTCAAGCTGCATTGGGCTCCATCCTTCTCCTACCCTTCTACAGGAACCTGAAGTGAAGTGCAAAGGCTTCAAGTTCTCAATCTTGTGCTGGAAAAACCTCATCTGGGCTCTTTAGAGTACCTACAGGGAAATGTGTCAGCTCCCAGCGAGGCACCTGGGCCATGTAGGTGGGGTTCCTTTTGCATGAAACAACTTCAGTTTAATCATTAAAGCTGGGTTTGAAGTGTTTAAAGGGGAAAAGTAGCTCTATGTGTTAGAGCAGGGGAAGAAGCCATGTTCCACTTCTGTGTTTGGGTGTCATGTAATGGCTTTTATTCCTGCATGGTTTTGAGTTTCTTTCTTCCTTTTTTTTTACACCCCACTCTAGGGAAAGTCAACAACACCATCGAAGTTATTGCTTTAAGTGGCCCTGGTGTTGAACAACTCCTCTCTGCATTTCAGGGTGTCTGTGAAGAGGTCTCATTTGGAGTTACAGGATTATGAAGTGATGCTGAATTATTTGATCTTCTTGATTAGAACACAGAGGTGGCTGAAATCAAAGACCCTTTTGGCAGGCTGGTAAGTGCAAAGCCCTAAAAAAATGAAGTAACCAAAACACTCGCTGTGTTGCCTTACCAGATGAAACCTCATCCTATTCAGCTGCATACAAGTTCTGAAGTCTATAAACAAACTGAGAGTGGGATTTAATTAGCTGAATGTCTTGTGAGCTATCCTAGGAATTGGGTTCATGAACCAGAACCAAGGGAGCACAGTGAGAGGGGCAGAGGCTCAGTGCTCAGCTGCAGATGATGGCACAGCTCAGACACTGCTGGCCAGTGCCACAGTCACAGCAGTGCAGCATCACTGCTGCTGTTATTTGCTGTAGCACCTAGAGGCAAAAGCTCTGTTGAGTCAAATACTGAGGAAGCAGGTAACAAAAATGCAGGCCCTGCTCCAAAGACAATTTTCTACTTTCCTGTCAGAGTTGCTTCTCAGGGCATTTTAGAATTTTTTTCCAGGCCAGAGCAAACAAATGGATGAGATCCATGCTGTTACAGGACAGGGTGCCTTATTTATCTGCTTGCCCTAGTCCTCAAATATGTAGTTTGATCAGCTTCCCAGCTGGCTGGTCCCATTTTATTGCAGTTTCTCCTGTTGGCACTGCCAGCCTTCCCTTTGCAATGCTGGTCACGTTGGACAAGTGCTTGAAATGGCTGCTGCAGTCACCTCCTTTCACCTTCCACTGCAGTCACGAAGCTTTTATGAAGTGAACAAACTTAAACGCAGAGGAACTGCAGAGCTGCTGTGTGAAGGCTGTTGAGATGTCTGCTCCCATGTGCAGGGGTCCCAGAAAGGAACTCATCCCTCCTTGCTGGGAACTGGTGCAGGACTGAACTCTGGAAAAGGCTGGCTGCCAGCACCCTGCTCCCCTCACCCTGCTGGCCCAGTGTAAGTCACTCAGGCACACGTGGCACAGTCTGGGGGCTGCAACTCATTTAAGCAGCACCTGATGCTTTCCATCCATGGGGGCAGTGCCTGGTTTTTTTGCCAGGCACCTGGGCTGGGTCCCAGCAACCTGTGGAAACTCCAGCTCCCTCTGAGCACGGCACCACATCTCTAATGAGACTGCTCAGCCGCCTGCAAGGTAGGAGAAGGTAATGCCCAATGACCTTCTGCAGGCTCAGCAGCCTCCAGAGGTACTTTCCTAGATTCAGATGCAGTCTTTGCTCATTGGTAGTCTGGTTTTCAGAAAGGCAGAGTGCTCAGCAGCTCAACTCACATCCTGAGTGCTTTGGGGAGACAGGCCCCTTCCAAGTAGCCAAGGTGAGGAACCTGCTGTCTCTCTTCCAAACATTAATTTTTCTGGGCCCCAGGAGTGGCCTTGCAGGCTTGTGAAGGTGTAAGAAACAGTCCTACTGAAATGAACACCTTCCTTTCACAGCCCTCCCTAGGCTGCAGTGCTCACCACGTCTGCAGCTCCCAGTCCCTCTTTGTTAAATAATTTTGCCAATGCAGCCCAAACCCAAGCAATTGCAGCACAGTAGTGTGGATGTATTGTTACACCCAGGCTCAGATGGGAGAGGGAGTACATGCTAATGTGCTGCACTAATTTCACGATTATACCCAACACGTAAATTTCTCAGAATCTGCCCAAAAGCTGTTAAAAAATATGATCAGTAACTGCCTGTTTCACAGGGGCTAAATTATTTTCTATCTTTGTGACGCTAGAGAGCTTGAAAATTCCCATGTTTTGCACAAAACATGCCACAATGCAACATGGGGAAGGGAAGATTCATGTCCTTTTACTGACAAAGTATAGCTTGTAAATGTAACGTGTCACCACTGGAAAGTGTGCTTGGGACAAAACCCTGTCTCAGAGCACTGCAGACATTGTCTAAAGAAGTCCCAAACTTCTGTTAAAACGACCTAAACATTCAAAGAAAGGTTTTTGGAACGTAAAGTGTAAAGCAGATGTCTCAGGGCTGGAGCCTGTGTGTTCAGAGCCTGCAGCCGATCCTGCTGCGTGTTAACCATCACGGTCCAGGCTGCTGCACGTAACAAAATTCAAGAGCAACAGGCAAAAAGAAGAGCTGGGAGCAAAGGGAAGCAGAAAGGACAGACTCCAGTCCACCCTGCCCGCTGCACAACTCTCCCCAACCCACCCAGATCAAACACACTTAATAGCTACTTACATCCCATTTGATAGCGCTGATCCTGTGTCCCCTCGGTAATGTCTGCGCAGCGGGCTGCCAAGTAGGCACATCTGGATGGAGTTAGTGAGAGACATTCCTCAGCCTTCCAGCGAAGCCGAGGAAACCCTGGGGGCGCGGAGGAGTGCAGGCGGCTCGGGGCTGTTCCCCGCTGGCAGCGAGCGGAGATGCCCGTGCCGGCCGGCCCGGGGCTGGGAGCGGGGCTGGGAATGGGGCTGGGAACCGGGACTGGGAATGGGGCTGGGAGCGGGGCTGGGAACCGGGGCTGGGAACCGGG
>CM031867.1:12332713-12471331 GCA_018697195.1 Certhia americana | reverse complement strand
GGGCTGCGAACGGGTCTGGGAGTGGGGCTGGGAACCGGGGCTGGGAATGGGGCTGGGAGTGGGGCTGGGGAGCGGGACTGGGAGTGGGGCTGGGAACCGGGGCTGGGAACCGGGGCTGGGAGCGGGGCTGGGAGCGGCCTGGGAGCACAGCCCCAGCTCGGCAGCGCAAGGAGCTCCAGGGCCGGGGAAGGAGCCGTGTCCCCGTCCAAGCCCTGACACGTGATGGGGCCGGGGAGCGCCGATGGCTCCAGCGGGACAGGGCGGAGGTGTCGAGAGAGAGAACGCACAGCCAGGTTGGGGACTTGCACCAATTCTGCGCTCCTCCCCCGCCCCCCGTAACTTTTTTCAATAGGAAATGTACTAATTTTTCTGAGTTTCTTTTTCGTTGCCTTCTATATTTTGGGTTGTTTTTATTTTTTCCCCCTTTTAATTCCCTTGTGAGTATTTACCACTGCAAAGAGTCAAATTGAAAAATAGAGGTTGAGTTCAGCTCAGAAGTTAAATCCACTTGGGGGTTGGTTTTTTGTTTCCTAGTAGGGAAATGATGAGACGAGGTGTGAGCCGAGCAGTGCAGAGGCTGAACACAGATTCAAGGGGTCCTTCCAAAACCTGGAACAAAAAAAACCTCAAACCCCACTTTTTTCTTTTTCTTTCCTTTTTTTTCTTTTCTTTCTTTTCTTTTTTTTTTTTTTTTAATTTAATTTGAAATACTTCAAAACAACTTTCATTTGGAGCCAAAGCGAATGTGCCATCACTACTGATCTGCCAGCTGAGTGCAGCCATAGCACCTCCTATCTCTGTGTCTGTTTGTTTGTCTCTGCATTGCAAACAATTACCCTTATTCCTCTAACAGAGGCCAAGTGTCTGGAGAGTGCCCAGCCCATGGCCACTTTAGGAAGCAAACTTTTTCATTTACTTGTCATAAAAACAGGTTTTGATCTACTCTGGTTTTCACAAACACCTCTCTTTAAAACATAAACCCCCCTTTTATTAGCATCTGTACTTTTTTTTAATGTATTTTTGATTTCAGCTCAAATGTTGTGCTTTACTGAACACGCTGTCTCATGAAGAGTGGGTTCTTGATGGGCCACCCTCGGGCCCTGCACTCAGGTGCTGCAGGCTGGCTAAGTCCTTTCCTCATGATCTGCCTGAGCCACAGCAGGTCCCTGATGAACAGCACAGCAGATCAGAAACCTCAGCCATAAACGTTACTTTGCTTCAGCTTTCCCTGTGCCAGCTGCCTCTGTTTTTTTCTTCTGCAGCAGCAGCCCGTGGTCACTGGTCATCCCTGCTCTGTAAGGAGGCAGTAGATGGCCAACGAGGCACAGACCAGCTGCTGCATGCCTTTGCTCAGTGGGGCTGGCTGTGGAGGGAGGGGAACTGCTCCCTGAAACCACCAGGGACTCACAGCAGTTATTTCCACCATGGTCCCTCACCCAGGTTTTGGGACCTGCCACCCTGCCTCCTTTTTTGTTTGCTCCCATGGGGTGAGAGTGAAAACAGAGGCTTTCATTGCTGTGTGGTCCCTTTGTGGCTGCCATAGCTTGGAGAGTCACACAGGGAACTTGGAAGCGGAGGAGTTTCTCCATGGGTGCTTCTGCTTGGTGGTTGTCTCATGTGGCCCTTGCTCCCTGGACACTGATCCATGGCTGGTTTATTCTTCTCACTGCCAGCAAAGGTGCCCTTGGTCCATCCTGTCTTGTGTCACTGTCTCAGAAGATTGGGTCAGTGATCTCACTAACCCTCCTCAGCAGGTCAGCCCTAAGAGATTTAAGAGATTCAGGGTAAAACACATCTCTGCTCAAGTTCATGGCAAAAGGAATTTCCCTGGATTCAGTTGTCAGGTCAGCCAGTGGCTTCCTGTGCAAAGCTGCTGGAGATTTCTTATCCCGGCTCCTTGGCTCCCTACCTATGGGGCAGCTTTGTGAGAGCTCACTTGGGCTTACAGTGGTGCTGTGGCCTCAGAAGAGTCCCAGATATCCAACAGCACTGCAAGAGGCACTGAAAGTCACTGTGTCTCCTCCAGGTGCCAGGGGTGTGACAAACCTCCCTTTCTAGCCATGCTGGCTGAAAAAGGCTCATCAAAGCAGTAACTGGAAACCGAACAAGCACAGAGGTTTGGCTTGGTTTTGTATTCAGAGCCTTTCCCTTGCAGGTGGCGTGTCAGATAAATGTGTGACTCTGGGCAGAACCCTGCTGTGCATCCACCCTTAGGCTGGATGCTCCTCTGGAGCTGGTGATCACCAAATGTGGCCAGAACTTCACTGACCCTTGTTCTTACTACTGCAGTTAAGTGTTCAATGAAAGCCTCTGAGGCAGTTTTCATCAAAAGTATATATTTATTTATAAAAAAGATTGGGGGAAAAATATATATACCAAAGACCTTCTCTGTAAAAGACAATTACTTGGAGGCTGAGTGTCCTAGACCCAAGTATGCCTGGCAATGCAGTCCATAGCTGTAGATGGCTGATCCAAATCTGATGCTGAATATCATGAGAATTTGGAATTAGAAGGTCAGCAAGGGATTTTTCCACTGAAAACTAAGAGACATTAACCGCATGTCTCATACAGGTTTCTGTTAGACATCTACAGCCAGCTCCCTTTGGTGGGTTTAAAATTCAACCCAGAGAATAAAAAAATACATTTTTTTTTGACTCTAGGCCTTCAATTACTTCACTGTTTGAGTCCATCTCCATACAAAAGACACATGGCCAGACCCCTGTCCAGTGTAAAGCACCAGTGACATGCCCACACTCCAAATCCTCTTGATTCCTCTTCTTGTACCTCCTTGGTTTAAGGATACCAGATACGATACCAGAGGTTCACCAGAATTTTCAGTTAAACTAAATCAGCAATTTAAGTGAATGTGAGGCTCCTCATTCTGCTCATGCTCACTTCTGGTCTCACAGTCTGTGGGCAGCTGCTGGGATGTGGTTCCTTTGGGAACAGTGACCCAGGCAGCAGGACAGCTCCTCAATGCTGAGCCTGGCTTTGAAATGAATGCCAAAATAAACAGATGTTTTCCTTTGAGATGATTTTGTATCAGGGTCTCCTGTCAGGTTTGCTTCTATCAGATGCTTCATGTCAAGGTATATCTTGTGAGCATTTTAGCTTCAATCTCCACTTTGTCATCATCTGTTTGAGCACTATAGGTCAGCAAATCAAATCAACCAAAACAAATCATTCAAATTCTCCTTTGGATGGAACTTTTTGATTCCTTCTGGCAGACTGGAGACTCCTTCAAGTCTGAAACATGGTAAAACTACAAAACCAAACTGTACCAGAAAAAAAAAAGCCCTCTTCAATCTCTTCCTGTAAGCGTATTTTGACATGATTTCTGCTGCTCATTTTCGGTTCTTTTCTGTTTTAGATTTTATATTCAACTGATTAGCACCTTTATTTGCTTTTAATATTGTGTTAGATTCTGAAACACTAACATAACCCCTGAATTTTTCTTTTTCACAGATATATCTCATAATATGGAGAAGAGTAGTTTCCAGGATAAGGCAAATTTCTCCAGCAGCAGCACTGCCCATGGCTTATCTCCCACCATGATGATGATTGGTCATGGAAAAGGAGGTATAAAACAGCCACTGCTATGTCCTAAACCATGCCAGGTGCTTGAGACAATTTCACCACGGAGTATCAGTGAAAAACCCTTTTATTTCAAGTTTCTGCAATTAAGGCACCTGTGAATGCTGTTAGAGATTATGATATTCCAGAACGATTGCCAGGGGCTCCAGCTCTTAATGGCACTTCTGACAGGGAATATGTGAGTAAGAGGAAATACACATGCCAGTTACTGGCAGAAAGAAAATGCACAACGTTTGCATTCAGAAGAAAGCATTCATGGTTAGCCTTCTGTGTAAGAGTAACAGCAGCAAAAACTTTTCTGGACTTGATGCAGATGGTGAATAATAAGACTTTTTCATTTTGAGGATTAACAGCTGCTACAAAAACTAGTAATTCTCACTACTCAGTGGCTGCCTTATAACTATATGGGCAAGTTGTGCACACATATGGCTGGTCTGAGAGCCTAGAAATATTCA
Organism: Certhia americana; assembly: GCA_018697195.1. Taxonomy (NCBI): domain Eukaryota; kingdom Metazoa; phylum Chordata; class Aves; order Passeriformes; family Certhiidae; genus Certhia; species Certhia americana. The sequence goes on along the minus strand of CM031867.1, from coordinate 12,467,282 downwards.
TTGCAAATGAGACAGCAGGCTATGCATATGACCTTGTTTTCTTAAAAAAGTAATTTCTGTAAAATCAAGAGCAAACTCTTGCTCTTAAAGTAATTTTCAAATTTCTGATTTTTAAATTTTTTAAAATATGATTCATCAGGTGAGTTTAGAGTTCCCCAGCTGGGATATGGCAGGAAAGCTAAATGCTTTGAGGTATGGTTCCACGGCAGCCTAAATTAGCTAAGATCAGCACCATGTGTCATTCCCAAAAGCAAAACTGTCAGAGAGGTAATTGCTTCAGTTTGGGAAGAGCACTGCTACTACTGGAAGGGAGAGGGTAGGGTGTGGAGCAGGATGGAGCACATGAAACTGCAATGGCACTGATATAAAACGGTTTAATAAAAGGTGATGGAGCCACAGTCTTTGCAGAGATGGTGCCTGAAGGAAGTCCTGCTTCCTTGGAAGATAGGAAGATGGAAGATGGATTCAGATTCAAGATGGAAGCAGATTCACCCACACCCTGAAAACCTTCTCCCCAAACTTAGCCCCCATTCCTTTCCTGGCTCTGTATGTAATCTTGGGCATTCAAATCTGCAGAAAACATGTCATGTTTTTCTGGCTTACATAAAGGATGTGATACTCATCTGAGGCATGTGGATCCCAGCTGGCTCAAAGCAGGCCATGTAAATCCTGCCCATCCAGGTCTCCAGGGACTGATGCTCAGGTGTTCCAGCAGAAGGTATGGGAACATCTCCAGCCCCAGGAGCTTGGATCTGAGCCCACACCTGAATCTGAGGCTATGTTCCTCCTTACTGAATTAAATCTTTGACTCCAGGGAAGGAGTAAGATGTGAGTTGTGCTTTAAAAGGCCATCAGTCCCTGGCACAAAGCTGTTCCTACCATGACTGCTAGCAGCCCGATATTTCCATGTGCACACAGACTTTGTGTGTGGCAAGAGTCCCCTTCTGCATCTGAAAACATTTCCACAGCCCACTGGCTATTCCCACAGATGGGAAGGGTAAAAAGGTTAGAATTAATGGAAAAGTACTAGTAAAAACCTATCAGAAAAGCACTGGGAATATGTCAAAGGTAATTGAGCTGCTGTTGTGCTTTACAGAATCCATGTCATGCCAGACGTTCTTTGCTTTGTGCCTTGTAATGGCAAAAGTGCAGCTGCTCTGTTGCAGTCTGCATCAGCCATACCAGGAGACACTCAGCTTCTCCCATGGGAACTGAAAGCTGGAGTCAGCCCTGGGGGTTGGGAGATTTGTCTCTGAAACATTTTTACCCAAAAAATCAGTGCAGGTAGATCCAGACATGGTGGCAGCTGATGCTCGATTGTCACACAGTGACAGCAGTGCCAGGGAAAGGCTCTCTGTAAATCCTGACACCTTTGGGACAGCAGGGTGAGCTGTCCCCTCCAGGGGCCCAGTAGGCTGAGGGTGGGTGGTTAGGAGGCAAGTGAAGGCATGAGCAGCCAGCTGGGTCTGGTGATTGCTCAGCTCTGTGGTCTGAGGATGGCATTTGATGCTGCAATGCTCCTGAGGGCAGCAGTGCCAATCCACGCTCCACAGGTAACTCACTGATGAGGAGACTCTTTTCCTTCCAGCACTGTGTTTTGCCTTCCATAGCTGCAGGCTCCTTCAGGCTGGCAGGCAAGAGCTAATCAACATATCACTGTCTAGTATAGGTTAGAAAATGCTGACAATTCTTGTCTGAATTTGAGTTTGTCTATATTGTTTGTTCAGTGCCTGCCATTTTTTGTACAGCAGCAATCTTTTGCCCTGTGGAAGATTATGGCTGCCCCAGGTAGAAGGAAAGCCATCAGGTGGTGAGAGCTGGGAAGGAGCTATAATAGGGAAGGGTAGAACAGATACTCTTGCCATGGATGTTCTTCGTTCTTCAGAGAAAGAAGGAAAATAACGTAAAATTGACTTTTCCTTACTTTCTCCTTTGTCTTTACTTGATGTCATGGCTGAGGGGAAAAATGTTTTCAATAGAAAAATATATTGCAGCTCTCCAGGTGATGGCCCTGGACACAGCCTGAAAATCAGTGTCTTCCCAGAGAAATTCTATGAGAAGCTTTGCTTGCTTTCCTCCTCTCCCTCATTCTCCCCCTAGGGCTCTCTGTCTGGCTGCTTCCCTGTCACAGTCCTGAAGGAAGTCACCTTCCCTTCCCTCAGTCCTAAAGGAAGTCAGGGTGAAAGCCTCTCACCAGTTCACAGGAAGGTAGTGCTCTGTTTCTGGAAACAATGAAATAAGGAAAGTCAGAGGTCCATGCTGGCTTCTGCAAACACAGAACCTCTCCCTTGAGCATTTCCACCTAGATGGATTTCCTAGATGGAAACCTGTGGTGATATTCAGGGCTTTACATTCCCAGACAGTGGCAGCAGTTTCATACAGTAGCTAAAGCAGGAAAGCCCTTAGCAATGGCACTGTCCTTTGGGCTCTAGGAGCAGTCCTCACTGGAATGGATGCCCAAGAGCTCCTCAGCCAAACTGATGAGACCATTTTCTTCCAGGGCTGCGATCAGCCGCGCTATTGTGGCCTTCTTGCCCTCAGACTGGATGAACCTGAGGAGCATCTGATAGGCTTGTTCATAGAGTCCCTCTCGGTCGTACTCCAGCGCCAGGTTGTCAATGGCAGGGTCGCGCAGAGCCCGGCAGGATTTCTGCAGAGAGCGACCCACCTGCTTCCACTTCTTGGACACGGACTTGGCAAACTTCTGGTGGTCGTCTGGTGTGATTGTTCTGTTGTCTGAAAGGGGCAAAGGCCAGGTAAGACATAGAAGTTTCATGGCTGATGTGATACAGCTTGGGCTAGTTCAAGGTTTGGTGAATATTCTGTGGAGCATGGAGTCTGAGCTCCTTGCCTTGCTCAGCTGTTCCCTTACAGAAATCCTCCCACAACAACAAAGCATCTGGGCTTGCCCCTACCCTGCAAGCTTGGCAAGGCCTATTTTCCTTATTTCTTCCTCAGCACTGTCCTGTAATTTGCCAGAGCTTTTTTTTTTTTTTCTGGATGGACACACTCTTCATTTGTTTCAGCCTTTCAAAGGCAACTTGGTAAGGCCTTTCTGAAAAAGTCCCCTGTTCTCTACCTAAACATCCCCAAAACACTGAAATGCTGACAGGAACTTTCTCCTCAGCTGTTTAGCACTGGAGTCTGTACACAGCTTAAGCCAGCTCAGAAACAATCTAGCTTATCTCAAGCTGTGTGAGACTCTCTGAAAGCTCTCTTAGAGACAGACTCCAAAGCCAGCTGGTGAACTGAGGGAGCCTGGACAAATCAGTCCTGTCTGAAAGCAGGGCTGAGGGTGTCCATGGTAACTTCCCAGTCTGATCCAACCTACACTTTAACTCAACTCAACCAAGTGACATGAAAGAAGAGAAAAATACTCTATTTTCTTCCTTTCACTATTAATTTTAAAATATGAGGAATTTGGAAGGGACACAGACTCTGAAACATCTGTTTCTGTGCCACCCCAGAAAAGAAAATAGGTTGAGGCCTGACTGAAGCACCATGGCAATATCTTAGGACTACTGTAATTCCTTTCTTATGGGATGCTGTAAAATCCTTGGTTTATCTGAGGTAGAGCCAATATATAGTCACAATAATTCTCCCTCCTGGGCTGTGAGGCAGACCAAGGGCTCTGTTGGTCAGCTCTAGCTACTCACCAAACTGTTGTCCCTGAAAGATGAAGGTGAGTTGTGTGGAAAGGGAGCTGCCTGTAGGAGGATAAGGCCGAGATGGGGGCTTCAGAGATGAGTAGTCTTTTCCAGCCACATTGTTGTTGGTGCTCTGATGAAGCATCAGGCTCTTGAGGCATTCCTCCAGCTCTGTGATCTCCTCATCGGGCAGGCGGTCAGGCTGTAACACAAACAGCATCAGTGACTCCTGCCAGGGCCACCATCCTGCAAAGCTGTAGTTGCTGGTGTCAAGAGAGGAGCAATGATATATGAGCTGTCAACCAGACAAATGAGGTGGTCTAATGGAGCTCTGGCTGTAAATGTGTGAATTTGAACCTGTTATGTGATATGAAATAGACAATCTCTCCCCCTGGGTTTCTCACCTGCAGCAGTGAGTGCTTACAAGTTGCACAAAACTGCTACCAGCCCATGTTCATTTCCAGCAGTCCTCTGCAAGAATTAGGGTGCACTGCAGGCAGCAAGGCTTCTCCCAACTCCACATGAGGGCCAGACCTAAAGAACAGGGTGATCTGATCCAACAGCTCATGGCCACCCAAGCAGCTCCTGTTACCCACCTTCTCTCTCTCTCTTGCTGCCCCTCTGCTAACTTTTGTTGTTCCTGGGTCCTCACCAAACCAGTTTTTTTTCACCAGGCAAGATAAAATGAGTCTGACCTCCAAAAAGCAGGTAATGAGAAAGGAGTAAGGAAGGCACAGCACATGGAAAGAGTCAAATCTGGCAGTGCTGTGCCTCAGTCAGAGGTAAACACTAGTTTAGCTCACTTACAGCAGGTACCCAGCACTGCTCTCAGCTGCTGAAGGCTGTGCCCAAATGCCATCTTTCTGCCTTTTGCACTGTTAGTCAGGGGTGAGACTGAGTCACTTTTGGGGAGCTGAGAATAAGCCCATTTCTTTTGTCCAGTCAGCTAGGTAAGCACAGGGAGGGAGCAGCATGCCACAGTTCACAGGGTATGGGATATCACATATTGTTTGGTTTGGGGATGAAAGATTTAAGTTTCATTCTCTGTGCTTACAGAAAAGCAACTTGGCAAAACATGCTCTTGTGTCTAATATTCCTGAGTAGACAGTGAGTGCCTATCCTGAGATAGTTTCTCAGGACTATTTACAGGAACCAGAGCTAAAGTCCCAGATGGAAAAAAAAGAGGAGGGGAACAAGTCAGTGAGTTTAACTATGTCAAGTGCCTTGTAGTGAGATGACAAGTTCTGACTGTTCTTGCAAGCAGGATTAGAGTGCCAGTGCCAAAGTGTGCATTGAGCCAGATGTCAGATGAGAGAGACTTTGCCTTCAGAAGGGCAGCCTACTCCTGCTGGCAGCAGATGCTGTGTGTCCCCACTCTGACACAAGTTTTTGGTGTGATGTGCAGTGTTTGCACTCACTTCCATTGCCGATTTCCAGGTGCAGTTATCTTTGCCATTCTGGGAGGAGGTGGTGTGTGAGGCAAGAGAGGTGCAGAGCAGTGATGGTTCCCCCCAGGACTGCTCCTCTCTGCCTGCCTCACAGCTGCACTGAGGCACACTTGTGCTGTCAGCTGCACTGTCTAGAACTCCCTGTCTTAGTGGGGATAACAGCCATGCTAGCTGTTACACACAGAAGCCACAATGAGTTAGCAGGGTCTTTGCAGGCTGCTTTAGCCTGCCCTTCCAGAGGAGTGCACGGCTCTTTTCTGAGGAAGGGCAAAGCTATTTCTCCCCATTACAGTTAAGAGCTGAAGGACAGAGAAGTTTGTTAACCCAACATGCTGCATCAGAACAAGACTTGCACCACCTTTGCAAGCCCTGTGCCACCTTTGCTCATTGCTGTCCAGCCTCCCTCCCTCTCCTGCTCACCTTTTCTCTGTAGATGCACTCCAGGCAATGATCCTCATCCTTCAGCATCTTGTCAAGGTGCTCACTGCCAGCCTTCAGCTCCACTTCAAGAGGCATTGTGGTGGTGGCCAAGGAGAGCTGGAGGTGACTCTGGAGGGATTTCTGGAGCACTCCTTCCCGGTAACTCCGCAGGAACCGGCGGCAGTTCTCCCGCTTACAGAACTTGAGCTGGACTATCAGGTGTGGGTGGCTGCAGTGCACTTTGAGCATGTCCACACCATTCACGCTGCCAGTGGAGTCTGGCAGGGAGAAGGGAGCACAGTCACAACCCAGGCATGAGCCAGCCCACCCAGACCCATGCCCATCCACAACAAGACTGAAACGGAGGAGCTTTTGAATTCTCTTTGTGGTAAAGTCCTCTGGGATGGAAAAGTGTGTTAAACCAAGAGGAAAGGATTAAGTTCATGCTGCCCTGCCACCACTGATCTCCATGAAGTATGGTGTCCAACTGATGATGTATGGAACTACATCCCAGGTAATTATATCAACACTGCTTATTAGGGCAGGTTTTAAATTGGAGGTTCCATTTCCAGGCCATTGATGGTTATGACAAACTGGAAACACAGTAAAATTTTATAGATGGAAGCTCAGTTCAGCTCAGTGCTCAGTCAGCCTTCAGTCCTTGTGACTGGAGTTTTATGCAGTGATGAAGGTCCTGAAAAGAAACCCAGTATTTCCTCTTCAGCCTGTGCCTAGAGGTAACTTTCATCTCTCTGGGCTTTTAAAAGATCTCACAAACAGCAAATGACAGATCCAGCCACAGGGATTAAGCTGCTTGAGACTGGGCCTTGACTTGTTATTTTGTACAGAGAATTAATTCATGGTAAAATCTAAAGAAGGAGAAGCCAGGGATGTACCCTCTAACATTAGCGTAGAAAGAGCACGAGCAATGTGTGGGAAACAGAAGATGCCAGGACTTCATTCTTCCTTCTCCCAGCAGAATTTAATTTTTATTAGCTGTACTAAGTATCCTTGTCTCCACAGGATTTTATATGCTGCTGATGAGTTCTAAATATGTGTTTTTCTCTTTTTTTTGCAGCAGAAGTCTATTTGAGGCTGCTTTACTGCTCCCAGACCTGACTGAACCTCGTGGGCTGTATGGACGCACCAGTTCACACTGGCACTACATCAGGGGTTTCTAAACCACATGTCATGGCATGGAGGACAATCTTAAGGCAAGGCAGACTTGTGTGCTCCACATTAAGCAGGACAAGTGACCTTGCATTTAACAGGATAGCATCTAACAGTGGCTTTACATGTTTACTAAGTCCTGTTTGCATTTGGTCCAATTTGGACCAGATGTGTAACTGACACATTGGTTTAGGCACCTAGAAAAGACATTTTAATTAATTTCCTTCAAGCTTTGCTTTTTATGAGTGCTTATTAAACAAAATTTCCATATTAGGGCAATAGGGCTGGGGAGGGAAAGCTACACAAACATGGAAATCTTTATGAAGAGTGTACAAAACAGCTGTAAAGCCGCCTCAAAAGACAGGACTTTGCAAGCATTTCTGCATGAAACCTCAGACAGCTTAAGATTTCATGTCCTTTTCAGGTCTGAATAGGCATAGTAGGATTTCAGTTTTGTAAGCTGTTCTTTAAATGTGTGAGCAGATTCACTTTCCAGTGCCACAAAGCAGCCATAAATCAAGCCTAACTGGACAACTGTGTTAGGCTGCCTGCTTCCTGTTTCCTCTAGTTGGAATGAGCTGCAAGATGAGCAGGCCTGTATGGGATAAACTGACTTGGCATGATTTCCAGAAGAAACTACGGAATAGTTAGACAAGCCAAATCAAACAATAGAGTCTCAGCTGAGTGACAGGTAAAGAACACCATGAGAGTCTTTCTAGGTAAGTGTGATAAACTCTTCAAATCACTATTACCCTGCAGTGTGCTTGATGCAAGGGTGGATAGAGAAATATACAGTTTTATGGTTATTTGCATCTCAGTAATTTTTTTATGTAAAAAGGGTTACATACACCTCAAGCTAATGTAAGTGTGTCCGTTTATATCAGAATTTGAATTTGAATTATACTGGAATTTGAATAGAAATTAATTTATACTGGCTATCACTTGATTTAAAAAACAGCTTCTCAAAGCAGAAGTCATGTTCCTGTGGTGGTATAAGGACAGCAATTAAATCTTCTTTCATAGCAATTGCTATCTTTTGCCCTCTTACATAAATGGTTTAAACAAACATTCATAAAGTTGGATAATTCGTAGGATGGTTCAAGTCAAAAGCCCAGGCAGTGTCTAGCCAAACTCCCCATACAAAGCAGGGTCAGCTCTGAGGTCAGAACCAGTTGCTCAGGCTTTATCCAGTCCTGTTTTGAAAGCCCTTGAGGATAGAGAATATACAGTCTGGGCCACTGCCTGACTGTCTTAATGGAGAAAACATCTGTCCTTCTATCTGGTGTCTACCTCTCATTTCAACTTGTGCCTGTTGCCTCTCATTCCCCATGCACCACTAGGAACAGTGTGGCTCCATCTCTTCCTCTCATTGGTATCAGCAGGCTGTTGGTAGGTCCTCTGAAACCTTCTCTTCCCCAGGCTCAACAGGTCCAGTTCCCTCAGCCTCTCCTCACAGGAAAAGTACTCCAGCTCTCAACCATCTTGGTGAACCTCTGCTGAGCTTGCTCCACTTTATTGCCTTTCCCAAACAAAGTGAGCATGAGCCTTTCTTACCCATGAGGGTAAGATTAAAGAAGGGCATTGCAGTGCACACCAAGATACCAGGGGATGGGTACCTGCTAATGCCAGCTTCAGGGCCTTGAACACACAAGGCTTCTTCTGGGAGCTCTCGTAGAGGGCTGGCAGAGCGATGGCCTTGCAGGTCGATTGAAGGAAGAGATAAGCGCTGCCAGTCCAAGGAGTGGAGCTGCCTGCCATCTTCAGCACCCTACAAAATCACACAGGCAAGCTCAGACAATAAGGGAAATGGCCTGATGCCAGGGGAGTGCTGCAACACAAGCATGGCAGACTTGTGGAGATTTATTTCTTAGAGGAGTGTGGATGTTGCTAAAGCAAGTGTAACCTTTGAGGGGTCTGATGTTACTCCCTAAAGCACACTGCAGTGGGACATGGTATCCCAAAGACAGCAGCTCACGAAGCTTTCCTTTCATTTTCCACTGGAATCCATTCATTTTATAGTCCAAAGATATTCTGAGAGTGTCAGTCCCTGTGCCTCTGACTGACTAGCCAAGCTGGCAAAATGTGAAATGACTGAAGTGCTCCAAGGACCACCCAGCAGTCCCGACTCTGGCATGCTCCCATGGACTAAAGCCCTATTTCAACCAGAGACATTCTTCTTAAGGTCCTGGTCCCCTGGTTGTTCACAGGCCCCAGAGCTCTTTTAATGGGACACTACACAGATTACAAGGGTAATCGTTTTCAATTAAAAGAGGGTAGATTTAGATTAGATATCAGGAACAAATTTTTTACAGTGAGGGTGGTGAGGCACTGGCACAGAGAGGTGGTGGATGCCCCATCTCTTACAATATTCAAGGCCAGTTTGGTCTGGGGTCTGAGACCTGACCGAGTTGAAGATGTCCCTGGTCACCACAGAGGATTTGAACCAGATGGCCTTGGAGAAGTCCCTTTCAACCCAAACTATTTGGTGATTCCGTGACTCAGGGGTACCCTTCTGTTTTGTTTATACCCTTTGTTCTTATGCCTCTGCATTGTTAACCCAGCGGGTGAATCTTCCCGTCCAGTGAGCACTGCCCCATCCCAGTCCCCGCTCCGCGGTCAAACCGCTGTGGGATCCTTTTAAAAACCAGCCTTTTAAAAAACGGTAAATTACAATTGTGATCGTGATTATTGCCTTTTCCCTGACTTCTGCAGGCGACAGGCCGCTGCCGCTCAATTCCCGCCACAGCCTCGCTGGGAGGGGCTGCTCCTGAAGGAAAAGCGCTGGAGCTGCGCCAGCCCCGTCCCGCCGCGCTGTGCCGCCCGCGGGGCCGGCGGCTGCCCCCGCTGCCGGGTGTCCGCTCGGTGTGTGCCCGGGTGTCCGCTCGGTGTGTGCCCGGGTGTCCCCCCCAGCCCGGCTCCGCGGGCCCGGAGCGCGGCCCCTCCATCCCGGCCCGGCCCTGCACTGTCCCGGTGGGACCGCCCGGCCCCGGCCCCGCTCCCCCGGCCCCCTGCCCGCGGCAGCCCCGGCCAGCGGCCCCGGGCGGCGTTACCTTCTCACCGCCGGCCTCGGCCCCGACACTTCCGCCCCGGCAAGGCACCGCGCTGCGGGCGGGGAAACGGGAAAGCGAAAATAATCCCAACAGCCTCTGGAATGGCCGGCGGCATCGCACTTGCCTTTAATCCCTTCTGGTTTTCCCGGCCTTACCGAGCCGGTGCCGGCCCCGAGGCCTGGGCGGGGCAGCGGCTGCTGCGGGGGAGTCCCGGCCGGGGCTCGTCGGGCACCTCCAGGTGTCCCCGCCGCAAGGGACACCCCACCCAGCTCGGTGGCTTGGTGTCTCATCTAGGGGAGGATCTGACACCTGTCAGAAATACTCTGCTCAGGCGGCTCCAGAGCTGCCCGAGGGCTGGGATGTGTATCCCTGGGCCATTAGGGATGGAGGCGAGTGCGGTGGCTTGAAGCCCCTGCATCGCTTGTGGCTGGTGGGTCCCGGCTGGCACTTATCCGGTTTTCCCCGTGGTGCTGCTAATGAGAACTTGGATAAATAGAGAGAATGAAGCAGCCTTTCCTGAGTCCACGAGAGGTTTTGTGCCAATCCAAGCATGATTTGGGTCTCCATTACTCAGCCTCAGGTAGCAGCCTCCTGCCCGGGCTGCATCTGCCCTGCATGGGTGCCCTGTGAGCTGAAGGGTAACAGCAGCTCCCTTGTTTGTCCCCAGCTGGTGAAAAGCTGGCACGGGCCTGGGGCCAGATTTTGGGCTCACGTGCAAGCTGCAGTCACTCTGGCTTGGCAGTGGTTTGGGCAAACTGGGGGACTGAACTTCAAGAAAAAAAAGCAGGAAGCATTTACAAGACTAAAAATACCTATATATCTGATGCTATTTTACAGCAACAGTATTTTAACAATATAAACTTAAATTTGTTTGCAAAAGGGAAGATGTGATTCAAATAGCTCTGTAAAGGGGTTAATCTGGATCTCCTGGGTGCTGTGGGTCACAGGGTCAGATCTAAGGGGGCAGGCAGTGCCCACAAACCCCTCCAGGGTCAGCAGGCCTCATGGTGCCAATGCTTCTGGAAAAAAAAGCATTTACTTGCTAACAGTTTAAGCAAGAGAGTTCATACATTTAAGGTCTGATGGGGCTAAATGAACCTGGACATCCCAACATTCCATTACAAAAACCAAACCTGAAGCATTGCTGTCTTCCAGAACCAGGTGGGAACCACAGGGTGATTACTGTGGGGAGCATCAGTCACCCATGTCCTGGAAATGTTTTCTCCTTGAAGCCAATCTGCCTGCTGTATACGTTGGGGGTAAAAAAAAGAATGGGCAGCTGAGCCCCAAGTTTCTCCTCTGCTGACCCTTGCTGAGTGTGTGCCTTCTGGGAGCATCCCATGGGGTGAAATCAAAGTGCTTGATGAGCACTTGAAGTTTCGTCTTCTTGTTTCCCACTTGGGAGGTAAAGATGGCAGGGAGGGAGAGGGTGTGGCTCAGTGGGGCTCAGCTGGCACAAAATTGGGATGTCAGTGTTCAGTGGCAATTCTGCCTGGGGTCTGGGGCCAGGATAGGGCAGGCTGCCCTGAAGGCTAAAAGCATACTCTTACTCTCTGTGAGATTCAATATGACAATCCTTCTTAATAGCTCCAAAGGCTTTAAGGAAATCATAAAACGAAAGGAGCTGAACACATGAGATCTCATTTTGCCATAACATTTTGGCAGATGTGTGTTAGTATTAAAAGCAGCTAAAAGTAGAAAAGCAATGTCTGAGCTGTCAAGGTGGTTGTCAGAGAAAATGGCAAAAGATGCTGAGTTTCCAGGAAGGAAGCAGGACGGTGTCACTTGGCTGCTGTAGCCAGGCTGGGTGGGAAGGGGGTTGTCACTGATACGATGGTAGATAAGATAGCACAGCTGCTGTGCTGCTGCCACCTCACTCAAAGTAAGGAGTCACGCTTCAAAGCAGCACATTCTAGAAAAAATGTGCAGTTGTGTTCCCCTCTGCGTTATGCTTTTTGTGTTGCTGCTCCATACTTGCTTCAGGGGTTTCACCTCTGACCCTTCTTTGAGGCTCCCTTGTGCACAGGTTTTCATTTAAATGAAACCCCCACTGCTGTGGCTCTGGGACCTGGGACTTCCACAGTGAGAGGGCATGCCATGACATTCAGAGTGAGACTGTGAGACTTGGCCCACACTCCAGTGCTGGGAAAGGGAATGTTTGCTTTTAAAAACCTCTTGCTTGATTATGAGAGGGCTGAAAAAAACATGTCATGGTGGTAGTTTTGTTTGTACAGAAATCAAGAAGAGAGGTACAACACATTTTGGAAGAAGGAAATGGAAAATTAGGCAATGATCTGATGCTCTAAACCTTCTTCCCGGCACTTATTCTTCTGCATTATCGTTCACAGGAAAAATTGATTAAAATACACTTTTCCCTTATTGTGTCAGACATTTTAAGTGCAGTTTCTGCAAACTGGAGTCAAAGTCAAGACAGGTTTTATTCCAAACTGCAAACTCTGATCACAGGCAAGGACCATTGTCATTAAACTGCTGGTTTCTACTCTAGGCCTTCTGTAGCACTATCAGTAAAAAATGGATATGTGAGGCTGTTTTCTGTGCAGAGCTTCTGCTTGCAAAGAGGTTTTTCCCCCACAGTTTGAGAAATCTGTCTCAGCTTTTTGAATACCAGTGCAGCAGTACTAGAAAATTCCCTTGCACTTTTATTACTAAGAGTAGCAAAACCTCACTGTAGGAAAAAAGACCTTTTTTTTCCCGAAAAAGCTTTGATCTGACATTTTTAACTCTTGAAAAGTATCACTCAACTTCTTAGCTGAGTGCAAAAAAACTGTGAAACAACTGACCAACAGATTTTCATAATTTTTTAAGTTCAAAATATGGTGAAATTTCAAGTTTGATTTTTTTTAATCTCCTCTGTTGTCCAGTTTGATTTGTTAGTTAAATCCTAATGTGTGTCTCTGTCCCTTTTTCGTTGCTATTGTTTTATTTTTCTCAACACGGACTCTTGAGAATTAATTGTTTAAACCTGACTGAATTGACAAAATGTCTGCTGCAGTGCCAGAACTGTGGCATTACATCCCAGAAGAAATCCTAGTCCGAATATTGTATTATCTTTCTCTTTGAGATGGACACAGAGTCTTCCAGGTATGCAGACAAGGGGCTGCAGCTGTTCCTTCCAGCTCTGTTTGGCACTTCACAGAGTCAGGTAAGAGGAATGGGATCCTTTGTCCAAGCAGCTTTGCAGGAATAACCTGGTCGTTGTTTCCAGTGCATGTCAAACATGTACTCCACTCTGCTATGGCACTATTGACCTTGTGACTTCTCTGTGTGATGATGGTGTTTGGCATGACCAGCACCTGCTTATGTAAAATTTGTGTTACTTGATGGGTTTTGTCAGTCACTAATGGTGATTGGGTTTTAGGGAAAATACCACATTCTTAGGTACACTGTTCTAAGCTGCCCTTTGAAAATGCCAAGAAAAAATTAATGTGTTGTTATCCTTATCATGACTCTTACTTATCTTGTCTCTTCTCACCTCCTGACTGTCCTTAAAGGACTTTGTAGGTATCAGGTGAGAACTCTGTTTCATTTTTTTAGCAGGAATTTTGCTAAGGACCTCAGGAAAATTTAATGTTGATTTTATATTTTATTATGTTATTTAGAGTGCAGTTTCTGAGTTGAAATGATGCTGGCATTAAGCCACACATATATTCAGAGCTATCTAAACCTTTTATATTAATGATAAAACCATATTGTCTGATAGATTCTATATGTAGCTGTTTTTAGCATCCTCTTTTCTCATGCAAGAACTAAATAATTTCTGTTGACAAATAACATAGTAGCTAAACATGCTTACAATTTTGACTTTTCAAAGTCTTGCTGAAGATGTACAGCCCTGAGTCAGGCCAGCTCTCATTTGTCTGTGCCAGTCAAAGTTTAGGACAAGAAAATTCCAAAATAACAGCTCAGGTGCCTTCACAAACCTGGGATTTCTGTTCCTGGGTGTCTCACAGACTCTGGGCAGGTGGGTTTGCTCTGGTGACTTGCTCACCTCCCAGCATAAGGTGGGCAGCACGTGTTCCCTTTGCATGACGCTGCGTATTTATTCACAGCTCTGCGAGATCGGCTGCAGTGCATTTTCATTCTGTGTATTGTTCTCTGGGGCTGGTGATGCCATCCCATTGTGCTGAGTTTTTAAGAGTGTGAGCAGCACTGCTGATGTGACTCCCTGGACGCCTACTTTCCACTGGCCTGGGATAAAATTGGGTGGCTCACTCTCTGTGGGACGCAGGCGCGCCCAGGGCAATGGGGTCAGTTTAGCTGGGACACTGCAAAGCTATGCAGGATTCACCCAGCTCTCTGGTGATGGATGGATACTCCAGCAATGTCCCAGCCTTCCTAACAAAACTCTGGACGCTGGTGGAAGACCCTGAAACGAACCATCTCATCTGCTGGAGTTCTGTAAGTACAGCAGATACTGGGTGTCACTAATGCCTGCAGCAACAGGGAGAATCCAGGCATGAGGCCCAAGAACTGCATAGCACAGGAGCTGCCCTTTGCTTGGCAGGTGCTGCCCAGTAACTGTCAGAGTGCAAAAAACCAGGATTCAAGTACTGGCACTTTTGGATATACTTGATATTATTGATCTGAAATATTGTGGCTTTTCTGTTTCAGAGGGGAAACTGTTTTGTGGGTGTTTTAATTATAATATTTACACATTTCACTTGAAACATCCTAAAAAACATCTAATGTTCTAATTCTAAGAATTCCACATGCTTTGAGAGAAATGTTTTTCACCTTGCTTGAATCTGCAGCTCCCTAACATTTTCTAGGAAATATGCAAACCCCTTTAAAAGTGTCACTGCTTTTTGGTATTATCTCATGTGTGTTTCTTAGCAGCCTCTCTCAAATGTTGAGGTAGAAGGCAGCAGATAAACAGCACTCAGAACTCAGACTCAAACCTATAATTTAAACAGATCTCAAACTGGCACCCTAAATCGTTTTGGAAGAGCTTTACTTGATTTTTCAGTGAGTCTGTGTGATGATCATGGTGATATGGATATATATTGTCTGTACAGTTTCATAGGGATAGATTCCTTTGCTTTGGCTTCTTATTTGTCAAAGAGGCATTAATATACTAAGTGCAATCACAGAAATAAAATTATTTGTCCCCTTTATACAAGACTTTGATACCACATTGTTTTTTTGACCTAAGACTTGCTGCAAATAACATGATTTGTTTTCAGCAGGGAGTTGTTAAATAAGCTGTGTGCATAAACTTGTTCTCCAAAATCAAGAATCTATAACATAAGCAAATTTAAAACGGGGGTGTTAAAAAAAAAGTCTAAAGCAGCCTTTCTTATACATACTATGTGTCCAGTAGAGTTTTCATTCAAAACCTGAGACAGGATTTGTGCTGCATTGATATCTGTGACCATGGTTGTTTGATGCTGGTATTACATAGCCATACCTCTGAGAACCACCAAGTTTTGATGTTGTGTGTTTTAAATAAGGATTTAAAGCTAGGAATGATTTCCTAATCTGTGTAAACAGTTCCCTCTCTGTTACAATTGGAACACTGTTATTTTGACTGACCACCACCATGCTCTGCTTTCCTGCAAACTAACATAGGCTTGCAACTATATCCTTAGTGGTTTTGGTAAAGCTTTTAGGTGTCTAATTTTCCTGCTGTTGCAGGTATCCATGTTTCTTATATTCTTCAGCTTCTATACATTGATGATGTCGGAGTTGAGAGATTGTGTGCATACCTAAGATTTCTGGATGTAATCAGTATTTCTAGAAAATAGGACCCATAAGGATCTGTGAACTGTTTCTTAGCATGAAGATGGAGAGAAAATGCAGTAATGGTTTGTACATACACTAAAGTCTGTTGTAAAGTGGAAAAGAAAAGTCTGCTCTCAGTGTCTGTGGTAGATTGGGCAAGAAATAATTCAATTATTTTTTTTAATAAAAGGTGCAGTAAGGGAGAACTGGCAAATTCCTGGACTAGCACTTGTCAGAGCACAACATGTCTGTCCTGTTGGTTCTGTCAAAAGCAGTTTAGACAAGCATCTGCCACAACTGTCCAGCTGCAGATTGGGCAGAGAAAACTTCCAGAGTTTCTCTGAGCTTGTGCTCCCGTGGTGTCAAACAGCCAAGGCACAGCTGCAGTGTGGGAACAAACTGATACTGCACAGTTCATTGGTGAATACACAATAACCCCAAAGTCTCTTGTGTCTGTAGGAACCTTTCTGAGTGTAACAGCTTCCGAGAACATTGTGACCCTGAATTCAAAGGAATGACCTCTCATGAGAGGCCATAAAGAGTTGTTGAGGTATACAAAACTCTTGTGCTTCTCATTTTCCATCAGTGGGTCCAGCCTGGGACACACAGCTGTATCCCAGAGTAAGGAGGCAGAAGCACAAGGGAAGCAGAATAAACCAGCTCTGTCCCCAGGGCAGTGTCTGCAGTGTTGGGAAACCCTGGTCCTTGCTGTGCTTTCTGCAAACTGTGAGAATAATTCCACCATGCAGATTGTCAGTGAATGTCTTAAGTGCTTGATGAGCCTTTGCTTCTGCTTCATGGGGTAAGGAATGATAGGAAAGACCCCAAAAAAGGTCAGAGAGCACTGTTAGGCACAGTCATGTTCAGTGTTTGCAGTGGTAAGCAAGGAGCAAGAAGTGTGGCTGACCCAAAGGCCGGTGTTTGTGGTGTTAATTGCTAGAGCTGCCAAATGAGCCTGAGCACAGAGGCAGCTGGCACCATTTGGTGCTGGAAATGTAGTGTAGGGCAGCAGGGTTTGCCAGCTGGCTGGTTTCTGGTGGCCAAGGGCAGGCTGCAGGCACACACCAGCCCCTCTTTTAGTCACTGAGCTATCTCATGGCCCTGATTGCATTCCCTGTTTTAGAGACTTCCAGACTTCCCTGAGTGAACCTGCAGACCCCTGATGGATGCGAGGTGGTACCACTGGTACCCTGCTACTGCACACAGAGCCTGAATACCGTCCTGTGTCACAAACCAGCCCCTGTGGAATACCCACCCAGGCTGACACACCTCTGACTGCTGGTAAAAGCACTGAACACAGCAGGAGGATGACTGTGGTGTGCTGGTCTCAGACCCCTCCCTGCCAACATGGTGCAGGCTCTGGTGTCTTCACTCTTGTCCCTTAAATCTCAGCTGAGGCAAGTCCCTAATATCTGCTGATGTCATTGCACTGGTGTAGCTGTCAGCAGGTAGAAGGCCAGGCAGGGAAAGCACATAGCCTGCAGCTTCTCTGCCAGCAATCCCAGGCAGTTTGCCTTGTTTGGCAGTCATGGATCTTTGCAATGCAACCCCAGAAATGGAAGATTTATCTGATTAACATGTGTGTTGCTAGCTTGGACTGCAAAGCATGACTGTCAACATTTTGTGGGTTGCCCTTGTGGCTGTTTACTATTAAAAATAATCAATAAAAGGTGCATAGAGCTTCTGGGCAAGTGTGGTATCTCCAGAGATGATTTGCTCCTTGCCTTGCTGTGTTTCTTGTGCCATGTCTCCAGGCAGCACTCCCTCCAGGCAGTGCTGTGCTCTGGAGCAGATGGATTTGGGTTAGATCTGAACAAGCAGGTTACAGTAGTAGGGGTTATAATGGCAATTCCCACTTTCAGGACCCTCTTAAGACTCAAGTCTTTCTGTGAAGTCCATGCAAGAGGGAATGATCACAGATTACCTATCAGCTATTTGGGCAGAAAAATCAGTGGTTTCTTTCTCACATCCAAGACTCTCAACTAAGCAGTGACAAAAAGTAGAAAAGGACCAAACCTGCAGCCTCAGAGGCCTGACTGCACCGGAACTGAAAGGAGCATATCTGTCATTGAGGGCTGTTGTCTTAGCTTCAAGGTGACAATTCAGAGAACAAGACTTCCCCTGCTTTAGGACTCCTCCTGGGCCCCTCTTGTGGTCGGGGAGGCTCCCCTGACTTTGCCCTTGTCCTTCTCTCCTTTGCAGAATGGCACCAGCTTCCATGTGTTCGACCAAGGCCGCTTTGCCAAAGAGGTGCTGCCCAAGTATTTCAAGCACAACAACATGGCCAGCTTTGTCCGGCAGCTGAACATGTGTAAGTGCAGCTCCCAGGGCCCCCCAGATGTGGGGGGTGACAGGAGGTGCCAGTGGCACAGGAGACATGGGAGAGAATTGTGCAGAGAAAAGTTTGGGGTCTCATGTATATGACTTGTGGCACTATTGATTTTGCCAAAGAGGATCTGCCTCTCAGATCCCAGAGTAGTGATCTCCTTGTGTTTACCTTAAATTCCAGCATGGGATTTCTGTTAGATTACATTTCAGGATGTGAGCTAAGAACTTTAATTTACCAAGTGTTATGCTTCTTTTGCATTGATTTGATAACCTATTATTATTCATTTTCCATTTTATTCTATATGGAGCTTTATCCAGCTGCCAGCTGTGACACCTCCCCCAGAATGTGCTGCTCTTGTGGGTCGCGTGCCCTGAGCTTATCCCTTTCACCAGCCATATCACTGAATGAGTAACAGACAGTTCTCCCTGCAAACCTTGCCTTGCTGATCAGACATTTTTACCACTTAAAGGAGGTTTAGGTATAATTTTCACCCACTTCAACAACATGCCTGTTCTGATGGTTCTTGGAATTTTTTCAATGAATAATTAAGTTCCTTAGTCAAGTTTTAACGTTGCTATTTCACTCTGTAGTAGCATTCTCATAAATTTTAGGCCAGTCCTTATATAGAGCTTAGAAATCTTTTCAGGACTTCAGAGAAGTACTCAAATCAGATTTCCAAATGTACGTGTGACACCTTTTTCCAAAAGTGACACCTTTTTCCAAAAGTGACACCTGTTGATCGTCTGTGCCTTTGAAAACCTTCTCCTGAATCCTTGTGGTTTGCAAATTGAGACAAGAATTCCCTAAGAGCTGGCATTGCAGCTCCTGGCAGACCAACGTGCCCATGGTGGAAAGGCTTCCATGGCATAGGCTGCAGCAGGGGTGGCCAGTGGGATGCACAGGGCTCTCCCTTGCCCTGGTTTCTTGTGGATGGCCCAAAAGCATGTCCAGGTGTGAGCACTGGCAGCTCAGAAAGTGTGGAGGGTGATCAGAAATGTCCTCAAGAGCGATGGGGGTGGGAGGTGGAGGGAGTGCTGGGTCCTGTCAGCCCATCAACCGTGTCCTGTCTGTGCAGATGGCTTCAGGAAGGTGGTGAACATCGAGCAGGGGGGGCTTGTCAAGCCTGAGCGGGACGACACTGAGTTCCAGCACCTCTGCTTCCTGCAGGGCCACGAGCACCTCCTAGAGCACATCAAGAGGAAGGTGAGGGGCACTTTGTGGGAGGGGGGAACAGGCACCTGCCAGGTCCTGCTCAGCATAACTCCAGCATCACCTTGGTCTTGTTCCTCTCCTCCCCACACATGCACCTGGGCTTGGGGTTCTTGGCTTGCAGGGCTTGGCTTGTATCAGTTTTGTCCGTGTTTTTCTGCTCTCTTGCTCTGTATCACAAGATGTTTGTGTAGTGCTGCAGGGCCAGGCTTGCTTCCCACCCCTCTGCCTTTGAATTGTTACTGCTTTCCTAGAGAAATATTACATAAGTCCTGCAGGATCCTCAACAGCCATCTCTTTTTCTTACACGAGAGACAACATACTCCTGCTCTCTGTTTTCTGTCTTTTAAACTGTTATTAATACCCCCAAAATGTTGTTCTCTTACTGAATTAACATAGCAACTTCTGAAAAGGGACTTGAGCAAAAGCCTTTTGGAAATCCAAGTGTAATATGTAATTTTGACGCATTACATTGGTCTCATCCCTGTAAAACATGAGGCTTGATTTTGTATCTCTGTAGTAGAAAGATTAAATTAATCTAGATCAATTCCTCCCTGATACTCAAAATATTTTTGTTTTCCCCCCAAGCTGATTTGAAATGGGTCCCCACTCTGACAGGGAATGTAATTCTGCCAGAAGACCTTCTGTATGAATAGATTTATCCTGCACTTTGCTCTATTTGGCTCTTGCAATAGTACCCTTAGGATAGTTCAGATCTTTGGCATGTGGCCTGTGCTGGTATTTCAGCTGGTGACAGTGCTGCACCTGAGCCACCACAATGACTCTCTCTGTCCATGGCCCTTCTTGCACAGATAAAACCTACCTTTGATTGTTTTCTCCTCAGGTGTCAGTTGTGAAAAGTGAGGAGACCAAGATGCGCCAGGAGGACCTCAGCAGGTTGCTATACGAGGTACAGATACTGAGAAGTCAGCAGGAGAACATGGAGTGTCAAGTGCAGGACATGAAGCAGTGAGTTGAATCCTACTCAGGCTGCTTCTTATGGGCATTTGCTTCTCTGCAGTGGTGCAGTGGGAATGGTTGAAAGGAGGAGCCTTGCACACTTCCCTCCCCAGGGAGCATGTGGAGCCAGGGACTTACCAGAGATCTGTTGAGACAGCAACATGTAGGATTTCTATGCACACCTGATCTACAAAATATGAATTAATCCTCAGCCCCTCTGTCTCATTTGTTTTCCCTTCACAGATGAGGAAAGGAAAGCACAGGGAAGGTCAGACATGAAATAAGTGCATAACCTGGGGACTTAGATCAGATGGTGGAAATGTTCATAAAGATGTAACTCTCTCACACATGCAAGGAGTCCTTGGCAGAAATGTGGTGGAGTCCACTCCAGCTATTAAGAATGACCTTTCTGCCATCATTCACCTCCAAAATTTATGACTGGCCTAAAAATATAGTATGTCATAATATATAACATAAGAACTTCTGTATCATTTAGTCCATGGACTCATTTCCCTGAGACTGTGTCATCTGACATGGCCAGAATTGTTGGGTAAGAGCAAACCAAGCTGATGCAATGCTTCCTGCATGTGGCTGCCTGAACTCCAGCTATCTGAGACTGGGATTTTCTCACTCAGACATGGTTGCTAAAAGATTAGGAAGTGGGTATGGTTTTATAAAACATGTACTTGGAGAGGTTTTTATTTGCCTTCAGAACTTTAATCTTTACAGAGAGCTTCGTTTAAAAATACTTGAATAATCAAATAGACCCAACCCCTTTCTTTTCTAATGAGAGCTGATATTCATATAATACCACCAGATGACACTGTCATTCTGGGCCGTGAGAGAACACTGCATACTGGGAAACTGCATTCCAGCCCAACACCTTATGGGCAATGGATGCATATTTTTATCCTACATCAATTTTTAATGACTCCCACTCTTAGCACATGCTTGAGTTTGCACTGTGAAACCCAGATACAGTAGCAATGAGTTTCTGGGCTTGCATTTGACTGAATTTTTAAGGAGTTCCGGTATTAATGATTTGGCCTTGATTTTAATTTATTCTCCCTTTTGACTTGCTTGCTCCCTCTGTCTATCTGGCAAAATTGCATTCAATTGATGAAAAGAATATGATTTTTATAAACTAAGAAAGAGGAGAAATCCCAAGCTTAATCCATGTTAAGAAATTTACACTGGTGAAGAACAATTAGGACATAACTCCAGTGCAAGCTTAGTCAGACTAAGGAATGCTGCTTTGCTGAAAACCCTGTAGGTATCAGTACACAAATTTCACTGCAGAGATTCTTGCTGTACAAGCTGTTCTACTGTGCTCTTCTGATCTCTGGACCTTACCTTCCTAATTCTAGCATCCATCCACACTAGAAAGACTAAAAAGCAAAAGGATCTCTCAGTTTCACCTGTGTGATAGGTTTTGCTGGCCTGACCATTTAGACCTATCCATATACTCTAGAGATAAATTGACTGGCAAAACCTTGTGCAGCATGGACTTGGCTGGCATTCAGACTTGAAGGCAGCATAGTAAATAAATTCTGCATCTCTCCATCCCACCTAGTGAGGCTGCCTGTTAGAGGGAGCCTGTAAGCTCCCCTCTGTGCTGCTTCATTTACAGACAGAAAATAAATTTTCTTGATGCAAGCTGGACACAGGTCTGTGTTGGGTTAAATCAGTGGCTTCCACTAATAAAATCATTACAGTCCTCCTAGCTCTGAGATGCAGGAGAATCTTTTTATCTGCTCCAGTCATTACATGCATTTGAACCACCACTTGTATGAGTTTTGAGCAGGTAGAATACACAGGGTCTCTGTTCACAGGGTCTTGTCTTTGGGAGCACCGGTGCAGTTGTGGAGAGGTTGGGCTTTCTTGGCTCCCATGGAAGGACAGTCTGGGTGATCCAAATAACTCACAGTCACAAATCAAGCCTTGCTGATTTTCTGAGTCTGGCCCAAATGTTTCACAAAAACATGTGTCCGTCCTCTTGTTACTTTCACCTATGAATGTTAGTTTCTCTTTAATTATTTTTCCTCCTTGCTCTGGTCTATAGTTCTTTTGAGGTCAAGGAAGAAAAAGGAAGGCAATTGTGTGACCTTGTTTGGGACACCTGAAAAGAGCCAAATACTGCAATACCCCGGAAGTGAGACAGACTTTGCACAGTTGAATCTACTGTGCATCATGGCAGCACCATGGGCTGTTGATGTTTCAGTTCTCATGGAAAATTTCTGTTTCACTTTCAGGCAAAACGAAGTTCTTTGGCGGGAAGTTGTTTCTCTCCGGCAGAACCACTCACAGCAACAGAAAGTCATCAACAAGGTAGTGGTCATGTGAACTCTAAACTCACTTGTGCTGCCTGGTCTGTGTCCTCTCTGATTTTCTTTCTTGTCCCACAGTCTCCACATTGTGATATAGCAGTGTAATTACTTTCCCTTTCTTTTCTGTTGTGTGATGCTTTTACGTGTCCTATGGAAACAGGTCATTAACAAAGCACAGACTGTGCCCTTAAGCAAAATTTTAATTTCCTTGCCAGTCCTTTCTGTGATGTTAGAAACCACTTTTCTGTTTACATCCCAAGCAAGAGAGCCAGCTCTCACTAACTGCCCTATGTTGGCTGTGTTCTGGTTGTACCAATGCCTTTGGGCTTCCCAAATCTTCCTCTTCCATTTGTTCACGAGAGGAACCCCACTCCTGCCAGCACCAGTGGGAAGTTACAAATGTCAGAATTGGCCACCCATTGTCCCACTGGGGGAATGTAACAGCAACTATTATATTTTCTGGTGTTACTGGTATAGTTGAGGAATTACTGTACAACCTTTTAGGCTGCAGAACCATCTCCCTTAAAATCTAGCATGACCAGTATAGAAAAGGCCTCTCCAGTGATTCCTGGATGGTGCTGACATGACTGAGCACGTCACATATCCCAGTCCCCATGTTCTGACCCTCACGTGGCAGCATGGAGTCATAGGACAGGGCAGAAATGCACGAGGCTATGAAGCCTTCCTCCAGCTCTGAGGCTGGACCAGCCACATGCTTCATTGTAGAGGCTTTTATGCAACTCTATTTTGTTATATTGAGCAATGAGTAAGAGCTAGCTGTGATATATAATAATAATGCTCTCTTTGTTTGGAGGTCAAAGCAGAGCATTAAGTTCAAGCTGACCTGGGAATATGTTGCTAAGTGATTCCTCTCCAAAGCTATTCTGCTCCCTTTTTAGTCTCCTGTTATATCAACACTGACATTCACAGAGCTGAAAAACTCAACTGAAAGAGCTCAGACCTCCATCTAGGTTCTCCATAGGGAGTTGCCTCTTTCACTTGCAAAGTCCTTGGCAGACTTTACAGCACCTTTTCTAAATGTCTCTGGAAACTTTAATGGATCCAGGTCTAACTCCAGGCCTAGAAATGTTTGCATGTGCACCTCACAGGTGTATTAGAACCAACTGAAGTTTTCGTGCATGAGGTGGAGAGAGAAAATGCTGAGCACATGCATCCAGGAACCTTTGCACAAAGCAGGGACTTGGCTGTGTCCCTTGAAAGCCAGGCAGGCTGTTTGAGTTCTTGGACAGCTCATTTCAGTTTCAGGCTCCAATGTCTCATGCAATTTGGCTCCTATATTCCATGGCCAATCTCCTATATTCTATTCTGCTCCCAGCTTTGGGGTGCTGTTGGGAGGGAGGAATGTGTGAGATAAGAATGGCTGCGAGGGCAGGGAGTGCTGAATCACTCTGCTGATTAACACCGGATTTTGATCTCTCCTGACAGCTGATTCAGTTTCTGTTTGGCCAGCTCCAATCAAGCCCCAGCAGCACTGGGATAAAGAGGAAGCTGTAAGTACCCGTGTGTGGTGCACACGCTCACGGGTGCATAATGCTGCCCCCTCACTAAAAGCACAAGCTCAGCTCGCCCAGGCAGGCAGTCACCGGACCAGGGCTCCATGGTGATGGGAAATGAATGGGCTGAAGTGCAGAGTCAGACCTGCTGACAGGCCCCATTCACTGCTCTTTAGAGAAGCACCGTGTCAGCTCGTGACCTTTATTTGGGGAACACAGCACGCAGTGGGACATGGGAGTGCTATCTATGGGGAGGCTAAAGGGCAGGACCCCACTGCTGGTCCTACAGGTTCCAGTTTTGCCACTTGTCATCAGCAGGAACAGGGCTGGGCTCAGCCAGCTGACAGACACCTTCAGTTTGACCCACAGTCACTGAATGTGGTGTGTATCCAGCACTGGCTTGGTGATGTTAGCCTGCAGGCCTTACAAAGAGAAAGGTGGGGAAAAATTTTGGCTGAGGGGATATCTTTAGATAGGCTCTTCAAGGAAAGTGAATAGAGTGGCTTGAATTAGGAAGCTTAGTGCCTTTCAGGAGAGCTGCTATGCCTTTCTTGCCCTGTAGTGCTTGTGATTTAAAGAAGGAGAAGAGGCTATCAAGTGGAGTTTTCTGAGGGCAGGGACCTGCCTCCAGTTCCCACCTTTATTAACTTGTGGCCTTGGACAACTTAGAAACTTCTCCATGCTGCAGAGAAAGGAGCCAGATCTCCCACAAATGGCTCAAAGGAGTAAATTTTCATTAAGTCAGTGTGCTTGTTCTTGACTGACTTCTCTTGTGAGGCAACACAGGATTGAATGAATGAGCCCATAATCTGTAGGATTAAGTCAGCAAGATATGTGCATCTCTGCCTACCCCCTCTGCTGAGCCTCTTGCAAGAGCTAAACACTGTAGATAATAAAGAAAAGGGCTCAAGGGGAGAATAGCAGCTGCTGAGTTGCTGAGGTTCATGACTGGGGAAACTTTCCTCCAGTAGAGTGGGCAAGCAGAGAAATGAGAAGCCAGATCTGCCCTCTAATTTTCATGGTCAGGGCTGTGTCCTCCCTGTTAAAGCCTTGCCACTCAAGAAATGCCACTGTTATTTGTAAAAAGGCAAATAATTAGTGAGAAACTGTGCTGAAAGGGCATAAGAACACAGAACTATCTGCACAGCAACTGTATTGACTTCCTTATGATGAGGGATCACACTTCACACAACCAACTGCAATTTCCAAGGTGATTTGAGTTCCTGCTTCCTTGGAAACACAAAGGTCCGTCTTCCAGAAATTTCAGCTCTTGTGTTTGTATCTTTCATGGTTGTGTTTTCCTGTCTCTCTTCTAAATGGTTGAAGGAAAGGATGGTGTGCAGCCTGGAGCTACTTGGTGCAGAGCAGAGTGCTGCCTGGGGGCTCTGGGTAGGTTTGGACAGGATGAGGATATCTGTATCCTTCCCTTCTCTGTTCAGTTAATGCTCTTTTTTAATGGTGACCTCCTCAAAAACTGTTGTTAGCCTTCCTTGCCCATAACACTGGGCAAGAGAGACTCTTACAGCTGAGGAAAGCCAGAGTACACAGGGCAGAAGAGCTCTTGGCTGAGAAATGGTTTGTGTGTGAGCAGCCAGGAGCCAGTCAGTACATGCTGGAAGACAAAACTGTTTCTCTTCACAGACCTCTGATGCTTGACAATGGGATCTCGGCTCCACCAGTGTCCAAATTCAGCCGGCATTTGTCTGCAGAGCCCCTCCACGACCCCTATTTCATACAGTCGGTGGGTTCAGCCCAGCCTCTGAGCTCTGGGATGGCTTTGGCCAGGGGGGGAAATATTTGAAGCAATAAGAGAGATTATGGAGTAAGTAATTGGGCAAGAGTTTGGCAGTGAAGAAGAACTGAGGTTTGCTAAGCTGGGTGACATTTAAAACTCCTTCCACTCTCCAGTTTCATGGATGCCTTCATGAGGGAGGCCATGGGCTTTGGTGGGGAAAGGCAGAACCTGCACACCAAACTCTTCATGTTGTTACCCCGGCCTGGTTCACCTCAAGGGAAGAGAAGAAGGAGTGAGTTCTAAAACTGGGATTTTTGTAGCCTCTGAGGGATCCTCCTCATCATCAGAGCAGACACCAAACACTTTTGTCATGCAGTTAAAATATGTGAGCTGGCATGAGAGGCTCGTATGGCCCTGTTGGGCTGTGTTGGATCTTTCCCTCCAGAGGAAGCTGAGAAGTCTAGGCAAAATGTCAGGCATGATAAAACCTCTTGGTTGCTGACACTTCACAGGGTTTATTTCACACCTGTACTTCTGTGAGGCTGGAGGAAAAGTGAGAGGAAATTATAATGTTGCATAGTAGGTAGAAGCTTTCTTGGTTTCTGTACAGGGGTACTCAAAGTCACAGTGAATAAACCCTAACCATCTCAGACAGGGCCTTGGACTTGTTTTGGGGTCAGAAGGATAAATCTATATGACTTCTACTTTCCTCTTAGCCATCGACAGAGCCTTCCTCTTGCTTGAACAGCCCTGCAATCACTGGAGGACCCATCATATCTGATGTTTCTGAAGCATCACCATCCAACATCATGAATATGCAATCCCCTCCTGAAAATGACAGGTAAACATATTTATGAATAAAAATAGGGAGAGTTGGGTGTAAACATGCTTATGCAACTCTTCTCAAGAGTTTTTTGTGGCTGTAATTCTACCAAAGTTTCTGTCTGATTCACAAATCTCTGTAGAAATACGGGATGGAATACTTTTTTCCAGTTTGCAAAGTGGGTCAGATTTTCAGAATTAGAGGGGGTAATAACAGCATAACTTTCAAAACAAAGTCAGTTTCATGCTGACAACTTTCACTCCCCTCTTTGAGAAATATTCCATGTTTCTTTATATTTTGTCCTCAAGACAGGGACTGTCTCAGACTTAATCAAATAATGAGATACTAACACTTGTTGGGTTTGTTGAGGGAGAGAAAGGAGGGTTTCCTTTTGGCTTTGGCAAAGAAGAAACAATCAAATTGTACATCTAACAGCTAATGAGAACAGAAAGGTTGCATCACAACAACTTCCGATGTTTGACAACTTTTCTGTGAAAAGGCCCCAGTAACTTAAGAACTGAATGCAGAGGTATTTTAATGCTTATCTCTTCCTGCCACAGACATGCAGTGTATTTAGGGCTAGCAGCAGAATAGCTAAAGCTATGTCAGTGGAAAGTAAGTAGACAGATGAATCATAGAAACAGTTTCTCAGGCTTAGAAGCAAGGCAGTTATATTCTAGAAATTGCCTGTAAATCTGTTGCATAATTGAAACCATAGCCATAAAATTAACTAGAAGCATGTAAAGAGCTTCAGATTTTAAAAAAACCCAAACATGGAAGCCATTTCTAAAGCAGAAAATCTTTAATATAACCTTCAAGTTAAGTTGCTTATACTACTAATTACTGAGTGCCATCTGGTGGCTTCTGATCTGTGCTGTGTCTGCACAACTTCAGCATCTGAGCCAGCCATGGCCTCAGTCAGTTCAGGTGTGGTACCTTCTAAATCAACTGTGCTTCTGGTGGGAATTTAGGCCCCATGAGATGAGAAGATGGTCTGGAAGGAATGTTGAGGAGAGCTCTGTAGTGTCACATACCATCCCTGTTATCTCCATGCTGTGCAGATTCACAGGGAGCTCTAAAGTCTCTTACAAGTAACACAGTGTAGGTTTTTACACACAAAATGCTTCTAAACAAAACTTTGTTGTCATTTGTCTGTCCGGAAATAATGTGGAGTGACTCTCCCATTGGAAAAGGCAAACCTCTGCCTCCAACAAAGGAAAACATCTGCCTATGACTGTTGGATCTCAACAGCTTCTATTTAAGTCCTACAGGGCCACAAGATCCTGACATTGGGATGTCATTGGGATCTCTAGAGTTCTTGTTGATCCAATTCTAACTCCTGCATGGGATGATCTTACTGATCCCATTCATATCTATAGGGTGGAGACTTTTCTTTTTCAGGGGAATCTCTCTAGCCCAGTGTCCCTTTAACCTGTCCCTAACACTCACCCAAGAAATGATCAGTGCATAGAAAATCTATTTTCCATGTTTGCGAAACAATTGAATGGGGCAAATTCATTATAAGCTGTGACTGATGAAGTGACTGCAGATATTCCAGCTGAGCATGTTTCTGGAGCTTACTAAAAAGAAAAAGAGGCAGCTGGCTTCTTTTGCCCATCTGAGGAAATGGAAAGACCTTCTGGGGCAGTTTGATGGGAAGTGGTAGCAATGCCTTGTGCTCCTGCCCTTCCCAGTAGTACAAGACCTTTGCAGAGCAGCTGTGTGCGGTGCTCAGCCTTGTCTCTGATGCAGGGAGAAGTGCCTCATGCTGATCAAGGAAGAGCCAGTGAGCCCTGGAGTGAAGGCCAGCGCGGAGCCTGAGGTGCCCCTGCCCGGCTGCCGGGCCTGCTCCGAGCCCCCGGTGCTGCCGGTGGCCATGGTTCAGTCTGTCCTGGAGGGCAAAGGCAGCTGTGGTGCAGCCCCACCAGGAACCTCCCAGCCACCCGAGAGGAGAGGCAGGAGGGCACTGCTGGACAGGTGAGGCGAGCCAGGGAGAGCTGTGTCCCTGCCTGCTCATGGCCCTCTCCTCTCATTCCCAGGGTGGGGAGGGAGAGTGACTTCAAGTAGCCAAGTGCAGCCTGGTGAGCCCCAGCCTGTACCTGTGGCACCTGCTGGAGAGCCCCTGAATCCCAGGGGACAGTTCACAGAGGCAGGGAGCATCACTTGCTTGAAGGACCCAGCAGAAGAAGAGCTGTCAGAGGATGTGCATCAGAGCTGTGAGAGCAGGAAGAGGTTTTTTGCATTGAGAGGGATTTGCCCAAGGTCCAAAGCTGGAGCCCAGACCAGCACCTGTGTCTGCAGGCCTGCACTAGACTGTTCTACACCCAGGGGACCAGCACTATGACATTAGGCTCAGCCACAGGGTGATCCCAGTGAGCCACTTCTGGCGCTGTGCTCTGATGCTGAAATCCCAACAGCACCATGTCATGGGGTCCAGCAGGCCTCACCAGCAGAAGGAAAGCATGGAGCAGCTGGGGGGATGATGTGGAACTTAACTGCAGTTCATTCTTGATAGCAACTGCAGCAGTGTAAGGAGGACCGTGAGGGAGTGGAACCCAAAACACTCAATAGGGTTATCAGAAAAGCTTCCATTTTCCTTTAAATCCTCACAGAGAATTGAATTCCTCCTTCTGAACCCACTGGATACCTAAAAACATATTGCTAGAAGAAAAATAATCCTTTTTGTAAAGACCTGATTTTAAGAGAAATTTTTTATAGCTTTTGGGGGTTTTAATCACAGCAGGGCCTCACTGTTGCTCATTTAGATGAATGTCTCTAGTAAATGCAACCTGCAGGATGAATGCCTGCAGCTAAAAGTCACTCCTTTAAAAAGCATTAGTTAACAGTAATTCAGGCATCTTGGACCAAGGAGAATGGCAATGAAGCCTGTTCTGGTTCCAAGTGCATCTCTAAAAGGATTTATTCTAAGGAAAGCTTTAATGTTCCCAGTGTTGAGGAGATGTGCACAGACTATCCATCCCCAAACCATGTGTCACCCAGGAGAGGGGTTGTCTCATTTGTTTTACCATCTGTCCAGTGTGCTCTGCTGGGTTGTACTCTGGGATTAAACCAAGTTTTATGACGGAGTGGCTGACAGTGGGCTCTTGGTTTTCAGAGTGAGATTTAAGTATAAACATCCTTTTGGAAGGCTGCTCAGTCCTGCTTTCCGTAGATATCTGTGCAAATTTCCTTTGTGGCAATATTTCCCCTTGTGTTTTCCCAGAACAGATATTTCAGACCCGTTGGAGGGCACCGACTGGAGCCTGGAGGGGCTGCAGCTGCTGCTGAGGAGCCAGCAGTACAGCCTGGAGCCTGCCAGCCTCTTGGATGTGAGTGTTGCTGGGAAGGCTGCATCAAACAGAACTGTGAAGTTCACAGAGGTTCCTTTGGGCTGTGAATCAGGTCATGCTGCTTGTTCTCGTGTGGCATTTTATCTGCCACATGTAGTCTGTGGAGTCACAGCTCTGTTTTGATCTGCTCATAAGATTTCAGCTTTAAATTGTGCCCTTTTTAAAAATTTATTCTAATATGTATATTTGAACTTCTAGGAGCACAAAACAATTAATTTGGTTAAGAAATCAATATGTGACCTGACAAATTTATGTAAAATTAGTTTAATATGACTCTCTAGCTAGTTTTATAATTGCTTTGCAGGGGTTAATTTATTTTCTGCATATTCTACATTTTAGATATTCCTGGACTGTGTTTAGCTTTTCCTGCCTTTCCCTCTTCCTCCCCTTCTGGGAAGTGTAGCCAATGTAAAATCCTCTCTCTTCTGAGGTATTTATCAGTCTCAGTTCTTAGATCACCTTTCTTTAGGAATGGATGGTGGCTTTTTCTTAAGCAGACATGCAGAAATAGGAAGGTTTGTTTATTTCTCTTTTGTACATATAGTTGGTATATAAAAGGTTTTTGCCAATAATCAAATAACTCTGTATATAAGAAAAAAGTCTGTATGTCAAATATATGCCCCCTTGAGGAGGTGCTGCAGATGAAGGCACATTGTAAGCTTGCATGCATAAACAGAATGAGAAGTCATTTTAAAAAAATCAATCTTATTCTCTTCAAGTCAGTTCCTAAGTGTCTGTGGTTGATTCTGCCTTTACAGAGAGCTTTTCTAATGGC
Organism: Certhia americana; assembly: GCA_018697195.1. NCBI lineage: Eukaryota > Metazoa > Chordata > Aves > Passeriformes > Certhiidae > Certhia > Certhia americana. Next base: position 12,436,783 of record CM031867.1, on the reverse strand, counting down.
TTGCTCTATACTGACTGCTGGTTTCTGTTCCTTGTTTCTCATTAGAAAGTGTTTTCCTGTTATTGACACACTTCTCCCTCTGTGCAACTGTCACAAGAGTGAGAATGAATCATAAAAGTGGCCCCAGATCAACAGCTCCTTCTCCCACATTGCTCAGACTTCTCAAGAAATTGCCAGCCTGCCCTCTGCTATTGAATTCTGGAATGCTTTTAAAAGTCATATGAATCTGGGAGTGTCCTAGGGCTCAAGAGCAGCAGAGAAGGGCTTTGATTTGTGTGTGCAGCTGCCCTGGTTTGTGACAGGACAGTGGCATGGGGTCTCTGTGCTGTCCCTCCCCTGGCAGGCAGCAGGGCTGGTGGATCAGCACAAGTGCCCACAGCCCAGCCCAGCTGTGCCACGTCAGCACAGGAGCCTTTGTCTGCAGCTTCAGTTGGTGCAGGGCTGCACCCTCCAGCAGGCAGGGGAGGGCATGAGAATTTCAAACCATTACATCTTTCAGAGCCCTAACTGTATTTTTTGTCCCAACAGGTCTTTAATCCTAATTTATCTCTAAGTGAGTGGAATTTGACTGAAATGGAAGCCAGTCTGTCCCCGGTAAGAGATGTGTATTTCTGAGATATGATAATAACAACCACAGAACCCCAGAATGGCCGAGATGGAAGCAACCTTAATGCTCATCCTGTTCCAAACTCCCTGCCCACTGCAGGCACACCTTCCCCTAGATCTTCCTGCCTAAATAATAATGGAACTGAGAAGCAGAGCTTGTGAGGAAATAACTGAGGAAGTTATTTCATAACCACAGGGGAGAGTGGGCTAAAGCACAGCACGTAGGCATCTCCTGGGGGCAGCATCAGAGTGTTTTATTATACTCTTGACCTGTTTTTCCCACTCAGCCAGGCTTTGTCTGGAGACAAGCTCTGACTGACTATTGGTGTCCTGGAGTCTTTAATTGCAACTGGCTGCTCTAAACTTTCTCTTAGTGAGAATGTCACATCCTACTAATACCATCTCTTTATAAAGTGTCTTTGTGCCAAAGCTCTTTTTCAAACATGCCTTTACAAAGTGCTGCCATCCCTGTATGTTTCAGGAGCAGTTAAATGCCATGCAAATATAACAGAGGTTCCTGCATGCCTGTACATGAAGAAATGAGGAGAAATTGTTTGGCAATATATTTTTTGAATTGATACTTACACAAACATTTCTGCAGTGCAGAAAGAGCAGGTTTAATAAACAGTGAAGGAAACCGTAGACTTACAGAAGCATTAAAATTGGAAGTGTATTGCATGGCTGGGTTCTTTTTCCTGCATGATGGAGAGTGAATTTTCAGAGCCTTCACTGACAATCAAGTTGGATGGAGGCTTGGCTGGTTCTGCTAGATATCTCTACAGATGAACAAGTAGAGTGTTATCTACTCTAATGAAATGTAAAAGGTCTTTAAGCCTTCTTCATGGTATCAACATCCTTTTTAGGTTTTAATAATTTTGAATTTACTAGGTAATTCCACTTCCTGCGTGTTAGGAAGGAGAGTGTCTAAGAAGTAGTTAATATTAATTAGCAAGCCTTGGAAGCAAGGGCTGCAACCTTTTGAAAAGAATTGCATGAGAGAAAAGGCTAGGAGAGGAGGCTGCAATGTTCAATAGTTCAGTCCTTGAGCCCACTGAATTTCCCAGAGGCTCTTGCTTGTCCTACAGAAAGTCATGAGTATGGAGAAGCCTGGAAGCAATGCGTTTAGAGCACTGTGTAAGAAAAACTAGTTTTACTTTAAAGACTGTCATAGGAAAATGAAAAGAAAATCTCTTTCCTCTTTGTTACTGGCTGCAGAGGACTGAGGGTTTGCTTTGTATGGCAGCCAGGGCCTGACCCCTCATGTGACATGAGCTTCACACCACATGAGCCAGTGCTGAACAGGGGATTGCACCTGCCACAGCCCTGTCCTTCAGGCAGGTCTGCCCTTGAGCCCATGGTGTGGCTGTTTTAGTGAAGTGCAGTGATGCTGGGAGAGGCGGGGCAGGGAGTTTGTGTTTCTGGTGGGGGTTGTGCAGTGGGGTGAAGCACTGGTGCTCAGACATGGCCTAGTTCTAACAAGCTCCCCTGTCTTTGTATAATTGTACATTGTAGTTTATATTTTTGCATCAAGATGCAGCGACTCACAGTGGATCTGGAGAAGAGTGCAACTGAGCTGCCTCCAAAAGTGTTCAACCCACCATACAACAACTCCTGCCCAGGTAGGAGCACCAGCAGCTCTGTGGACTTGGCAGTGGGATGTTGTTCAGGCAGCCAAATAGGATGTCCAGCTCTGACAGTTTGCCATTTGAGGGAGAAAACCACGTCTATCATTTTACTTTCATGATTTTCAGTCAGCAGTGTTTCCACAGCAGCTGCTAAGCCAGTTCCTGAGCTGTGGGAAATGGGAAAAGCTGTGGGGGATAAACTGAGCTGTAAATGGAATTGAGCTGGTTTTGCATTGGGTCCCCATCATGACTGTCAGTGTTTCCACTGTTTTCTCTGCCTGTTCCTTGCCACCTCAGAGCAATGTGGTGATCCCAGTGGGTAGGGGTTGTAAGAACTGTACAGTCCTGGGTTTCCTCTGGTTCCTGCTGCAGAGGAGGTTCCCCAGTAGCTGCTGGCAGCCAGAGGCACAGGTTGGGTGTCTCTTTCTACAGAGCTTTTAGCAGACCTCAAGGGAACAGTCCAGTTGATCCACTTGCTGACTGATAAAGTATGTCTCTGACCTTAGATGTGAATTGCAGGAGTGTTGCCCTGGTTGTGGAATCGTGATGTATGTTCCTGTGTGTTCAGCTGGGACAGACCTGAAAAACAAGCTCTTGTGAGCCGCAGCTTGGTGCTGTAGCCACCTGAGCCTGCCCCAGTTTTGATTCATTGTGTGTCATTCAAGGACTTCCAGCCTCAGCCTCTTTCATGAGCACCTCAAAGGCATTAAAAGCCAAGGTACACTGAAAAGAGTCCTTGAGCATCCCCTGTTTGCAAAGCCTTTCTGGTCCTACAAAGAGGGAGAAAGACATATCCTGAGTGAAGGAGAAGAGCAGCTGCTCTCATCCTTTTCTCAGTGTCTCCAGCATTCAGTAATCCCTTTTTCACTTGTGAGGAATCTCAGCTTTCAGGCAGAGCCCACCTGGTGACCTGCAGAGACTCCCCTTGATTTTAATGGGCTTTTGAGTGAGTCCAAGTTCTGCTTGTGTGTTTCCAAGAGATTTTGCTGGGATGAGGCTCCTCAGTTGCTGCTGCAGTTGGGATTTATCACTTTTTAGTTCTACATATGTAAAACCAGGCAACCTGCCTTTCAGAAGCTGAATTTTCTGCTGTCTTTTCCTAGGGAAGGATGTCATTCTAGAAAGTGCTCAGCAGTTCCTCCTTGACCGTCAGTCCATCTTTGGGAACGACCTCACCAGCTTGCCTGAAAATTCATCACTTTATGTTCCTTCTGAAAATATAGCTTCCTATATGTCCTCTGTGGGTGTCCAAGGGGATATCCCTCTAAACCTGAGTTCTTCAATGGACAACAGCCAGTGATTTAGCTTCCAAGAAACAGCAACTCACTTCCACCCATCCATGAATCTACAGGTTTGAATGTAAAGAAACAAAACTGACTCAGAAACTTTCAAGAGAGTTTCTTTTTGTGCCCTTTTTTTAATTTCGAGTAGATAGAAATGGTCAGTAGTGTTGCGTTACCCCTCCCTGCACCTGGATTTCAGTGTTTTTTAAAACAAAATACTACTTCTGGTGTTTGCTCCAAGGGGGAGTGAGAACTTGCCAGGATTTTTTTTTCCTTGAAAATGCTTTAGAAATTTCAAATCTTTTAATAACGTATAAGTGAAGAGTAGCTTGAAAGTCCATCTGAGACTTCATAAAATAGTGATCCTGACTAGTGCCTGCAATGGCCAACTGTTGGATTTTATTGGGGCAGCATGGATTAGCTAAGATGCCTGACCCTTGCTGATGCTGGTTTTTTAATAGGAAAATAGTTCTACATGCCAGTCCAATGCTCAAAAAAGGTCTTTTATCCATTTTCTGGGTTTGATGTGATGCACCTGTTCCTCCTAGGGAAAAAGATCTCTTGGGGTGCGTAGAAGCTTTTGTTCTGAATGACCCACCACGAATGTGCCTCTGGCTCTTAGGGGAGCTACAGACCATCACAGGCTGAAAAAAACATCCCATGTTGAGTTGAGAGCTTTTGTTGTTTGGGATTTGTTTTGCCCCAAATTTATTTTCTCCTACATAAAGGCAGGGCACTCCATATTTAAAAAATAGAAAAGGGATAGACTTTTCTGCACACACAATTTTGCACGTGCAGAGAGGGCTGAGGGAGTGCACTCTGGGTTTTGGTGCTGGCTAAGTATTCCATGTCCAGTCCCATGGTTTTTTTTCCTTGCTTTGACCTGTTCTATTTCCCCTGAAGATGTGCCTGTTGGTTTATTGATGTATGAAATCTGATTAAACAGTTTAATTTATTGGATACCCTTTTTAGAAGGACTCTCAGCTGCTCAGTGTAGGAGAGAGGTACAATGGTTAGTCCACCATGTCCCAGAAACTTTTCTTCTGTCCTTTGTGCAACTGAGACCAAGCCTCAAAGGCTGAACTAACCTTCCCCATCCATGTGGTTTCTGACAACTGAGTTCCTCAACAAAGCAGAGCTTTGTTTTTTATGCTGTAGTTCTAATGAGAACGTATTATTTATCTCAGTATCTCAGTATCTTCTACCCGAGTTGCTTTTCCTTAGGAAGGTTACCCAAATGCAGTAGGACAGACCCAAAAAATTCAATTAACTCAGGCCTCCTAAGGGCTTAGACAGGGAGGTTTAAGCTGTGCCAGTACCATTTGAAGAAATGCTCTGCCTGCCTTCATTGCCATGACAATTCTTAGTTATGAACCACATTTCTGAGCATTGTGGTCAAGCAGCATCCACCCCAAAGTGTAGCTAATCAGTCAGATGAGTGCAGGCTCAAAATCTCAATAGGCTGAGCATTTTTTAAATGGACCCTCCTGTCACAGCCCTTTCCTCCATCCATTTATCACTATGTGAACAAATGTGTTAGTTCAGAAACATTCACTTTTGAGCACATTTTTGCCCAGCTGATTCCTGTGCTGGGAGCTCTGTGATTGCCTTGGTGGTGTGGTCTGTGCAGGAGCGAGGTTGTGAGAGCTCCTGAATTAATCCTTGCCACTGTTTTTGTGTTCAGGACTAAGGGAAAATTCCAGCAGCCCCCACTGGCCTGGTATTTAGATGATGTGCTTGAGTGTATCCTGGACAAGGTTTTTCTTTTTGACAGATTTGTTCTTAGAAATTTCACCTAGATCTGCCCACTTCCACCCTATTTTGCCCTTTCCAGCGATGGAAAGTTGTTGAGTTGCACTCTGTTTACTTCTTTTCTCATAGGTAATTGAAAACTGCCTGGTGTCTCCTGACACCGACAGTGTATGTTCAAGATTTACACCCTGCTCTGAACTGCCATGCTCTAGGCTGCTGTCATGTTAACACTGAATGTATTGATGCAACAAGGTATTTAAGCACATGCTTAACTTCAAGCCCCTGAGTAGTTTTCCTGTATTTTTATGGAGCCTGTCACATGCTTGAGGCTGGGCATACGCTTGTGTCTGACTGGATTGTCTGGCTGGGGTTGAGAAATGAACCCCTGGGGAGAGCTGCTCGTGGGCACAGCCGGGTGCAGCTCAGCCCTGGCTCTGTCTCAGGCTGTGTCCTACAGGGCAAACTCCAGCCGGTGCTCGTGGGGAGCAGCCTCTCAGGAGGGTTTGTGGGGTTTTCTTTAGGCTTTTTGCTCTACTATAAACATGAGATTGGAGCTTGATGGTGAGAGAGGAACCTCCAGGAAGAGCACTCGGGAGCCATTCCTGTGAAGAAGGACGCTTGTGTTCCTCAGCTTTTTACGTGGTTAATTTTACTTGAAGGTGATGTGCTGAGACTGCGTTTTTGCACTATGCTGTACATTTGTAAAGTTTTACAAAAGACACTAATTAAACATGTTTCCTTTTTCTCATTTAGTCCTGCTTTGGCATTTCTCTCACTCCTTTTGTCTATCCCTTACTCTTTTTCTCCTTCCCCAGTCCTCAGTGACAAGTGAAAATCTCTTCCAAGCATTCAGAGAATCCCTTGTGAGGGCCCACAGGAGGGCTGTGGTCACTGTGAGCACACAGGGCTGGGGAGACCTCCCATCTGAAATGTGGTGAAGTAAACACAGCTTGGAAAGCTGCTGAATTCTTCAAACTAAAATGCCACTCAGGGTGGATATAGCTGGTAAGATCAGGATCACAGTAAAAAAATCTACAGTTCTTGAAGCCATTTGGTACTTTTTTTTCCTCCATTTATTGTATTTTTCTTGTTTTCAGTGATAAGAGAGCTCAAACTTCATCCTTGGAATTTTTTTTTTAAACCTTTTGTTTGCAAACACAATTTGATCCTTTCTGCTTACTTGTTTTTAGTGTAGAAAGTGGATACCAGGACATGCACCAAAACACAGCACGTGAAAAACCCAAAGTCCTAAAAATAGTCCTTATCCAATCTTTCTGCCAGAAAAGGAAACAGCTGTTTTAGGAGGGAAGCTCATACAGGTTCGTGGCAGCATTTGCAGCTTTCTGAAGAGCAGATTCCTGCACCGGTACTTCCAGAGCTTCTCCACAGGCCCTTGGCTTACCCCAGCCTGTCCTGGAGTGTTGGGGTCCACGAAAGCTTTACGTTAAGGCTGTGGGAAAATTAAAACCCCCCTGTATTTATGGTGAGCAAAAGCTCACTCCCATAACCCCCTGGAAGTTAGTATGTTAATATTATGTTAATGTTTCTAGAAAGTTCACAGTTCTCGTTATTCCTGTTGGTTGTGTTGCCCCTGCAATGTTTTACATATTCCAAATCCTCACTTCCCATTGGAACCCTTCCCTCAGACTTTGCCCCTAATCTACTTTCTGTAAGTTTCTGTTTCAGCCTGGCCCTGGCCTTTTCCTAGTGCACCCCACACTGTGTTCATCTTCCTGTGTGTCGTTGGGGTTTGTTATTCTTTTTGTTGTTAATTTTGACTTGTTTTGGGTCACTGGGTCGTGCCCATCCCTCATTTAATTTTCCACCTGTGGGATTTTCACCCTAATATCCTGAGGTACCAGCCCACCACAACCAGCCAGGCTCCTGGTGGGGAGTTACTACATTGGAGACCAAGGCTTTTGCCAGCATGTTTTAACTCACGCTAGGAGGAAAATGGATGGAATTTAAAGCAAATGTGTTGTCCTCTCTGAGGGCTTTCACAATTGTTTTTGTGTTACTGTGAGGTCTGGTTCTCTTGCCACCAGATGGCACCTAAGCCCAGGTGATAGGAAATACATCTTTTCAACAAGCTTAGAGTGATATTTTTTTCTTTAAATTTACACACCTACAAGAACTGTTCTATTCCATTTATTAAAATTTATAAGAGATGTATAGAAACATGAAAAAAGACATTCATCTAAACTTGGCTATACTGAAAATCTAGCTCTTGAGACAAATCTCAATGAAAAACAATAAAAGCAGCAGATGTAAGTGTATGTTTCATTACAGATGTCCTAAAAGGTAAAACCAGATTTTCTATGCATGGTTGCTATTTCTGCATCTTTATAGACATACACAGTCATAATGTCAAGGAATATTAGATCAGTAAAATATTCCATCAAGAGGCAATCTCCATTTGCCTTTGGAGTCCATGTGCTATGATGTACATCTGCTATGGACTTCAACTATATATTTTAAAACACCAAGTGAAAATATATGTGGTTACAAATGGAATTTTTACTTCGTGAAATGATAGACACGCTGAATTCTGCTTGGAACTACATCTGTAATGAAACTCTGATATACAAACATGTAACTAAGGCATCTCTAGAAGGATGCAAAGGCACAAATAACACAAGACTGGAATTTAACCTCAAAACAGTAGTTTTCAAGGTAGTAACCAGGCAGCTGCCCTGAGGAGCTTGGAGCCAAGGGCAGTGAGTTTTGACATCACAGTGTTACATCAGTTTTAAGAAACAGTCCCATTGCCAGCCTTCATATTTTGGGAATATTTCCATGCAGTCAGTCAGACACTGGGCTCCAAATTTGGTCTGTTTTTTCCAAAGTGGTTAATCCACTCCACTCTCATCATCCTTGTCATCTTGTGCTTTATGAGGACATCCTTCCCCCTCAGCCAGTGCTTCTCCATCACTGCTCTTCCCTGTTAAAAGCACAAAGGCAAAGGGTAAATGAAACTCACTTGTCTTTAATACGGAAAAAAGAAATAGAGAGTCCAATTTTTAAAAACCGTTTAAATGAAACTCAGTAAGAAATCCTCTGTAGAAAAAGAAAACATATTTATTCCTAATTTTTTAAGATTCCCACCTAAATAAAAGGAAGAGGTGATTGTAACTAACAACCTTTAACAGGAGCTGATCAGATCCTTAGTGTGTCTGTGGCACCCCTGTTTTCTCTGTGATTAATAATGTCACTGTAATCTTACCATCCTCTTCCCACGAGTTTGGGTTATCTGGTTGATGACAGACTGGTGACAATAGCAGATGATCGTTGGGCTCAGTGATTATCTCTTGTATCAAAGGTTTCAAAGGGGCTGCCTCTTTATCTTTGCTCTCCAGGTATCCTTCTGAATTATCAGGCTCTGTAAAGAAGCTTTTGAGAAGGGGTCTTAAGTGCTCCTTTTCATGCTCTTTATGGTTCTGACGTATAGTTGAAAAAATTGCTGTTGGAACTTCTACTGAATTCTCAAGAATGCTTTTATTGTTTTCTTCTAATACAGAATTGCTGTCATTTGTCACTTCAGAAATTACTTGAATTTTTGGGTGGTAATCCTCCTGTAAAGGTAGAAATGTAATTGAAAAAATATTCTAAGATATAAAAGCCAAAGGATGGGTAAATATTTCTTGGATCCATGTAATAGTTGTCAGCTTTAATACGCTGGTGTCATAAAATATATGGAAATAGTCTTCACCCATAGCTCTGCTGCTTTGTGAATGAATCTTAGGTTAGCAATTTCTCAGGCATCACCAATGAACTGACCATAAACTAATTAACAGTTCATAAAAAGAGCAGTGTGTGGGTTCTGTTCTAATATCTTACTCCAGACAGAGGAACCTGACCAACATCTTCATCTGTCTTCAGCTGAGAACTGAACAGCCTTTGGAGCAGGAGAGCTAACACATCCTCCATCCCTAATCCTCTTTCCTTGCCTTCTTTTAACTGGAGGTTTTGTTGGCCAAGACATTTTGCAACCTGTTTATGAGTCTGTGATCAAAAGAGAAAATCAGTTCCATGCCTTATGCTGACTGCAGGAACAGCTGGCATTATCTTGGAAAGATTTGTAAGAGCATGTACTGTGCCAGCCTCTGTCTCCAGCAAGGCCAGTATTATTCTATGATCACCATGAAAATCAAAACTGTGCTTTTAAACCTTGTTGTCTTCTTTTTTTCCTCTTCTATTTCTTCTTATAGGATTGTGCCTAAAAGATTATTTAGAGCAAAGCAAAACTCTAAGGTGGACAAGGACTGGCCTGCAGTAGAGAGGAGGAGTTTCAGTTTCTCTGTGACTTCAGTTGAAAAGTCAGGTTTTATTCAGCAGCAGGCAATTTGCACCATATTAATACTAGTAGAATATATTTTAAGACTAATCTTCGGTATAACACTACATCCTATTAAGAAATTATACTTATGTAACTGTTGCATTACTGATCATAAGTTTTTATTCTATTGTTGCTACACAAGAATATAAAAAAGATTTAAACAAAGGAAAAATTTACATGTAGATGTAAAACTACATACAGACGCAGAAACCATCCATTTTAGTTTGTAAATGTTTAAGTGAATTGATCTCCCAAACCAGAATTTCACAACTTAGATTATCATTTTGCAAGACCTTTTTAAATATGTTCAGGGAAGTTTCATTACTGGAATTAATGAAAATGTTACCTTTTGAACAAAAATTTCCTCTTCTGGGGGAAACTCACTTACAGCTATATCTTCTAAATCAGGCAGATCCTGAAAACAATCATAGATTAATAATCAGTGGGAAGAGCTACTGTAACCCATGAAAGATGACATCTCTGGCTCATTGGACAACTTCTTCAAAGCAGTGCTCATCAGGGTGTGAGGCCACAGCCAGCAGGACCTCACTGTCATCCTCTCATGGGCAGTTTGCTGCTGAGCACATGTGGGAAAGGGAAAATTTATCTGTCTCCAGAAATAGCAAATGGGAAAGCAATAGCCCTAATGTCAGACTAAATGCTGTTTTCTACTATGTTATGTGATTATGAAGGAAAACAGGATAAAGAGTAAGGCATTACCAGGATTTTAAAAGCAAACATTGTTTATTCTCTTAGCTATTTCCTATTCAACAGACTTAATCCCAACTGCAACCCATCTGTATAGGTAAGTGCCAGATCCAGATCTGCAGTGCTCCTGAAATGGCAGATCAAGAAAACTTTGTTAACCTAAATACATGTAATAAACCAATGTTTTACTGTGAATGACTCATAATTAACACACAGAACTGAAAACTTGTTGAGAACTGTTCTTCCTCAGACTGGTCCAATAATTTCAGCTTTCCACTAGAAAATATTATCTCAGACAAATATCATTGGCTGACACGAAAGGAAACACAGAAGGTGGGATTGAAAAATCATAGGTAGAAACTAATATCTTCCTGCCTTTTTTTTTTTTACTGTAGGTCAATACTGGCATAAGTGTCTCCTTTAGTTTTTAGATATTTTAAGCACTTAATGACTTTGTAGCAGACTGCTTGGTGTGTTAGCATCAGGAACATCTGTACTGTCTTGTGTGGTGAAGATTATTACACAATTAAAATCAAGACAGGAAATTTCTCCTTCCTGATACAGTTGCAGGTAGTGCAGCATGTCTTGAAGCCACAGAGTTTTATAAAAATCACATTAAAAATGTACAGTTTAAGATCTGAGACTAATGTGGAGTTTGATGTCAATAACTGGGAGATGAAATAGCTGTTAGTCTTGTTTCAGTCATTAGAGTGCATTTGCAGATCAAGTACAAGTTAACCCAGTTTAGGTACATGGGAATGTGGTTCACTGCCAAGGCATGTGCAGCAACAGGAGCTTATTTCTGCTTGACACAGGGATGTCACAACCACCCATTGCAAATCCTCCTCCACTCTTCTCCCTTATATTCCTCCTGAGATCATCTAGATACTCAGGACATGAATAAAGACAGTGGTGCTGCTCCAGAGCCTCTCACCATCAGTATCTTCTCAGCCATTCCTGCCATGTCAGCACTAAGATTCTTTGGAATATCTGCAATAGGGTAAGTACTGGAGGCTCTTCCTATTACTAAATGTTGTTGGAGAACAAGTAGCATAGAACACTGAAACGTGCATTAGTGTGTGATTTGGGTTTGGTTTTCCTTCTGTAGAATTCAAATAGTCCCACTTTTATGTCTTTAAAACCCCACAGATGTGTGCTTAAGAGTTACTTTTATACTGCCTTGAAATTTGTGCACAGGATCTTCCTGTGGTGCCATACAGCATCAAGGGAAACACAAACACTGAATCAAGGAGATCTTTACATTGTGGGTACCTACAGTGTCACTACATGTTTAAAACCTTTACTTCACAGACACTGCAAGATCTACTTCTTAGAATAATACAGTGCATACTTTAATTGCTGCTCATTCTCTCCACTACCTTTTTTAAACCTATGATTAAAACAAGCTAAACAGCAGGAGGCAGCAGTAAACTCTCTACTGAAGCAGTGGGCTGAGCCCTTCAATAACATGGAATTTTTGCCTGGGAAATTAAGAGCATGGCAAAGATATGAGGCTTTTCTGACAGTAGTTAACAATGGCAGTATAGGGTTTATTAAGTGCTCTGGGAAATCCTAAGCTGAGAGGTTTTTATTGCTGATGATATCATAGTCTGACACTATCAGTTTATCAGCAGTGTCCTAATCAGGACATACTGAACAATTCTCCTTTGAAAAGAGGTTCTGTTTTTCAGTGGTATCTGTGTCCTCCTTATGGTTAAATGTGGTGAACATGTTTAAATGTTGCATCAAATAGACATTTTTGATAATAGAAGGCCATACTACAAATGTCAATCACTTCTTATATATCTGAATAATCTGCTTATATATCTGTACATTCTGCTCTCCTTGGAAACAGAAATCAGAGTTCTATTTTGAGAATTAATTTATAGTAATTAATACTGCTGGGTAATATTTACAATGATGGGGGTGCTATTTCTTCCCTATTATTTTTCTGCAATAGTTCACATTTTCAACTGAGTATTTCACTTGAGTTTTGATTTAGAGGACAAATGTGTCTACTAGATTCGTTTCACTGTAATTTCTGTTTTTAAGTGAGAGCCCTCATTAGCTTCTCCAGAGAAATCACAAAGACAGAAGGTCAACTTTAGGTGATTTACAGGACAAAAGGATTTTTAGGATAAACTTAATGACAAAATCAACTTTGGAAGCATTCTTCATAAATGCGCCACTGGAGAGAATACCCCAGCAAATTTACTTTTTGGTTTTTTTTTTCTTTTTATTTTTCCTAATAGTAGACCTTTCTTAAAAACCTGCCCATATAGTTTTATTAGCCAGAATGTTACAAGAATTAACTTGGAGAAGACAATACACACATGTGAACTTCTCAAAGTCTGAATCCAATACATACATCGAGAGAAAGTGCCTCCAGTGTCTCCAGTTTGAGCTGTTCAATTTCAGCATATTCCTCCCTCTCAGGATACAGAGCTGCCTCCTGTCCTGGTACATCTACAGAATAATCAATGGTCAGTTGCAGAAAACTAACTGAATAAAAAATGTCTACATTGCAACAGCAAGCACTGCAGAACCAGACTGCTGGGGACTGACTACCACTGCAGAATTCACAGCTCAATCAAATGCTTTGTGTTTCTATTATATTCTAGGTCTCTCTTCTATTGTATAAATTAATATTTGCATTTTGCAATAATGTATTCCACAGATCTATACAAGCATTTCTCCATGTGTGAAAGTACAAAACCATTTCTAGAGTGATAACCAGCTTCAGTTGGCAGAGAGACTGCCCAGTTTATGTGGGAGCAAGGGATGTCTGTAAACTCTGCTGGCCTTTCACTAAACCTGGCATGTTTGAGAAGTGGAGCTCCACTTTTAAGTCACAGAAGTTGCAGGTTAAGCCTTCAGAAATTTACTGTTTGTTGTATTTAAAGAATATTTTACCCAGTATTGCTTGATTTCACCTAGTCACTGTGGAAATCTAATGGAATGTTTTTATGTTTGAATTAGTTGGCTTGAGCCACAGCAGAGGCAGTGCTCCACTAAGATAGAGGTTTGCTCATCATCTCTGCATGCTCAGTTTGGTTTGGCTCTTCACTGTGTACATTACCATCTGTCTCCTTGTTGAAATCTGCAGATTTGTAAGAGTCTGGCTCCTGTGCATCCTCTTGAACTTCATCAGGCATATTTCCAGATGTGAAATCTCTGTTATCTCCTCTACTTGGTAGAAGTGTTATCACTTCATCACAAATATCAGAACCGTCATTTTTAATTGTCTCAGTCTTTTCTTGAGCTGCTTCTTCTGATCTATTTGAAATTTCTGATGTATTAGAATTTCCATCACCATCTTTTGAATTTGCAGGTGCTCCTACAGAGTTAAAATGCTGAGCTAATCTACCACTGCTCAATTTAAATACCCAAACACTACTACAACAGTGTTTGGGTATTTAAATTAATTTAAATTCTGATGCTAGAATATGCATCAGAACCTCCTACTTTGAGCAGCTATTCATGATGAGTAGTCCTCCCAAGACTGCAGCAATGCTTTTTTCCCATCTCTACTCCCCAGCAAACAGGAGTTACCCAGAAAAAAAAAAAAAAAAAAATCTAGAGAAAACACTTAAATAATAAATGTCTGGTAGTTCTAACATTTTGAAATGGCTCACAAGTGACTACATATTTAAATACATCCTTGAGGATTTTGATGGATCAGTAACAAGTGCTGGTTACCCTCTCCTTTGTGCAATCCACTTGCTTGAATAAAATGTTTTACTTGGTAGTCTATCCAAAGATGTATCAGATAGACTCCTCTGCACATTCAAATTGATGTCACAGACATCTTCCAAACCAGTAAGCACAAACCTCCTTGGGTATCTGTTGCAACTCCTTCCATACACTTTTGTCTCCTCTTTTCCTCTGCTCTTTGCCAAATAGCTGTTACTGAATCAATGCTATCTTGGATTTTTTTTCTCTCTCTGGTTTCCCATTTTTCCCTTTCTTCTTTCTCAGCTTCAAGCCCTCCAACAGCCCAGGCTTCTGCACAGGCTCTAACAAAAACACAAAAGCTCACTGTAATATAGCTATAAAAGCCCACCTTTGCAATGAGAGAGAAATTTAAAATCACTCGCAACAGCACAAAATAGCTGCAAGAGAAAAAAAAAAAAGGCAGATAGCAGTGACAACCCCTTATGCAACAGGGATGTATATTTCTCTCATGAAAGAATCAGAGATATCCAAATGCTGATTGGTGATTACACCACCAGAGATTGGTTTGATCTTGGCTCAGCTGTTCCAGAAACATACTCAGTTTCTGTTGAAATCAGGATTTGCCTCTGGTCTGCAGACCTGGCATAAGATAAATTGTTCAAAAATTCTTTTGTGAACAAATACATGGTTTTTTTTCTAGGCATGTTAGATGTAGAACACTGTAATAAAATACTCTTCTCCTCAAAGTCACCCACCTTCAATAAATTATACTGGTCAATCTTCCTTCCATGACAGTATTGACAAAAACTGGATGAGTGATTGTTAGCACTTGATTCTTATTGCTGTGTAAAGGATATGGCTGTGTTTCTTACCTATCCTTTGGGAAAACTGGTCTGTCATCCAGATATGTCAGCTGTTTTAGTCGAACAGTGAGTGTTTTTCTATAATTTGCAATTTTCTTTATCACCTCGTTTCCCATCAAATTCAGCACATGCTAGAGAAACAAGGGAAACAATTTTTAAGTTTGAGTAGCAAAAACCCCCAGCCTGGATATGTAGTCCCCGTGTCATTTCAAAAGCAAGAAATGAATAAAACATCCAAGGTGTTACAGGTGACTTATCAGAAACAAAATGTTTAATAATGTTTCTTTGAGACTAAAAGCTACTGGGCACTGAGCTACCCAACAAAGCCACTTGAAGGGGGTCACCCACACACGACACAAACCCTCAGCTATTTATGGCTTACCAGATTGGGCATGGTCTCCAGAATAGCTACAATACTCGGATCACTTAGATTGTTGTGGGAAAGATCAAGAACAGAAATACTTGGGCATTCCTGCAAGTGCTGGATGTCTTCCACTGTTTGTAACTTATTGTGAGCGATCTGCAGAGTCTGCAGACCTTTCAGACAAGCTGCCAGACAATGAAAGGAAAAGGTAAAAGTTGCTTCACAGAGGGTTTTTTGAGTAAGTAAAAAACTGCATTGTCAAACTAATAGTTTATATTGAATTTGGAGCTTTTTTTCCTAAATTTGTTATTCTGCTATTTCTACTTTTTGGCTAGGCTTCCAAAGGTGCTTTCTTCACCCAAGTGAAAAATAGGTACTTGATTTTTACGATGGTGATTGTTTTTAATTCACGTTTCAAACTAAGCAGTAACACAAAAGCAAGAGCTTGTGTTTCAAAATTCTCCAATGTATGCCGGTAGTAATGTACAGAAATAGTTTTTCCTTTTCTGCTGAAGACAGAATCAATCTTTTAGCAGATATAAAAGATTTGGTAATTGTGTCTGCAGCTGCCAAAGCACATCTTAACTGTAAACAGCAAAAACTGGATTATCAGCCTGTCTGCAACACAGATAAGTACTGAGAGTATTAAGAAGTGAAGAAAAACTACTTAATTATCCTAAGTATCCACATGAAAGTAGTTTATATGTATTTTCTGTTTCTCAACATAAGTTTTATTCCACCACAGAAGTACTGTGGGCTTGGATATGGATATTGTGCAAAATTCTAACACAAATAAAATAATCCCTTGCAACTAGTGCCACTAACAAAAGCTTAGTCAGAGCTTAGGAAATATGGGTTTGCCAGAGGCTAAAACCTCTGGCAAGAGTTCTTACAGAGATTCTCAATGGTCCTGATGTAGTTGTTACTGATATTGAGGGAATCCAGCTTTTGTAAGGGTTCAAGGTTTTCAATTTTCTGAATGAAATTGACTTGCAAGTAGAGGCAACGCAACTCTGTCTGAGCCTCCAAATTCTCAATTTTTCTTAAGCCATTGCATTGCAGCCACAAACACTTCAGTCCAGTATATTCTTCAAGATTCTCCAGTCGGTCAAATCCTGCAGAGAAAAAAAGATGTTTTAAAATGAAATGGCATTGGCTGAAAACAGCCAATGGGAAAATGAGAAAATTCCATGAAACCAGAGCTGCTGAAACAGCCTGAAAGAACACTGCAGTTACTGCAGTATTTCCACTGAATTCTTGGTACTGCTTCTGGCCCATAAAGGGCAAACCCAGGTTGGTACCTATTCTGGGCTGTATCTCAGCAGCCCTTTAGATGTTAAATAATACATTTCAAAACCAAGGCCAAATGTAAAAGGTAGCACACTGTATTTATTTGGAAGAATTCTTAGGCTAACTCGGACCAGGTAACTGCATTGTGCAGAAACCTTCTCAGAGACCACCAGAGGTAGTCTGGTAGTAATGTTCATTCCAACAATTTTTTTTTTCTTTCAGTAGTGTTTGCAAATGGGCAGCAAGTCTTCATTTTCCTCTTGACCACTTTTATTTGGCAGTAAGAAAGTTCCAAAAGATGGAAAAAACTCTTTATACAAACAGTTTAAGGAAAAATACGTATATTTTCCTCTGAGTGCAACTCAGGCCAGTATTTTAAGATGTTTCTCAGAGGCTCCTGTTTCAGTAAAAGAAACCAAAAATATGTCCCTTGATTCCTATCAATCCTTAGGATGGCTTCACAAAGTAAGTTAGATGTACAGGTTACTTTTCTACCTTCAAATTGACTCATTTTGTTTCCCAAATCCAGTATTACATAAAATTGTATTTCTAATTTAGAAGAATGACTAGATGCCTTACTTCAGTGAGCCATGATGTAGATTCTCTGCTAAAATGCTACTTAGAATTATCAAGCTAGGTAGTCACGTCCACATCTTACCTTTATAATGCAAGTACAGTGTATCATTTAAGTATGGGGTCCAGTATAATTTCTGCTGTTTACAGATGTCTAGCAGAATCTTTTTTGTCATTCTAGAATAGTACAGGAAGCAGAAGCAAAATAAAAGATGTATTTCAGTGCACATTCTGAGATCTTTGGTTTCCTTACAGATTCCATTACGACACAATTAACAATTCTTTCATGCATGAGAAATAGCTATAACTTTCAAAATTATATTCCAAATTAAAAAAAAAAAAAGGGCTATTTTTTTTTTTTTATGTGGCTTTTCATTTCTACTTTTGAAATCAATTACCAGGCCCTCCTGCTAAAAAACAGAGGTTTCATAGGAAAATGAGCAAGGAATTAAAGAGTCCATCTTCTTGGAAAAGGGCAGCATGATTTTATGTTAGCTTCTGGTTCCATTGTTAGCTTTCTTTCCAGTTCTTTTCCCCCATTCCTTGTTGCTTTGGTACAGGACGTTTCCTGGCAGAGCCAAAATGCAACATTTTTCTCAGACTAGCAAAATCAATAGTAATCAACCCAACATTTTATTGAAATGCTGACTCCAAAATAGCACTCAGGAACTGGGAACACCACTAGGAATTAACAGAATGCTTTGTCTGAACTGATGCAGAGAAATGGTTAAATCTACTGGCACATGACTTCCACAGGAGTTTGTACAATTTTCTCCAGATCCATTAAATGACTTCATCATGTGGTCAGAATGTAGTTTGCTATAAACCCCAAACATCTGTACAGGGGCTGGAAATATCACTAATACCTGATTTATCCATTATTCTCAAGTTCATCTTCAGAACTGTTCTCCAGAACTGAGATGAACACACAGAATAGCAAAACTCCTGATGATGCCAACACATCCACAAACAATGGATTACCTTACACTGCCTCTCTTTTCTTCTGTCTTTTGACTGGATGAGCTGGTTCCAGACTTCTGATCAATACCTGATTTTTGTTCATTCTCTTCATCTGCTCTGGGCATACCGTTAACTTCTTGCTCTTGAGTTTTAACAGCTTTATAAATAAGAAAATGAGTTGCAATTTGACAGCAAGGGTGGGGAAAATGTAGCACGTTGCCAGTTACTTTAGAGAAATATTGAAGAGCACTTGCATATGAATTTCAAGAAGTGTTTTAACCAAGATTTCTGCTGACATTTTTAATGAAACGTAACTTTTTTACACAGCATCATTAAATACATAGTAGCAATTGAATTATTGAAATCTGCATATTTTATTTTTTGATCTGGAAGTCAGATAGTACCCCTTATTCTTAATATTCTTATAATGTACAGGGACACTAAAGTACTGACACCAATGGTCTTATGGTGTTAGACATTTAATATATATTACATTTAATTAACACCAATTTGAGTTTACTGTAAAGAGACTACAGCAATGGTGTATCAGTCATCCCAAGCACTGTTAGTCGAGCTCTTCTAGAAATTTACCCTTTTGTACTCCTTGGAAGGTGTCTTCACAGTGCCTTGATTGATTTATTGCAATTCCAGTATTTGTCTCTTCAGATACTTGCCCTGAGCCTTCCACTTGCACTTGTAGTTTGTACATTTAAAGAGAAAGTGCAAACAAAATGATTGTACCAGCTTACTTAAATACAACTGTAATTAAAACATAGTAATTGGATATATTTAGTAACACATGAGGCAATGGGCTGAAACTGATGCACAGAAATTCCACCTGAACATATGGAAGAACTTCTTTAGTGTTTGAGTGACCATGCACTGGAACTGTTTGCCCACAGAGGGTGTGGAGCCTTCCTCACTGGAGATATTCCAGAACCATCCGGACACAATCCTGTGCCATGTGCTCTGGGATAGCCCTGCCTGAGCAGGGAGGTGACACCAATGACCCGCTGTGATCCCTTCAAACCTGACCCATCCTGACTGCTGGTGACTCTGTGGTTTAGAGTGCTGTGTGATAACCCGGCAACAGCAAAGTAAAGACATGTCAGGAAAGGAAAAAAAGACCACAGGAAGATAAACAACTGAGTATGTCTCAGTTATGTCAGGATTTCCAGTGACTTTGCTGGCAGAAAGCACACACTCGTATTTGCATCCAGATGAGTACGGACAGCCGTCATGTGCAGGCTTTGAGCGCTGGCGAGCCGGAGGGGCTCACCTGTGCTCACAGCGCTGCCCTCACGCTCCGTGTGGGCCCCGCCGCTGCCCAGCGCCGCCTCAGCCGCCGGGGCCTCCCCTCGGCGGCCGCTGCCCGGGTTTCCAGCGAGCACCGCCTGCATCCTAACACCCCCCGAGCCGGTATGGGATTTACGCTCTGCCTTTTTCAGACAAAATCTCCTCAGGCTTTAGTCGGCGGCAGAGGAAGGCCGCAGCGGAGCCCGAGCTCCGGCTGCCGCCTCAGCCGTGGCCATGGCGACGCGGCGCGCAGGCGCACAAGGCCCCGCGGCCGCTCCCGGCGGCACCGGCGGTGGGAGCGCGGCGGGAGCACGGCCAGGCACGGCACGGCCCGGCACAGCACGGCACGGCACGGCACGGAGGGTGAGGGGCCGGCGGTCAGGGCCGCGGCGGGGGTGCTGTGCTCCCGGGATAGGGAGAGCCCCGGGCCGGCTGTTTCGGGGCCGAGGCGCCGGCCCAGCTCGCTGGGGCTGTGCGGACAGGGCGCGCCCGGAGCCCGCTGTGCCGCTCTGGGCGGGCCGGGTGTGGCGGTGCCGGGCGGCACATCGGGTCCTGCCGAGGAGAGGAAGGATTTGTGCTTGTTTAAAAAATGCATGAATTAGTAAAACTCGTGTGAGGAGCAGCAAGCGCGGTGCGCCTGATGCGCTGCACCGTGCCGTGGTTCGAGGACAGTGGCAGATGCTTTTGACAGCGCTCGGGACTGACTTTCTGCCTCTGGGCAAGCTTTGTGTCTCGTGTAGCTTTTTGTCCTTGAAAGAACCCGTTGTTTCTTTGTGTCTCAGCTCTCCCGTGCTGGTTATTCTTGCCTCCCTTGTAGGTAGTTTTCGTCTTGCAAAATTGATTTTCACCTGTTCATCTTCTGCTTGAATTGGTTTTTTTTTTTACAGAATCGTTGATCATTGTTGTTGCAGTATAACTAATTAATAGCTCAACTATTCCTAAGCTAGGAAAAGGGCTAAACAGTACCTAGACCAGTGAGAATGATGGTAGGTGACACCCAAATTTTAGCAGACTCACTTGTGGTTTTTCTGCATCAAAACAATGCTCAGACTGTAAAATGCTGAATCTCAAAGGTTATCCGTACAGTCTGAAAAGTTTACATGGCCCAAGAGGCAACTGTAATTACCTGTGTCCTTTTTTTTTTTTTTTTTTTTCAGGCTTATGGTGACCATGGCTGCAGTGGATCGATTCTCCCTCTTGTACAGAGAAATCAGTCGCTCCTGCAATTTCTATATAGAAGCCCTGGCTATTGTTGGAGCTTGGTACACAGTCAGGAAGTGTGTATCTCTGGCACTGGACACTTACAGTGCACTCAGGCTGCACGTTATTCCAAAGCTGAGTGGGGAGGTAGACCTCGTCAAGAAGTATGGGAAATGGGCTGTGGTCACGGGTAAGGGATGAAGTGGTGAATTTCCTTGTGTTTATGTAACATACTGGGAACTTGGTAGGTTGTGGTGCTGGGTGAGCTTTATGTCACAGGCTGGAGCCTGTATTATTTCTGGTTGCAGCTTAATCTGCCTGAGCAGTGGCTGTTGTTCATTGCCTTTATAAATTAATTCCTCAGGAGATGGGCAAGCTAAGTGAGTTGACTGACTGCTGAGAAAAATCACAGCAAGTGTTGCCCAGATTTGCAAAGTACATCTTGATCACGTGCAAGTGTAGACAGAGATGTAGACAAGATCTTTTTTTTTGCTATGGGGTGTTCATATGGGCCCTAGTTCTTCAGCAAGGTTTGAGGTCTGTACCTCTGACATCCCTGCCTTTTGTTAAGGTTCTCCTTTGAGTTCTCTCTTGTCACAGAAAATACAGAACTTTTAGGAGGGGAATTGCAGAAGGTGGTTGTCAGTGTTGTCTTTACTGTTGTGTCTTTGAATTCAATATACTTAGTGCCACATGATCTCAGAAAAAAGAATAAAGCTATAATTGAAAGAACTGTCAAAGTAGAAGACAGGTGTTGCTCTGTTTTTCACTTGTGTGTTCTATTGCTGTTTTCTCTTGCAGGTAGCACAGATGGTATTGGGAAGGCTTATGCTGAAGAATTGGCAAAGCGTGGTGTCAGCATCATCTTAGTCAGTCGAAACAAAGAGAAGCTGGAAACTGTATCCAGGAACATATCTGAAACTTATAATGTGGAAACAGATTTCATAGTAGCTGATTTCAGCAAGGGGCAGGAGCTTTACCCAGCCATTAAGGAGGCTCTGAAAGACAGAGAAATTGGGATTTTGGTGAATAACGTAGGAGTTCTTTTTCCCCACATAGACTATTTTACTAATCTGTCTGAGGATACGCTATGGGACTTGATCCATGTAAATATTGCTTCTGCTACCATGATGACACATATCGTGCTGCCAGGCATGGTAAAGAAGAAAAAAGGGGCAATTGTGAACCTTTCTTCAGCAGCCTGTTGTCTGCCAACACCGATGTGGTCAGCCTATGGAGCTTCAAAAGTAAGTTGGGGTGTAGTGTTAAATGGCATGCACTGGAAAGTGCATTACAGGTTGGTTGTTGTGAGTGTTTTTTTGAACACATTCTCCCAGGATGTCAAAATACTTGAATGTTTTCTAGGGATTTGTTTCAATATTGGAGGCTACATATACATGAATTAATGTAATGCAGTAAACTCTTTGTCCTCACCAGTGCTGGCCTTTGAACCAAAGTCAGTGCTCTTGGATTTTGTGTGAACTGTGGTGAACCAGTCATTCTAGGAGAAATGTTGCCTTTCTCAGATGCACAAAGCAGAGAGGCAGTTCTGACCCATTGAAAGGGTCAAGAATTTCATCTCTCCCTTCTTCAGCTGAACTGTGCACATACCTCAAGCCTCTTGCATACCAGTATTTGGTAGCAAAAAGGGTTATATTCATGCTCAAGCCACCACTGTGACACTGAGTGTGGCCAAATCAAGCCGTTCCCTCATGTAATACCAAGGAATGTTGTGGCATATTTGGGGACAAGTGAAAAGAATTCCCCCATAATTGTCCTTCCTGAGGGGATACAGCCAGTAATAAATAGGACTGGGCATCTGGGTGATGGTGGAAGAATGAATGCTCATGGTGATGGTGGATTTACACTAGATGACATGCTGCTGAATCCACAAAAGCAACTGGGACTGTGGAAGGATCTCACCTAGAGTGTCTAAACACAAGTGGTTATTGCTCCCAGCTGTCTGTGACTGCCCTCTGTTGTAGCCTTGCTCCTGACTTAGCTTTTTTATTTCCTTTGGCCTGGAGCAAAACCAGCTCTTACTACCCCAAGGTGTAAAATTCCTTGCAGATTTCCTTCAGTGTGGAAACTGGCTTATGATTACTGTTTCTGTGCAGAGTGTCTGCCCCTTTGGTTATACTAAGTGTATGTAGAACTCTGAGTTAAAACAATTAAAAGGCTTGAATGAAAAAGAAGAAACACAAATGTACCAAAGTTTGTTCATTTAGCTGAGATAATTAGTCCAAATCCTAGATCAGGAATCTAGCTTTAAGCCTGACCTCAGAAGTGAGAACAAGCTGCTGGAACATCCTAAGCCTCTCTGTGCAGTAACAGTGATTAATGCTTGAAGTGGTTACTTTAGTTTTCCTAAAGCTGCTGTAAGAGCATTTGTACAAGAGGCTTTCCCAACAAACTGTTGGGAAAACCTTTTGCAAGGCTGGTTGGGAGCAGAAAGATACCTGCTCACTGAGTCTAAAATGCTCTTTCTCAGGGAGAACTGGCTGTGTGGCACAGCAGTAGCTTCAGCAGGGAAGGCAGCAGTGTTGCTGTCCTGGTGAGATTGAGCCAGGCTCGTTTTTTGGTCTGATTCCAGCAGTCCCAATTATCAGCCTTGTGCTTTTCTGGTTCTGTAGAAGTAAAATGAGCTAAAGGAGGTAATGCAAATACACAATAATGAATCCTTTTGCATAAGAGAGTCCCGGGAAATAACTAACCTGGCTTCTGGAAAAGACAGTTGAATGCAAAATTCACCTGTAAAAGTATTAAAGAATGGGACTTGATTCTCTTCTTCTGACAGTAGTAGGTAGAGCTGGCTGTAGAGTGTCCTTGCAATGCCCCCAGACCAAATAAGCTGTTTTAGTTGAAATAAATGTTTTTGTATTATTTTTGAGCAGAAATTGTCAGATTGTGATAAGCAGTCACTTCGTCCTGCAAGTTGCTGTACCATGGCAGGCCTTTAGCAAAGGATAACACATAGAAATGTTGATAATATTTAAGAAAATAATATTTTCATAGTATTTATTAATATTTATTGAGCTGGTGCATAAAATACATTAAAACTTTTCTGTAGTTTTAATAAAGCTTTGCCCTGAGGTTTCATTGTTTAAAAAAAAAGAAAAAAAAAGACTCTTTTTTTTGCTTTTGTCTTTTTAGAGCTACTTGGACTATTTCAGTAGAGCACTACATTATGAGTATGCCTCTAAAGGAATTTTTATTCAGAGTCTAATACCATGTATAATTACTACAAAAATGGTAGCATTCAGCAGCACTTTATCAAATAGAACTATCCTTTTTCCTACTGCTGAAGAATATGCAAGCCATGCTGTTTCTACTCTTGGGTTATCCATAAGGACCACTGGTTACTGGAAGCATGCAATAGAGGTAATGGAGTTCATTAAATTATTATTTCATGTGTGTCAATAGAAATAAATCAGCTGTTTACTTTCTTAGGAGTCTAAATGAAAACTCCTTCTGAAAAAATGTGATAAATATTGTAGACTTTAAGGCATTGTGCTTTAGAAACTTATGCTTGGGCATGCTTATTTTTATGATCAGAGATTGAATCCAATTCTCCCTTGAAATGCACAGCAGAAATGGGAAAGAGACTTTTTACTGAAAAGCAGAATATGTCATTTCTCTTGGGGTGTTGCTGACTGGGCAAGTGTTTTACTGTCTTCTGCAAACAAATAGCTTTTTTTCATTCTTAATATATGGAACATATTTGTACTTTGGGGAAAAGTGGGTAGGGATGATGGAATAATAGCAGGAAAAAAACCTGCATTTTGTTCTAAGCTACGTGGAAGCAGGTCCTCCATTTGTTAGGGTTTTCATTTTTGGGGCAGACTGGTTTACACATATTGCCACATCTCATGGATCCTGCCTAGTGACTTCCTGTAGCATTGGGTTGAGTAGATGGAAATGAAGAAGTGGGGATTAGTCCAAAAGGAATAAAAGAGACAGGATGCATTCTGGCAAAATGTGGCCATTATAGGAAGTGGACAGAATTGGTGTTGTGAACTGAATCAAATCAGGTTCAGGGTTTATTTGCAGAATTTAACTGCTAAACTTGTGGGCATTACATCTGAAACAACTCAATATGTGTGCTTCCAAGGGGTTGAATTTAAGGCTTAATTGATGATGTTTGAACACTTTTTGCCTTGCTTTGGTAGTGACTTGAGAAACGGTTGGCTCAGTTTAACTGAATATATCTTAATCTGTCCCTTCCTTTATTTTTTTTTTTCTGTTTTCTTGTTTCCCTGTGCCTTTCCACAGTTGACACTGAGCGAGTGCCTGCCTGAATGGATGTGGGCATGGTTTGCACTGCATTTGGGCAGAATTCTACGCAAGCAAGCTTTGGCAGACAAAGCGAAATAGGAGTAGCTCGATGTTCCCCCGAGACAATTCTGATCAGAGTGTTGCAAAAATGTTTAATGAACCATGGAAGACTTACTGTAACTTATCCATACATTGTTAAGCAAGCTACATGACCTAGATAACAGAAGTCTGGATCCTCTCTGTATCCTTATATTAAATAGCTCCTCTGCTGCTTTCCTTTATGACAGAGTGCTGATGTCCGTGGTGTTAATTTTATTCACTTTCTCATTGAGATAATTAGGCAGGAGCAGGTGCAGTGTTACTTCTAACAGTAAGTGACAGTCCCTCACATAGTGCTCCATCATGTCCATTTGTAAACTGGAGAGAATTTGAGACTTCTCCAACTCCATCAGAAACGGGACCCCAGAAAAATGAAGTCATTCAGAACTTCAGCTGTGAAGCCGAGAAGATAGGGAACCCCAGAAAAATGAAGTCATTCAGAACTTCAGCTGTGAAGCCGAGAAGATAGGGAACAGCTGGGGGGGCATCAGGGCCAGGGACCCCTGACAGGGATCTGTCACCTCAGCTGGCCCTCAAAGCCGTTTGCTTCAGCTGTGCGGAGAAAGCTCGTGTTGCCAACACCGCTTTCCGCCGGCTGGCAAAGGCGCTTTAAACCCATGCGTTTAATTTGGGCAAGAGTTTATCCGTGTGGCGGAGCGGCCGCCGCCATTCCCCGTGTGCAGCTCACGGGAGCGCTGCCGGGGCCGGCACCGCCCGCGCCTGCGCAGCGCGGCTCTCGCGAGAGCGCGGCGGTAAACAGCGCACAAGATGGCGGCGGGCCGGGCGGCGGCGGCGGCGGCAGAGGAGCGGTGAGCACGGGGCGGGCGGGACGGGCCGGGAGCGCCGCCGATCCTTCAGGGTGTGCGGGCGGCCGGAGCGGTGCTCGCTGCCCCTCGTCCCCAGGGCTGCCTTGCCCGCCGCCGCGGCGTGGGGCGCTCCCCGCCCGCTGTCACTTGGCCGCCGCCTTGCCCGGGCCGGGAGCGGCGGCGCTGCCCCTCACGGTGCCCGGCATCACTGCGGCTTTAGTCTGGCCGGGGCCGTAGCGGTACCGGGCACGGTGGGTTCGGTGTTGGTACCGGCAGGGCTCCCCGGACGGCCGGCGCTGCTGCAGCCGGCGATCCTTGCGCTGTGCCCGCGGTGAGGTGCCCTCGCCTCTGCAGAGGCAGGGACTGACTCCAAGCTCTGCTAGGGCAGGGCAAAGTTGGCAAATGTGAGTCCCGTCCACCCCCCACGGTGTGTTATTAAACAGAATAAACCCCTGGGCGTGCTTCTCCTTTGCTCTTAGTATCCATCGTACTTCGTTATCGTGCTTACATCCTATATACTTGTTATCGCCTGTAAGGGTGTTTATGTTGCTCGTTTGTGTGGTTGCTTTATTTTATTGCTATAAGAGTTATTAACCGATGAAGTGATAAGGCAGGCAGAGCTCAGCCAAGGCCAGAACTCAGTGCACTGTAACTGTTAGGAATGAAGGGGAAACTTTATAATCACAGGCAGCGCCCGCTGTGTCATGGGCTTGTCACTCCAATAAAAATAGAGCTAATTTCTGTCCCTGTTACAAGGAAATACTTGATAATGCTAAATGAAGTTAAGTAAAAATGAAGTAACAGCTGTCACGTTCAGACTCGATTCATCTGTTGTGCTGTGAGGTCAGCCCATCATTCCCCTAAATCATGTGAATCCCCTAATAATCCCCTTTCCAGGCCTGGTCACAGCTGCAGTATACAGTTCTGTTCTGCTTCTCCAGGTGCTGTAACAAACCAGACACAAATGTTTCTCTTCTCTTATCTTTTAATGGCCTTTTATCTCTCAATTGCTGGTTGAGTGTATGGAATTCAGAAGAATACTGGCATTGCAATTTTTCTTGAGTGTATTATGCACTTAGGAACATACAAGGAAGAGACTGTCCCTCCTTGTGTTAAACCTTTCAACACCTTCCTTAACTTCACATGCTGTAATCAGCTCTTATTTTCTCAAGTGCCCATGTTTTTTAGTAACAAACACCCCAACTCAAAAACATTTTGAAACACTTTTTTTCTTGTGGATTTTCAAGCACAGTCACTGCAGCTTTGCTTCTTCTGGTATCTCTTGTCCTTACCTGGCTTTGGTGTAGAGTTTGAATCTGATTTGCCTTATGTAAAATAAAGTTCTGTGCATTATTTCTATTTGCTGTGTTTCTTACTGGAAAAAAGAAAGCATGCTTTTTTTAAGTGTCCATGGACACTTTTATCATGTTAGTATTTTATTTTGCACTTTTCCCTGCCTTGAGACTTGCATGACATTTTTAGCTCTTTGCTTTGCTTACATGAAATGTGGTCAAGTTTGGTGATCATTGATGTCACTTTTGTCAGGTTAATACCTGTTTCACATGTGTCTGAACAAGGGGAAAACTTGAGTGTTGTTGAAAAATTGAAGTTTTTTTATCCCTATTATTTCTAAAATAAACTACCAAAGGTAGCTTTCTTTTTAATGATTTTCAGACTATACAGTTGCACAAATTAAGTTATTATTTATTGCTAATTATTTTCTGTATTGCCCTGCCTTACAGGTTGGCTTGCAATCAGCTTTGCTAATTCTTCTAGGGAGTTAACTTTGCCATCTGAAATGGAATACAGGACTCAGCTGCCACATCCTGAGTGACTGAATCATTTAATGCAAAATGGAGAAGAAGCGGAGAAAGAAATGAGCCTGTTCTCTAGGCTTGACCTGGAAAGACCATGAAATCTCTACTTATTTTGGATCCAGCTTTCAGAATATCCAGTTGATCAGCACAGTGAAAGCAACGTTTACTGAAACAAAAATGAACTAGTTTATAAAGAAGAAAATTGTGATTTGAATATATGGAATTTTTGGAATGAAACCATTTTCTTCTATGACCATGAAGTTTGCAAACATCTGGCTTGTTCTGTTTGTTATTTTACTCTGTGGCAAAAAACACTTTGGTACCAGAGTAGGGAATTCCTCTCATGAGGCTCATGGATGTCCTGGATGTTCTCGTCTTACTTTGAAAGTGGAGTTCACTTCGACGGTTGTGGAGCATGGTAATAAAGAGCTAAGCTCTAAAAAAAAAAAAAATAATCCATGTCATGTTCATGTGGATGTTACTGTTTTGTGTTGTGTGTGTAATTGTAACATTCAGAGTTTCTGTAGAAGCAGAATCTGCTAAATTCTCTTTATTCGAAAAGTGGAACACTTTTTCCAAGGTTCTTTGTTTAGCTGGAGACAGTGTTCCAACAAGAGAAAGGAGAGGGAAATCCAGGGGATTTTAAAAGTGAAAATGAAGTGTGAAGGCTCAAGTGGGCAGGTGTGGTGTGTTTAGTAGCTGTCTGTTTTGACCTGGCCAGTGGTATGCTTGAGGCTCTTTTATGAAGTCTAACCACATGGTGGGCCTTGAAGGGGAGAGAAAAGCAAGAAGTCTCAGTGGGTTTGTTAAAGAAAAAGTTTGGATGGAAAAACAGCAGATAATGAAAGGAGCAGATGAAAGGCAGAGTGAGGCAGACACTGCTGCTGGGATGGCAGAGAATGGCAATAGGACACCTTGACCCTGCAGCCAGCTGCTGCCTCAGGACCCTGCAGCATTTGCACAGTGAAGCTGTGCTGTGCCTGGGTGCCTGCAGGAGGGTGGCAGAAGTGACACTCCTGTGCATAGCTGGCCACAGCCTTAACACAGTGAATGTGGTGGTGTGAGCTGGGGCTGAGCCTGCTGACAAATCACTGGTACAGATCAAGGACTGGACTGTTGAGTCTGACTTTGTTTGCTGAGCTTGTCATAGCTGGTGTCAGTAATTTGCACTAAATCTCAGTACCATGGAGAGTCTTTAAACCATACCTGTCAAGAAACACACTAAATTGGCATATCAGTTTGTAACAATAAATCTGTTCCCTCACCCCTGCTCCTCTCATGTCATTTCACCTTTCCCTGATATTTACAATTCTACCTTCCTTTCAAAGACTTCATATCTCTTGTGTCCTGATGCCCCCCCCCCCCCCCCCAGCCCTTTGCATAGTGCAGAAATAAATTGCAAACTTCTAAAAACAACAAAAAAGGGCCTGAAATTGTGATTATTTGTTCTGAGTAAAGAAAAGAAACATTCAGACTTTGCAATGTGAATTCATACATAAGCTGTTTAAACACCTGTTCTGATAAAGTTGTACTCTTGTTCCAGAGTATATTGTAGCGTTTAATGGATACTTCACAGCTAAAGCTCGAAGTAAATTTATTTCAAGTGCGCTAAAAAGTAGTGATATTGAGAACTGGAGGATTGTACCTCGCAACAACCCAGCCAGTGACTATCCAAGTGATTTTGAAGTTATTCAGATAAACGAGAAGCAGAAGGATGGAGTCCTCACACTGGAAGATCATCCAAACATCAAGCGTGTGACACCTCAGAGAAAGGTCTTTCGCTCACTCAAGTATTCGGAGTGTAAGTTATTTTCTGTTTGGCTGCATGAGATCTGCTTTGGAAAAGTGTTCTTAGCCTTATTTCAGACCATCAGCTTAGCATTACATAAATGAGAAGCTCCCTGCACTTTTTCTTTAATTGGCAGAAATCTCTTCTCTTGGTTAAAAAGTTACAAGGGTCTTGTCATACGTTTGCTGAAGTGTGCTGTATTTCCATCTACAACAGAGAAACATTTCTTTTGTAGTAGATGATTACCTGAGAATAGGGACCTCTATCCATAGTAGATAAATCAGCAGCGTTTACTGATTTAATTAGAGAAAACTGATCCTCAGTAAACTAAGATTTCTGTTGTAACAGTATGATGTCTTAAGTTTGCATGAGACTCAATTCTATTACGGTTTTCCTTGTGCTGTTTTTAATTCTCTTCATCCTAATTCTACATAGCTGATCCAATGCTGCACTGCAATGAAACCAGGTGGACTCAGAAGTGGCAGTCATCCCGGCCCTTGAGAAGAGCAAGTCTTTCTTTGGGTTCTGGCTTCTGGCATGCCACAGGCCGCCACTCGAGCAGGCGCTTGCTGAGAGCCATCCCTCGCCAGGTTGCTCAGACCTTGCAGGCAGATGTCCTCTGGCAGATGGGTTACACAGGTATGCTTTTGTTTGTTGCCTGACAACAATAACCTTCTTGGAAAAACAAGTGAAGTGTAAGGAGAGGCTAATTGACTCGTGTGTGTTAACCTCTCACTGGCTGCCAGGTTGCGGAGATTGAGAAATAATTTGGTTTGGAATGCATTGTGTATTTATGCCTGTTTGTATGTGTGTACTTAGGGGAAGTTGGTTGTGTTTAAGATCTTTGACTGAATTTCTGAGTTGGAGTATGAGTTTATTTGTTATCTATAAATGACTTGGATTGTAAATTGCTTACTACGTTAAACAAAAGTTCTCTTTTAACTTGATAGAATAGATTTGCTATGGGGCTGAATCAG
Organism: Certhia americana; assembly: GCA_018697195.1. Taxonomy (NCBI): domain Eukaryota; kingdom Metazoa; phylum Chordata; class Aves; order Passeriformes; family Certhiidae; genus Certhia; species Certhia americana. The sequence continues at coordinate 12,406,489 of CM031867.1, read as the reverse complement.
AAAAAGCAATGGTTTTTTCCTAATAGGTGCTGGTGTGAGAGTGGCAGTGTTTGACACTGGTCTGAGTGAGAAACATCCACATTTCAAAAATGTAAAGGAGAGAACAAACTGGACTAATGAGAGAACCTTGGATGACGGTGAGTTACTGTGCAGTTTTCCAGCTGTTGTGACACTGATGTGTTTTGTGCTTGCTGCTGTACTGCTAACGTCTGTTAAAACTGGGTATCTTGATATTTAAACCTTGATTTTGCAGTGTCTTGCAGTGTCCAAGCAGTTTGTACTCATACCAAATTCAGCAGGGAGTGTTAAGGTTCCAAAAGGGTGGAACATAATTCTTCTTGGAGTCGTATGTGACACTTCATCATAGCTGTTAAAAAATGTCAGGGCAGAAGGTTACTGTGCACCTGTGAATACATTGCCAGAGAAGGTGGCAGTTAGAGCAAATCCAGCAAAAGTGTTTCCTTTCTTACTCCATTTCATGTTGCTGTTTCACAGTGGTACATATTTCCATGCTGGTGAGGGACATTGTCCTTCCTTACTGTGCAGTCCTAAACTGATCAGAGTTCGGCACCTTCCTGTAAAATTTTTCTGTTCTATAGAACTGAACCATTTATTTTCTCTATACAAACCGTATATGTTTGTGTTCCTTTTTTTGTATTATGACCCTGACTTGCCCTGACCGTGTACTTTCACGGATTATTAACTTCATACAGTTTGGGTCAGTGAGTCAGTTGGCCATTGAATCTCCCTGGAGTCCAAGGCAGATGCTTGTACTGCTCAGACTTGTGAGCACCTCCATAGTTTTGTTTACATAGTAATTACTTTACATTGCAGCACCTGCTTTTGGGTAGCTCTTTCTGTAAGTTCTGTGCCTAGAGGGTTGCTGGACAGGCAGATTTGGAATGCAAAAATATGTGGGCAGTCCAATAAAGCAAAAGCTAAACTATTTTTTGAGGAGAGGAGAAAAATGTGTTCTTGTCTTGTTGCTCGTGCTTAACAAAATTTCGTTATTACAGAGGATAAATATTTAAGAAGTCTGCATTAAAATACATTGACTTTGAAATGAGCTGCATTTTCCAAAATGCTGGTTTTTGTCCTGATTTCACTGGTAGCAGTCAGGAGTGGATGGACTGGAGAATGAATCAATCAAGTTTCATCAGCTGGTTGTCTGGCTACAGTGTGCTGCAAATTCTGCCCTCACTGAACCTGGTAGCAAAATATGGTTCAAAAAGACTAGGACTGAATCCAGTACTTGTAGTTTGTTGTAAAGTCTGTTAAATTTTTGTGATTTTTGCTCTAGGTGATCAGTGGTCAAAATTCTTGGCAATTAAATTGTTTGTCTTCTAATGTCTTATTTTGTTTCCTTCTCATACTGATAGGTTTAGGCCATGGGACTTTTGTAGCAGGTGTGATAGCCAGCATGAGGGAATGCCAGGGATTTGCTCCAAATGCTGAACTGCACATTTTCAGAGTGTTCACCAATAATCAGGTAGCTATTTTACATGTGTTTCAATTCCTGCCTTTCCAGGTTAATGCTGTAATAATCCTTTTCTTTGGGAGTACTGCATGCACTCAAATGTAGACATTTATCAGTGGGAAGATTACAACTTTCTGTTTATAATGGGCTTACTACAAGACTTCTGTTAGTTTCCAAATCTGGTATATTTTTTAGAAATGGTATATGGAGATCTTCAATGTGTAATGGAGCAGTCACTCAAATGTACTGAGTGCTAGAAAGTTAAGACCATTGTCACTTCTGTGCTTTATTTTGGTTGTTTTTCCTCTCTGTCTAAAGTCTGTGTTGTCATGAAATCACTGGATTTTTTTAATGGTAACTATTTTCCCCTTTCTTACATAGGTCTCGTATACATCTTGGTTTCTGGATGCTTTTAATTATGCAATTTTAAAGAAGATAGATGTACTGAATCTAAGTATTGGTGGGCCAGACTTCATGGATCATCCGTTTGTTGACAAAGTTAGTATGAGGAAATGAAACAGGCCTAATGTTTGTATCTCTCACTCAAATGCTGGACTTGCAGAGCTACTTGTTTGTGTCTGGTCCTGCTGACAATTTCTGTGTTTCATTTGTCTGGCAGAATTTTTGTACAGTGTACAGGCTTTTAGGAATATATATAAGGAATGAGTTGAAAAACCCCAAGCACAACCCAGTGTTCACAGAGTTATGGAAAATGCCCTTTAACAAAATACTTGGTAATCTGCTAGAAAATTTCTCCCAAGCAGACAACCAGAAGGACCTTTAATAGGAGACACTGAACTGAAATATATTTTTGAGGTTTTTTTACATCTCTGCATGGTTAATTTATTTCTTGGTAAAAAACCCCGTGTATGACATGATTTTAGTGAATTTAGAAACAAACAGGTAAAATGTGCAGGTAGTTGATTCAGCTATGTGCCAGGAGATTTGGCTCAGGTTAGATGGAATTAGTTTTTTGTCTTTGTAAATGTCATAGTTCCCTGAATTTTTGGCCTGGCCTTGAAAGCATTAAGAATTAATTTACTTTTAGACTAAAGGATATGGTCGTTCTTTGTAAAGGCCAGTTAAGGGGTTTGAAGGGTATAAATTCTTCCTTGTTTTTTTAATGATAATCTGCATTGAAATTAAGTTTGACAGTGACTTCACTGTACTCCCCAGAGCACTACTGGAGGGGATTCATAATAACTACTTGACTTTGCCATCTGCAGTGCTTTGCTACACACAAGAGTTTTTCTTGTGGTGTAAGAAACTTGTGTCAGCAGTGTTGCTGGCAAGGCTGGGTTATTGCTCAGAACATCTTAAGAAAGTTCAGAGCTTAATGCTGCATATACAGTGAGATGTATCTTGTAAGTCACAGAAAAAAGGGTTGTTAGAAAAGTCTCTTTCTTGGTGGCAGAGGCTTATTGTAAACACTGTTTTTTGTAGGTTTGGGAGCTGACTGCTAACAATGTCATCATGGTCTCTGCTATTGGCAATGATGGCCCTTTATATGGGTGAGTGTCAGTGACTGCTTCAAAGAGAACTGACTCTGTTGTTATGTGGGTTTGGAAGTAGTTGTGCTTGGTCAGGAAGTTTTTTCTCCTTTTTTTTCTCTAATCTTAGAAAGTGACTCAAGTTAAACTCTTTTCTCTATCCTTACTACTTGCATTTTGCGAACTAAATGTTTTTCTTTGAAACAGTGTAAAGTCAGCAAATGAAGAATGGCAGTGCTTCCAGCTGACATTTCCCTGTTAGTGTGAGCAGACAGCTTTGGGTACTGATCTTGGACTTAAGGAATATAGAAGGGATCAACCCAGAATAGTTTGTGGTGTATTTCTAAAATAAATGCCTAAAAATAGATTTTGTTTTGTCTTCAAGGTATATGGTTTGATAATTAATGAGTTAGTAACTGCCTGATAAGTTGCTGTCACCTGTGAAGTATGTGACAAAAATCTGATGGCAGCACTCCTGTTACCAGCATGAACTTATTGCCTCATTGGTATTTTGATTTCTTGGGTATTGTTTTAATTTTTTCTATTCTTGTCTCCCAACTTATTCTAGGACTCTCAATAATCCTGCTGACCAGATGGATGTCATTGGAGTAGGTGGCATTGATTTTGAAGATAATATAGCTCGCTTTTCATCCAGGGGAATGACCACTTGGGTAAGATATTTTCATGGTGGCTGCTCTCATTTGCAGCCAAAATGAGGGCCTTGGAAGGGCAACCTTTTCTGAATGGGCAATTCTATGTAGATGTATGTTGGAGAAAAGATTTCATCAGACATCAGAGTGGTTAAAAATTCTAAGTCTTTAGGCAAGAAGCTTAATGTACTTTTCAGAGTTTCTCATGATTAGTCCTGACTACTGTTGACATTTTTTGTGAATTTATAAAACATCCACTTCCTTTTCATTGATGGTGAAGACTTGTCTGTGTGGTTAAATTTGCAAGCATGAAGGCTTGCTCTTATCCTTTAATTTAAAAATCCTAGAATTTCCTACATGTGAAACTGCACTTACTTGCTTGGAGCTGAGGTGGTGCTCGCTGCGCACATGATGTCAGATGAGCGTGCACGGCTGTCTTGAGCAAGGGGACTGTCACATGTGTCTGTTTGTGTAGCCAGTAGCAGTGTGGTTCTCATTTTGTCAGTGGTTTCCTGCTTAGCAGAAAAGCTGATCAGCAGCATTTACCTTGAAAAGTTGTGAACTTGTCCTCAATAGCTTGAGTCCTTCTTCGGCTTTGTTGCTATTCTGTGATACTGAACCTCAGATAATTTGGTTGCTAATTTTACTTCTGGATGACCTGTAGTTAATTTAAATGCCCAAATGAAGCCATCAGTGCTCATCAGGGCAATAATCCATTTGTTTTCTTTTGCAGGAGCTGCCTGGAGGTTATGGCAGAGTGAAGCCTGATATTGTTACTTATGGCTCTGGAGTGAGAGGGTCTGGTATGAAAGGAGGATGCCGCTCCCTCTCTGGGACAAGTGTGGCATCTCCTGTGGTGGCAGGTGCTGTCACTCTCTTAGTCAGGTAAGTCTTAAATAAAAATCTCTGGAAAAATATCAGTCAGGAAGTTCATAAAATTCTCTGTAAAGGAATCCATCAAATAAAATTTTGTCATATTTTTTAATGATTTGTAATTGCTGCACTTCTGTCAACTGTTGTAGACTTCTCAAAGTATCTTGAGTAGCATCTTCAGTAGGTAATTGTCTCTGTACCTGTAAATTTTATAGGATGCAGGGATTTATGGCCATTGTCCTGTTGTGTAAGTCAGCTGTTGCACACTGAAGAATTTGAAAGTGGGAACTGCAAGTCCATACCCGGTGTTTGTCATATCTAGTCCATATGGATGAGACAAACCATTATTTGAGAAACATGCAAAAAATTCAAAGTCACCATCATATTTCCTCCAAAAAATGGTGCATTTTAGTTTGAACAACAGAGGTATTTTTCCCCCTCTGAAGACAGATTATTTTATTTAGCATATAAAGATACTGCCCTGATTGTAATGACTGCTGGTCCTGGAGCACATTGTAAGGAGAAAAATTCATGTATTATTAGTTTTTAAAAGAAATATATCAGAAACTTGTCCCTCATTTACATCTGTATTATGAAAAATCAAGCAATAACAGAACAAATATGAACAGAGAATATAACAGCAAATTGATTTTGTAGTCTATTTGTTCCTGTTTCAGCACAGTTCAGAAGCGTGAAATGGTGAATCCAGCAAGTATGAAGCAGGCCCTCATTGCATCAGCACGGAGACTTCCTGGAGTCAACATGTTTGAACAGGGACATGGCAAATTGGATCTTCTAAGAGCTTATCAGATCCTCAACAGCTATAAACCACAAGCCAGGTTAATTTTAATCCTTAATTAATCAGTGGTACAATAGAATTTGCTCTTTTGTTTAAGAGAGCAGGTGGTGAATGTGTAGCTCAGTTGAGCAATCTGTGCTTGTGCAACAGTGAGGACTTGTGCAGGTCTTGCGTAAACCCAAGCATGAATTTTGACCAGAAAATGGATGAAAAGTCACACAGCAGTGTAGGGGATGATCCTTTTCTCTTATAGCCTTGGATGTTATGAATAAAGTAAGAACATAGTGGAAAAGTACTTCAGTTTTAAGTTTTGAGAGTAAGGACCTTCTCCCTCTACTGAGATGTTTCGTTTTTTGTATGTGAGTATCTTTTCACAAAGCTTAAAAAAATAGGGAAGATGATTTTGGGGTATATTTGGGAAGTGAGGTGAGAGCTTGGTAAACTATGACTGGTAAGATTTATCTGAAACTTTTTTTATAGTTATGTGTAGTAGCATGTTCTTCTGTTTATTGTTAATTTTTCCTCTTTAAATTTTCTCTCCTCTGTCCTGCTGTAGTTTGAGTCCAAGCTATGTGGACTTGACTGAATGTCCCTACATGTGGCCCTATTGTTCTCAGCCCATATATTATGGAGGGATGCCAACTATTGTTAATGTTACTATCCTTAATGGCATGGGAGTCACTGGGAGAATTGTCGACAAGGTAAGTGCTAACATTGATCGAAATTTTGACTGGTACTGTTGCTAAAACCTTCCCAGATAATACTGCTTTAGCTATGAATTTCATAGAACCAACTTCACTGCTAGGAGCAACAGATGCAAAATGTTTGATTAGAGGGTGCACCCACATTGGAGGATTAGTCAACACGAGCTGTCTACAAGTTTTCAAGCAATGCATTGGTTTCAGGGCGTGTAACATTTTATCTTTGCAAAACCAGTTTGAATTAAGATGTACTTAGAGATTTCTTTGTGTTCTCTAATAGCATTTAAAATCTTCTGGACAGACCTTAATTTTTTTTTTTTTCATCCTGGAACATAAATGATCTCAGTAAAGAGTTCTGGCACTAAATTAAGCCTTTTCTGTGGGTCACTGCGACCTGAATGTATCAGTTTAACCAGTCTCTGTTGCCAAACCTGTTCTTTCACACCAGTGATGTTGAGCATGCTGTTTGGCTAGGGAGGCTTTTAATTAAGTATGTTTAAATGTAGAATAGATTTGGGAATTGATACAAGTTAAAAAAGACACCTGTCCTGTAATTCCAGCCAATGTAAATGTGCTGAATTTCAACGCTTCAATGTGATTCCTGAGGTCTGTTTTAGATTCAAGCTTACATTAAAGGTCATTGAAGCTATTATCCAAGGTCATTAGTGTATGGTAATACACACAGCTGATGTAATTGGCCTGTGTCTATTCCACTGTTAGCTTGCCTTGTTATTGAAGGGAAATCTTGTGTTCTCACCAATAAATTTTTTGCACATGATCTCAGAATGTTAAAGCAGGTTCACTTGGACACCTCACAGTCCTGCCTCTGAAAAGCCCCTGGTCTGGGTCATTGAGGTTGTCACGATTGGGTTGATTTGCTCACACAACACCAAACTTTTGGGCTTGGAGGGCATTTTAAAATTTGATCTTCAGAACAGCTAATATTTGTTACTTTGTGCAGAAAGGAGTGATTGCAAATACTGTGTTCTGTATTCTTCATTTCACAGCCAGACTGGCAGCCCTATCTCCCCCAAAATGGGGATAACATCGAAGTGGCTTTCTCCTATTCCCCAGTCTTGTGGCCTTGGTCTGGATACTTGGCAATTTCCATCTCTGTAGCAAAGAAAGCAGCATCTTGGGAAGGCATTGCTCAGGGTCATGTTATGATCACAGTATCATCCCCTGCAGAAAATGAAGTAAGTTCTGTGCAATTTGGATTTTCTGGGTGAAGAGTTATCAAAACTGCTTTCTGATACACGAATACCTTGGTTTTAAGGTTTTGCTCTAGCCCTGTCATTTGAAGCATAAGTTAAATTTGGGTCAGGAAATTAAAGAGTACAAATAATGTTCTTTATAATTGAGAGCAAATTGCATGTAATTTAGAATCAGGAAACCTCTCTTGGAGACCAACATCATAATTTCATTCGTTATTGTGGGATTCAAGTAACGTCTTTTGAAAAAAATAGCCTAACTATGTTTCTTCTAGAACCATGCTTAATTATTCCTGAGAAACTTCTAAGATTTTGAACAATTGAACCAGGTCACAGTTGTAACTTACGTTAAGTATTTTACATTCTGAGCATAATTATAAGCTGTTGAGTGCAGAAGAGAATACTGCAGCAATTTAGGGCAAAAGTAATCTTTGTGTCTCTGGAGCTGGTACTAGTGACAAAAAGTAGATTTGGTACCTCCAGTGTTTTGGTCTTTCACAATCCAAGGTTATCTGATTCCTGTGGGGAGAAAGGATTTCACTGTAGTTTGTTCTGTCCTTTAGTCTAAGAACGGTGCAGAGCAGACTTCAACGGTGAAGCTTCCAATAAAAGTGAAGATTATTCCGACTCCACCTCGTAGTAAGCGAGTCCTTTGGGATCAGTATCATAACCTCCGTTATCCACCAGGATACTTCCCCAGGGATAATTTGAGGATGAAGAATGATCCGTTAGATTGGTATTTATCTCAGGTTCTATTAAACCAATATTTCTTAACTGTGTGTTAATGATATGGGATAACTTTATTGAATGCCGTAATTCTGGCCTTTTTCAGAGATGGGATTATTTTTTGTAAGAAATCCATGAAAAGCACTTGGACTCTATGCTTTTGGTGCAGGGTTGTTTTTTGAGCTCTATGGTTTTATTCACATGAAATGAAAAGCTTCTAAAATGATCATTTAAGATACTGGGATTTTTGTTTGGCTTTTCTATTCTGACCTAATTTCTCACAGGAAGTTTAAAGGGGACACTTTACTAACTGCTTCAGCATTCACTTATCAAACAAACTTGACAATTTAAAAGACAAGAAGAGACCCCTTCTCTCTTAAGGGAGGCTGCCATCAAAGCAGGGAAAGACTTTGCTGACATTTCATAGATGGAGCAGAGAAGCATCCTTAGGAAAAATCATGCAACAGTATCTCAGTGAGGATTAATTGGGTCAGTGACCAGGACACAAGTTTTTGGAAAGCTTCTTGGAGTATGCAGAGGTGGCAGGTGGACAGGATTTCAGAAAATCAATAGGGTGGAAATCAGAATTCTACATGCCAGATCTAAATGTCTTCAACACTCTTCTCTTTCTAAGGAATGGTGACCATATCCACACAAACTTCAGGGACATGTACCAGCACCTCAGGAGCATGGGGTACTTTGTTGAGGTTCTTGGTTCCCCGTTTACATGTTTTGATGCAAGTCAGTATGGTAAGCATGAGTTAATTGCCTTGTTCTCCATACTGTTAACTTTTTCCTGAATTGAACTTTTGTTGGAAGACCAAAAATGTTTTGAGGGTACAAAGAAAAATTCTAGTGGTAGTAGAAAAATATTTTGGCATTGGGAGTATTTATTATTTATGTGCTGATATTTAGTTGTGTGGAGTATTGCTGGAGAAGCTTACTTGAGAGTTTAGTAAAATTAGTGCAGTTCTCTGTCCTTGCCATGAAAGAAAGAGAGGGAAAGCCAGGCTCTGAGTGGGTTAAAAGCCCTCAGTATTCAGTCCCACAAAGGCAGAACTGTATTTGCCAAAAGATTTGGCACAGTCAAAATGAAGCATGACCTTTTTAACAGACTAAAATCAAAGGTGTCCATCCTGGTTCTTTTTTTTATGTTTAGTGATCTTTGATTAGATAAAAGAGTGGGTAAAATGTTCATCCAACCATATCCCATAGCAAAGCAGTATGTGGTTTGTTTCTGTGTTCATCAGGAAGGAAATTGGATAGGTTGGCCAGGCAGGGGACAGAGAAAGCTGTCTGTGCTCTTTTCTGCTCCCATATGCCCCTTGTTTAACTATGGCATGCTCCAAAAACCCTCTTCTGTTTTGGGCTGGGGTTTTTCAGTGCACTGTAAGGTGAGGGTGCATTCTCCTGTGTTTGCCGGGTATCTCCTGTGATCACTAGTTTTATAATTGATAGAGAGCAGCATTAGAAGAATTCTCTCTCCTCTGATTCACCATTGCGTTGTACCTCATTCGATTGTAGTTTGTTGGGCTTTCAGAATTTCCTGATGAAGAAGTGAGGAGAATAAAACTCAATGATCTGTGGTCCATCTGCCACTTGTCCCTAGCTTGTATTCACACTTGATGGGTGTCCACCCTGTCCCATTTCTACAGGATCTTTATTAGAAGGCTTTCCAAATGTAGACTGTCTGGACATGTGGAATTGGCTTGGTAGCAGGGAACTGTGAGATATGGGGCTCACAGTGGTTTATCAGATTGCTCAGAGTATCATCCTGTGAAGATTTGTGTTGTCTCTGAGGATGGAAATTTCACCACCTCTCCAGGCAATCAGAAAGTGAAGAAGCAAAAGGTCTTGGTATTTAGAAGCAGTCTAAAAGCATAAACATGTTTTCAGGGAATAAAAGTATATTTTTCTGGTTGTGTTTGTTTCAGTGATACAGGGAAGGTTGTGCTTGCTTGTTAACAGGAGTAGGAGAGGGTTATGTGAAAGTGGCAGTGGCACTTTAGTCAAGCCTACCAGAATGCAGCTGTAGTTTTCAAGGGGTGAATCAAAGCACGTTTCAGAGTAATTGCTGTCTCTGTGACTGCCATTCTGCAGTAGTGAAGGGAGTACTGTTACAGCTGGAGCAGGGAGGAACCTCCTGACCAGGCTGCATCTGCATTAGCACTCCAGTTTGGATCAGTGGTGAATCCCTTCATTGTCCAGCTGTGCCACAGTTTGGCTCAGTTTATGGAGCATTTGGGTGACACCAAACTGCAAAACACACACCTGACACATGTGGGCATTCAGTTCTTGAGACCACACAAGCAGGAGTCATACGTAACACCCTCAAAACTTCCTGTGCTGCCAAACTAATTTTGGGATACATTTGTCTTATATTTATCATCTTTAAACATCACTTCATTAGATGAGCTGCCAGAGCAGGGCACATGGACCAGATAATGTGAAAACGTGCACTTGTGCTGCTTTCTGTGTAGGTTCTGTGAATAGTGGTAACATCACAGTGACCAGCATGGAGAACTCCTGTTTCTGCTTTTACACACAGGGACTTTACTGATGGTGGACAGTGAGGAGGAGTATTTCCCTGAAGAGATCACCAAGTTGAGGAGGGATGTTGATAATGGACTTTCACTGATAGTCTTTAGTGACTGGTACAACACATCTGTGATGAGAAAAGTCAAGTTCTATGATGAAAACACAAGGTACTGACTTACTTCCAAGTGCTGTGGGAAATAAAATGCCACAGAATTGCACGTATTACCCTAAAAATCCCAAATGTGATGCACTGTACTTCAGCTCTTGGATGTTACTTGTAAGAAGGTGCTACCTTAAGTAGCAGAACTGACCTTAGACTACACCTGAAGGAGCATAGTTACCCATTTTATCATGACTGTGGAGGCCTCTTTGGTAACGTATCCTACTTTAATACCAAGAAAAACACTTACAATGAAAAGAAATAAGAAATTGGAGATGAGACCAACAAATAAAAATGGACATGTTTTTACTTTAGGGGAGCAGAATAGAAAGAAAGTGTGCATTTGCAAGCGTATCACCAGGTCATGTAACTGTTACTGAAATTATTGCATGTTTGTATTGCATCTAAAGAAAAAATATTTGACATTTTGCTTCATTATAAAAATGAGAAGCAAGGTACATGACTCATTTTTACCTCATTTTTACCTCAGCTTAGCCAAATAAAGAGCATAAGACTGAATTTCTTTCCAGTAAATGGAAGTTTTTCATGCCGCTGAAACGCACCGAGAACTTTACATCAGTATTATTTAACTTTAACTCAAAAGCAGTGTTGTCAGAGACAGCTTCTCAGATGCCCGTGGAGTTAAAGAAGGCTTTAAGATGTAGTTCATTATTTAAATGGCTTTGGAAAAAGTCTGTATGCAGGAGGGCACTTGACTTCCTGTTATCCAAACTAGGAGTATATTCTGTATGCTAATAAACAGTGTTACACTGTAATTTTTACAGGCAGTGGTGGATGCCTGATACTGGAGGTGCTAATATACCAGCTCTCAATGACCTGCTTTCTGTCTGGAATATGGCCTTTAGTGATGGGCTGTATGAAGGAGATTTTACCATGGCAAGTCATGAAAGTGAGTACTGGAGTCCATGACCTACACAGGCTACAGTGGGGTGTTTGGAAAATGGTTTTCTGCAAGTTTGAGGTTGAGCAAGAGTCAAGAGAACCGCTCAGATTCAGTGAAAAGTCTCCTGTATGACTTCTTAAATTATTTCTTCCTTTGTAGACTTTTTCATGGTATTTGATTTAGCTTTTCAGTTTAAAAAAAACATCTAAATTGAAAGATTTGGAAAGTGCATAAAGGTGAACCTGTGAAACCTGTGCATAACAATGCTTTCTCTGCAAATACACACATTGGTCAAAATGTGCAAATTCAGTGCAGTGTTCCTGGGAATGTCTTCTTCTGGGCTTGTTGGGTAGGGAAGGGAGGGAGTGTAATTTTTTTGTCTAAACAGCAGTTTTGTGGTGTCTTCCAGTGAATTATGCATCAGGGTGCAGTATTGCTAAGTTCCCTGAAGATGGCATCGTCATTGCACAGACTTTCAAGGATCAAGGTATGAGCTTCCTGGTCCCTTTTTCTTTGTTTTGAGTAGAATTTCAGGGTCAGTGCACAGGCAAAGTTGCGAAGTCTAAAGGTCTAAAAACAATAAATGCAAAACTACGTTGACAGGGTAGGTATTTTTTACCTAGAACATGTGGCTGATGCCTAACAGGCAGCTGCAGTGTGACTCTGTATGCAATTATCAAATAATACAATATCCAAGTGTTACATGCAGCCCTGCATTGTGATTGCTGTATGGAAACACATCTGCATGTACGTGTGTCTCTGGAAGGGGAGGAATTGTGTTGTGATTGTGTTACTTATTCATGTTTCTCAGGAATTTCAAGTGCTACTGAAATATATCCTCTGATCATTGCCATGTTTAGCATGAGTGCTGTGGTAGTTGTGGTCATCTAAGGATATAAATAAGGAAAATTTTAGTAGACAAAATGTCACCAGTGAAACTCTCATAGGGGATAATGTTATACATACAGGATGCCTGTGGTCTCAGACTTGAGTGCTCTGCTGTCTTTGTATTTCCATTCTCTTTTATCATAATGTCTTTTCATTTGGGAGGGAGTAATTCAGAACTGTAATTGGAGCAGGTAGTTTAAAAAATAAATCTCATATTTGATGAGCTTTCAGGAAGTTCTGTGCAGAAGCAAATGACCATAACTCTTAAGATGTTGCAGGTCAGGTTTGTGCAGATGGGTGTAGAGTGTGAGAACAGAGGCACATGCAGTGCTTCTGATACAACTCAGCAACTGCCAGAGAAGATCAGTGAGTTCATTGTATTTTTGACTTTGGATGGGCAGCAGAGGTGATTACCTAGTGGAGAAATTTTCTGGAACAGTAGAGCTCATCTGTGTGAGGCTTTTGAAGGAAAGACAATATCCCTGTATGCCAATGACTTACAGATTTCCTTATGTGAGAGAGAAAACCAGAGTGTCAATTTGACAAGTAGCCTGCTTGACCTGCTTTTTCTGTTGAATCCTTTTCATTGCAATTCCTGAGGCAGAAGAGCTCTCTGCTTTGCTTCTGCTGCCTAAACAATGTCTCAAGTAAAGGGGATAAATTTGAAATACAAATATGACATTTGTCTTTACTTTTTCTAATGGGTATAATTTTAGGAAGGAAAGGTAGGAAGCCTTTAACCTAAAACCAGCTTTCTGTAGAATTCTGCAGAAGGATGGAAACAACATAAAGAGCAGAACGTTCTGATTTTAAACCTTTTGCTGAAGATACTAGTGTTTTTTGATTCAAGGTTGTTGAAGATAATCCAGGTTGTGAGGTCTTTTCTTCTTGACCAAAGAAAGAAAAAAATTTATTACCAGTAGGAAACTACAATCAGGGTCTTGGAGCAGTTTCATTTTTATCATAACATTGTCGCTGTTCGACAAGAAATGAACACACACACAAAACAACTCTTCACAGAGAAGGGAGGAAAAAAAGCAAGTTTATTGTGTGACCTCGATTTGTATATCCTTCTGAAGGTGACCCAGGATTGGAGAATAGAGTACAGCCTCTCTAATCCCCACAGGTCAAACCAGCAGTCCATCAAGTCTCTCTTCCTCTAGAGAGGAATGCAAAACAATTGTTGTTTGCATTAACAATGTGTGAGAAAATTGACTCCAAGAATTCAAAGCATCAGAAGGCTAAAGAAACATGCAAAAACAGGCTGACATAACATCATGGGGGTTTTGAAAAATTCTTGCAAAAATGTGTGACATGGTGTGGGGCATTGTTGCATTTGCCCGTTGATAATGTAGGCTGTGTTGTTTCGTGGGTGAATTGATATTGATGCTGTGGAGGCTATGAAATTTATTTGTGCTTTGTTTTAGGCCTTGAAGTTTTAAAACAGGAGACTGCTGTAATTGAAAATGTCCCTATTTTGGGGCTTTACCAAGTTCCTTCGGAAGGTGGTGGCAGGATAGTTCTGTACGGCGACTCCAACTGCCTGGATGACAGCCACCGGCAGAAAGGTGAGCCCTGGCACACAGGGACAGTCACTGTCCTGCTCTGACACCTGTGCTCTGGGGGTTTTACAGCCCCCACCAGAAGTAGATAGTTTTTAGGGACTCATAATATTCCTTACTGGGGATTAATCTCAGTTCTGCAGAGCTCTGCTGAAATGCTGTGAGGTGCATTGACCACAAAAGAGCACCCCACATTAAATAGCCCTCTGATAAATGGGGCTGTTTCCCACATACACTTTTTTTTTTTGTTCCACAGACTTTGGAGGCTGATTTTTGGGGTGGGCTGTTTTGCAAGGGAGGTTTGGTTTGTGGGGCTTTTTTTTTTTTTTTTTTTTTTGTGTTTGTTTGCAGAAGGCAAACAAAACATGTTCTGGAATGGTTACACATTCTTGATCCAAAGTTGTGAAGAGGCCAATAGGAGATCCTTCCATTTTTTCCCTAGTTCCATCTTCAGAATGTTTATATAGAACATCTGTGTATCTTTTGAGTGTGCACCTCAGCCTGCCGTGTTGCCTTTGCAATGTTTCCTGTGAGGATTTATGGTAATGTTCAGTGTTTCAGTTGTGCATTACTATTTTCAGGTTATCCTACTCTGACACAAACCAGCTGATGTAAATATGTCAGAAAGTAGGAACTTCCATTTGTTGTCAAAGCATTTGTTTGCAGCTCTAGGTAGCAGTTGTGTGAGTTGTATGTGTGTGTTTTCTGTGGCTCCCAGAGAAGCCATGCTCTCTGCCTACACATTGTGGCTGATTCTTATAAAATCTTTTTTCTAGCAGTTTGTCTGATCTGACTTCGCAAATTTTTAAGAGGTTGCTTAGGTTTCTCATCACATGTAAAGCACAAGCTGGTAGATCTGTGGCTTGAGGGGAGGAAGATAATCCAATATGTGAAGTCTTTTTCTGCATTTCCACTGAACAGAACTGAATTTTCCTTTTGTGATGAAAAGTACATCTATAATTTTTCAAGCTTTTGTCACTGACTTTCTAAAATACTACATTATGTAACCCTCCCTTGCCTAATTTATTTAAGTTTAAAGGAACTTGCTGCCTAAGGGAGCTCTCCATCTGTAGCTCATTTCTTTCTCTACCATACATTTTGGGGTTTTTTAAGAGTTCTCTGATTTTTCTTTATCTGCCTTTGGGTTTCTTCCTGTGAGGTGCCCTAACACCTGCACATTGGTGCCTTGCTGCAGGTTATTGAAAGTACATAACAAAAGAGAAGATACATAGCTTTAAATTAAGCAATAGAAAATAATGTTTTGTGACCTCCCTAATGCTGTTAAATTCAGTGTGACGTCTGAAGCAAGAAAGAGTGGAATGCTCTAAAGAAATCCTTTAAAATTAGCTTTTAAATTGTGAACCAGGAGCTATGTCTCCTGCAGAGACATGGGTGGCTTTAACTGAGGAAAATTCCTAACATTTGTGCACATAAATCCTTAAAATCTGTTTGACCTCTTTGAAAAATCAAAGGTGAGGGTTTAAGGGACACTGGGATTATGAAGATTAACTCCCTTTCCCAGCCAACTGTTCCTCGGGGCAGAAGTTCTGAGAAAAATGCTTTGCTGTGTGGTGGAAATAGCTGATAAGGTATTGTCCTACTCCTGCAAAGGGAAGCTTTAGAGTTGCAGTGTGAACTAGCTGGAGTGCTTGTTCCTTAGGGGTAGCTGTGGATTAAGGTAGTAATAATTCAGGGGAGAATCAAAGCGAGGCATCATGAGCTTTTGAAGTGCAGAGGAAAACCATGATCACGTGTATTGTGGTGTTGATTCTCAGCCTGGTCTGTACCACAGCTACTGTAGGTTATGCTTGTACCTTTAGCTGGGATGTAGCCAGAATGTTTCTCCTTTGTTTGTTTATTTATTTAAGCTTGAGGAAGTAATGAGTCATATCCTTGCACTGTAAACACTATCTTGTTCTTACTTTTCTTTGCAAGGTATTTATTTTGTCCTTTCAAAAAAACAGCTGGTTCTCCATTTCCCTGTTAAAAATTATACCAGAAACTCAAAGCTTTCTTTTCTTCCGCTGAAGAACCTCATGATTTTTGTCAAAACTTGGATGGTCTTGTGCAACCTGGAATTCCTGTATTCAAAACCTATTTTTTTGTGTTCTGTTCCCCCAAAGAGTCTGGTTTGGTACACAAGGGATGATATTTTAAGACTGAATAGTTTATCACTGTGTTTGTGTGCTGCAGGGGAATATCTGCTGTGTGTTGAAAGTTGTGTCTTTCTGATAGTGAGCCTAGAACTTCAGGAGAAAAGCAAGAGCCAGCAAAATGGATAGTAATTCTAAATGTCATTAAAGCCTTCTTAGCAGAAAGATAAGCCATTTAAAATGTGGCATAATGCATGTCTTTTGTTGGGGCTCGGGGCTGTGAAACCCACAGATTGCTTTTGGCTCCTGGATTCCCTGCTGCAGTACACGTCCTACGGGGTGATGCCGCCGAGCCTCAGCCATTCCGAGAACAGGCAGCGGCCGCCGTCGGGAGCAGGCTTCTCCCTCCCTGAGCGCATGGAAGGTGAGAGGGAACCTCAGTGGGCAAGCACAGCCTGCAGCTGAGGGACTGCCAGGGCACAAAGGCTGGGGCAGACCCCTTGAGTTACTTGCCAGTAAGGCTTGTTTGCTATGAGCTCCGCAAGGTTCTGCTGTTTTTCTGGCAGAGAGCACGTTTTGCAGGGTTTTGTTGTAATATAGTTGTGATTAGACTGAAGAAAATGTTCTTTTCATAGAGTAGGAATGTTCAGATGCCTGCAGGTTCTGCAGGGGGCATTCTAGTTACTAGTTACAGAGCATTATAAAGCATTCAGTCTTATCTCACGTGCTGCCAGAAAAACTTGGATTAACTGCTGTGGTAGATGCAGACTCTTACTGTTTTGTAAGGTATCCTTAGATTAATTCTGGTATTTAGCTATGAGTGCTCGTTACTGTAAACACCTCCTGGGTTTACAGCAGCACTGTTTAGCCCATGGTCAGTGTTGGTAACTTTTATCTTGTCTGTCTTTGGGTAAGCCAGTCTCTGCTGTGAGTTGCAGGTAACCATTTGCATCGATACTCAAAGGTGCTCGAGGCTCATTTGGGAGACCCTAAACCCCGGTCCCTTCCTGCTTGTCCTCACCTGTCCTGGGCCAAACCACAGCCTTTGAATGAAACTGCCCCCAGGTTAGTATATGTCTTTCTTATACAACAAGTCTCACTTTTGAGTTCAGCTGAAAAATTATTTGTTCTATCTGCTTTTGAAAAGGACAGCTGTAATGCCTTTTCCTAGGCAGAATACCAGATTGCAAAGAGGAAATAATGATTAATGCCACTTCAGTGAATAACTCTGACTCACCTAATAGTTACACTATGAAACTCAGGGATTTTAAAAATAACTTCACAAGTCACTGTTGTGATTGAGTGATTCCAACTTTGAGTGAACAGTCTTAATGAAACCCATCATCATCGTGTGCCTTGGAAGGAGTTTTCTGAAGCATCTTCTTGGACAGCTCCCCTAGTGCTGCCTTCTCTTGTGCCATTTGTCAGTCCCTTGCTTGTCTGCTGGGCTGCTGGTGGTTACTTTGGGAAGTCTGTATGCAAGAGAGTTGTTGGTAAATAGTTGCTAATAGTTGTGTCCCTTTGGTGTCTGAATTTAAGTTTGGAGGCCTGTAAACTGCAGAACCTAAAGAATGGATCAAGTCTAGACTAGGGAGTTATCTGTAGGTTGTATATGTACTGACACTTTCTTCATATGCTCCCACAAAATTCCTTGCATTAATGAAATAAGTGGGCAGACACCTCTGTCTTTAAATTTCTTCTAGCAACCTTTGGAAACATCAAAAATTACTGTCAATTGACCTTGATAAAGTGGCACTGCCCAGTTTTCGACAGAACCGACCCCAAGTGAGACCACTGTCCCCTGGAGAAAGTGGAGCATGGGACATTCCTGGAGGTAAATATTGAAAAATTTGAAAATTGCTGTTTTGATTTTGCCTTTTGCATAAGCTTTGACGAAAGCCCCGAAACACAGTGCAGCCATATGAGAGGCCACTGTTTATTTTTGGTTGTGGAAAACATGCAAAATAAGAGTATGACTGTGTTACAAAAGGCTGTCTGATGAAGATTTTTTTTGCACATGAATAGTCTGTTCAATAGAAAGTGTGCATGACATATTGGGAGGAAGATCTTGGTGGGTGTATTTTGGTAAGTTGAGGTTTGCTTGGATGCTGTGACTGGTGGGTCAGCAGCAGCCCCTGTCCTTGGGAGCTGTGACCACATACCCACGGCTAATTAAAATTCCTTCTGTGAGTGCCCAAAAGCAGAGTCCAGAAGAGTTTGTCAGAATGGTGCCTTGGGCAAGTTGTTACACTAACAAATAATGGAACAGCTTTCAGGTGGGCAGCTCTCCTTTACAAGCTTGGCATCGCAGGCCGAGTTGGAAAGCTTCGTGCTCTTTTCCCAGTCTGAGCTGCTAGACCAGAGACACCTGTAAAAATGAAGGGTTTGTTTCTCTAGCTCATCCTCACTGTATGCACAGTCTTTGGAGCAGGCAAGCATGAAATCACTTTCCTCATTCCATCAGGATTTGAATTACAGCAATTACTTAGCAGTAAGATTATGGTCAAGTATCTGCATCTCTCTTCTAATGCAAAACAGAAGACTGTTGTTAGAGGGGAAATCTGGGCTATGCTTTCATGTGCCCAAATAGGTCAAGGTGGAAATGCTGGTGCTTTCCTGTAGCGTTAGCATCCCATCTGATTTTTGCTAATCGGTCTGCAGCTGTTAATCTTCTGTCTGAAATGTAATCTGATTAATGGCTGCCTGCGCTTTGAACGAGAGTTAGCAGCAGATCCCTTTGGTAGATGGCATTAACACCACAAAGCCATCGTGGCTCACGTGGTAACTGCTGCCTTCCAAACCTCTTTGTCTTTCCAGGTATAATGCCGGGCCGGTACAACCAGGACGTGGGACAGACCATTCCTGTCTTTGCCTTTCTCGGTGCCATGGTGGTCCTGGCGTTCTTTGTGGTGCAGATCAACAAAGCGAAGAGCAGGCCAAAGAGACGGAAACCGCGTGTGAAACGACCGCAGCTGATGCAGCAGGTCCATCCACCAAAGACACCTTCTGTGTGAAAGCTCTGCCTTGCCAAAGATGACCTCCTTTGACTGCTTGCTTTCCCAGTGGAGGTGCAGCGAATGTGCACCTGACATCATCTCATAGTCTTTGGTTTGTGGAGAGAAGAACCTCAGCTGATCATCTGTACATAAAACTGCAGCTTTAAGCAGCTGAAGCCACCAAAGACTTGATACTGTTTAAATGACTGCTTAGTCACTACATATCCCAAGAGGGGGAAAATGGACCTTTTTTTTAAGCTGACCAAACTAAAATTTATTTGTTTAGAGGCTATTTTCTATATTTATTGTTGGGGAGGGCGGGGGAAAAGTCACTTTAAGGACCTCTGCTAAGGAAAAACAAGTGCATTTTTTTGGATAGAATGCAATTTTCTAGAATGGTATTATGCTGAAGAGTATAACGTGCACCATTATAGGAGGAAGGGACTGAGAGAGACCAGTACAAATCAGTGAGGCATACTCCTGCAGTTTATTTTTATAAAGCCAACTACCATGATGTTTTGTAATTTTTGGTCACAATTTCACCATTGTTGGTGAAGCAGATTTTTCAATAAATATGGTATCTATATGAAGCAAAGACAACGTGCTAGGTGGCTCTTCTTTCCACTTGCCGTCAAAGAGAGCAGTTTGTTGGGTAGAGAAGATCTTCATGTCACCTCTCTTCCCACCATATCTTTGTCCTTGTCAGTGGTATCCCAAGCTGCCAGTGTTCCTTTGGAGCACTAACTGGGCAGTCATACTAACAATGCTCGCTCATAGTTCTGGAAACCTTCAAAACTCAGCAGCACATGATAAGGAGAGAGCTCCCAAAGCTGTATAAAAAATTGTCGTGGGGATGGCACCCAGCAGCACTGTGTAGTGTCACAGAGATTAAAACCCAGTCTTCTTTGGTTTGTCCTGCTTGAGAGCCTGTGAATTGTCACTGGCTTAAATAAGGATGCAGGCACAAGTTTCCCCTGTGCAGTGCCAGTTAATATTGCCATAATTGAAATAACTTCTCTTTTGTAGTGAAGTTGTGAGCTTTTCCCTGCCAACTGCTTTTGTCATTGCTCCAAATGAACACCTTTTCCTAGGAGGAGCCAGGAGCTTGGTGGCTGCCTGTATTTGTGAATGGAATGGCAGCCTGGGCAGGTGAGCAGTGTGCACTGGTGAATGGTCCTGGGTGAGTTCATGGGCAGCTCTGGGCATGGCTGGAAAAAGAGGAGGCAGAGACAGCCCTGCTGGGCAGTCTGACTGCACCCATCCTCTTAGGGCTTACCAGCAGGGATGGGGGTGGGCTGTGGGAATTGCACTGCAGGAGAGAGCTTTGCTCCATGTAGTCTGGGACAAGCCTATCCAGGTAGCTGTGGATAGGGTTTGTCACTGCATGAATATCCTGCAAAAAGGATCAGGCAAACCAATTTTCTGTAACTTGAAGAGTGGTTGCCTTTTTCCAACATTTCTCTTCTGGAGGATGCACTGGAAGAGGCAACATCCTGTTCCCATGGCAGAGAAGGCACTGAGCTTTTGCTTTGGAGCCATTATGGAAGCTTGTTAGGGCTGAGAAGATGGTTCCAAGGTTGGGGTGCTTGTGCCATCCCAGTGGGGCTGGAGCCTCTTGCTCCTCCCTTTCTGAATATAGATCCATAATACTAGGGAAGGGGTTTTCAGCATCTCAGCTATGGCATTAGGGTCTCTCATAGGACCAGCAGCAGCTGGGCAACTTGTCCAGGTTGTAAAAAATTTGTCAGTAAAGGTGTGAAATCTTAAGGGCCAGACCTCAGACCTCAGATTGCAGGAAGCAAAGCATAATTGTGATCAGTGTTTTTATTTGTATGAAGTCCATTTGCATTTCTGTACCTTCTACAGTGTTCAAAGATAATAATGTGGAAAATGTTAACAGCCCTTTTTCCACCTGGCAAGGGGACACAGCAGCAAGTAAAGCTGCTAACCCACAGGGACCCTCAGGTTATGGCTTGCAGCTCAGGGGAGGAAGGGAGGAAAACATAAGGGATGGAGCCCAGAGCCACTGAGCAGAGAACCTATCTGGGGCTGCTGTGTTGGTCTGGGAGATGAGCTGCACCTCTTTGGTGTGAAGTTCTTCCATTAGAGGGAGACTAAAAATCTTCGGTGCCACTTCTCAGGTCGGTGCTAATGAATGTTGCCCCTCATCACAGGACTAAAGAGAGATTAGAGCTCCACTGCAGCCTTGAAACCAGAATCAAGCTGTATCAAAGCACCAGTCTGAATTAAGAGCCTTTCCCAGTGGCTGGTATTTTACAGCCCAGTGGCCAATTTCTAAGTCCTAGAGGCCAATTATTTCCGAAGCCTTTGGTGTGCAGCTAATGAAGGCTTGGAAGGGCCCTTCTAAGTGTTTATAAGCCCTGTAGGCGGCAGAGATGTAATGGAGGTGGCAGGCACAATTAACCATCCATAATTCCTCCTAGCAGCTGATTAAAGTCTCTTTATCCGTCTTACCAAGATCAGAAGGGCACATATTTGGGAAATCAAAAATGCATTAGGGGCTGTCAGCCACCACCAGGGCCTGTGTGCTGGGCCGTGGGGCAGTGGCTTGTGCCAGGAGTGGTGCAGAGCTGTTGTGTGTCCCCCGTGTCGGGAATGGGCCCCTCATTCCTGTGGGGTGCAGCCTCCTCTGTGCAGGTCCTCTGCAGCATCAGTCACCCCATCCTGTTATCCTGGCACCCCCTTGCCTGTGTGGAGCAAGGGGTGGGATGGGATGGCTCCTCCCCAAAGTCTCTCAGTGCAGGAAAGCACCAGTGGGCTTTTAGCTGCTGTGGAGACATGCGGGGTTCTGGCCTCATCCTGCACGCAACAAGTTTTGAGGGGTGTGAGCTGCAGCTGCTTCCCTTCACCCTTCCCGGGGCACTCCGTAATGCCCCTTGGTGGCAATTTCCTGCCTGGGTGACCAGAGCAGGATGAGGGAGTGCCTCAGTCGGCCCAGCCCTGTGGAGATAGTTTCGGGGATAGCGAGAGCCCCCAGCCCAGCTGCAGGGGCTGCTGTGTTCCGTAGGAGCGCTCCGAGAGCGCGGGGCTGTGAGCAGGATGGGGCTGTGAGCAGGATGGGGCTGAAGGCGGGGGATTCCTGCCAGCTTCCCACGGCCGCCTCCCGCCCGTCCCCCGGCACCCCCTCCTCACATCCCGGGGGCGGGGGGTCCGTGCAGCCCCTTGCCCGCCCCGCGGGGCCCTGCGGAGGGGCCGCGCTCCCCGCCCGCCCGGACACAGCCCTCGGTCCGTGCCGCGATGGAGCGGGCGGCGAGCGAGGGCCGGCCCCTGCTGCCGCCGGAGGGGCGCTCCGCTGGGCTCTCCTCGCCCGGGCTCTCCTCCGCCGGCGCCGTCTTCATCCTGCTCAAGTCAGCGCTGGGCGCAGGGCTGCTGAGCTTCCCCTGGGCCTTCGGCAGGGCCGGCGGGGCCGTCCCCGCCCTCCTGGTGGAGCTGGTAAGGGCGGACTCGGGGCGGGGGGCACGGCGGCCAGGGGCTGTGGTAGCCCCAGAGGGAGCCGCGGGGCGCCGGTCCGGGGAGGGCGCGGAGGGAGGGATGCTCTGGTTCTCACTCAGGGAGAAGCTGCTCTGGTTTTTGGGGAGGTGGAGGGGACCCCCTTCGGACGGCACCCCGGTCCCGACCCCCACAACGTCCTTAGGGTTGTTGCCGCGCTGCCTCCTTAGGGATGCTCTTGGCAGCTGAAGCCACACTTGTAGCTGGCTTGTAGCTCAACTCAAAGTAAATGGGTGTCTGCTCCCGTACATGCCCCAAACCCCCAAAACTAAACCCAAAGTATCACATCTCCTGGCTGTGTCTCCATCCTTTTGCTGACCTTTGTTACCCAGGGCCACAAGGTGATCTGGCCGGTAACCTGTTCCCTAGCCGTGGGCTTGCTGGGTCCCCTTCTGGTCTGGGGGTGATGAAGGCTTGGTTTCCTGCTGGTGATTCTCGCTGGCCCTGTCCCTGCAGGGCTCGCTGGTGTTCCTGGTGAGTGGGCTGGCGGTGCTGGGCTATGCCGCTGCCCTCAGCTCCCAGCCCACCTACCAGGGTGTGGTCCGGGCCGTGTGTGGGGCGGCTGTGGGGAAGCTCTGTGAAGTCTGCTTCCTCCTCAACCTCTTCATGATCTCCGTGGCCCTCCTCAGGGTGGTGGGCGACCAGCTGGAGAAACGTGAGTTGTTTCCCCTCACTGTGTTTGGGGCTTGCTTGGGGCTGGCACCTTTCAGGAGTGAGGGGAAGGTGGTCCCACGTGGGCTGGGGTCACCCCCAGGGTTTTCCTGGAAATTCTGAGGACATGGAGCTCCCTGGTCCTGCCATGATGTGATGCTCCCGACCTCCTTGGGCCATCTTTCAGGGCACAGCTGACCCCCCCGCTGCCCCCCACAGTGTGTGACTCCCTGTACCCCAATGGGACACTGAGTGGGGCCCCCCAGCTGCCCCCCTGGTACGTGGACCAGCGTTTCACCCTCTCAGCTCTCTGTGTCCTGGTCATCTTCCCACTCTCCGTCCCCAGGGAGATCAGCTTCCAGAAGTACTCCAGGTACCACCTGGGCTATCCTTGTGGTGGCCCACCCCTAGGTACCCTGTACCCCAGGTTACCTCCTCCCAGGACCCTGTGGGGCCATGGGAACCCCCTTCCTCCCTACTCTCCTGCCTGTATGCTGATGCTCTCCCATGCCCTGACAGCATCCTGGGCACGCTGGCTGCCTGCTACCTCACTCTGGTCATCATCCTGAAATACTACCTGCAGGCAGACAGCCTGCGTTTGACTGAGCCCCCCCAGCCCTCCAGGTAGGAGGGCCAGTGCCACGTCCCTCCAGCCCTGAACTCCATGGCATGAGCAGTGACATGGGGCAGGGCTGGAGGCAGGGCAGGGATGCTGCTGGGCCCTGTGTGTGGTGGGGGGGAGCTGGGGACAACTCACAGTGGATCGTAGATCCCAGCCCCAGCTGTCACCCCAGCAATACTCATTTCTCCTAGAAATGCTGGGCAAGAGATTCCCATAGTGGCATCCAGGCCACACAGTTTACGACATGAGGGTTCTTTCTCCATGAGAGCCTCATGCCCTTTACTCTGTACTTCCTCTCCACATGCCACAGGTCCTCCTCCTGGACCTCCATCTTCAGTGTCATTCCCACCATCTGCTTTGGCTTCCAGGTAGGTCACCCTGGCCCTCTGGCCCCAGCTGCCATGGCAGTGCTGGCAGCCCCCCATGGCATCCCAAACCATGGGGATGCTGTCCCTTGAAGAGCAGGTTGCAGGAAAGAGGATCTGTGTCTGTCACCAGAGGTGGCTGTGGGGCAGAACACAAGTGTCTGGGAATGGGGCAGAGTGGGCAGGGCACCCATAGGTAGGAGGGAGGATACTGAGGGTGGGGGCTGTCCCGGCATGGGGCCCCAGCACTGTCCCCCCTTGCTTTACAGTGCCACGAGGCATGTGTGGCCATCTACAGCAGCATGCAAAACCAGAGCTTTTCCCACTGGGTCATCGTCTCTGTGCTCTCCATGCTCATTTGCCTGCTCATCTACTCCCTCACTGGTAACCCCAGCACTGAATCCTTCACTCCTCCTTGCCCCCAGGGTCCCCTCTCTCCTTGGCTCATCCATCCTCCTCAGAATTTCTCTGTCCTGCTCACTGCGTGGCCACCCACCCCCACCTCCCTGTCAGCAGGGCTCTATGGCTACCTGACCTTCGGCAAGGCTGTGGCATCTGATGTCCTGATGTCCTACCCAGGGAATGACCCGGTTGTCATCGTCGCCCGCCTGCTCTTTGGCATCTCCATTGTCACCATTTACCCCATTGTGGTGCTGCTGGGCAGGTGAAGGGAGTGGTGACAAGCAGGGTGTCCCCCCAGTCGGTGTAGCTCCCCTGGGTGCCATCAGCCCCCGCAATGCTCCCTCCCAGGTCCGTGGTGAAGGACTTGTGGGCACTCCCGAAGCGCGGGGCCATGGCAGTGTCTGCGGGGCAGGAGCGGCGGGGCCGGGTGGCACTGACGGTCACCTGGATGGCTGCCACACTGGGCATCGCCCTGTTCGTCCCCGACATTGGCAAAGTCATCGAACTCATCGGGGGCATCAGCGCCTTCTTCATCTTCATCTTCCCAGGCAAGAGTAGGCACGGGGAGGGAGGAAAGCAGTGGGGGTGTCACTGGTGCCAAGGGCATCGCTGCAGTGGGAAGTGGCCTGTCCTGGCCCCATTTTGGGGGTGCAGGGCTGTGCTTGTGGGGGACAATGCAGTGGAGCTGGGTGAGGGGTGCTGTGTTTGGGGCTGAGATTCTGCACTGACAGCAGGGCTGTGCCTTGTGTGCATGACTGGGAGCCGCAGCCTCGGGCCACGCAAAAAGTGAGTGTCTGCGTGTTCAGCGGTGGGGGGGCAAGGGAAGGGGCAGGGGCAGAGCGTGGTATCCCATGGGCCCACGCAGATCCCAGGGGGTCACCCTGGTCAAGATGGGAACCCTGCAAGGAGGGGAATTTGGGTGTGGAGGGAAGTGCTCTTACTGTGGAGGCTGTGCCTGGAAATGTGCCTGGATACCAGGGCTGTGTTTAGGCATCTAGGAGGTGCCCAGGTACCAGAGTGACTTCAGGGGCAGAAGAGCTGTGGGGTTTGGTGGCACTGGGGCACCTGGTGGGGGCTGGGGTGGGGTCAGGTTGGGGGTCAGAGGGGCAGGATGCCCCAAGACATGAGGCCATCAGGTGTTCTGTTGTGCCAGGGTGGTGTGTCCCCATCACCGCTCCTGTCTGGAGGGGCTGGGGCACAGCAGCAGCCCATGTCAGGGGGACTTGACATGGTGCTGTTGAGTTTTGGGGTAAGTGTCTGCCTATGCATGTCTGTGGTGCCCTGGGGGAGCAGCAGAGTCTGAGGAAGGATGGAGGTTATGTGGTGGGTGGAGGCAACACCCCAGGGCATTGGGCTCTTGGTCAGGAGGGTGCTCTGGGGATCCATGAACACCTGGGGAGGGGTGAGAGTGTCTCAAAGGGTGCCAAAGTGCTGGAGGGGACAAGGTAGAAGGTGAACAGAGGCACCCAGCTGGGTGACAAAGGCTTGGAGAGGTCCACTGGGGAGACCTGCCAGAGCATGAGCCCATCATGATGAGAGGGGACAACACGAGCTGGGGCGATGGAGACTGCAAGGAGACAGTCCCAGCCTGCCCGGGAAGGAGCATGGTGCTGAGGACCCTGTGACAGAGCAGCAGACGTTTTGGGGTGAGTGCTGCGTCCCCAGGGGCTTTGTATGGGGCAGAGGGGGGCAGTGTGCCCGGGGAGGAGGGAACAGGGAGGTGCAGACCCAGGGGTGTGGGGGTTGAGCCTGGAGCCAGGGAGGGGACTGGGCTGGAAACATGGGGTGGCAGGATGGAGCTGGGGGTGCGTGGGAGTGGATGTGGGTCTCTGCTCCTTCAGCAGGGCCACTGGGCACAGGCAGAATTGGGAGTGATGTCGTGGTGGCATCTGCTGGCTTTTTGACCAAGGTTTGTGTGTCATTGCAGTGGACAGGGGGGCTGCGGGGCTCTTCGGCCATCCACGGGGAGTGATGCAGAGAAGCAAGGCAGAGGAGGCTGACCCTGCAGAGAGCTCCACAGCTGGAGGAGCTGGGGTACAGGGGTGGCCCGTTCTGAGGTCAGCTCTACCCCGGCAGCTTCTGTGTCTGCAGGGCTGCTCTCATCGCCTGGGGGGTTCTCTCCGTTCTCGGCGGTGCCTTCGTCTGCGGACAGAGCGCTGCCCTGGCTGTGCTGGGGCTGCTGCGCTGAGTGACCACAGAGCCCCACCGTGACCCCGCCGTGTCCCCCCCGCCATCCTGCCCCGGACAGATGCCCCAAACACAGGCACACCACTGGATCCCATGGCGGTTTTATTTGGCATCACCGTCCCCGTTGTACAGTGGCTAATAAAGACAGGAGAGGGTATTGGCAAGGGTCCTGTGCCACACACCCTGAGTGACCTCCGCACACGGTGGGCTGGGTGTGGGATTGGCACAGACAGACAGACACACAGACAAAGTACAGACCCCAGGAAGGAGGGGAGGCAGCCACCCTCACACCTGCAAGGCACCAGCTGCAACTGTGCACATGCAAAGGAAAACCCTTGGGACCCCCCCACTGGAAAGGACTAAGGGGCACTTTGGGAGCAGGGAAACCCCCCCTCTGCCACCACCCTGACTCCGCCCTGGGGCACGGGTCCCCATCCCTGCAGGCACACACAAACTGCACCAGACACAGCCTCAACCCCCCTCAGTCTCCTCCCTGGGTGGCCCCTGGGGACTTGCACAGACCCCCAACCCACTCACTCCCTACTTTCAGGAGGGGCTCCAGCCTTCCACCTCCCACTTCCATCCCCGCTTCCTAGTGCCTTCTTGCCTGCACCGATTGCCCGACCCCCTTTCCTGCCTACCTATGTCTGGAGGATGTCCCCCACCCCAAACTCTGCCAGCTCCTCCCTGGCAGTCCTTCTTCCCCCCAAGACCACCCCACGCCAGGGAGAGATGACTCAGGTGATGGGGTAGCTGAGGGAGGACTCTCTGGGTTGGGGGGGACACACACACATTGGGGTTTCCTTCACTGCAGCCAGGTCACACCGACACCCCACAGAGGGGGCAGGTGGTGGCGGGCCCCCAGCACCGACGGTCACTCTCGGCTCAGGGTGCACCAGGCAGCTGCAGGGGAACATCACTGGAGGGTCACCCTTGCCCAGCCCACAGCATACTGAACCTCACCCCAGCCCAGCCAGCTCAGCCCATGCTGTCCTTCACACCATGCCACCTGCCCACCCTTGCTCCCCAACAACTGGGGAGGTGCTGGCTGCCATGGGGTCCCTGTCCCCCACCCTCTGGGGTGGCCACCCTCCTACCTGGCACAGCCACACTGGAGATGACCTCAGGCTGGCTGAGCGTGTCCACCTTGACGTGCTGGAAGCCCTTGCAGGTGGCACTCTGCAGGTGCCTGTGCCCGGGTGCAAGAGACTGGGTGACACCCAATCCCCCCCAGAAACACCATCCCAGCCCTCCACAGCACCACGGGCTCTGGTAGAGCTGGGTGCCAGCAATCCTGCTCACTGCCCCTTGGTTCAGGACACTGATCCCTCCCATCACCACATCCAAAGGCACTCCCAGGTGGGAGGTGTAGAGAGACCCACCCCAGCCTCCTGTCCTGTTTACAGGGACAGCCCTAAGGCAGACAAACAGCTCCTCAGTCCTGCCATCAGGCTGGGGACAGAGCTTGGGGTTCAGCTGTTCTAACAACCCTCCACACCCAGACATCCCAAGATGCATGTTTTCATCCCCTCCCCTACCTCTTCCAGTCCTCCTCGGTCTCCCAGAACTCATAGACGATGAAGGTGACCCCATCAGGCAGCTTCACCGCAGTGACACTGGCAGAAACAGGGAGAGGGGTGAGCCCCCAACATGGGGCATCCCTCCCTTCTCTGCAGCCATAGGTGAGCTCTAGGGTGTGCTATCGAGGGGACCCTGCCCCAGCAGCCCAAGTAGGGGTAGGGCCCCCCCATCCCAGCACTCCCCATCCCATGCAAAAGCAGCGTTGGTGGCTGAACATGACTACATCCCAAATCCTGGCTATTTCGCCTCAGCCCTTCACTTGGGCCTCACTCCAGCCCACACCAATCCCCCCATCTCCCCACCCCACGCCGTGCAGCTGCTGCTGGTACCCACTGGAAGCAGTCCCGCTCCCCGGCCACGCTCTTCAGGTACTGCTTCAGGGAGCTGCAGAACTCGCCCAGGTGCTTGTGTGACACCGTCATCTCGTTCCGCACCAGGAGCAGGTACTGCCGGCCCCCAAACAGAGCATGTGAGACCCACAGAAACACAGTGAGCCCCCGGGTGTGGCTCTGTGCTGCAGGGGCACCCCAGCACCCATGGGTGGAGGTTTGGCACACTCACCGTGCAAGCTGCGCTCTCGCTGTCCGACAGCCGCTGGTGCAGGTCAAACCAGAGGGTCTGGGAAAAGGGCAATGAGCAGCAGGGGTGGTGGTGGGGGTGTGGATTGGCTGAGGCTGTGTGTTTCTCACTGCTTGGTGGGTTTCTGTCCCCAGCATTTGCACTGACTGTGCCCCCTTCTCTACAAGGAACAGGCTCTAAGAGCCTCTTGTATCTCCAGTCAGGACCCTTCTGAGAAGTTCCCTGTGCTCCCATCGCAGCCAACATCCCCAGCACCATGTCCTCATCTCTGCCCCAAAACAGCTGGGGCAAGGTCCCTGAATTGTCCCTGGGATGGCAGGACAGCCTCACACAGGGAAGCCCTGTCCCTTACCTTGTCCTCCAGCTTGCCAATCAGCTTGGCCAGCCTGTTGATCTGCCCCTCCAACCCCTCTGCCTTGGTGTCAGGGGAACCTGTGCAGAGCCAGAAGTCAGTGATGGAGTGAGGGGCACTTGTAGGCACTCCCTGAGAGCCCTCTGCTTCTCCTGGGACTTGGGAGCTCCAAGCCACCCCAGGCAACCAGCACTTACCAGTCTGGAAGCTCTTTCCTTGCTCCCTGGGGACCATCCAGGTGGTGGGAGAGTAGCTGGGCACGGGGTTGTCATACCAGGTGTCACTCACACCATGACCATCCTTGCTGGGGTAGTGTCTGCAACCACAGAGCACACAGGGTGTCAGGACAGCAGAGCTGGGCATGCAGAGAGTGGAATGAGCCGGCCCTGGAGCATCCTTTCTGGCAGCTCTGCCAATGATCCCAGACCCCTTGGAGAGCAACAGTGCCCACATTGTGCCCAGGCAGTGCAGGCTTCCTTCCTGTGCCATCCTTTGGCATCAGCCAGTGTGGGGAGTGGGTCAGGAACAGAGGAATGCCAGTGGGCTGCTCCCAGAAGCCATCACTTTTCTTTCCTATGGAAAGTAGGAACTTATGGAACAGCACAGCCCTCCTGGCACCACCAGCAGCCTTCAGGGACTTTTTTCCGTCCCAGACAGACACCTGCAACATGGCCCCTGAAGCTGTGCCCAGCCAGCTGCACCTCACTGGGGCTTGTTTTGCAGTCCAATGGCTTTGGTGACTCTCAGACAGGAAAAGCTGCTGTCACCCAGGCTGCCCCTGCCCAAATGGCTGCCCATGAGCATGGGCTCTGTATCCCACCAATTGCAGCTGCAGTTCTCCTGGAGAATGGGACATCTTCCACTGTAGCATTTCTTCCACCCTGCTTTCTCTGTCTGGCTCTACAAAGCCCATTTGGCCTGGAGATTGCTCAAAGATTTCAAAAACTGTCCTGAAGCACTTCCACAGATGGAGCATCCATAATCACCATCCAGCACCAGATCCCTCAGTGGTCCTCCCAGGCCCTTGTTTATTTGCACACCAGAGAGAATGCTAAGACCTGCCATCCTCACAAGGGCTTGCAGCTGCCATCCATGTGTGTGAGATGGGAATGGGTTTGGAGAAAAATGACCCTCTCCTTTCTCCTCCACCAACAGGAAGCCTGCGCCACGGAGGGAGAGGCTGAGCAGCTCAGAGGATTTCCAGAGTTTCCTTCCAGCAAGTGCAGCTCTGTGCCAGCTGACTGTTGACAGAGGTGCCTGGGAGCCCTGGCTCCTCTTGGCATCTTTTGTTAGTCAGGCATCTCCCAGCTGGAGACAACATGCGGAGTGCCCTGGAGCCAATGGGCACCACACCAGCCAGCATCTCCCTGCCCTCCTGTCCCTCCTCTGGCACCTGGCTCCTCCAAAGCACAAATATGGGGTTCTCTTTCCCCAGCTACCCCAAAAATCAGTCAGTGTGGGTTCCACACAGGAACACGATGTGAGGATCTGGTCCTGAAGAACATCTCCAAGATAAGGAAGCAGGAACAACAATAAAGGTTGTAGGAACATCCCTTTGCTACAGGCTGTGCAATTATACCACTGCTGGTCCTGGACAATCCCCTGTCAATAGACAGGAAATTAGGCAAAAACAGACAGAGATTTATTTTCATCACAATTTAATGAGGTGTCTCCATCTTGGACCTCTGCCTTTGCACTTTGTTCTACAGCCCTTTATTTTCATGCTTTTTAGGCCACCTCTTTGTCTTCATATGGATGCAGGAGATAATTTTTTGTGGGATTTTTTTTCCTTTTTAGCTATTATCTTCATGAGAAAACAACTACAATACTTCCTATTATGATCTGAGCCCACACATCAGCAAATAAAAGCCAGAAAAGTCTTTCATGGGCTCTAATTGCTCTGCCTGATGTTGGGTTTGTTTCCTCTTCATTGTTTTGCAGGAGCTCCTGCTTTTTGTACAAGGCTTGCCACAAAACAAAGAGAAAAAAGAGATGTGAGATGATGAGACCCATGGCACTCCTGCTAGAAGAGCTGGTGGGATGGTGGCAGAGCTGCTCCACAGAGTCTGTCTTAGGAAGGAGCTGGGATTTTCACTCTCCATGTGCCCCTCTGCCCGCCCATGGCTTGGGGAAGCCAACACATCCCCATGCGAGCATCCTGAGACCTCCTGCTTTGAAGGAATGGCAGGAGAAGGCTTCGTTCCATGAGGGTCTGACAAACAGACAGGTTTCCATGGCAACCTGTCCTGGTTAGAGCTGGTGACGGTGGCGCTCTGGGGATCTGTGTGACACTGGCACGAAGGGGACTGTGCTGAGGTTTTACATCTGCTGCCGGAAACTCCTTATAGCTTAGCCCTGGCAGCACTTGGGAAATATTGAAATGGTCTCCTCTGCATTGCCCAAGCTCAGTGGCATGTGCTGTTGGATGGGGATGGCCTCTCACTAGACCAGGGGACAGGCTGCCTGTCCTCAGTGCACAAGAGCCCTTTTCGTCTGGGTGATTACTTTCGCTGGGTGCTCTGGCAGGAGGGGCAGTATCCCTGGCACAGGAAGCTGCCCCTGTGGGCTGTCCTCAAGCACAGCCACCCCTCTGTAGGTGCCTGTTTTTTGCCCTGGGTGGGGCTGGTGTGTTTGCTCAGAGAGGCAGCCCCGTGCACCCAGGCTGCTGCCCCCGGTTTGCATCCCCACGCACACCGGTCTAGTTAAGGAGGAATGCAGGAGAGGAAGGGGCAGCACAGGAGAGAGCCGTGGAGAAAAGCCCCCAGAGTTCAGGAAGCCGGAAAGAGAGGTGAAGAGAAAGGCAGTCTCTGGCCTTTGCTCCTGCACAAATCTGCTGCGTTTCCCTCACCCCACAAGAGCATCCTCC
The DNA here is from genome assembly GCA_018697195.1 of Certhia americana. Lineage (NCBI taxonomy): Eukaryota > Metazoa > Chordata > Aves > Passeriformes > Certhiidae > Certhia > Certhia americana. The sequence continues at coordinate 12,374,306 of CM031867.1, read as the reverse complement.
TCCTGCCCCGCCACCCTCCTGCACCAGGGGAGGGCAGGAGTGCTGCACACCTGGCGGGGTTGGTTTGCTCGTCGATGGCATCCACAGCGCTCTCCACGGAGCTCAGCAGGGACTGGGTCTGGTTCGCCGTCTCCTTCAGCAGGAAGCGGGTCACGAACTGGTCCACATTGCTGCCGCTCTCGTACACCTGCAGAGGCACACGGTGAGCACGGTGAGTGCCAGCCCGGCCCCACTGCACCGCCAGGGTCCCCAGCCAGTGCAACCCCTGCCCAGCATCCCTGGCACAGGCTGCTCCCCTCCATGTCCCCGCGGAGGAAAGAGGTGTTACCCAAAGCCCGTAGTTGCTCTCTTTAGCATGATCTGAAATTACTTTGCTGTTGCCTTGCAGCCAGTGAGCGCAGGTATGAAAAGTGCATCCTGTGTTTTGGAGATCCCTGCTCGGAGAGCTCAACATGTTACACAGTGCCCTAGTCCACAACAGTATGGCCAACCCTACACTAAAGGTAAAGGGGTTTGGGGTGATTTACAGGGCCCAACGTGCTGTTTGACAGACAGAAGACCCACAGTAACTCAAACTTTTTCAAGACAAAGAACACCTTAAAATATTTTAATAGAACAACAGATCTGCATGAAGCACCCAGGGCCCCTTTCCCAGCACAGCCTTGCAGAGCCCTGCCCATGGCACAGTCCTGCTCCTACACCTCCTGACCATCACCAACAGAGGTGGGACACTGGCACAGACTGCCCAGCACTGACCCAACCAGTCCAGCATTGGTTCAACACCAGCCCAGTGGTCACTGACCTCACCAGCTCTGGCTGAAGCCAGTCACTCAGCATCAGAGTTGAAAATATTTGCAGGTTAAAAAAAAAGGCTCCCCTAAACCCAAGCTCATCAGCATCTTTTCACTTTTTCGCAGACTCTTTCATCACTGCCTGCTGGGACAGCACATTGCCCAGGGAAAACCCTGCTGGGCAGTCTGCCCCTGTATGCTCACACCTCCTGACATGGGACACCTCTGGGAGGAATTCACGGATTTTTGGAGCCATGAGATGGATGCTCCTGGCTCCCTGTATACTAGCAGCAACTCAGGGGACTGGAGTGGTCCCAGCACCACTGGATAGCTGAGCATGCAGCAGCCCAACATGAACACCCCAAGCTCCCCAAAGCAAATTATTCCTGTTTTAAGGTGAAGCTATTAACAAGGGTTATTTCCATGGCAACTGGAGCAGCTCTGCAAGAACCCAGAGGGCCTTTATCTCCGCCTTTATCTCCCATATTCAATCATAAAAGAAGAATGAGCTGATGGAAAACTCCCCTTGGGGAAACTGATCACAGAGCTGATTTCTCACCCCTGGTTCGGTATGGAAGCACTAGTTTCCTGACAGCTTCTTGAGCATCCAATTAGCAGCAGTTAATGACTTGTCTAACACAGGAAAACTTGCTCCTCTTCCTGTTGCAGCCACAATGTTTCTGGGGGATATGCATGACAGGGTGATCCTCAGCAGAGGTGCACAACGAGGAGATGGTGATGCTGAAGCTGTGAGAGTATGTGTATTAAATGTTAGATTTTTTTATTACCTAACCACAGCCTATAATCTAGGTTTTCCTTCAGGAAAAATCAAACAGGTGATGCCCACATTCATTTTTTTTCTCCCACTTAACTGGCCATTTGTCAGCCCAGCTGTGACATTTGCCCTCAGGAGCTGGATCAGAAATGCATGTGCTTAGAGGTTTTTTCGGCAGCCCCTCAGGCTCTCCTCTAGCACAGATCTTCTTCAGGGTTGCAAAAACAAACCATTAAAAAGACCAGCTATAAAGGGATCCTTCCCATTGTCTTAGTAAAACATTTGTCAAGTAGCCTAGTGAGATTTAATGAGGTTTGATGTTATTAATTCCACCCTGAAGAGTTATTTCCTCCTTGCTTAGCTTGAGAAGTTAAAATATTTATGGAGATCATATAATAATTGCTGCTCAATGAAGCTGCTTTGTGCCAGAAACTCTTGCACATCTCCAAGCCTGCTCTTTTCTATCCATCATTTCCAGGCAAGCTCTTTGCTGAACTGCCTGGCCTTGACCTCTGCTGCTGCAAACAGGTGGCTGTGAGTGCTTGCAATGAGCAGCAAGTGTAAAAACATAATTGAAAGGATGGCCTTGAGATTTCTGTGTTGATGGCTCTCAGGAGAGCCTCAGAAAGTGTCATGATTTGACAAAGCAGGAAATGAAACACAGACATTCAAAAATGAGAGAAGAGTGGGAAAAGGACAGCTTGCTTTACTGGGGGAATATCTCCCAGGGCTGAGTCTCTGGTCAGTTGGCTGAGGGTGAGGTCCAAGCCCCAAGCCCACCCTTCACATCACAGCTTTTCACGTGTCTTTAAGGCACCTTCCCACACACAGTGGCAGCCAACACAGGGGCACAGTCTGTTCAAAGCCCCACCACAGCTCCTCCAGATTTTCATTGCCACATGCACCCACCCAAAATTGCCCAAATTCTGACACAGATTAATGAAAACACCTCTGGGATATGTTACCTGTGCAAAGCATAACTGGGATTTTGATGCTGTTGACTGTTTGGATTTGCCAACCAGTGCAAGTTTCCCTCAGCAGACACTGCAAATGGATGCCTAAAAATGGGTTCTTTTGGTCATGTCCTTGTGGTATCAAATACTGGGGAATGAGAGTTTTAATGTTGTTGAACATCTCAACACTTTTTTGCTGGCATTTTTAAAGGTCACTATACAGCTTATTAAGACTACAGGATGTAAAATATAGATTATTTTGCACCACCCACGAACTCAGAGACCCACTGTGACCTCCCCACATCTTCCCTTTGCCTCACAGGGTTACAACCTGACCAACAAGGCTTCCCAGTGCTGGCTTTCAGCAAGACTGGCCAAATTGGCTGACAATTACCACGCCTGGGGACACTGATGACTTCTCCAACCGTTAATAACCACAGTCCAAGCACACCCACAGAGTGATGCCTCCTAACTGAGAAGGCTTTTCAGCTGGAAACCAAAGGCAACTCTGTTTCACCCACACTTTTCCTCCAGTTAAAAAACCAAAACCTGACAACAAACCCATTGCCATGCCATGAAACAGCCATCAAGCCTCATCCTGGGATGATGGAGAGGTTATCTTCCACCCACCCAGCCCTTTAAAAACCAGGCATGTGTTGCACTGTAATCTCTGAGTGGCTGATTTAAATTCGTTGCTCATAATTGCCTGTTTGCTTCCAAGAGATATTTTCTTATAATTAAAATAACACTCAGACCTGCCTCTTTCTCCTTTCCCTCCCCCCGACTTTTAAATCCCTTCCAAAGCAGAGACCCAAAACTGATTGCCTGGCACATAATCAGTAGGAGAAACCTGAAGAGAACAGGCATTTAAATAGTTGATAAATGAAAGCATTACCATATGAAAGACCCTCAGCCTTCCCGAAACAGCTCTAAAAAACCAAATGAGACACCTGTTCAGATTAAAAAAATAACAACAGCATCACATGTATTTGAAAAGTTTTTTTGCTATAAAATCCTCCTTTTCCAAATGTCAGTGTTGGACTTTTCTCATGCTTACCTTGTCTAGTCCTGAAGGTCTCCCTTGGAGGTCTGCCATGGACCCTTCCCAAGCAATTTTTCACAGGACTCCTCAGTATTAGAGAAGCTCCCTGCTGCACTGGAATGCCACCCCATTCTCATGCAGCCCCACAGGTGTGGAGGGCAGGTATCTGCTGGCCCACACATGGGCTGTGCTGCACATCCCCAAGGTCACCCGTGGATCCAGAGGCTTCTGGCCCCCTTTGCATCCTGTCCACTCACTCAGCAGGCAAAGAACAGGCTTGGAAGTGTGGCCTCTTACTTCTCAACACACTGGATATAATCAGCCTTTTGCTTCACACATGTTCCTAATTAGCTGTATTTAGTACCCACAAGGCAGCAATTTGATACATATTTTATTTCAGTTTTCCAAGGAAAGTGCAGATTTTGTTTTCCAAACAGGACCTACTCAAAGGACCCTGCAGATGTAGCAGTGTGGGATGGTCAAGCTGCTGAAGGCTCAGCCTGGCTGTGCCACATGCTTATGTTTTGACTTGATCTCTGCCTTTCCTTTTGGTGGCTCCTTCAAAGCTGCTCTCAGATTATTTGGCAAGACAACAGCACTGACACCTTCACCATACAATTTACCTAAATCACAGGGGCAATAGATCTAAAATGGGAGGGAACAGGATGAAAACCTGCAGGAGGTCCATGAGAGCTAGAGGCAGGATAGCACAAGCAAGGCCTCCAGAGGAGATGCTCTCCCTCTTCAGAGAGAATGGAGGGACATGAACTGTGCAACAACAGACAAGCAGAAGAGCAGTGAATGAGGATCTTAATCTAAAAATAAGTTCCAAGAGAGACCTTAAGACACATCCTGCCAGCCCCTGCTCCCCACAGTCTGGCAGCCCAGCTGGATTTCATGCACGGCCCTGCAGAGCTGGCAAGAAAATCGCTCCGGATGGCATCGCACGGAGAAGCAGCTCTCTGGTCTGGAGTCTGAACAGAAAAGCTGGGGAAAATTCAGTTCTTGCAGAATTGAAGCAGCACATTTTGTTTTAATTTGTGGTGCAATATTTTCTTAAATCAGTTTCAGAGAAGAGTTGCAGAAATACTTTCTGAGAAGCTAAACAAGAGCACCTCCTTTCCTTTCAGATTGTTCAACTATAAAGTTCCAGAACTTTTCCAGAGATCAGCATCTGCTTTTTGCTATAGAAATTGACACAGAAATTGTTCAGAAATGTGTCATTCAAAACACATGGCAAGTTGACTCATCCTTTACCAATTCACTGACCCATCAGCATGCTTTTCTTTTTTCAGCCACAGCCATTCACCATGATTACATCTTTAACTGCATCACAGGAGTGTTTCAGACCTGGCTGTGCTGCACTGCAGTGGCATCCCACGTACTTCAAACCCAGACCAGAAATATTCAGCTGTTGTTCATTTAACCACCATGAGGCAAGGTCAGAACATGAGGTCTGTGAGAGGCCTTGAGCAGCTTTTCTGGGGTGGGCACAACCTAGAACTGCCACCACTGTGCTGCTGTTCCACCCTGCCACGGGTTCCCTCACCTGCCACGGCACAGCCCTGCCCCAGCAACCTGACACCCTCAATGTGAGCACCAGGCCCATTCAGCAGGGCAGGAGAGAACCTGCTCAATTTAAATGAAAGGCTGAGATAAAGGATTAGCTGGAGGATGGGAGGAAAATGTTCTTTTTTAGAATTATTTCTAGCGACTATTTTATCTCGAGGTGTCATCATTCAAAAAAGAGCAGTATCACTTTTGGCAAGCTTAAGTTTGGCAGGTAAGAATGCAAATAAGAGCACTCTATATTGCTGCTATGGGGTGTGCTGTAAAACAAAAAATACCATCCACCATTTTTAGCATCCAAGACTGCTGGCAGATGGTTCTTGCTCTGGGGCTGTAAGTGAGCTGCTCAAACAAGTGCAGTTTGCTGCTGGGGGCTGAAAACTGGGGGGAGGCCCGTGGTCAGCCTGGTACCAGCAGCAGGGAGAGGGCATCTGCTGCAGTACCTCCACTGAGACCCAGGAGCTCAGCATCTCCTGCTCACTGTAATTCCATCTCATAAGGCAGAAACAAAAAGGGTGGATTGCTGCAAGAACAATTTAACTCACAAATAACATGCAAACCTATTCACCTGTATGTGGATACTTCTGGGCTCCCTACCGCTGCTGGAGTAGCAGCAGCTGATATTGAAGGTCAGTGCACTCAGTTTTCCCTTAATTATTTACATGTTCTCACATATAAATAATGAATTTTAAGGGGAAAATGCGTTTGCAGCTGCTTTGGGTACAGTGCCAGTCCATAAGATGCACGTGGTGTTTGGCATTCTGACAGGAGAAGGCTCTCAGGGAGTGTGTGTTGTGTCACCACTTGGTCATATTTCCTCTCCAGGTCCATTAAATGAGATAACTGAGAGACTGGCAGCAGAGCTGTCAGTGAGCAAACTAGGAGTAAAACACTGTCTTTCACATCCCTTTGGTCTCTCTCCAGGACCAAAGGTGATGCTGAACACCAAGCAGCGGCTGGTCCAGGGCCACCCTCAGATCCTCAGGGCTGCTCCATAAATCCTTCCTGCTGTACTTTACTCTTCCCTGAAGCCAGTCTCATTCTGGCATGTGCATGGGTGGTTGCAATTTCATCTCCAATTTTGGGTAATTTTGCTCTCCGAGCACCCTCTTTCCATGACAGAGGACAGGGCATGCACCAAGGTCAGTCACCTGAGCTTGGTCCTGTCTGCTGCCCAACAGGAGCATCCCCAGGAAGGAATGATTTGACTTTACATCTAAGCTGCTTCATCCTTGTAAATATTCATCATTCAGCGTGTTTGGATTTCTTTGCAGCTTGCTTTTAAATTTTGTTTCACCACTTAAGGTCAGCCTTGCTGATGCTTCCATGGTCAGTCCTGCAAAATGCTTAATTGGCAGAAGCTGGGAGCAGAAGCAATCCCAGTGCAGCTGGCAGTGGAAACTGGACCTGACAGGAACGAGGTTAATTGAACCTCTGCCTCAAAAGCCTATACTGTTTTTTTTTACCAAGCTAAGTCACATTTCTTGGGGTGTCTGTGTGAGGGTGTGCAGTAACCACCACCTCTGCCATACCCAGGCACTTCCCCTATCTCCCCCAAAGCTGACAGGGATGGTAGAAGTGTCAGGTGGGCACTGTCCCCTGAGGCAGGGGACTCAGTGACTGAGAGGGAGGGACAGCACCAGCCTGGCTCTGCTCTCCCAGCTCCCACCACACCCCACATGCCCCCTGACACTGGACACAAACTGCATCCTTCCCAGTCATGTTGGTTTTGATATTTGCTGACTGCACCATACAACAGTAAAAGAGAATTATATAGGAACATCTCCTGCTGTCAGCTTTATTTAGAACCCAGAAGTTCATTTCCTTTCTCTCCAATTTAACTTTGCATTTCCAGTTGCCACCAGCAGTCATTTCAATGCGGCACGGACATCAGTGTATTGGAAAATAATTACAATGGCAGATTTTGTTTTGCTGTGTGAGACTTTCCACTACTGAATCTAATTACTGCTGATACTTTACGAGCTACTCCAGCATGAGATAATTGCTGCTTTCTCTTTTTATGAGCAAGAAATAATCAGTTGTCTTTTAAGGTGAGAAATACAAACAGCAATTAAATACCATGGTTCTCCGTGCCCTGTTATCAGCTGGCACGTCTCAGCAAGATAACACAGAAAAAGGTTAGGCTTCATTTATTGTTTTCCCCAAATACATTGTTTGAGAAGGAGGGAATAGGAGCTCTCCTAAATGATCAATAGTTTTCTCCAGCTTAGGAAATGTCTATTTTATTATGGAGAAGCAGGAGCATCTCACTAGCAAAGCAGTTTGCTCATAATTTACAATGCTCAGCATCATCACTCAGCCCTTTGCAGGATCTGGCCACAAGAAAACGTGTAGGGACAGCAACAGGCTCAAGCATCAGGGGGCACAAAACCACACTTAACTCTGCCAAAATCTGCTGCTTTGGCTACCTCTCACCTCTTTCAGTGTTTCTAAAAATACATATTAAATGTATGAATCTTTTAAGCATCCTGCTCCCCCATCAGCATGCGACCCTTGGTTACAGCATCACATAGGAAGAAGATGGAGCAGAAGGAAACTACTCCATCCCTGAAAGTGTCCAGGGCCAGGCTGGATGGGGCTTTGTACTCCATTGGTCTAGTGGAAGGTGTCCCTGCCCATGGCAAAGTGGTGGAACTTGATGAGGTTTAAATTCCTTCCAGACCAAATGTATCCTGTTTGACACTGGAGACAGGTTTCTCTACCACCCACAACAGCTTCTTTTCTGGGTTTTCTTTTCCCCTGCTTCTTTACCTGAACAAAGTGCCTGCCTTTGAATAATTCATTGATGAGGTTTGTACCACTTTATTCACAAGATCACAGTGGGGAACAGTGTTTTTCATTAAATACTAATTTGCCAGCTCCTCTGTGTGATGGAGTTGTGCTATGCTTGCTCCCTTGCCAAAAATTTGCCAGGCAGTGAAGAGCAGCACACCCCATGGGCTGATGAAATGAGGGGATGGGAGGATGGGGGGCAGCACTCCCTCATCTGGCTTGGGAAATGTCTGCATTTGAGTGTTGTGATCCCTCAGTGTCACGGGAGGAAGGTGCCTCCAGTGCTCCAGATCTCCCTGTTTCTCATCACAAAATCATGATGGAGGTGACCAGCTCAGGTTTAGGTAAATAACCTTGACCTGTTGCAATTAAGGCAGGTGAATCCTGCCACAATTTGCTGAATCAAGGAGGGAGAAAGATGTTCTTCTTATGAGCGGATTTTGATTATGAATAACCATGTTTCTGCTCCAGATATCTCATGCAAGGTAATACCCAAATGCTTAGATGCCTAATTTATAAGCAGGGAATAGATCATCTTCCTCTTACAAAATATTAGGAAGAATTAGTCATTTATATTCACATCACATTGAAAAAGCAGTGATGGAAGGCAACACGAACAGCAAGCTGGAATGAATTACTAAGATCTCTATTAGCATGTTAGCATTTATTTAAAATACATAGTTGGCAAACCTGATGGTCATGAAAATTGCTAATAGTGAATATAAATAAGACATGAACAGACACAGAAATTTAATCATAAAAATTAACTATTAGTGTTGTCCTGATTTTTTTAACCCTTTCATAACGTTGATAAAAATCACTAACACTTCAGACAGATCAGTGCTTTGCCAAAGACTTTTGCCTTCATTTTATTATGGCAAGACATTAATATGTTAAATATGTGCCTTCACTTTCCATGCTGCCTTCCTCACAAACATCAAAAAGGAAGCATTTTGGTCAAGCAAGGAAATCAAGCTCTTTACGCAGCAGCAAGAGGGGAGAGAAACTTGCCATTTTCTGTTCTAACTCCTGAAACTTTTTATCATTGTCACTTCTTTAATGTGGAGTAATTTGAGCTTCTCTTTTAGATTCAAAGATAGATGGAAGGGAGATTTCAATTTGGATTGCTTGCAGGAGGGATGAAGTTGGATTGGGAAGCACTTACAACTGCTTGGAAAAAGCAAGAACTCCCTCCCTGGCTTGGCCCTCAGCATACTGCCTTACTGCTCTCCAGTGAAGAGGAAAACTACTTTTTATTCATCATGGCACAAAAGAACAATGCAAATGTGGTTGAAGGTGGAAATGGGAGAAGGTATTGATTATCCTGAGGCAATAAATATCACTGATAGAGCCCAGTTGTCCACTATTAAGTGGTGTGGATGGACAGGAAAATAATTTCAAAGGAACTAAAGCTCTATAAACACTACTCTCAGCCTGGTAAGACAACAAATGAGTGGTGGACCTCTCATCAGGGATGTTTATATGGTACATCAGCTCAGATTTTATATGTATTTGTAAATGAGCTTCAATGCTTCTTGGTCACTGTCACTGTCTATGATAGTCCAGTATCATAAACGTACACGATGGATTTTTAAGGACTTAGGGCTACTTTGCACATGTAAACCAGGTAATTATGTCTCAGTTTTGGTACTTGCATGATTCCTCTGCAGTCCTTCAAACACACAGCCCTCTAGTTTCTGTGTAATATATATATAGAAGCAATATAATATAATTCTGTATAATATAATACAGCAGTTTCACACATGAGCAACTGTATTTGGAAAGCAGGATGACTTCCAAGGTGGAAGCTGGATTTAAAGGCAGCTCTATGCTATGAAGTTTCCAAAAGCCCGCTCAGTGATGCTAACAACAACTCATGCTTTCAGAATCCCACCTGAGAGACCCAGAGGCTGTGCTGTCTGCAGAGCAGGAGGACACATCACTGCTGAAGAGGATGAGGTTTATGTGCTCTGTTAATGCAACTTTTACACCACTCACCCTGAGCCTGTGACATTTGAGACGCAGGAAGGAGCACTCACCCTTTTGGTGTAGTCCATGGCCTTTAGGATGGAGAGGTTCAGCATCTCTAGGGAGGCCAAAACATCTTCATAGTCTCCCATATGGTCAGCAAAATAGTCTGGGAAAACCAAGAGAAACAAGATGAGAACATGTTAATGTAACTTGAGGCTACTTGGCACAGCAATATCTATTATTTCTGGTAACATAAACTTGACAGGATGGTTCCAGGGGTATTTTTTCACTCTATATCCTCAGCAAAAGTCACATTTTGTCCTGCAGAGATGGGAAGTGGTGTGATTCCCATGAAGTTTGAGACCATTGCAACAAGGAGGTGTAAGACCCAGTAGTTCCCATTGAAAATAGCTCATCAGGTTCTTTATTTCTATGCCTATTTCTGCGTTTGATTGTATATGGTCTCTCTCATCCCTCCTACTGCTGGCATGGAGGAAGAGGTCTCAAAAGAAATCCCCTTTCCATTCCCTTGATATTCTTTGCCACTCAAAGCATCCAAATACCTTCCTATTCACCCCATTTTATATGAGCTGAGACTGGCTTTACATCTTTCCCTACATTCTTATCACATTTACACCTCAGCCCACAATCACAGGTTGAACAAGCTTTTGAGAGCAAAATATGCTTTGAGAGGAAGAGAACTGAGCTGCAAGCTGGGCCCAAAACCATGTGTTCTCCACAGAGAGGGAGCCACACTATCTCTGTGCCATCCTTGTTCTTTCCCTGTTTCTGATGACTGACACAGAGTACAGCAAAAAGCTGTTCCTTAAAAGCCACCAGTGCTGCTCCTCAGCATGGAGTTTCACACTGAGGTGACATCTCTGTGGAGTGCAGCAAGACATAAACTTCAGGAAACAATCCCACTAATTAGGTTTTCTTGGCTTAATTAGAAGTGCCTATAGCTATTTACAGCCTGAGAACATATCCAAAGGGAAGAAGATTTTGGCAGAAACCGGAATGTCACAGCATGACTGACAGCAGCTGTTCCATGATAAGTAAACAGCTTACTCTCATTGCAGTGTGTTTGTTTGGTTTTTCCTTCCTACTTGGGAAACAAAAATTGAGCAAATCTGATAGGTAAAGACTTTTTCTAAGTTCTGAAATAAAAAGCTTTTATTCATCTATTTCAGGAGAAATGAGCTGTTGTGGGCACAGTACAGCCCTTGAGACTGACAAGGAGCACATGGGAGGAGAGCAGAGTTCACTTTAACGAAGTATTCAGCTCTGCTGGTTTAGAGTTATTTATCCATGGGAAGCTGCAGGGCTCAAGAAATAACTTTTAAGATGCTCTCAACATTTTATAACATACAACCCATTTCAAGAGACACCACAGCTCCATTTAGACAAACTGAGGGTTTATGTTTAATACTTAGAAGAGAAGCAAGCAAATAAATCACAGGCAAGGGCAGATCACAGATCTAGGCAGGAACTTGTGCTGATCGATCCTTTCTCTGTCTTCCCCCAGCTTTCCCCAGGAGGTGATGGGTTTATCTCCCTTCTCTCCTGGCAGCTTCACCCCTGGGAGAGGCAGTGAGATGGGATCACACTGGGTGACAGCCATGTAATTTCCTGATTTTATCAGAGTGATGGAGAAAGCCATGTGGGGTCAAACAATGCCAATGTTACTCCTGGTTTCCTGGCATTTGATGGTAAAAGCTGTGGGGGTTTAATTTCTTTGGTCAGCTGGCAAGGAGACCTAATGCAGTAAAAATGGAGGGATGGGAACAAGCCCATCACATCCTCAGCAAATCAAAACGTTTTTATGGGAGTCCTCGTTTCTTGCACACCAAAGCAAAGACAAGCAGAAATAACCATTGAAAAGGGGAAATGTTGCTGCTTTTGCTGCCAGCTTGGGTGATCACAATGGTGTGGGCAGGAGGAGAGAAAACCTGGACAATGTCTGGTGCAGGCACACCCATGGACAAAGAAGTCTTTAAGGTATCAGGAATAAGGAGTAACTGCCTGGTGCTGGCACAGGCACCCAGTAACCCCATCTCTGTCTGCACAACCCACTCCCAGCCAGACTTCCAAAGGCTGTAATTAGTGGCAAAGTGATGAACGTAAATGGTGAAGACCTGTTAAGGTGGCTTCATATGTTCTTCTGCATCCTGGCACAGGAGGGCAGGAGGAGAGATGGATGAGCTCTCTGCAGGACCACACACCTCTCTCCCACCTCCTCCCAGGAAGCTGGGGTGCAGGAAACATTTCCCAATATCAAGCATCCATAGAAAAATACACCTGAGTGAGCAGTTTGAGTCACCTCCTATTGAAGCAAAGCACTTCAGAAATCCCAGCAGGAAACATTCCCTTTCTGGTCAAGGTGTGGGATAAAATATTATCACAGATTTTCTGCTCAGCCTTTAAATTTGGCAAGCTGTGGGAAGTACAGCAGAGGTAGTGCACCCCTCAGGCAGACTTCTGGGAAACATGGAGGCTGGCCTAGGGAGAAACATGTTACAGGTACTGCAGAGGGAATTGGGTTTATTGAACTTCAGAGCGAAGCTGGAAGCCATGACATCTCCAGAAATTAAACTCCAGCTGTTATTGAACAGGATCCATGTGCTTTGCTTAGCTCTGACCCCATTTGTGTTGCAAGAAAATGAAAAAAGTTCTGCCAATTTTCCTGTGGAATAAGGAGCAGGGCAGCAGCAGGGCTGAGATCCCCCAGCTCCACAGCACTGCAATCTGTACTGGGTTTCATGCAACCTTTGGAGGCCCACATGCACACAATGATTGCTTCTGCCCAAAAGGAGAGACTGCACTCACCACACAGCTCCTTGGTGTCCACATTGCTGGAAGAGAGGGAGAACGAGGCAGGGGAGGAAGCAGGAAAAAAATAGAGAGAAAGACAACTTTAATGTAAAGGACAGATGAAGGCTACAGTTAGAATTCCCACAGGCTTAACTCCAGATGCCCTCCTGCAACATCACCCTCTCCCTTAGCATCCCCCAGCCATCAGTGGGGACAGCCTGTGGAGAAGAGAAGGGTTGGTGTCACTCAGGGCATCTTCAGCATCTGTGCAGCTGGAACAGGTTCACAAGTTATTTTGGATATTCCCTGAGAGGGAAATAGGTACTTCTACATCCCCCCTGAGGGGGAACCTTTGCCCAAGGGGGACCTGGCACATCAACTCCTCTGACTTCCTTACAAACACCCTGTTGAGACACTTGATATGGCACAGGAATGTGTTTGTTCAGATTGACTCAAAATAAAAATTTGCAAAATATACTTTTCTCCATGGACCAATTCTCCTAATTCTGCCTTATGAAGCAGCTCTTGCTTGGGACTCCCTCCAGACAAAATTGCACAATTACTTCCTAGCACACGAGCATTTAGTCTATGTAACAACATCTCAACAGACAACCTGCTTGGGAAATAAAGATTGCTGCTAATCTCTTTGTGCCTCCTATTCCCACACAATCATTAGTGCCATTCAAGGACTGGAATGATCCCTTAATAGAATTATATTTTATATATCCATTTATATCCTGGAAAGTTATTTCTTTAACTAAACTCATCCCTGCTCTGTCTAACCTGCCAGCATACGTGGATTAGGGCTTTTACTGACACCACCCTCCTGCAGCCCTGCCTTGAGGTCCAGATCAAGGCAAACACAAATGTTTCAAGCTCAGGAGGTGCTGCCTGACAGAAGTGAGCCACCTGCCCTGTCTCCTGCTGAAAAAGCAGGTGTCACTGAATCACACCCCCTTTGGGTAAGTTGTGCCTGCCATGGTGTGAGGAAGTCCCCCCGTGGCTCAGGACACACCTGCAGGGGTGGCTGCTGTGGCCAGTGAGGCTGGCAGCACTCGCCCCTCTCTGCAGCATAAGCTTTTGCACTATTTTATCTTCATTCTCTTGGAGACTTATCTTCCTCAAACCCTGGAATTACTTGCCTGAATCCTACAAAGCCCCCTGGGGATGCTGTGGGCTCAGCTTCCCTGACTAGCTGTTCTCATGGCCAAATCCACTGAATACACAGATCTAAAGCACTGTGCAGCAGAGCCACGCCTGATCCCAGGAGCTCTGGCAGTGCACAGCAGGGAGTGATTCCCAACAAGGAGCTTCAGCAATGCAGCAGCAGTGACATTCAGGTGAGACCCCCAGCAGATGCATTTCCAGCACTGGCACAGCCCCATGACAGCCACAGGACCATGGCTGGTTCTTCACCAAAGCTCTCTCCAGCACACAGCCTGGGAGGTCAAATACTGCATTCAGCCACATGCTTAAGAGTAGTTTAGACATCAGCACCACCCACAAAGTGTTTCAATAATATTTTTCAGAAGACAGTTATTGTTTATAAACACTTACTGATGTGGTTATGGGTTTGCAGCTAGGGCATGTTACTGAGAAAAAAAGATCTGTTATTGTATTCCATGTGTTTCTGCATTGTAATAATCGATCTGCTGCTGCCAAAATTGGTCTTTTATTTCCTCACATCTTGCTGTTGTATGATTTAACTCAATTGTGCTTGAATGTTAACTCGGCTGAGAAGTTGCTTTTAATTTTAAGCCATCTTGCCTTCAGAATAAGCCTAATGAAAGAAATTACTGAAGTCACAAGCTGACTTAATAAAAAAACATGATAATGTTCAGATGAAAAACTGTAAGGAGAAATCAATGGGTACTTGAGCAGGCGGTTTCTATCCCCCAGGAGTTTGCCTGCTGGGAACATTGCTGACACAGAGCCACATCCTCTCCACTCTTACAGGGGGGTTTCTGGCCCAGCTTGGGAGCTGCACAGCAAAAGCCAGGTGCAATACCCAGCTACAAAACAATTTACAAGTTGATCTGGTGGTTTAATACTTTAGCAACTAAGCCCCACCATGGGTTATGCCAGTAGGGATTTTCATTATGCAAATATCCAGGATCTGGGCTTCAGGCCTGGTGAAATTTGAGGTGGCAGCTCCCAACAAGCTCCCTTGTCATCCCTAGCTCTTCATCCCAGAGCTTCCCTTCAGAGGATGTTTTTGGAGCCATTGCATATCACAAATACCTTCAGCAGAAAAACCTTTAGGTGTGCATTAGTAACCAATTTTTTTTCAGATGCCAAACATTTATCACTCCTGTACACAACAATAAGCTAACAGGAAAAATCGTGACAATTTGTTCTCACGCTTTCAGGAAAAAATTTTAAAAGTCTTTCAAGTACCAGAACACTTGGCTGTGAATTAGCTTTCAATTTATATTACATTAATAATATGACTAATTCAAGAGCTTATTGAAGCCATAGCCCAACTAACTAAGCAGAATATAATGAAGCTTAAGTAGAAATGAAGGAATAATTAAAGATTTCTGTGTCATACAATTTTTTCTGCATAGTAGAGACCACATCTTGTTTTCATCTTGTTCCAAAACAAAAGTCTTTCAGAGGAGGAAAAAATCAAAGAAATCCAAGTCTTTTTGCAAATCCAGGCCTTTTCTCTGTTTTCCAACCAATGAGGCTTTAGCATGGAGCAGCACAGCCCTGCATCCCCATTCTTGCTGCACCCTTTGAGGTTTCTTTCCAAGGCAAAGATACACTTTGGAGATCCTCCATCTGCCATTTGGGACCTAATTGCTGCAACAGAAGTAGGAGGCAAACACAAGAGCTCATATTTCAACCCAGATCACCTTCTGAAAAGGCAGAGCCCAAGTCATGAACTACTTTGGCCACAAAAAAAGACTCTTTATTGCTCACCATCCCCCTACATTTAAAGACACTGGGATAATTTGACCACAGAAACATACTGGCACTAGGGAAATAGTTTTCTCTCCTGGTTCACGTCCAACTATTTCAAAGAAAAAGAAAAGATCTCTAAACATGATACTCCTCCTGTGTATGTGGGAGTTTAAAGAGCAATGACCATGCTGCTAGAGCATCCCCTCAGTGGGCTTAATTAAGTGAACTTCTCCAGATAGTAATTACTGATGCATGACTCGTACAGCAAGAGGCTGCCCAGAGTAATGGCTGTGCCTCCTGCATACTCCAGAAAGAAAAACATTTCTCCCCACAAAGCCCCACCCAGAGTTAAATTGTGGTTTGATGAGCACCTGAGCTAATGAGGCTCCCTGGGAAGTCACATCTTTCTTGCTTTGTCCCTGATTGCAGATTGTCCATGGACAGGCTGTTATTAGAGCTGTCCTGCCCTGACTCTGCTGCTTTTCCATCAGTTTATAAGCTTTTTCTATTTCTGTAAATGCCTTTCTTGAAACATGCTGCCATCTTTGAGACTTTATCCAGGAAGAAGGCACCATCAGACAGAAGAGCTGTGGCATCAGGGTGTCCAACAGCCCCAGGGTTATGGCCTCAAGCTGAGCATCCCAGCAGCCAGACCTTTGGGTGGGTGATGGTGCCATGCAACCTCCAGGTCTTGGGTCAGAACCCCCAGCTCATTGATCCAGATCAGCCTAACACTTTGTTAAAGCAAATCAATGTTTTCTACCAGGACAAAAAAAAAAAATCTGGAAACTCCCCATGATGATTATTTCCATTTGCTCTTAATAAACAAGCCCAGTGGAGCTCAGCACAGGAGGGGATTACTCAGAGAGCATCCCAGGAGGTCTCAGCATGGCAAAGTCAGGGATGTCCTGGTCCAGTGCTGCTGCTGACCTGCAGAGGTTCCTTCCAACAAACAGAGCCACAAGCCTCCAATCCAGCCTCTCTCCCTCTCTTTCCCAACATCTCCCTGCCTCCCTAAGGTAAGGCTGATGGCCTCTGACTTGCTGCCATTAACATATTTTTCCAGACTTCAGCTAAAGAGAGAAGAGGAAAAGTTATCTCAGAATGAAAAAGATAATGTGGAGGAGCAGAGCATAAAATTCCCTTCATGGGTTTCAACTTAGCCAAAGGAAAGGTGTCCCAGGCACTCCCAAGGGGCAGTACAATCAAAAACATAATGGGAATTCAGAAGTTGCAAATACATCAAAGTCTCATCTTCACGTTTCTCATGCAAATATCTGCCTGGATGTGCTGCTCAAATGCTGCTCAGTGCCCGATCAGCTTCAGCTGAAGATAATAACCCTTTTCCTTGGGCAGATGAAAGGTTTGCATCAGCAGCCACACGGCTTAGTCACTTCACCAGCACAGAAAATGGAGGGGTTTTTTCCCTGAAATCACGTTCTACTTTTATTTCCATCTTTTATTCACTGCTTTGGGTTTGCTGCAAGGCTTCAAACAAGCACGGAAACAAATTATCCTCTAGCATTAGCCACCTGCAGAACTCATTTTCATTTAGGAAAGACTAAAAAACAAGTGCAGCTGGAAAGTATTATTATATCTGATGATAAGGCTTCTAGTCCCATCAGCAACAGCACTGTGTTATCTCAACACCTCAGAAGTGGCAAATATGCATCCAGATGCCTACTAAGGGGTCACAGATGGTCACTTCTGATCATTAGTTTCTGAACTCAATGAAACATTTTTTACACAAAATCCAGAGTGAGAGAAATTATTCCAGGCAGAGCAAGAGAAATACCAAATACTGGATGCCAGCCAGGAGCTGAATAATTCTAAAGAATTAAACAACGTTCCAAGCCCATCATCGTATCTTCTGGTGAATCCTGGTAAATCCTTCCCAAGACCTACCCAAGTACCTCCTCTTTACCCACCTGCTTGTTCAGAAAAAAACCCAAATCACTCTTATGGTATTACTTCAAAAAGGACTTCCAAAATCTGGTGTGCCACATGCAAAGAAACAGCAGAAACCATATGCCAAGGCTGTCCACAACTAGAGGGGCATCCAGCCACCTGCAGCTTCAAATGACACAGGCAGAGAAGGATTCAGAATGTGTGTCAGTTTGGGCTTTAATTTCTTTAGCTGTGACAAGTTGGCAATAGGGCTCTGGTGCTCACCTGGCTTTACTTTAAGGGATGGTCTTTGCTGCCAAATGTCCCTGTTTCTTGCATGACATAAATTTGTGCTGTGCTTCAACAAGAATAATTCTAAGGTGCACATACTGGTGCAGGCACAATTTCCCTGCTCCCTATTCAGTACAACAACAAAGAGAGTGAGCAGTGAGCCTGAAATAACCCAGCAGGCATTTGCTTTTTCCAGTGGGGAAGGAAGTACCACACATGGAGAGCCATGAAGCATGAGCTGACACAGGGTTCATCCTTCCCCCCAGCCAGAGATTTCTCCCAAAATCCACATTATATGAAAGAAGAAAAGTTTTGCAGAGTGCATATGGATCACCACCTAACTGGGACACGTCCAGAACTGAAACACAATGATTTAGATTAAAACACCTGTGGAGAACAGCTCCCATGGGAGCTCCTGAAGGGGAGAAAAATGCTGCTTCCTCCAAAGCAAAACTAATAACTTTATCCTTCCCTTGGCATGTGCTCCATCACTGAGCACCTGGTGAGCACAGTAAGGGTCTCTGAAAGCCCAGCAACAAAACATGTTTTTCTTCAAAGCCCTGGTAACACAGAGTAAAAAAAAAATAGGGACAAAGAATTGCCCAGAAATAGGGGAAGCAAAAGGAGGATTTTGTATGAAGTTTGTACATATTCATTTTGTATTACAGTCTCATCACCTGTGGTGCAGGATTGGGGTTTATAACACCTTCTATGTACTTTGAGAGATGGCCTTTTCTCCTTCTTGCCCTTGTTATCAACAGGGTTTTCACTCACCAGTTGGAAGGCTGAAGTCTAGTGCCTCCCAAGGATGTTCTAATCCTGAGCTTTGGCTTCTTCCTTCTCCTTGCACATCTTTCCTTGGGGTTCAGGCAGATGGTGACCTAGACAGGGGAAGTTTTGCTTCTTTCCACACCATGTGACAGGTGTGGCTCTCTGCTCAGGAAGATGGAAGGTGAGCAGCACTGGGGCTGCACAGCACACCTGCATTCAGGCCCACTGGATAGGCATGTTTAAAAGTATTTAGTATACTTCAATAGTAATATTTTCACATGGTTTTCTCTGCAGCTCCTTGCCTTTTTAAGCCATCTGAGTTCTCATTAGCTCAGATGCTGCCCAGATCCAGTTTCCAAACCACACGCCCACGTTCACTGGAAATGCTGGTGCCCAAAGCTGTGAGCTCTGCACTGTGTGCTTTCCTCTGGAGCACCAGGGCAACAGAGTCCTCATAATCTGGAAAACACTGATTTTTCAAGGTAAACTGAACTGACCTTCTGTACAAACAAGCACAGTAAATCTGGTAGGCTCAGGATAAAAGACTCTCCTTTATTCATCCTGCTTCAAGGCTGCTCCCTCCCTGCACAACAAGACCCTGTGAAGCTGCTGCAGTCCCACAGGGAGTCCATGGTGGACTTGCTGTGCCTATAGAAGCACAGGTAGAAACCAGGAGGTCTCAGTTCCCTGCAGGCTGGGCTCCCCCTACCCAAGACAGACAAAAAGCATCTCAGATAGCCACCTCTGTGGTTTCAGCATCACCAAAGATGGTTTAAGTGACCTTCTGTTATGATGGGGAACACCAGCAGAAGACCTTTACTACCTTCTCCTCCTCCTTGATGTAGAAGCCCCATGGCAGATCCCTGAGTATGTTTGGTGGCTCTCCTGGGGACAGTCACACCCTCAGCACCCTACAGCCACTGCCCAGCCCAGCCTGCAGGGTTTGCAGGCAGAGCTGCCACTGGCATCCTTCCCACCATGCCACAGCCTGAGCTTAGCTCAGAACAGCTTTCAGACACCCACAGTAAGGTGCCTGTGTTACAAATCCTGTGCCAGATCTGATTGCAAAAGAAAAGGAGAGAGGGGGAAAAAAAAGGGTGGTTACCACTGAACACTGACTCCTAATTGATACGTCATGAGGCTGAACACCCCCAGATGGGTGGCACACATCCAAAAATGTCTGGACTTGTTCCAAAAAGCCTGTGATATTGGAGTGCAGATGCCCTGCAAAAAGGCAGTTGCCATAGCACTGCACAGGAGCAGTAATTAGATGTGAGGGGAAGATCTCTTCTCTAGCCAGTGACCTGCAATACAATTGCGTTCATCATGTAGCAGTAAGAAACATTATTAAAATGATATGAGGAGGCTACTGAATTTGCTAAATACAATTCCTAAAGTCCCAAACCATCCAAGTGCAGATATGGAAGCAGCAGCTGAAGAGCCCTCTGCCCACTGTGACTTCATGAGCTCAGCTGGTCTGAGCACGGTGCTGATAACACCAAGCTTGTGAGTTTGATCCCCAAAGGGACCATTCACATAGGAGTTGGACTCAGTAATCCTTGTGGATCCCTTCCAATGCAGACTATCCTGTGAAATCTCAGGTGCTGGTCTTTTGGCTTCATCCCTGCCTCTCCTGGCAGAGCCCCTTACCTCCACCACAGTTTTACACTCATCATGGTCTTCAAGGAAAGGGTTTTGGTATGGGTTTTCCTGCCTTTGAAAAATGGGGAAACTCTTCTGCAATGACAGCTCATGCTCTCTCAGAGGCTCCCAGGAGTGACCCTGCTGGCCCCCATGGAACATGGACCATGTCCCTGCTCCCCTCCCCACGGGGAGGCAGGGGTGCCCTGGGTGACGAGCAATGAGCACCAGGTCCATTCAGACCCTGGGCTGGTTTGCCTGTGGTGTGCTAACAGAAACACTCCTGCTTTTGCTTGTGCAGTTGATACAGCCAGCATGGGTGCTTTGTCAGGGGGAGGTCTAAACACTGCTCTTTACAGCACAACTCATTTAATTCCCTTTCAGGGACTCAATATTTATCATAAGGATGGAGACCATCACAACATAACACATTATTTGCTAGTTTCTCATTTTCAAAGACTGCTGCTGTATTTCAAGGCTGGTTCACTTCCTCACTCCCTTGGCATACTGATGCATTCTGCAGCCACAGACACTTGTGAAACACTGGTCATAGCTAAACCAAGCCTCCATATAACCCAATTTCCTCTGCACAGCCACAGGTAGGTGTCAGAAATAGCAGAGTGAAGACCCCAGTTGCCTCTAGACCATCCTCAGAAAGTCCCAAACTTCAAACCATCCCTGACACAAGCCAGATGCTTTCTTTCATCAGTAGTTTCAAGACAACCAAAACAACATTTTCTGTGTGGTGAAGTGTTTGACAGAACAAAACACTCAGCTCTAATTACCAAGGGCAGCAGGAAAAGTGACTGAATGTGGATAAAAATGAAACAGTGGTCTGGATGCTGCTGAAAAAACATGCTCAAAGCTCTCACTAGTTAAAAGACAAGTAAACATCACTTTAAAAAAAGGCAGGAGCAATAAACTGGCACCTGTGAAGTAACAGAGATTTGTTGGTTCATTCCTCAGTGCTGTAGAGTGGCACTGCAGGCTGCCTGTCGGTGTCACCCCCTCCAGCTCTGCCCCATGGCTGTGGAACTGGAGTAACCAGCTTACCCCTGAGGCTCTGCCCTTCCTGCCCTATGGCTTCTAGAAAATAACATCCAGAATGCAGCATAAAGGGGCAATTTCCCACAAAGGGCTGATCGTGAGCCCAAATCCCCAGACTCTGGGGAGTGCAGGAGAAGCCCAAGGCAGAGCAGCCCCGCTGCTGCCCTTGGCAAAGCCCCACACCTCACTGCCCATGCTGGGGCACCGCAGCCTCCTGCAGCTCAGCTGTGGGCAAGGACAGTGGTTTTCCTCCTTCCACATCCAGCCGGGGCCACCCAGGATCTGTGTGTTAGGAGCAAACATTGGCAGAGCTGTTTCTGCCCAAGGAAGAAAATTTTGAGTGACTAAGGCAATGCCCTCTTGGATCATTCCTTGTACCTTGTAAAACCATTTCATGGTTTATTGTCACAGTTGGCCAGAACCTCTTACCACTCACTCACAAAAGAAGAATCTCCTGAGAAGCTCACAAAAACTGTGAACAAGATGGTAACACAAAAATCTCCTGCTAACAGCACATTCAATATCCTGAAAAATATATCAATGCAGCAAACTAATTTACTAAGCTTAATCCAACAGTTTCTAAGCATAGTCACCACCTTAAGTGAAGCAGACATTTAGTACAGTATTAAATGTTTTCAAGTCTCTGCATGTGCCAAATTCCTAATAAATTACACTGAAACCCTCCTTTCTTTTCTTTCTTTTTTTTTTTTTTGATGGATGACTTTTTTTAAAAAAATATCACTCTGCCCACAAGTGCATCAAAGGAAAAAGAAGGCAGGTTTAAGTACAGTCTACAAGTAACTTAGCTGCTAGGAGGGATGGTGCTTCTAAATTTATTAGATTGATGATTACTGAATTGATTATATTAATTTCCTGTCAATGCCAGGCAAACCTGGGACTGTAGTCCTTGGAAGGATGGGTTGGACACATCACGGTCAGCACAGAGGCAGCACAGGCAAATTCTTTGCTCTCAGGGTCCCCACCAGCTCCACTTTGGAAACACAGCATGATTTTCTGTGATATTATCATCACGTTGCATTAGAAATAGCTGATTATTTAATTTTGACATCCTGGTCCCATGCAGCGTCTTCAGCCCGCATCCTGCAGCACAGCCTGCTTGTACAAACTGGCTCTCCATCTCCATATGCATTCCAGGAGCAGTAAATACAGCAGTTAACGGCGCGTCAGTTTTGCTGTCAGGCTTGTTTGGAGACAGACTCGAGACAGACTTTTAAATGCCAGCTGTTTGCAGTGCACTTGGACTGCTG
Source organism: Certhia americana (assembly GCA_018697195.1). NCBI lineage: Eukaryota > Metazoa > Chordata > Aves > Passeriformes > Certhiidae > Certhia > Certhia americana. The sequence goes on along the minus strand of CM031867.1, from coordinate 12,351,789 downwards.
TGAATGGAAACTCTTTTACAGGGATAGTTGCAGTGACTATTTTGGTTTTGTGCAATATGGATTCCCTATTTGCAGAAAAATATAAAATAAGTAGCAGGAAGGAAAAGAATGGTTTCAGCCTATGATGCTCATTCACAGAATCATGACGCAGCCCTCAGTAAAGTGCTCTAAAATCCAAGTGTTATAAATGCATATTATAAAGCTGGCTTTTTGCAAATATTAAAATGAATGCTATATGCATAATGTAGAAATACTTTGCTGTATTAGTATAGTTTCTTTTATTTCTGCTGTTAACAAAACTCAGAAATAGTAGTGTGGTGTAAAAAGCTTTTTGTAACTATCTCAGAGAATAGTAAAAAGATTATCAGGAAATTCTTCACATTCTTGGATTATCCTATTTGGATGAAGAAGACGTGACAGACACCAGGAAAGGAATTTATTGATCATCTGTTATCAGAGGATCTGTGACGGACTGGAGCCACCAAGAGAAATAAAATAGAAAGGCAAAAGACAAGTTGAAAAAAAGGGCGGGGGGGGAACTCAAAGTAATGTTTTTAAATAAAGCGTGAGAGTCTATGAATATGTTGTGCATATTCACATATGAATGTGCTATGAACATGTTGGTGCTTTTGAAGAAATGTGTTCTGAGTTAGGGTGTGCTCTTGGCTGAATGCTGAAGACACCCGGCCGTGTCATTTGCTTTATTGTCTCGCCCTTATTGTTTTTCATTAAACCTTTTAAATTTTCCCAGGAAAGCGAACTATTGTTTTTCACACAAGCAAACAGAAAGCTGTCCGGAAGGGCTCGCACCCAGCTCTCAGCATCTCACGGAGCGCTTGCTGCAGCCCGGCCAGCCCGGAGACAGCAGCGTGCCAGGGATGCGCTCCGGGAGCGCCCCTGTCCTGCCGGGGGCTGAGCGGGGCTGGGGCTGGGCCACCCACCCAGAGCCACCCCACGGGCCTGGGGACACTCACCAAGCGCCACCACGGCAGAGACAGGGACGGGATGGGCACGGGAACGCCGTGATGAGCCAGCTACATTGAGAGAGGGAAAGATTTGCAGAGTGCATATGGATCACCACCTAACTGGGACACGTCCAGAACTGAAACACAATGATTTAGATTAAAACACCTGTGGAGAACAGCTCCCATGGGAGCTCCTGAAGGGGAGAAAAATGCTGCTTCCTCCAAAGCAAAACTAATAACTTTATCCTTCCCTTGGCATGTGCTCCATCACTGAGCACCTGGTGATAGGCGGATGTAAGTGCTCCTAACACGGACTGGAAATCGCTGCCTGGGCTTCAGAGAGGTTCCGTGTCGGAGCCTGCAGGGCTGAGTTAAAGAAGCAGAAAAGAGCCATGTGCACCTGCCTGCCTGGCCTCCCTCCGCCTGTGCCGGGGTGCTGCTGTCCTGCCCCTTCCCAGGCAGGAGAACCGAGGGATGCTGTGATTTCTCATCTTCACGAGGGCACCATGACACAAATACCTCTGGCTTGCAGCAAAGCTGCACTTCAGCTGTTTTCTCACACACTTCCCTCCACTTGTTGGCCCTCTCCTTTACATCAAAAGAAGTCATCTACCTGTGTTTTAAGCTCTAATTATTTCTTTTAGCTCAGTTTTGAAAGCAAACCACTAAAAAAAAAAATGAATACTCTTTTTGGAGGGTGGAGAGGATTTCTTATGTTTCTGTATTCACGAAATGTCAACATTATGAAACAGAAATGGCCTTTTTTTGATGAGTTAATATTTAACATTTTGCCTATTTCCACTTGATATGGAAGCCTGGGCTAATCCAATTTGTATTTGTAATCTCTGTAAAAAACTGCAAAAGAGAGAGGGATTGTTCAGAGCTCAGCTGAATGGGTTGCTAATTGCCAGAAGGAAATAACAAGATACTGAGAGCATGAGGTAAAATGACATCAGCCTTCTTGTCCTTTTAAATTTTGCAAGTATCTTGTTTAATACCAAAGTTGGATGTAGGAGAGGAAGAAATTAGAGCAGCAAATGTGCAGGTTTGGATATGTAACACACAACTGGCAGGGAACAAGTAAAAGAACAGTAAAGCAAGAAATCCCTGGACCTTGTTGCTGTATTTTCCCCAATGCCTTTGTTTCTCATGAATGCTTGTCTTCTGCCATTGAAACATTATTTTAAAAACTCTTCCAAATCCAGTCCCAAGGCAGATAGCTTGGTCTGCCCACCAAAGAGCAGCTGGACTTGTCTGCTGCTTAATGCTGGTGTCCTAAGCACATTTACCCAGAAAAAAACATGATACATTTTCAAGATTGGAGATACAGGCAAAGTCTACAGTCCCCTTGAATGCCTCAAACATGACTCAAACACAAGTGAATGGTTAGAATTAAATACCTCAGTCACTTTTATGGTTTTAATGCAAGATCTTGGTATCTTTCCATTCTCTACAACAGAAAACTGGTGATGCAGAATGGCCCTGCACAATCAAAAAAATTAAGTGCTGAGCCCCTTTCCCAGCTGGAAAAGTCCCTGATGTGGTAGTTCTTCACTCCATTTGCACAGATAAACCCTCCCCAGTCTTCACACTCTGCAGTAAACACCAGCCTGCTGCTCCCAGAGCCAATCTGCCTCAGTACAAGATATGCTCTCCCCAGGGACCCAGCAGAGAGCCTGCCTGGGAAAACACCTGGGAAATAGGATTAGAAATAGAAAAATGTTCTCAAATGTTAGTTCAAACAAGATTCTGTGCAGTTTTTCAGCTCTGTGTTTCTCGCAGTGACCTTCCCACCAGGTGATTTGTTTTTAAAGCCCCTTTGCTTTGGTGAGCCTGAGATGTTCTGTGTCTCTATCAGCAAGCAGATGCTGAACACCAGCCCTGGCACCAAGTATTTCTTCACTTAAATGAAAAATAGAGCACAGTATAGTTTAAATTACATGTTTAGAGAAGAATAAGCTAGGACTCAAAAACATCTTCTACATAAACAAAATCCACCAAATGCCCATGCTCTCGAGAGCCAGAAATTAGAGCAAGACATGTAATTTTTGTGCAATCATTTTGTCCCTTTCAGAAGAGATAAGAACTGTCTCTTGAATCAGTTAATCAAAATCTTGGCTGATTAAACCATCTGTAGTTTATTTCCCAGGGAGTTAATTGAGAACATTCCATATTCAGAAATGAAGCTGGTTTCAATGGGCAGAGCCATCTCTGTAGTGCAGGCTTCAGACAAACCCAGCACTCCACTGAATCAGGTTTGCAATGCAAATAGCCAAGATTAGGGAGGGGGAGGGAAAAAAAAAAACAGGGAAAAAGTACTCAATCATAATCATCATTGTTCTTGCTCAAGAAGCAGAAGCACTTTCTGTTCAAATTTGAGAGGACTGGACTGCAGAAACCCAGAGAAAAGCAGAGCCAGCAGAGCACTGCTCCTGAACTCTCCCTGCACACGGGATTCTGTCAGATGGAGATGTCTCACAGCAAAGGACACCAGACCTGGGGTGGGTAGTGGGAAGGCAAAGCACCTCACAGTAGTGCCTGGAAGGACTGTGGCATCCAAACAAAGCAGTAACAACAGACACTTTCCACCAGAGGAAAATAAGGACTGGAGCAGAAGGACAGCAGGCTGCTGTCCAGAAGGTACTGAAGGTGTCCAGGTGTGGAGCAGGATTGTGTGGTGGAAGGAGGGTGTTGAGAGACTCATCTTCACCTTTGAATATTGATGCATTCAAAGTAACAGAGAACCAAATCAGTCTGTGGAAAGTATAATACCCATTTTGAGAGCTTCTGGCCCCACAGCTGACGATGTCAATACAAGCAGGGACAGTCCAAAGCTTCCACCCTGTCCTCACTGGCACTGTGGGGCCCTCCAAGTGCTGGAGCTGAATGCACTGCTGGAAACAGCACAGCTGTGTTGGCAGAGTGCTCTCAGGCCTGACATGCTCTGCTCCACTGTGGGACTAATTAGTGTGGGCAGAGAAGCTTATCAGGATCATTGCCTGCTTCTGAGGTGGCTCTGCACCTGTACCCCCAGCTCTGGGACTGAACAGGCTGGTAGCTGTTAGTACCCTGACCATACCCTGCATCTCTGCACCCTGAAATCACCCCAGGTTACTGTGATTTATCATAGAGCTCCCTGTGGTACCTGAGCAGCTGAGGGGTCAGAGGAGGAAGGTGGCTTCCTATTCTTAAGAAGGATGTTGTTCAGCATCCCGAAGGTGGGTGATCAGTTTCCCCTCCAACCCCTGCAATCACCACCTTGCCCCAGGGCAGTGTCTCCAAGGCTGGGAGGTGGCACAGTCAGGTGCAGAACAAGCTGGAGAACTCAAGAGATTTCAGTTGTCCATTTGTCACAATCCTCTGGCAAAAGTGACAGTCTGGGGAAGCAACAAAGGCTTCTGAGAAGCTTCTGTTAATTATCCTACATGCACACCAGCCTTTTCTAGTGTTTGCCACTGGAGAGAAGAGCTCATTTAGACTGGGGAGAGGGGGAGGATAAAGCCATTAAATGAATAGCTGTAAGCCCAGCAAAGAGATAACAAATGACAGGGCAGCAGAATGCTAATGCCATGTCCTTGTCTCCTTGTGAATGAACCTGTACAGCTCATCTGAGCAGTCCTGCTCCAGTGAGCAGATCTCTCCCCAAAGGATTGTCCTCTGCAGCTATGAAAAATGTACGAGATAGAAAAGGAATTTTTGAAGTCCCCTGCCAGGACTACACTTGTTCAGTCAACAGCCACATCTGACATCCCTGTGCTTTCCCAAGGGCTGAGAGCTGCTTCTTCCTTCCAAGGGGATGCAGGGTGGGAGTTAGTGCCAGTCCAGGGAGCTGGCAGAAGATGGGAGCTGTGAGTCAGACAAAGCAAGCTTTGTCCAGGATCACAGTAATACCTCTAAAGGGTTTCATCTCTTCTTTTGTGACCCTAGAACTTGTTTGACTTCACATCTGCAGTGACTTTTTCCTTTTAAGATTGATGCACCTTGTTAGAAAAAGTGAGAAAGTGTGTAGACAAATCTGCAAATATAACTGGATTTTCCAGGTGACCATTAATCCAATGTTTTCTAACCATTTCTACCACTACACAAAAAGCAAATATTTGCTTATGTGTGCCCATACATCACATGCATGTATAATGCACATTATTTGTGCTCTTCCAGTAGCCTTGGTATTAATAGTAACATATCATTATCTCTCCAGTAATCTTCAGGCAGCTCCCCAAAGAGCACTGCTGAAACCTCCTGAAATAACAGCTAAAACCAGTGGAAAACTATCCAGCAATGTCTTGTTCTTGCCCCCCAGCTGCAGAGGGAGAGAAAGAGGACAGACAACGTGAACAACAGAGAAAAAAATAGCTACTTTTTTGTTGTTTTTAAGTAACAGCAGCTCTATGAATACAATTTTGCCCAAAAAAGGCCAAGAGAAACACATGACACATTTTGCATGTTCCTGCTGCCAGATGAATTGTTTGGTGATGATGGGAGCTACAGCACAGTTCTTGCATGGAGATACCTGGTAATGAAACTCGAGGTGGGTGTTTGAAGCCCATGCCCAGCACCCCACACCCTAGAGACACTTCCCAGGCAGTCAGGAAGAATGGAAAAAGCTCATTAACGCCTCTGGGTTATTTTGAAATCTCCCTTTTCAGTTCAGCATCCTCCTAAGTGCACTCTGCTGTCAGTGGAGTCTCTCTGGGCTCTGGGATAGAAGCTCAGACTCCTCCAGCCAAAGCACCTCAGGACTGACTCTCAGAGCAGCACAGCTACTCCTTCATCCACAACCCACCTCATCCTCCCACTCCTCTGCCCAGCTTTGCTCTTTTCCACTGTCTCCTCAGATAATCCCAGTCAAGAAACCGGTACAGACATTCATTTTATCTACTCCAGTAAGGCAGCTCTCTGATTCTAAAAATACTCCAGGAAATTGAATCAACATCTTGTAATTGGCTGGTAGCAGCAATTACTAATAATCAGCAGGAACATAATTTTCTTCGTTTTCTACTCTTGCTTTAATGTAATCTCAATTGCAAACTTGTTTTTGCACCCTAAACAAACACAATGGCCAATATGAGAAAAAATGTGGAGATAAAGCAGAGTATAGAAAGAATTATAAATAAATAAACTTCTATGAAATAGCAAAAAAACTGTAATTCAAACAGCCTTTGGGAAAGATAAAGTTAATACTGTTCCTATATTCCCCTGTAAAATGGAAAAATGGAAGTTCCACTCCACTTCTCTTTCTCAGTGGCAGCAGCACTCAAGATTGCAGCCCCAGTGCCTGGAGGCAGCATCCCCCTTGCCCAGGCTGCCACAGAACTGCCAATTCACTGCAAGGGTAACAAAAGGCACAGCAAGGTGAAGAGCACACATGACTTGGACTTGAAGGACTGTACTGGACGCCAGGCTGCAGTCACACAGACTACTCAGTTCATAGTGAAAAACACTTTTGCAGAAGGAAGCCTGTCTCTGAATAGGTTTTCTGGAGACTGAGACAGCTCTTGCGGATTAAAAACTAAGAATATTTTCCTTCCCCAACTTGATAAATTTGCTGTAGATGTCTATGCTTTCTAAATCAATAAACAAGTGCCAATTCATGCAAGGATTTAACTTGGAACTGTTACCAACTCGTTGCTTTTCCTTCCAGCCAAGAACAGCAGATGCTCTGTTGCTCTCTGAAAGTATCAGTCCCTAACAGGTATTGATGACTGGATCAAGCCAGCTTGGCTAAAGACAAATCTTCCTGAATTGTGGGAGCTCTTGTCACACTTGGGAGCTGCTCAGCAAGATTCCTTGCCAGCAGCACTGTTGCATGGCATTTACAAACAGCACATTTTCTCTGTCCAGTTTAGAAGACATCCCTTACTAAGGCTTGGAGAAGTTGCAAATTCCCTACAATCCCCAAGCAAAAATGGGCTGCAATCCAATTTCCTGTTTCAAGGAGACCAGAAGAAACATCCCCACAACTCACCCCCAAGTGCCCTGGATTGCACATGAACAATCTGCATCCTTCCAAAGGCCAGGTGGACACTGATAAGCTCAGGCAATGCTATAAATTATTTCAGTACAGAGGCAGGTGAGCACCCAAGTCCCAGAATCTATTGAGAGCCCATCTGGGAGCATCACCCGGAGCTGGATGAACAGACCCACAAAGCACCAGGCAGCACCTATTCAGTGCCTGTGGAAGAACAGCTTTAGAAAGGATGGATCATTCCCAGATAGTTTAAGTAAAAAGATCACTAAACTTTCTTTGGCTCAGGGAAAGGTAAATATCAAGCTGGTCTTTGGCATTTTCAACCTCGGAATAAACTTTGGGAAGTACACACATTGGAAAGACATGATTTTGAGAAACCTCTCATTTACTTTGCTCTTGGAAATTCTTCAGCAGTCCTTGTACTGTGTGATGAGTTTTACAGCTGCTGCTACGGTGCCTCCAGCACAGCCACTGCTTTCCAGGGGATCTTTTGGATGAGTGGCAAAACATGCAACACTCACGTGGGCAAAACTCCATCTCTCTGCTGCCAGAAGGCTTCATAATTAACCTGATTATTATTTTTTGATCACTTGCTTCAAGATTTCTCATTTGAAATTGGATTCTCTTTTCTTTGTCTTTTTGGACAGATTTTTTCTCTCCAGAGGAATAGGAGTCACACTGGAATAAGACTCAAAGCTGGTTTTCATTTGTACTTTCAAATAGACAAAACCACTGAGGCTTTTGAAGACAGATTCATCTTGAAAAGGAAAAACCCACCAGTGGGTTGTGTCCTTTGTGCTGGTGCCCAGTGCTGGCAGGGGGCTCCTACTGGAGAACCATGGCTTTGGGCTGATCCCAAATGCTGTTGGCACCAGACACTGTCAGGGGGCTCACAAACACCTCAGACCCCACCAAAGGCAAAGGCAGGCAGAGGGAGCACTGAGGGGAAGACAGCAAGGACAGGAAAAGGGGAAGGAAACATCAGCTGCTGCTGACTATATCAGCTTTATTTGGTAGCCTGGCACAGCCTGCAGAGCTTGATGCTCAGGGAGAGCTGGCAGGTGTTGTGTTTAGCTTCAGCTTTGATGTTGTGTCAAACTAAAGGCACACCTAGAGCCCTCCTCTGCCATCATTTTTCCCTGCTGCTGTTGTAGCCATGATGCTGACAGTGCAGGGCTGCTCCTGGGCCCAGCCCTCGCTGCCTTGGCCAGGCTTTGTGTGCCAGAACAGCCACCTGGGGCTGTGGGGACCAGAGCACAGGCAAAGCACCCACAACACTGACTGCAGGGCTTGAGAAGAACCTCACCTCGAAGATAAAGGTGAGGCTCTAAAGCTCCTTTCTTTAGGTGCTAGAACAATCACTGCTTTCCAGGGGATTTTTTGGATGGGTGGTGGAGTTGGCATGGTCCAGGTGCAGGGGATACAGAGACATCACAAAGAGACAGGATAGGTCTGTGCTTAGAGAGATTCACACTGCTGCCTTTTATAGCACAGCAAAGCTTTTAGATAAAGTGAAAAAGTTAAAGAGGTATTTAAATGCCCACATTAAACTAAGAATTGTTTCAGATGCTGTAAATGCCAGGATGCACTAATGGAAATGGCCTGAAAAAACCACCAGGAGGAAAGAAGTCATAATGGCTGTCAGGATGAGACACAAACCAAGCAGAAATGGATATTTTGCAAAGTTCTGCAGAGCAAGTTGCACTCCTGCAGCCTGTGCAGAGGTGAGGCACTGCTGCTGCACATCCCTGTTGTGACCCAAGTGCTCTGTGAGATGGAAGGGTGTCAGCACACAGAACTTACTTAGTGTTGTCTGAGTCAATGGTATGAAAGAGCTTCTCCAGTTCTTCTTCATTGAGTGTACCATCAGAAAAGAAGGCCTGGAACTCCTCCAGGGACAGCTTCCCATCATCTGCAAACAGCAACACATCTGCCATTAGGGAACAGCAAAGTGAGGGGGACAAGGCTGAAAATCAAGAGTTATTTGCGGATTTAAAGATTCACACCAAAATGATCTCCAAGTGCTTCTGCAAAACTGGCAAAACCAGTGCAGAGCTCACAGGCCTCAGGGTGGGACCCTGCAGCTCTAGCTGACTCAGGAGCAGATGAAGATGCTCTTGGGTATGGATGCACTGGCCATTGGCAACTAATTAACCCAAAGCATGGCTCAAACCCAAAGAGACCAAATTAGTGAGCTTCATCCTAAAACTGAGTTACGTTTAAGAAATTATGGAGCATTTTTTCTGCCCTATGTTCAAATGATGCAGGACACTCATTAATGGACATTTACTAGGTAGGAAAAGACCCTGGGCTGGAATTATAACAGACCCAGCAGTTTCTTTTGCCATCTCCATCCAGCTGGCACATGCTCTCCAGCACAGTTCATCTCCCTGCTCTGCACAGAAATGTTAATGGATGCTATTTCACTGATGTGGAAATCTGGCCATACATTTCCTATGTTATTTTATATATTGGTCCCAGTGTTAATTTAATGCTGGGACTACTATGAACTCCTTAAGTGATCAAGAAGAAAAAAGAAATTATCAAATTCATATACAAGGAGCCCCTTGAAGGGCTCTCACAAGTTTGACTGATAAGGTGACAAAGGCTTAGATTTAAGTGATAAATCTGGAGCCTTTCTCTGTGCTCTGTGGACAGGAACAGAGTTGGCAGTGAGAAAGCTCCTGTGAAGTTCAGCAATAAAGCAACACGAAAGAGACAAAAGAAACTCTAGAAACTTTAATTTACCATTTCTTGTCCAAGCTGCGGACAGCAAACCCTGGTGTGCAGCAGTGCCTGGGGAGGAATAACTACCCCAGGTCACATATTATTTAAAATCTTTCCATTCATATCCACAGAAGAGTCACAGACTGGAAATGCTGCCTACTTTGTGGTAGGAGAATGTATCATTTATTATTTAATCAAATCAATAATAAACCCTGTTGTTTCTTTTTCAGGAAATGACGCTAGAGGAAAAAATTAGCCAACTCTCCACTCACACGTCAATATTTCTCCTCCAAAGTAAGTCTGCTTCTCTTAAAACATACCTGCATTGCCAAATGCTAACCCAGTTTCCCTTGTCTGGCATAGACAAATTTAGAACAGTGATAAAACTGAGTCTAAGATGCCAATTTAATTGGCAATTATGAAAGTAGCACAGCAGGAGAACAGTCTGCAGCAACACCAGGTGGAGAGGGCACCATTTCCAGAGCACCACAATGGCTACAGACATGGTCCAGGTGCCTTTATTGTTTTTCTGCATTCCTCCCCAAAACTTGACCTTTTTGCAGCAGGCAGGGTGCAGAATGCCAATGCACAGCTCAGGGGATGGGTCCCAAATCTGCTGTCTATTTCTGATTACAGAACACTAAAGGACCTGTACTTCAGCAAGAACCTGTTGCTTGAAGCATCCCACCAGTGTCACCTGGAGGTTCACCCAGTGGTGACATTCTGTCACTGAAGGAGATGAAAAGACTGTGTCCAGAGCAGGAGCCCCATCCACATCACTCATCCCCACCTATCCGTATTGCACTACTGGATAAGAAGATTTTCTCCTATTTATGCAGTATCCTAGCCAAGATCAAGGTTTGGTTTCTTCTGATCCTGACTAGCAATGAATGCACATCTTCAAGCACCAAGATGAAAAGGATAACAGCATTTCTATCCCACAAGGGCTAAACAATTCTTTATATATAGAACACTTTACCTGTAAACAATAAATCAGTGCTTGTTCACCTTCAAACTGTCCTTCCACACAGAGGGCAGCAGAAATAAATTCCTAGGAAAGTCACATAAATCAACTTACTGGGAAAGAGAAACTGTAAAGTGAAGTGGATTTTTTTTTAGGAGAGTACTTTGATCTGAATTTACAGTTTGCTTAACTCTGAAAAACACAAAGGTGTTTCGAAGCTTAAGGCAAAAAATCCACATGCTTTATCTAGTTTATATCTTATAACTTCTCTCTTTCATTTTACTCTTGCTTGATTTGTTTTGCTTCAGGTTTTTTGAGTTTTGGGATTTTTTTTTCAGTAATGTGCGCCAGGATGCATTTTTGCTGCAGCCTCTGAAATATCTGTGTTTAAAATCTGTGCCAAAACACTGCTCTGACTCCTATCTCAGAGTCTCCAGAGAGAGCAGAACAGATACCAACTACCATGACAGGTCAGATCACTGGAAACCAACATGCACTGAATTTTTGTTGGCATCTAACAGCCTGAAGTAATGAAAAAAGAGAATGATTTAAGGATCTAGAGGAAGAAGGAGGGGACAGTGAGTTTTATTTAATTTTTATTGTCTGGAAACCCCACAGAACTGCTTGAATAAAAGTATTCTGACCCCACAGAATTTGAATAAAAGTACCAATTTTATTTGCAAGCAGTGCTCAGGACTTTCATCTCCTCCCCAACCACCAGCACCAAGTACCAGTCAGCTTAAATCTGATCTGATTATTTAATGCAAACTGGAATACTTGTCTGCAAACACACAAAGCAAAAGCCTTTCTGAGTAACGAGATAATCCTTGAGCTGCATATCTATAATTGTGGAACAGCCTGAGAGCTTGGGTTTCTGGAGCCCAGCAGGCAAAGTTGCCTTCAGGGAACTTCAGGGTGATAAGAGGAAGCAAACTGGGCCGAGATTTGCCAGTTCAAATTAAACTGTTAAAAACCCTGGGTGAGGAGGATTGACCACAATGGTACTGACACCAGGTCCCCTGGCTGGCAGCTGCTGTGATAAGGAAGAGCTGATGGGACACTGTGGTCCAGGAGGAGCCTTATCAGGACAGCTGTTTCTGACAGCAGAAGTGCCTACACTCAGCAGAGAATGGATAAGACTTCCAGAAAGCAGCTTTTTGCAGAAAGCTGCTGGGTTCAAGAGGTACAAATTCTCCAAAGGAACAGGCAGAGCCTCAATTGGCTCAGCCTCACCCACGCCCTGCCCTGTAGAATTGCTCCGGACTCTTTCAGCCCTTGGGAGCTACTTTTGACAGGAAGCATAATGGAAAAAATGAAATTCTTTACCAAATCTTACTAAACCAAATAAAGTTTCCATTATTTTTAAGATCTAGAGATCTCAAAGAGATCTAGATCATAAAGACCTTAAGATCTAGAGATCTAGATCTACACCAATATTTGTGACTTCTTTATCTGGGCAACTGTACTAAAGCCAGGCAACCTATTTCCATTGACTCCCTCCCTCCCCTTTGTACCCAACACTTGAAGTATACCTAGTTGCCAGCAAGGACAAGTGCCAGTAATGAGAAATTGCCTCCCTTGCATTGATCGGCTGAGAAAAGAGATAATCAGGCCACAGCTATCCTGCCATCATTTCTTCCTGAGTGAGCAATCTTCATTTTTTCCCAGCTTTTCAAAATAATTCAATCACAGGCAAAGACCAAAGCAAATTACCAGCCCAACAGAGTTATCAAAGTTAAAACTAACTGAAGAGAGAAGGACGTAAGAGAGAGCATCAAAAAGCCCCAACTGGGACTTTTTATCTCCATTTGCCATCATGAAAATGTGAGGAGTCCAGAAGTGGCTTTTACACCTTCTAACTCACACAATAAAGCTGTTCTCACCCGCTAACACAGCCCAGGGAAAAATCAAACCGAGATCATAAATTGTCCAAAGTATAGGAAATCTGATGGCCGAGTTTCTCAGTGAAATTCACTCAGTGATAAAAATGGCTTAAAGCAGCTACAAAATAAGGTCACAGTTCTGAGCCTGAGTTTGCTAAATCTGTTTTCAATTATATGAGGTTGAGACTGCTCATATATTTTCCAGATATATTATGAATATATTTTCTAGCTATTATTATGACTATACTTCATTACTTACTTTTATTACTCTGTGAGTTCTAAAATGCTCTAAGCTCCACTTACTTGCTAGTGCCCAACTGCTAAAGGTAAGTAAATTGGATTTTATAGGGGCCTGTGAATAAAAATAATAACTCTATTTTTTCCTTCTTTCTTGGGGGAATGCATGTGCAGATACCTGAGCCAGCAAGAACAGGGTTTGGCTTCCATCCCAAACCCTTTATCCAGTTCCCTCAGAAGCCAGGAGCAGTGACTTTATTCATTTAAACAAAGGGGAATATGGGCTTGAGCTTTCCATCCTGGGCTGTTAGGGAAAATTATCTCCAGGCCCACAGATCTGATCTGTGATGAACCTTTCCACTGGGCAAAGAAGGGCTGTGTCCTCTGCATCACCCAGCCCACTCTGAAAATCATCTGCAGCTCCTCACCAGTGACTCAGGCACGTAGCAACCAGCAAAACATTACCCATCCACTCCAATTCCAGCCTCACAGTGTTCTGTTGGGGGCAATTGCATTTAGTTGGAAGCAGGGCTGGTGATTCACCTCCAGAGCTGGCTGAAGCAGCAGAGCCACAGGAGCTCTGCAGGAGAGCACAGCCCACGTTTGGGCGGCTCTGCCACTGGAACGCAGCCCCTGCAAGTGCTTTTGCTAATGAGATGTAGCACGCATCATTACAAGGAAATTACCACAATTACAGTAATTTTCTAGTGAAAGAAATTTACAGAATGACTCCAAAATTTTGAAACTTAACTAATGCCCAGCACAGCTGTTTTCACAAGGGTCAGTACCACAGCAAGTGATCTGTGCAGATAACCCGAGAGAGAAATCGATGTTTCCAATGTAGAAAATATTCTCTGTTTGAAACACTCCTGTGCATTTCTAATGCCAGCTGGGAATACTGGTGGGACCTACTGGGTGATGCTGGCACAGGAATGCAAAGGCTGGCACAAAAGAAGAAAGTTTCACATACAAAGTGAGGGACTGAACTTCAGGAGCTGGGGTTTTGCCCGCTCAACTCATTGAAAAGCACTTGATAAATGCTTTTCTATGTTCTGGGCATGATCCCCTCCTTTGCCTTCTTGCCATGAACACAGTTTGAGGTGGTGTCTTCTATCTTCTGCCCGTGACCCCATGGCAGCTCCTGTGGGCACAACCCACAGTGCTCCTCACTCCAGGGCAGGCTGGGCACATGCACCAAAGCTCACTGGCAAATGCCATGTGCAGCTCTACTTCCAGCATCACCATCTTCTTTGTGTTACTGATAACCTTTGGGATTTTTATCTTCCCAGAAGGTCTTTCCTTCCTGTGTCTGGATGAGGCCTTGGAGGAACATCGGATGCACAAAGAAAATGAAAGAGCATCCCTGAAGAAGTCAGTCAATTCCCCTCCCTAGTCATTCACCCAGGAATAAAGATTGTCTCTCCCTTGGGAATTTGGCTAACTTTTGTCTTCATCAAAGCACAGACTTCATCAAACACAATATTTAGCAAATTTTACACTTCTCCTTTCTTCTCTGCAGCATAGGATGAAGTTCTGTGGTACAACTGAAACTGGGATATACCCAAAATCTGTGGATAGAAGGGAGAAGGCACTTGATAGAAGGACTCAGGATCCTTTTTGTACTGGATTAGCCTTTTCATTTCCATTAAAATAGGGGAAAAATTACTTTCATTTCAAAATTACCCCATCAGTCAGTATAAGATATTGAGGAATGACTTAAAGCCTGGTTCTTGTTTAGACTGATGGGTAATGCTGCATGCAGCAAGCAGACAATGGCTGGGAATCTTCCCTGTAGGACTTGGACTGGAGAAAAATGGGATTTCCATTGTAGTCAGAAAACTGCACCTCATTCCCATCAGCAATAGCCTGGGCATTAAGCAGTGGCCATTAGCATGCCAGAATTTCCCCCAAGCTGCTTAGCTTTTATCATGAAATCAAGCCTTTTGTCATCCTAGAGTTAGAAGTAATTTTGAAATTATTTTTAATGGCAGCTATAGATAGTTATCAAATGTAAGCTGGGTAGGGAGACAGGCAGGACTGATATAACACATTTTCTCTATATCTTTTGTGAAGACTCTACTTCTTTCCCACATAATTCTCACCCTGCTGTAATGACCTGATTTAAATGTGTGTGTGTGGGAGTGGTAGTTTCTGTGCTCACCCATTGTATTGAATTTGGACTTTTATCACAGGTATCTAGGAATGTCTTCCAAAGAAATTCCTAGAAATCCCTGTTCATAAATTAAGTGCTGGAATTAGACTTCCCCAGGGTGTAAATAGCCTGGCTAGGTTCAATGCAATTGCTGCTTAATAGAGGTTGTAGCAAAAATCACCCAAACAGAAGAGGATTCAGACAGAAATGCCAATAGTTCACAAAGATTTCTCCAGCCACCATTTTCCTTCAGAAAACAGGAGATAACCTGTTTCACTTTTCCTCTCACTATCCAAGTTATTTGCTCTCAGTTTAAAAAGAAAATGAATGTCAACAGCTGATTTAAATGCACTGTCACATATCTGTAGCAGCACAAGGAAAGCACTGAGTCAGCCCCTCCATGTGCTTCAACTCTGTAGTAATTCATGGAAACTTCAGGTAATCTGAGCTCTGGGACCCTGTGTACATGGACACATTGGTCTGGCTTAGGGCAGAGCAGTGGGAAAACACTCAGGGAAGGAGACCAGATCTTGCAGTAAGCAACCACCTGACAAATAATTCATTTTGGGGGGCAATATGTGAATTCTCCATGGGTTCCTTGGGCTCCAGCCTGGGCAGCCAAAAGGGACTGAAGGGGAGGGCACTCTGGGTGGCTGTGCACCAAGGTCAGTGTCATAGCACAAAGCAGACCTCTGTGCTAAAAGCCATAAATATATAACATTAAATAAATAAATAAATAGATAAATAAATAAATAAATAGATAGATAAATAAATAAATAAATAGTCCTGGTTTTGGTTAGGATAGACTGTTTCCTGCAGGCTGGTACCGTGCTGTGCTTTGGATGTAGAATGAGAATAATGCTGATGACACACTGCTGTTCTAGTTGTTGCTGAAGGGATTGGGACATTCTTTCACCTCTGTCCCTCAACTCTCCCCCATCAGGAAATCTCTGTTTCCAAGCTGTTGCAGCCATCAGCAGACCCAGCTTAGCTCCAGACATATAGCTGCCACTGCCTCTCAGTTATTTTTCATCTGAGCTGACCTGAGACTGCCTTTTTATATTGGGTGCTATTAAATGAATGACTGACTTTGAACAACCATAGCTTTTTAGCACCTTTGATTTATTTGCCCATTTAAAGTCTCTGCCCTGTGAGTTCCACAAGCACAGGCCTGCACAGCCAAGCAGTTCTTGTGCAGAGCTTGCAGCCTCCTGACCCAAACAGCCTTGTTCTCTCTCCCAAAGGCTTTGGTTCTCCACATATCCACACATCTGTCTTGCTCCCTCCATTGCTACTCAGTCTCATCCCCTTTCTGTCATCCTGAACATCCACTTCCTCCTTCATTAAAGTGTCTTCAGTGTCTCCCCTCTCCACATGTCCCACCTTCTTTTTTAATTTGAAATTTAAAGTGTAACATGTAACATTGTAGACACAGCTATACAAAATTAGAATTTCTGTTTTAGAGGAGATTGTGCAGAGAGAAGTGGTTACACCATCATCAACCTTGGATCTCTACCACTTGATCCCAAAATTTCTGTTTATTTCCCAGGCAACCTTGTTGCAGAGCCCTCTTCAGTCACTTTCCTGAAACATCACGATTGGATATTAGGAAAATTTCTTTACTGAAAGGGTGGTCAAGAATCAGAACAGACTGTCCAGGAAAGTGGTGAGATCACCATCTGTGAAGGTATTTAAAAGACCTGTAGATGTGGGACCTGTGAGACTTGTAGACTGGGGACACAGTGATAGACTCCAAGGGCACTATGATCTTAGAGGGCTTTTCCAACCTTAATAATTCTGTGATTTAAAAAGCATCAGAAGAACTTTCCTCTACCAAACCCCTGTCAAAGCCCATGAGCTACTAGCAGCCTCTCTAAATATTTGATCTAAAGTGAAAATGAGAAACAAAGACAGCACAGCTTGTTGTTAATACAAGATCACTTTGTGCTTCAATCATTCCAAAGTGGTAAATCCTGACTTCAAAACTTCCTCCTTGCATTTAAGGCAAAATTCTTACAAGGAGATCTTGCTAAAAGAGAGCAGAACCTGTCTCCTGCAGTGCCCTAAAAACAACTATTCTGGACAGGAATTACTAAAGACAATGAAAAATACAATAAAATAAATAGTAGGAGGAAAAACTGATATTTGGATACTTGTGCTAAATTATTAAATAACATAGCTGCTATTTTCCTATGCAAAAATAGCTATTTTTTATGCATCAGCAAACTGCAGTGTGATACATAATTCCCTGCAAGGTTAAGCATTTCTTTGTGTGCAGAATAGAGGTGGCCTGGGAATCACGAAGAGATATTTAAATCTGCTCCTGAGCCCTGCCACATCAAAGCAGAGCAATGGGTTTATTTGGGAGACTTTTTTGCAATTCCCCACTCACACATAAAAGCTATGCATGGTTTCAAGCTCTTACTCTTGCCATGCCATGCTGATCCTCCAGATGCTTCCCACTGGATAAGATTTCTGCAGAGATGCAGAAGTCTTGGGGTGATGGGCAGAGATGTAAAACCACTGCAGCACTTGATGTACTCTCCTTCAGGTCTCCTACAAGAATAATATGGGATCTGAGGGAGCTCATGCATTTCTGGTCTCCAAATGACCTTCACCATATCTGAAGGAAAAAGCCTCTGAGAAGCTGCCCTGGGTAACGTCTTCCAGAGTCCCCTCTGCCCAGGCTGGCTGAGGTCTGGTCACATACTCACACCAGTGCCTGGCCTTCAGCAGCAAGGAGGGAAACCTTTGTCTGTAGGGACAAGTCAAAATGCCACCTCTGAAGCTTATCAGGTCACTTCCCATCCCTGGAATTGTTCAGTGCAAGGCTGGATGGGGCTTTGAGTAGCCTGGTCCAGTGGAAGGTGCCCCTGCCCATGCCAGGGGGTTGGAACTAGATGAGCTTTAAGGTACCTGCCAGCCCAAACCATTCCATGATTTTATGATTCACTTTATTTCCATCTCCAGGTAGGCAGCCAAAAGTTTCATTTTGCTGGAAGTCCCTGAAGCTACAGTTCCCTCCTGTACCCACACAGACCAGGAGAGTACGACTGATATTCTCAGGAAATTGCTGGAAAGCCAGAGCAAGGGCACAGCTGCTCTGGTGCTGGAGCAGAGGTTGGATGTTCTGTGTATCCCACGGAGTTTAAGGAACAGCTCAGTGCTTTTACAGCAGCAAACACAGACCATGGGGCTCACACAGCTCTCAGACTCCCTGAAGAGCAGCAGTGGATGCATGTTCATGGCAAACAGGAGAGAAAGAAGAAAATTTAGATAGCAGGTGCTTCATCTTAAGGTGCAGGGAAACACCATTACTTGCTGACAGCAAGCTCATGCATTCTTAGAACACACCAGAGCCTATAAAGAGCCCTCACAGTGTCCCCTGCCAAATTAATATCCCCACTTCTGATTGAGGACAGCTCAGATCCCAGATTTAGAAAGGCAATGCATGTAGTTCTGTGCCGTGCCGGAGTGGGAATGTGCTAGCTGAAACATTCGTGAACTTTCAGCTCCAGGCAGACTGCCAGCTCCAAAGTTTTCAAACCTTATCATTAAAATTTGGCAGAAACATCAAAAGAAAAAGTAAACCTGGAATGATTGATCAGGAAGTTTCAATCAAGCCGAAGCAGAAGCAACCCTCCTGACTCCAGTACACCCCAGCTCTGCAACAACCCATTAAATCCAGATTTCTTGGAAAGTTCAGAAACAGGCACCAAACATCCCTAACTCCCCTCTGTTCCTCATTAACCAGCCTTCTCACTTGCTTTTTTTAATGACAGATGAATATTTCAGAGGGCCAAGGCAGGGTTTGCACTATTTTCAGCTCATTATACCCAGCACTCAGCTTTAAAATGAGGAAGAGACAAGTGTTTGAGGAAAAGCAGAAAAACTTATGAAAATGCATGGTGCTGCCTCTCAAAAATGTGGTCCTGGTGTGGCCAGGACATGGCAGGGAGAGAACCTCTCTGGGGCTGAGGCTGCTCTTGGCTGGGCTTGCAGCACCACACTGGATCTGGGCACAGCCTGGTGAGGCTGCCAGAGGCTGCTCCATGAGCAGCTTAACTGGGATCACTGCCCCAGCTTCCTGGGAGCTGCTGCTCATGGGGATCACTGTCCCAGCTCCCTGGGAGCTGCTGCTCGTGGGGATCACTGCCCCAGCTCCCTGGGAGCTGCTGCT
>CM031867.1:12048030-12332703 GCA_018697195.1 Certhia americana | reverse complement strand
CTGCTGCTCGTGGGGATCACTGCCCCAGCTCCCTGGGAGCTGCTGCTTGTGGGGATCATTGCCCCATCACCCTGGCAATGATCCCTTCACGGGCAGCATTTCAACTGCTGCCCTACCCTTCCCCTACAGGGAAGCACAGTGCTCAGCTAAACGAATTGCTGCAGGTAAAATGATAACACCTGGTTTGAGTTCCTGATCTCTGACAGCAGAAGTTGCATTTCAACCTAACCGAAGGATTTAGTACCACAGCAAAAAGCAGCGCCCAGGGTGCAGTGACTGTGCTGGGACCCTGTGTGATGGTGGCAAGTCTTAAAACTCACCTAGGTTCTATCATTGCAACAGTTCCCCTGAGATTTTGTTTTCCCCTTTTAAAATAAGCACTATTCTGTGCCTAGCAAAGCCCTTGCAGTGGATGAGAAGCAGTGCTCTAAGTGACCTTTCACTAACACTGACCAGAGGAAGGGATCCGCAGCGGGGCTGTTTCCATGTGGTAGCCACTGGAGCTGTTGACTGTTGACAAATTAGCAGCAAATTACTGCAGATTAGAAAGCTACAAACGCATTGCTTTCTACAGTCCCATGAAACAATATCCAGATTGCATTGGCAGCATCAACAGTTTTCCATTCAGCTAACAAGCTGTGCAGAGATGAAGATGGCAAATTAAACTAACACGAAAAGCAGATTCCTTATTTGCATTCTCAGAAGGCAGAAGTTTCCCTACTGCTTTATCATCTGCAGCATACAGGACATCCAGCTCCCTGTGCCAGGGCTCAATAGGTGCTTGAATACCAAATGTAGAGCCTACATAATTAATTACTTTCTTCCTCATGTTAACTCCTGAACCGTGAAGTCCAGGTGTAAGCCTACAACACTGATATCCTGCAACACTAATGTTTCGTTTCTTGAAACTCAATGGTCTCAAAACCCCTGTTAAAAAAAGTTTCAGGCTCTAAACAAAAGAACTGCTCATGTTTGATGGTCCCTCTCTGAGAAACTCCTTTGCCAAAAGCTAATTTTTTTTCGTAGTCTTTGTTTCAGTATAAATGAAAGCCAAAATGGTCCCTCCCACGGGATGCCCTCGCAGGTCTCCAGCATGGTCTGTCCTGGCTCCCCATGGCTGCACGGGAGAGCAGCCAAGACAAACGTCACTCAATCCACCACAGTTGCTCTTATTTTGATGCTTCTACTTAACAAGCTTCTGCATTTCCCATTTATTTTCACAGTGAAAATGTAAGCCCTATGCTCAGTGTCTCCAGCTATTTGTTCAGGACAGGATGGGTGTCTCAGCCCTGTCAGAGATATTTAACATCTCTAAGGCAAGCAATGCAGATCTTGTCTACACTCTTTCATCCTTTTGCTCCAGCAAAATGTCTGAGCAGCACAGAACAGAGCAGTCCTGCAGGGAAGGCACATCTGCTCTGAAAAGATTGCAAAGAAAAAACAAAACCTAAATACGTTTTTCTGCTCCAGCAAATTAAACTAGCACCTCTTTAATCACAGATTTCTACTTTTAACAAAGCTGCAGCATGAATATCTTCTCTGTTTATTTTTTGAAGTTTGTTCTTACCAAAAGTAGGTTACAAAACCCTCAGAACTCTTACCCAGCTTTTCGGTTAAGGGAGGAGAAAGATAAGGCATTTTGCTGTCTTTTCTGCAATGACCCATGTAGCAGAGACTAAAGTACAAATGAAAAAACCCAAATTTAACTAAATGATGGAAACAATAAGCACAAGAATCACAGCATTGGGGCTGCACGGCAGAAGCCTCCCCACAGCCCACAGCCCGCCGGTTTCACAAGTAGGTCACGGCTCGCACTGCGAAAGGCAGAGCATCCCCACAGCGCCTCTCCATGTGCTCCACCCCAGACTGAACTGCAAAAGCACGCAAGCCCCACTGCTACCAGCATAAAAGGCAGAGGGAAACTTGTGTGCCAACTCAAGATTCCTGTTGGGAAGCACCCCTTAGCCCCCCGCCCATCTGAGCATCTCCCATCAGTTCCTTCCATCCTCAACATCCCAGCCACTGACCCAGGGGGGCAGTGATTCAACCCAGCCTGCTTTAATTTGGCTGAAGCTAAGATGAGGGAAAAAAGGGTATCTGAAGGACAAATTCACTGGAAAAATGCCTACAAGTTTGTTTGGTTTTGTTTTGTTGTTTTTTTTCCCACAGGGAAGAAAGGGGTCATCTGACTTCTCTTCTTAAAGAACGCTTTCAAAGGAATATTTGAAAATCCCAGACCTAAAGTATTTCAAATTTTGTTTTAGTTTAATCCTTATATCATCCCCAGAACACTGACAACAGCTTCTCAATTTTTAGTTTACTTTTCCACAGCAAACTGAACAAGTTTTCATTGAGTTCCTATATAGGAAAACAAGAGGAAAAACCCTCTGCTGCAATTTTTCACTGAAAATAGAGAAGCGCAAATGCACAAACCACTGGGATGACCTGTGCATGGGACTGGTTTCTAATACAGTGCTGGGGAAGGGTCTCCCTACTCCCTCACCCAGTCCTGCTGCAGCTCATCAAAATGCTTCTTTGGGAGACTGTGTTTCAGAGAAATCTTTGTGAATTTTTAATGCTGTGTGCTACTTAGTGTTTGCTGAATTCACAATTCTTCCACGCCATCTCAGCAGCATCTGCTGCAGCCATGCGACCTGAAGCACACACAGCCCTTCCCAGCATAACTGAGAACCTGGGATCAGACAGATCCCAAGGACAGACCCATGGGCAGTGCAGGGAGATGTGTCCAGACCCTTTTGCAGAACCTTGTGATGCAAACTTCCCCAGGCCACCATCCAGGTTTAAGCTGGGTTCAAGTGGTGCTCTCATGGGAACACAGAGCAATACTGCCCACATTGGCACACTGAAACACTGTAGAACAGCACTGTCTGCAGCCTCCTCACAGGGAACTCTGCTCTCATCTCTTCTTTTCTCTTTCAGGTCTTTCAAAGCCCAAAGGTGAGGTCTGGAGAGCAGAGGGGGGGAAGTGCTGGATGCTGGTGTGAAAACCAGCTGGGAAACCAGTGCACTGTGCAGAAGGAGGTGAAAAAGGGGAATGTGACCCATGAAAGTCAAGATGCACAAGCTGCCTGACATAAGGGTGAAGCATGACCCTTCTGCTTTCAGTGAACTGAGTTTACACACAAGAGCAGTGGCACTGAGGGCCTCCCAGCCCTTAGGCTGATGCTTAACAGTTTCCAACATAAACCACACTCATATGAACTCTCTTCTGCTTCCCCAAGCTCTGATAAGAAAATCACTGGAATCCTTTTATAGTTTTTAAAAAAAGAAACAACACCAAATAACCTCCCACCAGAACCCAACAACATCTAGATTTCACAGGAGTGCCATGCCAGGAAATGCTATACAAGATACTCATAGGAAATCCAAATTGCTAACACTTTTTTTTCCCCCAGAGCTGAGGAGCCCTAGGTTGGGAACACAGCCCTGCTTTATTGTGCTCAGGAGTACAGAGGTACTACAGCAGGAGTAAAGATAACCCAGCAACCAAGAAAGGAAACTCAGGAGCCACTCTGCACATGGACAACTCACTGCGGGTTGCCTGGCTTGGTGATAGAAACGATTGAGGGAGCTCTGTACTTCTTTGATACACTGAGCATTATGAGCTTTAGGTAATGGAATAGAAAATGGTAGGTTTTGATGATATCTCCTGTGATGTTTGATCAAACCCTCCTCATGTGAAGGAGGTGATTTATTAGCAGAGATTGGACCCATTTGAAGAAAAAAAGCATCCTGGTGCAGGAGAAGGCTCATCTGAGAGCTTCATCAAAGCAGCAGTTTACAGAGAGTTTTTCTGTCTCCCTGCACTACCAGCTCATATGTCAGTGCCGAACTTGCCATGAAAAAGCTTTCCAAAAAGCAGATAAGCATCATCACAGCCTTGGAGGAGCACAGCTCTCTGCAGGCTCTCCTCTGCCTGCAGGAAACCCACTAAAATTTCCTGCCTTCCCAAACTATTAGCACAGGCTGGTTTTTCTAGACTTGTTCAATGCACAAAGCCACGGGTGAATTCAGCAGGATTTAGCTTCTCTCACAAGGGACCTGTTTGCCTCTTTGTATACATGTGAACCTGAAACATTTGTGTTTCATTTACATACAAAGGAAAAGAAAGGACATAATAAGCTAGGAGATAGGAAAAATAACAGTCCTTGCAAAAACAGTGGAGCTGGTGAGGGCCAGGGTGCTGGTCAGGCCCTGCCGTGGTGTCTGGCCAGAGGATATGTCTGACTGATGCCTTGGTGACATTTGGTGTGGGAGATGACACAACACTTGCTGTTTCCTTCTATGCCCACCCTAATTAAAGAGAAGCTGATTCCAAACCCTGCCTGTCTGTCTCATGGAGCACACTGAGTGCTTTTGCAGAGAGAAGGAAGCTCACAATCCTACCTGCCCAAGTCCCATGGGGTGTCTGTACTACAGAACAGTGTGGCTCCTGGTACAGGATCAGCCTCTGTGAATCTGCACCGAGTGCTGCTGCAATAGCTGTGCAGTGAGAAACATTTAATCCTCGTTCTTGTTTTATGAAAGGATCAAAATGCTCAGCATGCTGACAATTCAAAGGTTTAGCAGTCCAGCACAGAAATTCATACCGCAGGCTTAAAACCTGAATACTAAAATTCTAGGAGACAGATTGTAAAAGAAAAAACCCTACTCATGCTGTACTGCAATGGCCCAATCCTGTTCTGTGCTCATTTATGAATATTAGAAAACTGCCCTCTTTTACACTGCCTTGGTTATCCAGTCACTTGCTGTATGAATACATTTGCTCAGGTTGGTGTGGGGCTCTTAGAAAAAGCACATGGGAAGGGACCAGTGGTCCCAGTGATCCAGAGTCTCAGGCTCTTGATATTGAAAAAAAGGTGAACCTGTTTGCCCTGCTGAATGTTTCCTTCAGCTACAGCCAGCCCCTAGCCAGGCTCTGCTGTGAGCAGCCTGAGCCTTCAGCCAGGGAATGCTGTGAGCAGCCTGAGCCTTCAGCCAGGGAATGCTGTGTCAGGAGAGGGCTCGCCCTGCCGGGAGGGAGCAGGGACACGCTGAGGTGCCACATGTGGCAGCCCATGGCCCCAGCTGTCAGCAGGGCAGCTCTCTCTGCTCTTCACTGGCGCCTTGGTCTGCCAACAGACACTTTCTTCTTCCATCTCCCCTACCCAAATCCACCCTCAGCATCCCATCTGCCTTTCTTTGCCCACTTGCCCCCTAATTAGCCCCTTAGAGGGAGGAGAAGTGGTAAATGGGTGGAGTATCAGGTGTCCTTCCTCGTTTGGGTATTGCAAACCCATCTTTTTAAGAAACATCTACAGAAATTGTCTTCCCAGGCAATCAGGCAGCCCCAGCCCTGGTGTGAAGGACACAAGGCAGGAGCACAGTCGGATTGCATTTGCTGAACAGCGGTCACCCTCTCCCTGGCTGCTGACCTTTAAAATGTCAGGCACCTCATTTAGAAAGCAACAATTGGGTTTGAAAAGTTTTTAAGGCTCTGTGTCCTGCTCCAGCCAATTTTGCAGACAGCGCTCTGCAAGAACATCTCCCACTGCTTGTTTTTTCCTTTCCCCTTCATCTCCCCAGGATTTCAGCATTTAGCACCTCGTTCTCACATGCTGTTCTTGTTATAGGAGGATTTAATATTCCTGACAGCCCTACTTTTATTACTTCTTTTCAGTTAATTCTTCCTCCAGTTAAATGCAAAAAACCGTTTTCCCCTCTGATTTCCAGCTTAGAAAAACCTTTTCCGAGATCTAAACTCTGCTGTTTTCCTGCAACTAGATTACAGGATGCAGGAGAGAGGAAACAAGTTTAGTTCCTTTCTTTGAAAAATATAAATATTTTATCTTATTTTTACAGTCTTATGCAAGTACTTCCATTTATAGCACACGTTTTTTCCCCACTGCTTGACACATACCAAGCGTATTAATTGATACCACTATCACTCCAGCTACAAAAGGACAACATGACAATTCTGCACATGGCTGTGTTTGCATATGAGCAAAAGCCGAGCTTCATAAAGCCCAGGGACATCGTGCATTCCCCATTCCCTACCTCTGGTCTCCAGTCTGAAACCCAGACAGGCAAGCTGTGACTTCCTATCACTCAGCTTTCCAGGCAGAAGTATTTAAAATTAATTCATGGTCTCTTCCTGCCCCTCCGTCCTTCCTCTCCACTTCTCCCACCCCATGGAGATGTCACACTGTTGCACATTTGCTCTCTGCAGATGGTGTTGGTGCCAAGGAAGGTGGCAGCGTGGTGCTGTGGCAGCAGATTGCCCCATTTATTATTACTATTATTATTACTATTATTATTGTTATTCTACACTGCAGAATTAATATGAATACACTGGTAAAAATTTTGATAACTCTTGAACATTTTTCCAGTATTAATTCAACCCTTTTAGAAGGTGGGGAGGGATGTATAAAGAAAGAAAAGAAAACAACTGATGGTACTACAAAGGCGAGGAAAGAAAAGCAGCCTTGCTTAACAAAGTGTAGCATGTTCGAAAGCCAGCAAATCAGCCAGCTGGAAAAGTAACATCTCCATGATGAACAGAAAATCCTTTGGAAAGGAAAACAAGCCTCAGTGCACTTATTTTTATTAGCAGACCAGGCACCAGCCTGTGCTTTGGTGCTGGCACAGCAGAGCAGTATGCATCCAAATCACCGTGTGCCTAAAGCAGAGGTTCTGGGGGCTCCTGGAGTCAATCCTGAGGCTTAAGGAAAAGAACCCCCACGTGTATGTGCAAAGCACCAGAAGCACCTGAAAACCACACTCAGAAAAGCCTTAAAGTCTTGCTGCTCTTACAGCCTGAGGTTAGAAAACCCCGAGTAACAAGGGGCTGAAGCCACTCACATCTGCTCTGTCAGGCTGGGAGCCTCAACACCAGCACACAATTAAGGCAGAGGCTTGGCATCAGGAACTGATCTTGGATCCAAGCCCCAAGTCCAGGCTGAGTTGCTTCTTGAACACAAGCCCAGCTGTACCAGCCCTTGAGAGCTCTGCTGAAGGGCAGCAGGAGCATGGCCAGAGCATCTCCCTTTGCAGCTGACACACCACTCTGCTGAGGCACTCAGCCAACACAGACAGGTTCCACCTCTGCACTGAGGCTGCAGCAGGGTCACAGAAGAGAAAGGTCCACTCAAAAAATGATTCAAAATTATTTCCACCTCTAAAACTTTCTGAAAGCATTGCAGACTTTTTTCCAGAGCGGCACACCACCTTCCCATGGTGCAGAGAGCCACCCACGAAACCAAAGACACTCAGGCTCCTGCTTCTCAGCATGTGAACATCAATTTACACTCTTTGCCAACACATCCTCCCATGAAAAAAGATTGGCTGTTCCTGCCCCTCAGATTATCCTTGCTGGGAGTTAGAGATGTGGATGTATCATTGTTCCAGCTTCAGATATGCCTTTCCGCACTGCAAATCAGTAAGATACACCCTTCTCTCACATGTATGTTATCTGCTATTTTAAATAAGAAAGATAAGAGGAAGGAAAAGATACACATGATTTATAGCTGTTCCTGGCCAATTGCCTGAACACAGGCTGCCAGAACATATTTTCTCACAATTGTCTAGTAAAAATTGCTAGCACATTATGAGGATAGCTTGCAGCAGTGTATTTGTTCTGGATTCAATTTTTGCCTTATTTAATTTTAATAGCTATAATAAAAAATCTTCAATAAATACAGCTGATCTGCAGAAGATACCTAATTAAAAAGGATGCCAGAGCCCAGTGCTGTCCCTTGTTCCCACAGCAACAAGAGCAGAGGAGAGCAGGCAAGCAAAGAGGCAAAAGGAGTGATTTTCCTCCACAAAGGATCTGTTCCACTGCCCCTGAGGGAACTTCCCAGGGATTAAACTTAAAGGCAAACATAGGATAGCCCTGCTTCTGAGAAAAAGAAGTAGCAATAGAAGCTCTTAGTGAGATTTAGGTAGTGTAGCAAGAGAAATAATATGAGCTGAGGGTCACACAAGAAGCCTGGGGTGGTGGCAAAGGCATTTTAAGGAGTCCCCCCATGTCACCTCCACCTGAGTGTGTATTGTCACCTTGCATCCTCTCATCCCTTAGTAACACTTAGTCACCCCTTAGTTTGCATGTTGGGATCATGCAAACCATGCCACTGCTCCAGATCAACACAGGGTAAAACATCCAGGCTGGAGCATCTCTCCACTGAAGGCAGCATCCTGTGCCAGCCCTCCTAAGGGACATTCATTAAACACTGATTGAACCTTTGCATAAAGTCATCTCACAGCCCTCCATGCCTTTGAATGAAACACTTGTTCTGCTCCACCAAGGGAGCAGGACAAAATCAGGCCTTTTTTATTCTCAGTTATGGCACAAGTTTAATCTGCCAGAATGCTATATCCAATCAAGCTGAAAAAGTCCTTTCCAAGCACTTCAAAATTGTGTATCTGTAAAAAAACCCAAAACTCCCCACCAAACCAAAGCCCAACAAAAGAAACCCAACAATATTAGCAGAAGAAATATCCAATTGCTGTATCTACTTTGAAAAGCTTTCCTTTGAAAAGCAAGATGTGATATTAATGAGATAGATAAAAAATTGTTGAATCCTCAATACCCATCACTTCCCTGACTTGCCACTCTATCCAGAGCCTTCTCTTTCCCTAGTGAATTCATTTCTATGCAGAACAGACCTTCCTGCAGGTACCTTCCTCTCCTGAAATAGAAGCACAACACTGGGGTAAGGCTGGGCCAACACTCACAGCTACATCTTGTCTCCACAAGCTCCTGGCTTCCCTGTGTCAGGAGAAGTGCCCCATTCCCCACTGCACTATTTTTGTCCCTGTCCATCAGGCGCTCCTGGTGCAGCCCAATCTCAGCAGTCCCAGGAAGAGCTCCTGGCTGTCACCTTCTGAGTGTGCCCAGCTACCTGGCCTTTATCTCCCTTTGATGTTTGCTATCCACTAACCTGAGCCAGACCTTAGGGACATTGCCAGCACCTGGCCCAGACAAGGAGATGGAAGTTCAGGCTTGTGTCATGAGCTCAGAAGAGATGTCAGGGCAGATTCCCATCGACAAGGAAAATACATTAATATAATGTTTCAGCTGAGATTTCTGTCAGGACACTTACAGCTGTATCTCTCCAGGTCAACAATCCTCATGCTCCAGAAAAACCAGGCAAGAGCCACCACTTTTAAGGCACTATCAATAAAGCTTACATTTTTTGGGTTGGGTTTACAAGTAAGTAATAGCTCCCTAAGTGTTTTATCATGCCCTTTGCTAGCTGTCATTGTTCCATGTACACACATTTGCTGTGCAGTCCCCAATTAAATCTCTCAACTTTGGATCTGGAAAGAAGTATCTTTAAAAATCCTCTCAGCTAATTGAGCAGCTTTTCAAAGTCTCCTTGGTGAACCACAATCCCTTATTCCCACTCTCCACAACTTGCAACATGGTCATTAAATCTTTTATAATAATATATCCCATTTACTCCTGTCCAGCTGAAGTCTCTAATGAGGCTTGCAGAAGAAAACCCACATCTCCCAATCCACAAAGAGAAGAAGAAAATAAACTCCATCTTCTCTGGGTTGCATTGCGTGTCAGACCTCAATCGTTGCACTTCAAAGCCGAGAGGAGCCTTTGGAAACGCTGCCCTCCAGATCAAATGCTCAGCCCCAAACTGCCAGGTTAAAACAGTAACCCCTGCTCCACATCCCCTCCCTGCATCTCTCAGGGATGCTCACAGCTGCTGTTTGTCCCCAGCCCTCTGCACTAAAGGAATGGAAAGGAGGAGCTGAGAGAGAGGATGGATAGAGAAGAGAAAGAGCATTGCCTGTAAAAATGCACAGGCTCTGTCACACACAGAGAACCCACCCCAGAGGCTGAACACAGCTGCCCTGCCCCACTGCCCAGGCCATGGGGTATAGCCCAAACACAGGCATCTCTTTGCCCTGCTAGATCAGCACTTACTGAGCACAGGGACCAAGAGCTCCTGAGGGCAAGAGGTTTGGTGAACCACAGGAAGAGGCTCATGGGCAGGCAGGTTTGAACCCCTAACAAGGGCAAACACAGACAGCAAGAGGGCTCAGCTGATGGATCAGACTGGAAATCCATATGTGGGGCAGAATGGTGGGTGGTGTCCAATGCAAAACCTCTGGTCTAGTCTGCTCATCCATATCCAAGCACTGTGAGTGTGGTCCAGCAGAGAGCACAGATGTGGCCCAAAGGCTGATACTTCTGCCCTGACAGTGCTCACAGGAAAATGACCCTTCAGGACAGCAGCATCAACTGAGTTTTTAATGGACTGAGGTGCAGCCTAATATGAAAGTGTAAAAATGTGTTTGGGTGTCTGACTGACTCTGAGGTTCAAATCCTCTTATTGCTGATGCAGAAATGTCAGGAAGCCTTGAAGGTTACAGCAGCTAATGGCTTTTACCATGGGTTTCGCTCAGCAGCTGAATTTTTGAAAAAGAGTGGAAAGAAAGGCTCAGCAGCCATGAGAAGGGATGGTGCTGAGCACAAAGGGCAGCCAGGAGCTGCCAGCACAGCCCTGGAGTGGAGCAACGTGTGGTTGAATATATTTTACAGGCACAAGGCAGCAAGCACCACAGGCAGCAAGCATGCCTGAAGGATGTCAAATATTAGGTAAAACTGATTTTCTACGTTTTTCTTTAAGTGAGGTTTGATATTCTATCTGCAGGTTTTACAGCAAAAGGGCAAGGACACAGGAGATGGCCACCTGCACTGCAGAGTGCCTTGAATAATGAGGAAAGTGCATTCTGCACAGTACCAGTCAGGCACCTGGGCTTTCAGAGATCAGCTGAAGTGTCAGCAAGCCAGTTGCACTCTGTTTAAACAGAGAAATATTCCCAGTTTGTAATAGCCCCACCAATCCTATTCTTTGCTGATGGAGGTCACACTGAGACCAATAGTGCCTCCATTGCCCACTGTCCATGAAGAATCTCACAGTACTTTCTATTTTGACTGCTTGTTCTCTCAGCAGGAAAAGATTTTAGGAACAGGACAACAGAAATAACAATTTTGGACAGTAATGGGCCATAAATTGGTGCCGTGCAGAAATAGGTGGAGTATGGGCATTTCTGTTGTGGAAATAGAAGTTTATGTGCTGTCACGTCATTGACTTGAGTTCTTGGGGGAGTTCTGGGCTGAATCCAAACCTTTCCCAGCTCAAACCTTCTCTGGCTTAAGCCTGGCACTTAGTAAACCTTGTGTGGGCCCTGATTAAAGCCAGACTGCAGCATAACTCAGCCTGTAGCACATGAGGGTGCAATTGTTAATGAAGTCATAGCCCAGTGCACCCAATTCAAGGTCTGCTCTGCAGAACTAAGGTAATCCAGAAAAAAATTCTATCCCTCAATTCTAACATGAATTTGCTAACAAGAAGTGACATGAGAGGAAAAACAGGTCTTAAAAAACTCCCATCTCTTCACTTCTGCTGCACAGACCAGGCACCAGATACCCTCACATCTTTGAAGAATAAAAAAGGCAGCCCTGAAAGGGCATGAGCAGCTGAGAAGTGCCCTTTCAAGCCAGTCAATAATGAAAATCAAATCACAGAATCTTTTCCTAGGTTCACAGTGACAAAGGGTGGATAGAAGTACTGGACACATCTAATGACAGCCTGTAGAGCATGGCCAGCAAGCACCTTTCACAATTCCTATATTATCTCAAAATTCATCATCTGGTGGATAGGTTTGTTTATTATTTTGGAAACAGCATGTCCCAATTTAAACAGATGTCATCCCTTCCAAACCATGTGTGGTGAACTTTGCAAGGACTTGGAAGGGTAGGTGAGAGAGCTTGGGAATGATACAGGAGTCCAAATAATTGAAAACAGATTCAAACTTTCTCCTTTGTAAATAAAGGTCATTGCACAGTCTTACAAGGTGCTTTTTGATTGTCACATGAAATCTAGACTATCTAAATGCAAATCTTTTCTTATTTACTTAAAAGACAAAGATAAGTACATTTAGACTGGTCATCTGGTCACGGAAGAACCTATCAGATTTATCCATAGTTACAAAGCCTGATTCATCACTGAATTTTTCTACTTATATGTGGGTGGCTGCTAATACTGATTTTGTTATGCAAGAATTATAAATATTCTCACTGAGAACTAATGACTTAATTTAGATGCACCAGCAGGATACGAATAGCTCAAGGTTTTCCCAGCACATGAGGAGCAGCAGCCATGCAGAAGGTAATTACCTGGGTCTAGAAATAAGTGGTTTTGAAGAGTGATAGCCCATTAAGGCAGGGACTGCAAAACATCCAAGAGCTCACAGTTAAAGTACAATTCACCATAGGGGATGACTTGTGACTGTGGAAGGAAGGGCTATGTGTGCAACAAGAACCTTATTAGGTGTTCAGGGTCTTTTTATTCTGGTATTATTTTTATATATCTGGAGTTACCAGTGCCCTAACTTGGCATATTTTTAAGATACAGTAAAAGCACCCAAAGTTACAATGCCTTAATTTTTCTTCCTTGATGCCTTGAAAGCCATGTTATTGAAGTCAAAGTTGCTTACCATCATTCAAGTCCTGTGCAAGCGAATTTTTTAAAAGAGCCTCAAATTCATGAGGAAATGGGGGAAGATAAGTATTTCAAGTCTTAAAAACAACTTGTGGACAATTCCCAAGCTAAAAATGGGTTCTTTGGATCAACTGCTCACCAGTGATAATTTTCTCCATCTCTCTCTCCGTGAATTTCTCTGTGCTCCCTCACTACCAGAACTGAATAGGTATTTTCATTCCATTTTGCCCCAATTTCTGTACTAATAACTCAAGATCAGCAAGGGGCACTCTCAGTGTGAAAGGAAGAAAAGGAAGCATTTACACATTAACCTGTGTCTGGTTGCATTTGTCAATTTGAGCCCTAAGCACATCCACAGGCAAACAAGCATTTCTTCAAACTTTGGGCTCACGAGAGGGGATCAAAATAATTTCTCCAAGTGGGATCTGGAAAAGGTGGGTGAGACTTTGAGAGCTATTACCACTAAACATCCTGCAGATGTAAAGTCCACAAAGCCCTCAGAGGAACTGCCTCTGCCTACAAACACAATACTGAGGACAGGCACACAGCATTTCTGAAGGGCTGAAGATTGCTGGTAGCTTCACCCACACGTTCTTCTAGAGACCCATTACACCAGTGTTCATTCAGCCTCCTCCTATTGCTGAAGGCTCAGAACTCTCCCTGCTCTCCCACTACCACCCCTTTATCAAGAAACACGATCCATGGGAGAAATCTCACTCTCTTCTTTTGTGTACTGGTGTTTAGCAAGACTCATTTCTACTCAGGTGACACTTAGGACATGCCTTCTTGAACATCATGAAGAATTTGAGTTCTTGAACATCTTGAGCTGGGGCTGAGAGATGTGCCTGAAGCTTTTCATTTGCTCAGTTTTTGTTTTCTGCCTTTTTCTAGCCTTTGGAGCCTGTGAGATCCCCATACCAGGGGGTCAGCAGTGGCATCATGGCCACAAAGCCACCAGGGTGAGCAGCACTGCCAGTTTATGAGTAAGCAGCAGAGCTCACTCTCCTCACAAGGCCACAACCCCACTCCCAGGCTCCTTGGCCAATCTGTTCTGATCCTGAAGTGCAAAGCTATTTATGTTCCTTGCTTGTCAGGAGTTCTCTATGTGCTCCCATGGTAGTGTAATTTGCTATAAAGCTTGTAACACTGGGGTGTGCAGACTTTCCTTACACAAAATAGCAGCATTAATCTCATTTAATGAGCTCTTAAGTGACTAACAGATATCTGTGAGCAGCTATTTAAAGGACAAGCCCTACTGGGATAGGAATGGGCACAATGCCATTGCCCTCATGGCTCTTAACCAAAAAGTCCTTTCCAAACACCAATTCCTGCTTCATTCACGTTTCCTTTTTTCCTTTATTAGCTCTGCTACGTCCTCTACAGGCCTTCAGCTGATCATTCAGATCAACTGAAAATGGAAACCTCCTCTCAGCATTTGTGCTCTGGATTTCTTTACACTTCACTGTATTTCATTTTTCATAACAAAAGCTATTCAGGACAGCAGGTGCTGAATAGCTTCATTCCCATCCACACTTTCTCTAGATATAGTTTGAAGAGAGAACTAAAACAGTTTGTACTCATTCTTGGTACAGAAATCACAAGGCCAGCAGCAATAGGAAGATTCCAGGCTGACTGAACCACAGTACTAACTCATCACTGGTCACTATTAGGTGAAATACTGCACCACTGCCAGCTCCTCCTACCATTTTCTGTAGGTGTTTCATAACCACGTAATAATATGGCATATTTCCTTTTGCATCTTTTCTCTTCCAGGGCAGAGGTCCAGGGGAAATCACCCTGGAATTGCCTGGAAAGTCAGACCTGTGGATGGGTGAGACTGACAGGCATTTCCATGAGCAGGATCTAATAATTACAGCAAACCCCACCAAACTAAACCAGAGATTAAAGCTAAATGCACTTTGCATTTAGTTACACTCAAGGCATGGGGGTTGGGCAGTTGAAGTGAGTCGGAGATTTCCAGATAAAACCTCAGTTTTTGGGAAGATGCATATCTATAACGAATTGTTAGCAGTTAGGCTGTTCTGTCAAAATAAAATTCTTTTAATCTTTCAGAGAGAATCCTGGGCTATTTAATTGATTAGCAGCTTTCTAATAAGAGGATTAAATACACAGTAGATAACTCAGATGATTGACAGCTCTACTGCACCAGCCTAAAACAAGATGCCTCCGTTTTCCCAGCACATGCCAATTAAGTGATTAAGTATTGTTTACTGGGACTGGGAAGATTACAAGACAGTAGGTGGATTTATTAGCAGAGAAAGGAAAAACACTCCTACACAAAAGAAAAAGATTATTTTGCATGACTAACAACCATGCCCCTGCAAAGCATGACTCGAGCTAACCATGTTATTCACTCTCAGGTTGCATTCCAGCTCTTCTCCCTTTTTCAGACCATTTGTCAGTTTATCCAGTTATCTTCAATGTGCTCATCATTTCCAGGTGTCTTTTTCAGACCATTTTCTGAGTTTATCATGTAGGTAGTTATAGAACTGCTTGATATTATCACTGGAGAAAAGGTTGGGAACTTGGCTCACATTATAGACAGAATCTCACTTCTCTGGAGCAGGAGACCAAGATGTCTGTTAAAAAGCAGGAGCTGCTTCATTAGCAGCCTTTTAGTACATGTAGGCACTGAATCAAATCACCTAAATACAAGTACCTGAACATGGCAGGGGCAATAACGTGGTTTAGCATCTTGCAGCAAGAACATCCAATTTTACATGAATTAACGATTCATGTGAGAAGGTTTGGAAGAAAGGGGGAGGAGGGAGATGCTCTTAAATTCAGGCTATCAGACTCTATAGTTACTATGTCTGAACCAGCCATTCTGCTTTAACACAGTATGTGCCATTTTTACCAGGCTGGGGGAAAAGAAATCAAGATGCTGAAAATATTTCCAAAATTTATGACCTCTTGACTGCACATTAAATGAGACGATGCCTTAATCTTACAATCCCTTCCTTTGCCTTTTAGACAACCCTCTATCTGATCTCTGCATGGAAAAAGTGAGATGTTGTAGTTAAACCAGATGTCAAGAGCTGAAGTTTTGTTCAGATTTTCCCCTGCCCTATTTCTGTAGGGTTCCTACACAGGTCTGTAAGAGCTGCTTGAGCACAGCTGAGGAAAGCAAGGGTTGTCAGTTCTGGGTAAAGCTGCCAGCACTCCCTGCCCTGGGAGCACTCATCCCACCATCACACAGCACTGGATAATGATCCATCTCAGCTGGTTAATTAGAAGAGCAAAGTCCTGGCCAGACAGGAACCTCTGCAGGTGTGGAGACCACAGAAGCAGATTAACAGAGTCAAATATTTTGATAATCTCTGGACTTGTGTTTTTAACAGTCTGTTCAGGGCTCAGGGCCCCATCCTTGGATTCTGACAAAAATGAAAACTATGAGATTTTCACTTTTCCTCAGAGAGCTGTGCACAGCGCCTGCTGTGAGACATAAAAGCAGCAGGCTGACACTTCCACTCTTCCTTGGAGCTGTAACAGGTGAAGCCATGAATAGACTGCATTTCAACAAATCAATAAATAAAGTCCAGAATGTCAAAGAGAAAATTGTGAAAAGGAGATCCCCAGGGATATGAAATACAAAGATATTACCTCTGGCTCTGGAAACCTCTGAGCCCTAGTTTTCAGAGAGGCTGTACCAATGGAAATAATTCTTGCACATCTCCTGCAGCAGCTGCTGTGAGCTGCAGGAGGCTGGAGAGGGGCTGTGGGGAGCTGTGATCCCAAAAGGCTGCAGAGGAAGACACTGAGCTAATTATAATGAATGGCAAACTCTTGTTATCCAGAGTACATCAAATACAAATGGCTGGTGAAACTGGCCATCATGGCTAGAAAGTGTTGTGTCAAGAAACAAGCAGCATCCAAATAAATGTAGGGAGAACCACTGGAGGATGAACAGTGCTTCACAGGACAGCCCCAGGATCACAGACAGCCCTGCTCCATGGGACTGGAGAACAGGGATGCCCAGACACATGCATGCTCCAGTGTGTCACCCTGCAGGAGCCAGCCTGGGGGGAGAGGTGCCACTTAACTGCAGCTTGCTTTGTGCCAGCCTGTCCTCCAGGTTCCATAAAAAGGGAAGGGCAGCATTAGTCCCATGGAGAGCACCTGTTGTGCTGCCCAAACACTGTAGCTGTAGGTCCCTTGCACTGCTAGAAACAAGAGTGGAAGAAGAGATGGAGACAACGCCTTCATCAAAGAGCATCTGGCCTTCCTTAGAGATCCAGCAATTCTCCCTGCAGTGCTCATTGAGGGTTAGAAGGGTCAGGATGAATTACCTTCTCTGCCTGTCTCAGTGGCATTGATCTCCTCACCTCATGCAAGTGCAGCCCCTGCTCTCACCCTTGGCAGTTCAAATACCTGTCCAGCACCATCTCTGAAGTCAGTCAGTCTGGTGCCAAGAGCATGAATTTTTTTTTTCCTCTCCACTCCGCATGCATCACACAATTGCTCAGCTTTTCTAAGCAACAAACTTCAATATCTTGTTGCTCTGTCAGTTGCCATAACCAAGTGCCCACAGTTATACGGCATTTGCTGCTTGTTTGTGAGCCAGCTGGCAGCACCCTCCTTACCTAGGGGCAAGGAGAGAACACATCTATGAGCACCAGCAGAAATCTGTATCTCCCTTTTAAAGCTGGAAGAGAACAACCAAACTCACCCGTGTGCTCATCTGCACAACCCTCTGACATGTCCCTCTCCAAACATACAGAGTTGTGATGCACAATTAATTTTCTTCTTGTACAACAGAGAAAGAATAGATATTAGCTCTTGGGATTTTATCTAGGGGCTAAAATAAAACTGCTTTTCAGGATGTGGAAAGATCCTGGGATTGGGTCCACAGACTCTTCTTTCCTTAAGATTGTTATCTTACCTGTTCTCTCTTTCCAAGTCATTAAATGAAGACTCGTCCATGTTACTCCAAATGTAAGGACTTGGCTGGGCTCAGTGCAGCTGTTCAGCTTTCCACAGGCAAGGATTGAAAACACACATCAATGTGTGTTGCTCTTTGACATGTGAATCCAGTCCCTCAGGAACCAAACTACTAATATTCACAAGTTAGGTCTGTTTTGCAAAGCTACTTCAAGATTACCAAGGGGTGGATCCTAATTTAACACTTACCTGTGATTTCTTTTTACATTGTTTTTGTGAAATTGATCTTAATCTGGTGGATTCTGCCATGCCAACTTGCATACCAGTATCACTTCTGCTCTAAGAATATATTTTTAAAAAAATAACAAAACCTTTTCTGATTTTTTGAGTGTATCAGTGTCAGACTGTAAACTGAATGACATTTAAACACTTGGCTCTTACTATCAGGAAAAACAGTAATACTGAAAATAGTCAAATCAAGAAATGTGAAGTATGAATGCACAGACTTACCATTTTTGTCAGCTCTTCTGAAAATCTAGAATTGAAAGAGAGAGAGAAATATGTTTACACTGTTGTCCAACATGGAGGTGAAGCCCTTTGCACCAGGATCACGTTCAGCCCCACACAGAGGGCAGGTTCAAGTGCTCCAACCCCTCAAGATCCTATTCAGGAATTTTACTGAGCTCAGCCTCCCCAAGACTCAGCTCATCTCCCCATAACATAACTTGAATAACTGGTGGAAAGGCTTTCAGTACTTCCAGCACCTCCCTCACTTAAGAAAGCTGAAACCATAAATCCAACACCAGTAAAATACACACTTAAAAAAAATTACAGCAGCCATGAAGCCAGTCCAGACAATTTCTCTGGAGTCAATAAAATCTCTTAAACCAAGTTTCACAGCTCTGCACTTCTGAAAAAAAATTATTTACAACATTTTTTTTTAAAAGCAAATCTCCTGCGTGGGAAGATTATATTTAGACTTAAAACTACAGCATGGAGAAACAGCCCACAGAGAGGAATCAAATAGCCATTTCAGAAGGAAAAAACATTGCAATAATGTGTAGTACTGTAGAACTTGCCAGGGAGAACGAGAGCAGAAACAACTGCAATTTTTCTCACTGGTCTCATCTGAGGAATGGTCCCCTAATACTGATACAAAATTCAGCTGATCATTTGGAGGGCCCTTGTTCTAATTGAGTTTTTAACCATACACACTAACAAATTCATTAGCTATCCCCACTTACTTGATGCATATATATTACTTTATTTTATATAGTCACACCCCTTATCAGAAATCCTCTTATAAATCTTTGAGGTCCATCTTCAACATCTGGTGTCCTTTTCAGGTGGCTGTTCCTCGACCCCCACTTTTGAGTAAGCCAAATATCTTTGTTTTCCGTAACTCCTACTTTGTCACCCCTGCAGAGCAGAGCTGGCATCCTGCTTGTGTTTTTGCATGACTTCTGCATCCCTAAGATGCATCCTTCATCTACTTCTCCAGGGCTGTGCTGTTTTGCTCTACTGTCCTTGCCAACAAAATGCAATTAATAACAAAAAAAGCTGGAAATGTACAGGTTCCTGCCAAAAATGGCCGCTAGTACAGGTTGGCCATAAATTACCAGAAAATTAACATGGGCAGAAAAGGGAAAATATTCTCATCTTCTCTTCAGGCCTGACCCTATTAATTTGAGCAAGAGCAGAGATTTTAGTTGTACAAAGAAATTTCCCTGAGGAGGGAATAAAAGCACCAGTAAGACAGATCAGAGTCAGCTGTAAAATAGAATCTCATACTTTCTGGGTCACAAAACCATTAGAAAAAATAAAATATCAGAAGAGAAACTGCTGCACAAAACAAGAACCCCAAGAGACAAATTGAATTGCAGAATATGCTATTTCACTGAATATGGCTTAATTAAGAACATTAATCACTCTTTTGTCCAAAGTCCTTGTGAGGCTGTGCAGCCTGGGGCAGAGTCAAAGCAGGACTTTCTGGTGTACTTCAGCAGAGGCAAAACCCCTCTGCCTGAGCCAAACCAAAGTGCTGGGAGTCACGGAAACTGCCTACAAGGATTACAGCTTGTGACCACATCAAAACTCCTCTTGTGCTGACCTCCATTTTTACTGAGCAATTAGAAGCTTTGTGAAGGAAGATCCTACCTCTCTCCACTCTTACAGATTTCATTGAAGCTAAATAGAGGTTTTGAAAGTCCAACCATTCATGGCTTGTCTATGGGAAGAAGGAATAAATCCCAGCAGGACCCCAGCAAGCTGCATGGCTTTAGCACACATCCCTCACCTGTGCTCAGTATGCCCTGCCCACTGTATGAAATATTCCTCTTTTCATGGCTTGGACACCCCAAATCCTCGCTCCCCTTGAGCACCTCCAGATGAGGCACTTCTCTTCCAGAATGCTGATTACTTCTGGGCTTTTTGTTTCATCAATACCTCCTTCTGTTGCTCTTCCCACTGCTTTGAAACCAAGGTTATTACAGCCAGTCTAACACAGAAGGGGCAATGCCTTAAGGTCCCATGGGAGATCACCACTCCACTAAACACAGCTAAACACAGAGGGAGAATGAGAAAACAAAACCAATAGGTAAAATGCAGATTAAAATGGGAGAAAGGCTCAACCTGCAGTGCTCTGCTCCATGGAGCTGTTTACCTTGCAAGGTTCCTTGCAAGGAACAACAGGGAAAAATTTAAGAAACTGAAGAAATGTTTAGAAATTGAAGAATTTATATCCACTTCATAAGTGAATATTTTAGGGCTTTAACTCTCCCAGATACTCCCTAAAGTATGACTATTTGTAATTGAATGTGTTGATGAAAGATCACATTGGTTGCGTTACTTATCAAAGTTTGTTCTACAGGACCAAGCTGCTTGGCTTTTCTATTGCTAATGAGCAGAATTTATTCTTTCAACTTAATTGAACCACTTAAAATTTGCACACATAAAAAAAAAATTAAACTGGGACACCTGGAAGGAAAAAACAATTTAAGACAAAGTCATCTGTCAGCACAGGCAGGCACTGCATCAAGGTATGAACACTGGAACGAGCATCGGGAGACTGATAAAGATGTAATACAGTCTGTGATAACTTGGCAGGGCTGCCAAAAATGCTGCTGCTGTGAAGACCCAGGATTTATGTTCTAGCTCAGCAGAGTGCCCTCCCCCACACAGCCCAAAGGCTCCCTTTGCTCAGGTCTTGGATTAGTTGTTCCACTGCGGGAAGGAGGTGGTGGGCTTTCCATAAGGGAAAGGTGTAAGATCTGGGGATGGAAGGGAAACCACAGCCCCTCACAGCTTCCCAGAGAGCAAACCCATAATGGTGCCAGGCTCCCAGGGAGCTGGGGGCAAGGACAGCTCCCATCAGTTCCAGAAGGAAGGAACACAAGTAAGGATGCTGTGTCATCTCCAAGGCAGAGGCTGCAAAGCCCATCCACCCGCAGCCGCTCCGCAGGCTCCCAGCAGCGCCGTCGCTGACATCCTCGCTCAGCAGCAGAGCCACTTACACCGAGTCGAGGCAGCAGCCCTGGAGGTCAGCGAGAGAGGAGGCAATGAAATATGGATGGAGAAGTGCCCTGTCCTGCCAGGCCCTCAGCAGCAATTGGCTTCCTGTGCCTGCACCTGCCCGAGGACCATCCCATGGGTGAGGACGCAGGGAGCTGGAGCCTCAGCACCGCACAGCCTGACCAGGGATGCTCTTTCCGCTCCATCACCCCCTGTTCTCCAACCATCGGGGCAATGCACGGGTTTCAGATGGTAAATGAGAAATTATCCACTTCAAGTACCACAACAACCATCTCCCCCATCAACTATGCTATGAAGCTATTAAGCAAAACTCCTGGAGCACAGGCTAAGTCACACAGTGAGCCCACAGGATGCCCACAATATAGGCATTAACCCATTTTATAGGATTTATACAGGCAATGCATGCAGTTTGCTGTCTGTGGCATACTTAACCCATTTACCAGCAGTTTAGAAGAATATAAACTATTTTCTCTAGAGCAAGGAACTTTTGTCAAGATTTCCAATATGTTTTTGCTATACTCTCAAATGGCTACTACAGATATTTGACTGCCAGAAGTAAGCCATTCAAAACCCTGGTGGTAATAACAAACTTGGGAAAAAATGATGGCTTCAAATTTAAACATTTAATTCTGCCTTCTCAAAGCCCTTGGATGACAACATGCTGCACTGGAAGCTGCTTAATGAAGGTTCTCTCACGAATTTTATTAAATTCACAATAGCACTCCCCTAAGAAGCCCAAGAATTATTACAGGTTTGTGGAGTTTATAATCCCTTCACCAGGTTAATATGATATTGATTTAAAATAGAATGCAGCTGAGCTGAAATATTATTTTCCATCATAATCTGGGTGCAGAATCAAGAACAAACATAATCATGTATCATGCATGAGGAAAGCCTGTGGATAAGAAGGCATCCAGAGACCTACACAGACCTAAAATTATTATTTATCCTCAAACCATGTTCCTGCATTCCTGTTCTGGTTTTCTGTTCCTCTCCCTACAAGTCTTGACACTTCCTTTGGAGCTGAGACAAGGTTTTATATCAGGTATGGCCTTTAGTTCTCAAACTTGAGGCACCAGTAGGAATATCCTCTCTCTGTTGCTCTTTCTGATGAAAATGTGAGAAAACAATGACCTGAAGCTTTGTCACTTTGGACTATATCTTTAGACATCCTCAGGCTGATGAACATTCCCCTTGTAAGGAGAAAGGTTTTATTTTGGTGTTTCTGTAAGGAATTTGCCATTGGTGCAAAAAACCTGTCCCATCTGCAGTGGTTCCTCACAATATAAGGCTGCTGCAGAGCTCCAGGTCTCTGAGCATTTTCCCACTTCAAAGCAGATCCTTTTTCTTTTTCACTTCCTCCACAAGAGAAGAGCAGCTGACACCATGTCCCAACCTCTGCTTTCACTCTTACCATCTCTTTAGACTTTACCTAGCTGTCCTAAATTAAAGTTGCATGAGAAATGTAAGAGTTGCATCTGATGTTCTGACCTGCTGACGGTCAGCACTAGAAGTTACTTTTCTGTTCAGCTCCATTTCAAGCACCCCCTTCCAAAGCCCTGAAGATCAGAGGAGTGCGTATGGACTCTCCTGTGTGATTATATACCTTGCAGTGAGCAGTTCCTGAACGAAGAGAGCCTGGCCTGCCCTGGCTCTCATTTCCAGCTGTGCCTACAGGTACAGCTCAAGGGAATGGTATCAAACCATGGATTTCACAAAGGGAGGATTAAGAAGGAGGAAAACAGCCCACCCAGTTCACTCACAGTGAGAAGGTAAACAAGGACAAAGGAAGGGGAAAGAACCAACCTTGAAAAAAACCCCAACAAACAAAATGAAAACAGAAGGAAAAAGGTCAAAACAGAAGAGGAGTGAGAAGGGATTGCTGGGATTCTTATGCCTCCATTGGAAATATTGTCATTGACAGAACGGTTGGAATACTGGCTCTTCTGGATCTACATTTGGAAATGCACCATTGGCACAACCCAAATTTCTGTATCTTCTATCCAGACACCTCACTGAGTCCCACGGGGCTGAAGAAGAGCAAACTAGATTTGGTCACATAAGTGAGGCAGCAAGATGAGATGGATTTGAAACTATCTTTCTGTCAAAGAATAAAAATAAGAGAAAGGTCAAAATTAGTTTTCAGCAAAAGACAGCATAGATAAAACAGAAAGCTTCATCCAACCTGAAATGAATGGAACTGTGTTCTTCAGGAGTGTTTAAAATAAAGCAAAAAATCGACACATTTGGTCCTCATTGGCAAGAAAGGAGGCAGTGCTGCTTGGGGCTCACAGTCCTGCCATGGGGATGCTCCTTGATAACCAAGGCTGATCCTTATTTTAGATGCCAAGCAGGAGATGAGCCATGAACCAGATGGAGCATCTTCCTTCACCTGCAGCTGCTGTGACTGACCAGCCTCACGTGCTCTGTAGTTCACACCTCTGCTGTCAACACAGCCTTTTGGCAGGAAGAGATGA
Source organism: Certhia americana (assembly GCA_018697195.1). Lineage (NCBI taxonomy): Eukaryota > Metazoa > Chordata > Aves > Passeriformes > Certhiidae > Certhia > Certhia americana. The sequence continues at coordinate 12,309,266 of CM031867.1, read as the reverse complement.
GCAAGGACAGTAGGTCAGCCAGCTCTGAAGTACTCCCAGACAGAACAGCACCTTCCTAGACATTTCCTATGCCTTGAGAGCCATCCACCTCAGCTTTGTGCTGCACATGTACTCATTCACACTCAGCAAATACAATCTCACATTGGCTTACCCACAGAGAATATACACCCACATAATATATCCTCCTTTTCATAAACATAGTGACATTGAGGATTTGTTCTTGACTAGAAATGCCACCATATCCTCTTGTGGATTGGAGCAGCACTGTGGCAGTTTTTAATAAAGGGGGTTTGTCCTTGTGCAGAAAGCATTAAATACCCTGTGTCCATCCACAGCTTGTGATGTGATTGGGAATACCTGCTGCAGATTGCACATGCTGCCAGCCCTGAGCCTTGGGCTCTTGCAGCTGGAGCAGAGCCAGAGAAGGCACCCAAGGGTGGGCACAGGATGGGCACAGACCCCTTGCTCAATCTCAAGCCCATATGATGATTTGACCAATGTTGTGAGAGTTGACCATTCATTCATTCATTCATTCATGCTGAACTAGTAAATTTATTCAACCTTTTTTAATCCTTTACCTAGAAGGCCAGAGGCAAAATAAAAGAAAAACACTGAAGCCAGCCCAGAGTTAAGATTCATCCTCCAAGTGGCAGTAGCCAGGTTGATGGTAGAGACGTTTTACCCCCTTGTTGCATTTTTTCCTCTTCAGCCCTCAGTCTCACCCTACAACAGCACAGTTGTGTTTCTTGGGTGGAAAGAGCAGAGGGAAGTTTGTTCTGACACACCAGACACACTCATGGAGAAGTCAGAACAAGAACGCTGGGAAATGGATGAATTAAAAGAAAGCCAGAAGAGGAAGAAGAAGTGACTAAAGTACTATTAGTGTCAGACACATTTTATCTAATTCATAATCAATGCCAAACTTTCCCCTCCTCCCCCAGTCCCCAAGAAACTGCCTACATAGCACAGGAGCTCATGAAAATGTGTTCTAGCTATTTTATGTTAGCTAAACATAAAATCTTACAGGTCTTTTACTTCATCCTCCCCCATGGAGAAGCTGCACTGCTGCATGGCTGGGACTCATTGCTCCCCCAGCACATCCATCAGCAAAAATGTGAAGGAGTTAAATGGAAATGGAAATCATCCCTGAGCATTCAGTGGGATGCTTGTAACTTTCATGCTAATGTGTGAAAATTAAGCTTTCCCCTGTTTAAACCCTTTGTATGAAAGGGAGGGTCTCAGTGCACTTGGAGAGCCAATTACAGCGAAGCCACAGCTTCAATTGGCTTTGCTATTGTGCCTGGAGAAAAAGGAGAAAATCAAGTTCTAAGGAAGGAGAGAAACCCCCTTCCCCCAAGCCCTCAAATCTTACATTTCCAGAAACCATTTCTACTTTCAGCAGGTGAGAAAAGGCTCCCAGTACCATTGTGAAAGGGAAAAATGATCAGGAGCTGCACACCCAGCTCTATTGTACTTCCCACTGAAATAACACAATGCTTGACTGTGTTTCTCATTCTGAAAGTTCATGGCTCTTTTCCTAAGCTTAAACCTCAAAGTGGAAAAAAAAATCACCTAGAGATAGTAAAATTGAATGGATAAGATACCATTTTGGTGGCAAAACACTCCTAACTCAAGAAATTTCTTACATAAATTTAATGTTGCTGCCTAATTGCATTTGTGCTCTGAAACTCAGATTCCAAATTATTGTAAAATTTTGGCAATTTCAGGGCAGATTAAGAAACAAAACAAGCCAAAACCAAACCAAGACAATTCAACAAAAATAGAAAAAAAAGCCACAGGAACTCCCCCCTAAACAAGTTAACTGAAAAGACATGAGGGTGTGAATTGCACTTGTCCTTTCTGTTTCCCCCAGAAGCTCATTCCCCCAGCCTGCAGCTGCCCACCTGCCGGCCCCTTCCACTGGGCAGGATCATCCATCAGGTGCTCTGCTCTCTGTGCTGCTTTTGGCAACCCACTGGAGACAATGGTTCCTCAGGGAACCAAAATGCCTTTCAGCTCAGAGTGCTCAGAGATGGAATGAGTTTTGGAATCTCCAGCCCACGCCAATGCCCATGGGTTCAGCAAATTATTTACAAAATGTAAGGGCTTGCCTTGAAGAGCTACTACTGCCTATCCTATCTCCAAGGAGAGCATGAGTTATCCTTTACTACAGCCAATGCCTCAGTAGTATATTTTTGCATTCATTACTTTTTTTTTTTTTTTTTAATCTTAGGAGATAGCAAAACAGAGGATCTATGTGTTTAATTACTGGATGCTGCAGAAAGACTGTAATTACACCATTTGCACTCCGGCTGATTCCACCCCATTCTCCCAATTCATTTAAGTGCAAACAGCCTCGTCAGTTCCCTAATCAGAAAGTCTATAAATACAGCAATCGAGGCACTGAGCACAACCCTACCAGCTCCCCCAAACCAGGATTAAGGACCTACAGTGCATCCTCATCCCAGCTGGTCGAGGGGATGCAGGACCTGGGACAAAGGCTGCAGAACCTGGGGTGCACCCACACTCAGCCCGTCCAGAGGGTGCAGGACACAGGGCACCCCAATGCCCAGCCAGCCCACAGAGTTCAGAATCCTGGCAAGGAGGAGGATACAATCCTACATCTCCATGCCATCCGGTAAAACAAAGGCGCAGGGCTCAGGAGAAGAGGTGCAGTATCCAGACTGCAGCCCATGCCCAGCCCAGTCCAGAAGGTGCAGAACCAAGGTGCACCTTTTTCCCAGCTGTCCCAGTGAGTGTAGGGCACGGGGACAGGGGACCCAGGCCACCCTGACAATCTAGGAGGTGCAGCAGCGAGACAAGTGGAGCAAGACCAGGGCTGCCACCCTACACCCCAGGCAGCCCAGGAGCACAGGATCTGGAAGGGGTTGTAAAATCTGGGCACCCCTACACCCAGCCAGCCCCGGCGAAGCAGGACCTGGGCTGCATCCCTTCCCCAGCCGGCCGGGGATGCAGGATCAGAGGAACACCGCCGATGCTCGCGGGGTGCAGAATCGGGGTGCACCCCATGCTACTCAGCCTGCGAGGGCAGGATCCAGGCAAGCTGAGCAGCCGGGCTGCAGCCTCCTGCCCAGCCGGACCCGGGGAATAGCGGCGATCCCGAGGGACTTGAGAGTGTGCGGGACACGGGCAAGAGGATGCCGGACACCCACGCCCACCCAGCTGGGGATGGCAAGAGCCAGGCTCCAGCCCGCGCCCGGCCGGTCCAGGGAGCGCAGGATGAGAGGAGCATCCCCGCTCCTGAGGCGGTGCGGGACGCGGCCGGGGCAGGCAGGAGCCGGGGTGCGGGATGCGGGGAGCACTCACATCGAGGATGACGGAGGTGCCCTTCCTCTGGGCGGCGGAGGCGCCCGGGGCGAGCAGCTCCCTGTCGGCGATGCCCTTGTCGCCCATCCTGCCGGCTGCCCAGCGCAGCAGCCCGTCCAGCCCGCGCAGTGCAGGCGCCGGCTTCCGCAGCAGCTTCTGCACACCGGCCCGGCAGTAGCGCGCTGCCTGCTCGCACATCGCTCAGCACGGCCTCATCCCGCCGCCGGGACTCCCCCTCCTTCTCCTCCTCCTCCTTCTCCTCCTCCTCCCACAGCCGGGCGGGTCTGCTGCCCGAAGAGCAAGGGGGGAGTCTTGGGGTGGGGGCAGATCAGCCCCTCGGGCTCCAACACAAATTCCTTTTGGGGATTTTGTGTCTAAAAAGACTATATCCGTGTTCTCTCCCCTCCACAGCCTCTCTACACTCACAGCAGATTTTAGCAGCTCTTTGTGAGGGCAGAAGAGAACATATGTTTTGCTAGTAAATAAAACTTGCTCCTGAACCCCTATCCCTCCTCCAAAAAAGGAGGGGATACTCCCTATTCCTCCCCATTCAATGAATAGTCAGCGATTCCAGGTGCATCTGTGGCTACAGCACTAACCACAGTGCTCAGCTGGAAAATATTCCTGACCCTGTAATTCTGTATTGTGAGGATATTTCTTTGAGATTCTCCTGTGTTCAGCTTCATAGGTCAAGATCTAGACTTGCAGTAGAGACAATAAGTCTTCTGGGCAAAATGGCTCTAAATAATTTCATGTCTCACTCCACACCTGAGGAAGTGCTCCCAGTTTGAGTTCAAACCCAGAGAGGCACCAAAGCAGGAGAGCTCAGACCCAGAAACTTGGAGGTTTCCCCGGAGTTCTGGAGTAGCCACAGGTTCCAATTGGCCTTTCCCACTTGCAGCAGCCAGACTCTTACAGAAGCAGCTCTAGAGGAGTTTGTGACCCACCAGGGCCATGTCCCCAGATTTTAACACATCTGTCAGCACGCCCTGCACTCCTCGCAAGCATTGCTCACTTCCCACACTGAGTCCTGTGCCTGACCAACAGCCTGATTGCTCCAAAAAGCCTGTCCAACCACTGCTTTAAGTGAAGCAAACAGCAGTAAATAATTTCTTCCAACAGAGCTTGCACACTGCAGTTTACCAGAACCCAGACCCTCAGAAAAGCCTGCCTGAAGGAATTATTTAGCTTCTTCTTCTAATCACCCATCTTTATTCAGGCAAATTGGGGTGAACTTTCTGTGTTTGAGGTGACGAGTGGGGAAGGTGCATTTTCCTCTCAGCTGCTGTTCAAAGAAAAGCGAGTGGGAGCCCAGTTCTTTCTGCTGCAGTACATGGAAAATAGCTAGAAGCTCTTGAAAGACTTTTAAACAAATGAGGCACAGAGAAGCCTAGCAGTAGGTCAGGACACCCAAGGGCTGAGCCCCTCTTTCACCGAGCTCTTGCCTTTCAGGGTTTCCTTCTCCAGTAATACAAAACTCATAGGGGAAAACAGAGAAACTTCAGGGGTTTATGATGGCTTGTGGGAGCTCTGTGGAGCATTTCAATGGCTCTGTGTCCTTTCACAGAGATGCTCAGAGCAGGCTGGTGTACAACCCAAACATCACTCAATTCCCAATCACATCTCACAGCAAAGCCAAGGCAAGCCACATCTTGTCCTCCTTGCCATGAGCTGGTGCCAATCTCCTGTGCCCCTCATGGTCAGAGCTACTTTTGTGTCTGCTCTTTTGTACATGTACTTAGATTGTTCACACACTTCTTTCTCCTTTAGACATCCCTCACTGAATGGCTAGCTCGGACTGTATTGATCACATCTAGGCTAGGATTACTATATATGCTTGCTAATTAAAACTATTGACTGAATAAATTTAGAAAAAGGTTCTTTGAATTTTCCTTTCTATTTGCCATGAAGATTCATTACTTGGATTTGAAGTTCGGGGTTATTTCTGTGCTTTTTGTCAAAAAGAGTTCTTGCTAATGTCAAAACCAGCTCTGTGGCATTTAAATACTCATTTTTCCTACTAAAAATCTGATTATAATGCCATTCAGACATTAGAAAGAATCCAACCATTTGTATTGGGCTGTGTTACTTGGGGCTATTCCCTAGTTCCAGTGATGCTGAAGTCTCTCTTTGAGGAAAAAGTGGGAAGATTGTTACTACTTATATCCAGGTGAGGAAACTGAGGACTCCCAAGGCATATGCTGGTGCCAGCCCGTGTCACACCACAGCCAAGGGTGGGAGCAGAGGGACAGACCTCGCGTTGAGTTCTGTGTGCCAAATTCATCCCCTGCTTCCTGCAGGGAGATGGGGCACTACCTGTCCTGTGCAAATAAACACAACTGCAGCCAAGGCCTCAGGGCTCTGCCAGCCTCTCCTGCCATCCTGTGCTGCTGCTTGTGGCACTGACCCCAGCAAGCAGACATCCACCAGGGCCAGAAGAAGAGAAAACCAAAAACCATCCACCAGGGCCAGAAGAAGAAGAAGAAGAAACCGAAAACCAAACTAGTGATGGACAAGTGGAGACAGCAGGGTTTACTTGCCTCTCCAGCTGCAGCTCCTGGGCATCCAACATGTTTACTGCATTTCATTAAAGGTGGAGAGAGCAGGACCACCAGCAGCCACTGGCTGCCCTGAAAGCTTTATCCATAATGCAGATGCTGAGTGGCATAGGGATAAATAGGAGAGAAAAGAGAGAATGCAACTAAAAAGCACAGTTTAAGTAAACTGTAAAAGCAGGCAAAGTGCCTCCCTGGGAAAGCAGCAAGCATTAATTACAGGTTCTGGTAGGCTCAGCATGGTCAGGCCATGAAGTGCCCAAGGGCAGCAGAGCCCAGCGTGCAGCACAGCACTGACCTGCTGGCATTTTGCTTCCCACGCTGTGCTGCAGGCAGAGAGCTCCAGCCCTGCTTGGCAGAGGAAGGCAGAGCTGCAGGGAGAGGCAGCAACTGCTGCTCCACCTTCTCCACCCTGACATTTCACACTGAGCCTCCCCACTGCTGCACTGGCCGGGCACACACGTTGTTCCTGACCTCTGCAGTATTATAAATGATGGATCAGTTGGACAGGAATGTTGTTGAAGGCTGTTAGACATCAGACCTATTCTCTCTCACTCCTAGCTCCAAGTTCAGGAACTCTGAGATCTCAAAAAAAGAGTATTGCCATCCCAGTTTCAAGTCTGATTTTGACCTGACTATATTTTTTGCCAGGTGCATTTGGAGCTCAGCACGAAGCACAGGTTTACTTCTACCACTATCAAGGTTTGCTCTACCAGCTTTCATATGGGGCTTATTCAGGTGATACATCCAGTGTTTTCCAGAAAGACTTGAAGCAGGAGCACAAACCATGTGCTGTAATTTCAGATGAGAGGCCATCTGAAAGGTCTGAGAGAAGCAGAAGTCCTGCCCACACCCTGGCATGGCAGGCAGAGGCAGTGGCTTTCATCTCCTTTTTGAGTTCTGCCTTCTCCCCCTGTCCATCTGCACACAGCAGGCAGCTTTATTTAATTAAAAACTTCCAACAGGCAGGACCTGCAGCCTTGCTTGGTGCAAAATGTCACACATGACTTACTAATATTTACTAATGACTGAGGGACTGAGGTTAATGCAACAGTTCAATGGCAGGAAGAGGAAATGGCTACTCTATCAGAGATGGGAATTTGGCAGAGCAACCTTGCCTGACCAGCCTGGAAGCAGAAATGACACTTTATCCCTCTATTAACTTATATTTATTATTATGCAGCACATAGTCATCCAGTGACTCTATCAAAAAATGTATATCCCAGCTTGAAAATGCCACACTGCCAACAGCACCATGGTAACTCCACCAGTCTGAACTGAAGAGGATGCAGAGAGTCTGTGTCCATGTGCAGTGTGTTAACTCCTAAAACCACAACAAACCCCCTTCTCTCTGCAAGCTGAAGGGAGCAGAGCTCATGGTTTGGTAACACACTTTCTCACACTGTTAATGAAGTGTCAAGTCCACCTCAGTCACTGGGATCACAGGTTTCTGATCCAGGGCTTGCAATCAGAGAGAGTGAAAGATTCAAAAGCACCATTTTATGTTGGGTTGATATTAAAGAGCTAAATTCTTGTTTAAGACAAGATGTAGACTAGCACTTTGAATTTCTCCAGAATATCTTCTAACTGTTGTTACCCTAACAAGACAGAAACCTCTCTATTCAAGTACTCCTGCATCCAAACATCCCTCCTGCTCCAGGACCAGCACTGCAGCCAAGGGGGCAGCAGGCATGTCCAGCAGAAGGTGAGAGCCTGAGCTTTCTTGAGGAATTTGTCAGCCCACCCAATGCACCCAATTGCTGCAAGCAGAGATCAGGGGCAATTTGAGAGTTCTAGTTATTGTTGGTCTTTATCCTAGAAAGATATTCAGGAAGCCTGGTAAAGGCGAATTGTAGGGACTAACCTCACCATTAAATAAAACTTATACAGCATTAAGATGTGATAGCTCTCAGAGGTGCAGACTTCCCCAGAGCTCTGAGATGGTTCTCCAGAGAAATGTGAGAATTTGTCACTGTAAGAAAAAAACATAATTTAAAAAAATAAAGTAAAAATCAAAGCTCTGATTAAAAAGAAACTCACCTTTCAAGACATACACAGGATTATCCTGGAGAGGGCCTGGGGGCAGTGTGGCTACTCCAAACCTCTCAGGAGCAGCACAGCTCCTGCCTGTGCTGGGCAGCCTGTAAAGTTCAGGACACCTGGGCTGGAGCCTCCACATCCACTCCAGGTATGTCCTTCAGTCCCCAGGGGTCCTGCCACCGTTCAGTGGAAACCTCAAAACCTGAAGAATATTGCCTTTTAGGTATTCTGAGGTGCAGGATTGTAGGCAAACAGTGGGTCAAATCCTTCTGCTGATGGCTGCTAAATAAATAAAGAGGGTGGTAGTTGGTTTTGTTTTGGTGTTGGCTATTAAGGGACATTACCTAGCTCTGTTGTTTTGGTAATTGAGGAAATGAACAATTAACACCCAAACTAACACACCTTTGATTGAAGTTAAAGGCCACTGACTCGATAGAGGCCGTGATTGTGGATTTGTAGGGAAGAGCTACAGTAACATTTTTCTTGCATGTTTATTACTTATAATGGTATTCACGTAAAGCAGACCAAAATATTTTTCTCTTCAATATGCAAATGAGGTCAGAACTATTAAGGACCCTGGAACAAGCTAATGCAGGTCTGATGACCTTTCAAAATTACCTTTTGTTTCTTGTGCCCAGTACACCTCATTTCAGATCATATATAACAATATGAAAAGCATGGAAATGGAGAATTACAGACTTTCAGATCTCTAAGCTTGTGTGTGAGCATGACCACCAATTAAAAAAGTTTGTTATTGCACCTAAATAAAATATTGCCTTTTCATAACTGACCTCCCCAATTACAACATAAAACTGATAATTTGCACTGTCTTAATAGTCAAAATATGTCTGAGAATGTGTTGAGATTAAAGTTACCAAGCTTCTTTATAACAAGAGTGGGGATGGAGGGACTGGCACTTTTCCCATTGTGTATATCCTTTGTAATTAATTTCTAAAGCAATTTCCTCCTTTGCTCGGTAGATATCATCTCTGACTGCATTTGTGGGAGGAAAGAATATCTCCCCAGTTTATTTCTGACAATAAATACAGTTAATTACTGCTCAGAAAGTAAAATCTGACAGCTTTCAAAGCAAGCAGGACTCCCTCTGGGGTTCCCAGTACAGGCGTGGTGGCAAAGTCAGGCACAGGGGTGGGCAGGACACCGGCCAAGAGCCGCCTCAGGGGATGGACCGGTAAAATACAAACCCTTTTGAGAGGTGAAATGCAAACATTTCTTATTCTTAACATGTTTAGCCTGTGGCTAAAGCTGTGAACACCTGGAGGCTGTTCAGAGCTTGCCAGAGGATCCCTTTGCCTGCGGCATTGCTCTCTGTCCTCAAAGGGATGCTGAAACCGCAGGGTAGGAGCGATTTTGGCACAAAACCGTGCCCAGAGGGACTGAACCCACAAGCCAGGCTTGTTTCACATAACCCAGCACCCTACTGAAGCCGAGAGTGGGACCCCCTGCCCTGCCCTGCCCTGCGGGTGACCGGAGGAAGGCTTGGCTGTGCAAACGCTCTGCTGACACTCGGGGGCTGCCTGAGCAGCTGCTGAGGGCTGTGATTTACCCTCAGGGGACACAAAGTACCAGAAGTTTCTTGTGTCTCTGGGGCTTGCTGGTGGCCGCACTCCTGGGTGGGATCCCCAGGGCACGGGATCACTGCCACAAGCACGAGTGGTAAATAAATGAGAGTGAGGACAAACACAGTGATATCCAGGGGAAGAGACCTGCCAGGTGCTCTCCAAAGGATGCTCACTGCAGCTCCAGCAGTGAGCTGCTCTTTCAGGTGCAGACCATCAGTTTAGCAGCACACTCAATGCTGCTTCTTACTGCTCAAGCACCAGGCATTCATTTTTCCTTCAGCATTTTATTTGTCCTTATTTGCTGTCCTCAAAGTGACAGACCTAGGAAAATTATTTATATCTTAAATTGCTCCTGTAAATATTCAGCAAGAGTTTGGGAGACTCACTGCTGCACATACACACACACACCCCGAGAATCACTTCATGAGCGTGTTATTGGGTTATTGGGTTTCATGGCTGTGGAGCTATTTTAAAATGCTGCTGTGTTTGCCACTTTGGGATCAAACTCATGTAATTTAATGGGTTTCGCTGAGACATCAACAGGCCCTCAAGGCAGATATTGATTTCCCTCAACAAAGGGCTGCTCTTGAAATAATTTAATGGGATCACCAAGAAGTGACTTTGAGCTGCAGGTGCTGGGATGCTTATGGACGTGAGCTTGCTGGGATGTCATGGAAAATATTCTTTGACTGTCCAAAAGCAAGGCAGACTCTGATCCATCATTCCCAGGGCAGCATGAAGATAGGCAATGAGGCAAGTGCCTTTCCTCCATAACTCCCCTTCTGTCCCATAAGTCAGGGATGGAAAAGGGGCACCTTCACCTAGTGGTTGTCACTCTCGTGGAAATGTCCCACCTGCAGCCTGTGGAGCACTGGAGGCTGCACATCCACAGCATGGCATGCAAGGACATCTAGTGCCTGATGCTGAGGCTGCAGGGAGGCTCTGGGCTACAGCAGTGAGGTTTTCTGGTGGCTTATCCAGTCCCAGTGAAAACAAGTCCCCATGGGGCCAGTATCAGCAGTGCTTTGGAAATGGAGTCCTGGCAGGAAGGTCACTGTGAGGCTCTGACATGAGTCTCAGCTGTCTGCAACATCTGGGGCTTTGTCTCTGAGCTGGAGCTCCCCAAAAGCCCATCCCCTGTGCCTGGGACAGTTCCTCTGACCTGTCCCAGCTCTGGGTGTTTTCCCAGCAGGGCTTTGACACACACACAGGGCTCCTGTCATAGTTCAGGGAATGCAGCATGGCTGATGAGCATGGGACACTTGTGTCTTCATCTACTGACAGTGCTCACTTTTCTATTCCTCTGTCAGTTCTGTGACCTTCTCAAAGTCTGGCACAGATCCAGCATCTCACCTGACTGCTGCACTTGGGGATGGAGCTGACCACACAGTTTGCAGTGTGAGAAACCAATCTTGTTTTCAAAGGTCATACTCCTGTCCAAAGCTATCCATAGGCAGACTGGTGAATTAAAGCTTCTTGGGCAACACAGACAGGGCTTGTCAAGCCCTTGTACGAGCAAAAATACCAAATATCTGAGGATAATCTGATCTGTCAACAGTTGGGGAAGGTGGACAATCAAGATGTCAAAACAATCTCGCAGGGACAAAAGGTCAGAGCATTACAGGCTGACACATGGATGCATCAGCAGTTTGGGCACAAAGGGTGTCTGTCTGCATGGTACCTGCACTGCTGATGTCCCTGCAGAGCCCTGGGACACGGGATGGCAGCAGGGAGGGCAGGCACCCAGCTGAGCCCAGCCACATGCTGCGGCCAAGGTCAGAAACTCATCACTCTGAGGTTCTGCCAGCAGATGCTCCTACCCACTATCCCCTCCTTAGGCAGCAGCCCTCACTCTGGAAAATAGACATTTTCTTCAAATGAGAATTGGAGAAGACAGTTGGAGATAGGGAAGATCCCACTGGGCCATGCACTGCAACAGAGAACCTGCAATAATTACAGATTTAAGATGTCTGAATCTAGCCCATCCCCACAGGCAGGGAGGGATCTTTTCGTGCTTCAAAGGACATTTACACTGCAGAAATGAACCTGAAAACTCTCCCAGCGAGCATAGTAACCTCTCATCTTAGGAAAGCTGAGCTCTGCAGTCAGGAGAGGGAGCTGTGCTGCTGTGGGATGGACACAGGGTCACCTCAGGGAAGGTTGCAAGCCTGCTTCCGACCAGTCCTTGCAGCATAATGGTCTTTAAATATTGCTTTAAAGAGATCTTAATTAATGCATCACGGTTGTTTTGGTTTTTTTTTCAGTTGTCTTCCATTCTCTCTTTGGAAGTTTAAGAATCCATAGCTATTCAAAAAATTGGTGTAAGTTTATAAATAACTTCAGCCCCCCTGAAAACCATATTTTTAACTAGATTGCTACCCCTTTCTCAGTGCTGCCTTGCTTGCACAAAACCTCCCAACATCTCTGAGAATCCACTGGTCTTCCCCATCCCACCTGTCATCTTTTTACCAAAATGTAAGATCCCAGCTCTGACCTTCCCACTTCCTCATCTTGAATTACACACACAGAGCTTTTAACCTTTCAGTTGGGTTTTGAACACACCTTCAAAAGCCTGAAACTTTTTTCCCAGCAAAACCTGTCCTGATAGTTTTACCACCTTGTGCAAGCCCAGATCACTGTTCTGGGATTGACATGACAGCTAAATCTCTTCCCTGAAAACACATATGTGCAGTCCATGGCCAGATAATTGCATAACACCATGTCCAGGTTATCTTGATGGAGATAATCTCCACATCATTTCTGTGCAGATGCCCTGAGCATCTCTGGCAAAGCCTGGGCTGGCTGCCCCTGCTGCCAGGTCAGTGTGCCAAGCCCTCAGCCCAGCAGAGGACAGCAGCTTCTCAGGGCTCCCACGCACAGATTTGCAGAGAAAACCCTCTTCCAGCATAAGTGAGAGATATCTGGAGGGGTTTACCCTTCCTCTGTCTGCTACTTAGGGATTTCAGATGGCAAGACAGAGTGTGGCAATTAAAATAAATGTAGCTTCAGCTTTGCAACTTCTGGAAAGACCACAGGAAAAAGACCCAAAGCAAATCTCAAATTTATGTAATCAAGAGCTATCAGTTTTTTTACCAATTTAGGTGTATCTGATAAACCATATATTTCTGTAGGAGATGATGCTGTATTAGACATTTAGCAGAAATATGAAGCCAATTATTTATAACTTGTCCCCATGAAAATGTCAGAAATAGAGATATTAAATGAAACCATGCTAAACTTATAAATGCAGAGGACTCCTAGGTCACCCAGAATGTCTGAGTTCAGTTTCAAGCCCAGTTTCAAAAGGAGATATTTCCTCATGGGATTCCTCAGCACCAGCTCTCACGTGGTAGAAGCCCATTTCTCCTGACAGACACCAGGCAGTGTGAGCACTGGGCAGGATGCCTGGCACCAGGACACAAGGCTCCCTGCCAGGAGATCTGCCCACAGGTTTCTTCAGGGGTCACTTCAGATTTGTGAAGAGTGGCTCCTTAAAGAGCAGCTTGCTTCCAGGGCTTCAGAAATAGAGAAACTTAAATTGCAATGAGATAAACTATCTGAATCTCTTTCTGGTTTTCTTTGTGACAGAGAAAACAGTGCTTATGGGTTGCATCCATGGGTTGTTTTGGCTCCTCATGTGGGTTCCCCTTTTTTTCTGAGCAGTTTTAGAGGGATTCCCACCAGGCACCTCACCTGCTGTATCCAGGATAAATCTGTCACCTTCCAGTAATATTTCTGAAGGTTTCTCTGCCAGGTGCACACTCTGAGTCACAGCCGATTTACTTCATCACTTTTGCCTCCAGGATTATGGCAAGTGATTCCAGGAGCCTGTTCTATATTTGAAAACCATTCCAGCAGACAGACTACCAGTTCAGTGCTCCTGTCCTGTTAGATATCCTTTAAGGCTGTGGAGCATTCCCAGCTGTAGTATCAAACCTGCAAAAAAAAAAAAAAAAAAATCCAGAGCTGTTTGTTTTATAGCATTCCAGGGCGCACCTTAATGACCAAAATTCAAGGACATAAAGAATTTGATTACAGCAGAGAGACAAGTCTCCCAGCAACCACTCCTGAGAGGAGCAGGCATGTTTGGTCCCAAAGGACCAGCAGGCTGGAGGACTGTTGTTTTGGGGAAAGGTAGAGCTGGGACTGGGAGAGGCCACAAAGAGTGAAAAGCACCCAGGCACCTGTGGGGCCCTTGAGCCAGGCCAGCTGGGCTGGCCAACAATGCACTCCCAGTGTATTGCTGAGACTAATCTTGTTGCTAGGAAATTCAGGGGTTGGGGAGATAAATTATCAATAGGTGCTGGAGGCATTTGGTTGCAAAGTCCCTCCAGGCAGCCAGCTGGGGCCCCCAGTCCTTAAGAAAGGTGTGGAACTGCTGGAGCCAGACCAGAGGAGACAACAATGATCAGAGGCTGGAATAGCTCTGCCTTGGAGACAGGCTGAGAGAGCTGGGGTTGTACAGCCTGGAGAAGGCTCCAGGGAAACCTTAGAGCCCCTTCCTGAAGAGGGTCTAAGATAAGAGAGTTGGAGAAGGTCTTTGGGCAAGGGCCTGGAGTTACAAGATAAAGGGGAATGGCTTCAAACTGACAAAGGGAAGGGTTAGATTGTACACTAGAAAGAAACTCTCCCCTGTGAGGGTGGTGAGGCCCTGGCATAGGTTGCCCAGAGAAGCTGGGGATATCTCATCTCTGGAAGTGTTTATGGCCAGACTTGATGGGACTTTGGGTAAACTGGTCCAATGGAAGTTGTCGCTGTCCAAGGATGGGCTTTGGAACTAAATGATCTTCAAGATCCCTTCTAATCCAAGCCATTCAAAGATTTTGTGGTGGTTCTGTAGTTTTGTAAAATGGCTAAATGGATGTTGCTGGGTTATTGGCCCACCCCCTTCCTCATTCCTATTTTAGAACATATCCTGTTGTGCTGGGAAGATCTGTGCTGGCAATCACGACATCCTGGCAGCAGAGCTGCCTCCTACATCCTACAAAGCAGACACCAATGTTCATCTCCCCTGGGAGGCTGCAAAAAAGCACTGGATGCTCCATTTTTAAGGTGAAATACCAAGGCTTTGACTAACAGAATAGCCCCATATGTTTCTGAGTACACCTGCCAAGGGAGGTTTTCTCAAAGACTTTTAGGGATGGGCTTTTGCTGATGTAATGCCATCATGTATCCATCCTGAACTGTGGGCTGTCCATGCCCAATCTTGTGATGATTCACATGCCAACAGCATAAACAGCCCTCACAATATGCTGTGCTTGGGTGACAGCCTTGCCCAGGATCAACCACAAAATGCTCAGAAGAATGGGCAGAGCCCAGCTCTGCCAGTGGATTAGGTACTGCCAGGAAGCTGAATTTGGGGCTGTTCCCTATGCAAATAAACACTGACTGCTTCTAATATTCACTGAGATACAAGCACCAGCTCGTACCAGGGCATCTTACAATTGCTGTCAGGTAAGGAGGTGAGCTGGCCAGGGGCTGGGGTTCAGCAGTCCCACCCTGGGCAAGCAGGCTGCCATAAATAGCATCCTGTGCTTCCTACCCCAGCACAAGGATGCTCATCTGTGCCCTGCACTGAGGGGTTACTGGTGTAACTAAGGTTTCCAATAGCTGAAAACAGGGAGAAGATAAAAGCACCTGTGCCTTCCACAAAGGCCTCTTTGAACCCACCACCTTTACATGTCAGTGAAGCACTGCCCTTCCAGCAGGGAGTTCCCAAAATATCTGCCCTTCCCAGACTAACAACACAGCAGGGATCATCTTCATCCAAGGGCTACATGGCATTGGTGAAGGGAAGTTAAACATCCCTAGAAAATGGCCATCTTTAATTAAAAGCAACATAATTTCCCAGCTCCCTGTAATAATATCACTCCTCTGCCTCCACATATGTGCAGCATTTCTCATCCACAGGAGAGAAAGAAAAATGCAGACCATCTCCAGCTGGTTTCTGCCTCAGCAGCAGCAGAGCTGTACATGGAAACAGCCTCCAAAGAGCCTCCAGCAGCTGCAGGGCTGCTCAGATGCTCCAGCCTAAATCCAAGGAACTCTCCTCAAATAGTTCATTTTCTTCAGGCTTGTCATCTTTTGGCATCTTATATCTTTACTGCCCTGCTACAGATTTTCCTTCAGTTCTCTGTTCTGCCAATTTGCTAAACCAGGCACTGCCCATCCCTAGGACACATTGAATCCTAGCTAGGGTGCTTACCTTGGCAAAGATTTCTAAGTCAGTTTTGGCTGTGAGTCAGGTTTCCTAGGATGGACTGTTTATTGACAATATTGTTATTTTTTATTGTAAGAGATGTCAGAAAAGAAAAAAAAGCCCCAACACTTTCAGGTAAGTTACAGGTCATGATACAAATGGACTGATCCTTTCCTACATAATATAAAATTCAAACTAGGAGATAATCAGTAAAATGTCATCCTGAAAAATCTGAGTATTAAGGAATCAGAGGAATATGAAAATTATATTTCTGTATTGAAAATGCTTATTATTAGTTCTTTCACCAAGCAGGGGCCATTGGGACCTTCCAGCCTCACTGAGAGTGTGGGGATCAGTAACAGAATGAACACTTTTATCCTGTGCATTTCTCCTTCTCTTCTCAGTGCACCATTCAAAGGCTGTTGGAACCACAGACATGAGGGAAGGGACAAAGGTGGTTCATCTGTGATGATATTTGACCAGAGCCAGACTTTATTGTTTTAGCTGTGGGATTGCTTTTAAACTCCTGCAGTGTTCCTGACCTAACACTGGGAAAGTGTCACGTGCTCCACTTGCAAATGGGGATCTGCTCCAGCAGAGCTGCATCAATTCCTCTGCAATGAGTCTTTTCCCAGCGGGACAGAGGGGTATCCACTACATTGTTTAAAGGAAGAGGAAATTTTTGGTGGAAATGGACGTAACAGAGCACAAGGAAGGTTACAGGGAAGCCTGGGAATGGGCAATTCTACCTCCCTTTGATTTATTTTCCTTTGTTTCAGGATGAGAACAATTCACTTGGCCTGCTCTCATCCAGCTCCCCTGTTATGTCATATCCAGATTACTCAGGGGATGAGGTATTTCGAGTGTTACATCAGACAGATAATATTTGTTTATATAACTCAATTTTTTTCTCAGACTCTTACTTCTCCAACTCCTTGAAAAATATTTATATAAATATTTATGTTTTCAGGAATGAGAACTTCTATCAACCATTGGATGACAGCCATCTTCACTATAAATCAGTACAAGTGGTTGCTGCAGAGCCCCACAACATAGCCTGGGAACCTCTTTTGTTTCTTATAAACATCATTCACTAAACCTAGAATTACACAGAGGAAGAAATCAATTCTGGTGTAACACAATTCTGAAATTTCTCCCAGTCTTGAGATGGAGCACTAGCCCAAAAGGGGACCAGAAATCCACCATAAAATGCCAAAGGTTACAGTGTTCACTGTGATGTCTGAGGCTCTGCTGTAAGTCATTATTGAAGGCTGCTTTCTGCCTCAGCTTTTAGTGAAACTTTTCCAGAGGTCTTGCTTTCCCCACCCCGTGTAAAATAGAAGAAGTATTTTAAAGGTTTTCTTTTCAGAGGAGAAAACCTTCTTACGATTACACGTTTGATCAGGTCAATATATTGCAGAGGTTGCATCCTGCATGCTTTAATGTGATGCCCCAAGCCATCCTAGTTGTACTCCAACCAACAAAAATAATACCAGTTATCCACCCTCCTGAGAACTCTCTTGCTCAAGCTTCATGAAGGTGCAATATAGGGCATGAAGGATATTTTGAAAGTAGGGTACTTCAGGCAGTGAAGTCCATCACTTGTAATTCATTCACATGAAATGCCACCCTTCTCTCTCACTGCTCATGTGTCTTACTGTTTCTTATCACCCTAATTTCCTGGGCAGTGATTCTGTAACAAGAGCAGCATTTACAGACAAGCTGCTCCAGCAGCTTCAAAGGGAATTTGGCAAACAGGTGCTGGAAGGGGCTCAGGGAAAACTTCAATTGCAACATCTGAGCTTGGAATCATGCTCCCATCACAGTGCCCAGGACTGGCTCTGCCTTCCATGCTGACACCATCCTTCCCAACCAGGGAAACTGCTGAGGAGTGGATACCCCATATATCCAGTTTCCCTTTCCTTGGATTTTCTACCTGCACAGTCAGACCCTGCCAAACCTCCCCTCTCTGCACTGCCCCAGTCCCAGGCAGGCACCCAGGCATGCCCTGGTGAGGGCTGTCCCTCACCCACCCCCTCATGAGAGTGAGCCCACAGCAGGTCCCACCCTCAGAGATGTTCAGTAGCATCAGCTGTGAAATCTCTCCAGCCCTGAGCCACAACATGTCAGCATCTGCCAGGGCTGCTTCTTTTCCCAGGCTGCAGTTTGATAAAAGAGTAAATCCAGCCCTGGCATCCCGGCAACCAGATTAGAAAAAAAAAAAAAAAAAAAAAAAAAAAAAGAAGCAGAAGAAAACTCACATGCTGCACAGCATGAGGGATTCACATGGCTTAAACTTTCCACCAATTCAGATTTGCTTAGAAACAACACTGCTACATTAACCTTGTGCTACTTGATTCGTCCATCTTTTTTTGCAGCCACCATTGCAGCTTGGGAAGACAAAGATCTCATCCCCCTGTGTGTCACAATGTCCATCACACATACATACCCCTGTTCCTCCCAGCTGGACAAGGCCTGGCAGCCCTGTGTCCCCAAGCAGGATGCCTGGATGAGGAATGGGATGAACCTGGCATAGACCAGGGTGCTTTCAGGGCACTGCAGCCCCTGGGGCATCTGCACTCAGCATCCCTTCACTTTGTCATTTGCTTGGTTTTGCTAGACCTTAATGTTTAAAATAAAAAGTCCATTTATTACCCCAGGAAAATACCAAAGATTTTTTTTTTTTTCTGGCATAGAAATTCCCTGGCTTTTTCAGTAGAGAGATCTATTGGCTGGTTTATTAGCTTTGAAAGCTCCCTATGCCTCTGAGACCTCTGCTGACTCCGAGTTACAGTAATGCTGGATAACTTGAGTATTAATGCCAAGTTGCAAGTGAGGTTTAATCCACTGGGCTGGCTCTCAAAAAAAATGAATGTTTTAGGCCTAAAACTGCCTGTGGTCTCATAAAAAAAAGCA
The DNA here is from genome assembly GCA_018697195.1 of Certhia americana. Classification (NCBI taxonomy): domain Eukaryota; kingdom Metazoa; phylum Chordata; class Aves; order Passeriformes; family Certhiidae; genus Certhia; species Certhia americana. The sequence goes on along the minus strand of CM031867.1, from coordinate 12,290,646 downwards.
GCTCTCCTGATTTTCTATTCATTTGCCATTATAGGAATGATTCCATCCTGCCCTTTGCTTGTCCTCTGGTTAAAGTTTGCCTCTCTGGCAGAAGGCTCAGTGGGTTACAAAAGCACAACTCAAGTTTGGAAACTTACCCAATACAAAATCCCCGAGCCTGCACTTCGTCATCAGCAGTAACTTTCCACGCCCAGAGCCCCTGGTGAACTTCATTCCTGGTTTGCACTAGCAGCCCTCTGACCGAGCAGAGCCCCTCTGAGCTGGCCCTGCTCTAATGCTGGGCCCAACGTGGCTCTGCCTGGAGAGAGCTGGGCTGTGCTTCAGCACCCCAGCCTGGCCAGGGGGCCACAGCCTCATCCCAGTCCCCAAAGGTGGTTCCTGCAGTTATTTTCCCAGCCCGTCCGCTTCCAGTGAGACTGAGATATGGAAATTCACCTGCGGGCTAAGTATCTAAAGTAAATAGCCCTGTCACCTTCCAGAGCAGCTTTCCCAGCTGGCAGTGATGCTGGTTGTGGAGCAGGGCCACGCTGCCCGTGCATGGCTCAGAATTTCCCTCCTTCCCTTGTTTCCAGCTTGCTGTGGCGTAGACATAAAACAAAGCAGAACTGTTGACAGTGCTTCCAAGAAATGAATGCAAGCAGAAAAAATTGGCCTGAAAAACAAAAACCATTCTGCTTCCTTTGCAAAAAGTTCATGAGGGCTGCCTGCTCTGCTCCTGTAAATTGAAATACTTGTAGGTCCTTCCTCCTAAGCCAAGCTGTGTAATGTGGGTGCCCATGTGGAGCAGAAGGGCACATTCATACAGAGGCAGAATATGTGTGAGATGTTTTCCTTCTCATGCCAGAGCTGAATCTCTCTGAGCTGCACATCAACCAACCCAGGTTTTGTCCTGGCCTTAAGGGCTTTTCCCCAGGGATGTCAAAAGAAATTCTTCCTGGACAGAGGATTCCTGCAGCTTTCCAGGCTCTGGCAGAAGGCAGGAGCCAGCCAACAATAACAACAAAATTGGTGCTCTTTTTTCTTCCTCCCCACTTAGCTGCTCTCTAGCCAGGAGCTTTCTTCCACCTTCATGGCTTGCACAAGAGCCCTGGAAGTCAGACTTTTTCACTGGAGCCTCCAGTGCTGGTTCTACCTTGAAACCTCTTCTGCTAGAAGATTTTTCCACACATCCACTCCCCAAGTGCCCCCAGTTACAAGCAGCTTATCCTGACCTCAGGAGCTGTCAGTCAGCAGTGATGTGATGTGCTGGCTGCTGGCCTACCCACACATACCTGTATTTCACAAATAAAGCAGGTTAATTGAAACCACTGTGTCTGCAACAGCATGACAGCTCCCTTCAAGGGCCCTTATAAAGCTAAGACTTTGGTAATCATTGGACTTGCAATGTATTATAATGCTCTGAAGACCTTTTAAATAGAGTGATCTGGCCAAGATGTGGCTGGATTTAGTCCTGTGCTAAAGACAGAAGTACTGCCAAAAAGGTGAGGGCAGAACAATCAAAGGGGTTCCCAAGACAATTTCACTGAAATTATTTCAATTCAGGTGATACATAAAAGATGACTCCTTTTAAAACAAGGCCACCCTTCCCTTCATTTAAGAAGTAAAAGCTCTCAACGAACATGCTCCGACATCTCACTAGACCTTCACCAAAGCAGAAAAGCAGAAGCAGTAAGTTTGTGTTTTAATTGCATAATAAATGTACCTGAGTTCAGACTTGTACACTCAGTTCTGCCACACCCACAGGTGGGTTTAAAATACATCAGCCCTGACTGCAAGGACTCACAAACACAATATAATCAGAAAGCCACAATTGTTTTTTGTCTCGTTGGTAAACTTCAAATCTTCATTTGGGTTCTGAAGACATAGTTTTCCATTGTTCTTGGCAAGTACCAGCAGGTCTCAGGAGCTTGTTCTGCAAGGATACAACTGGGGATCAAAGGAAGCTGAGGAGCCCTGAAGAGGGGAAAATGAGTCCCTGACATGGAGCCCTTGTTGTGGCAGGATGAGCATTACTTAGCTGCAGCCAGGGCTCTGTATGAAAAACCAATCTACTCAAACTGAGCTGAGCAGGGAGTTGCTTGAGGCTTCCCTGATGGACCCACTCTGGTCACTGTGGCTGTGGAAGTTTCCCAGTGGGCAGCAGGGAGAGGACACCGAATGATGTGCAGGGGGCAGGGGAGAGGCAGAGATGTGCCTGATGTTAACCACCCAGCTGGCCCACCGGGGTGAGCTCCAGGCTGGCCTGAGCAGCAGCAGTGGAATTGGGGGCCAAGCATTTTCAGCGTCACCTGACAGAGCTGCATCACCATCACAGGCAGAGCACAGGGCCCAGGAGGAGACTGGGTTTATTCCTGGTCCTGTCACATGCTGCAGGTCAAGGTTATAATGCTTGGGTGAATTCCACTCATAACAAAGCCAGTATCTGTTGACTCTCACAGCTGATTGTTTTGGAACACAAATTCTGAGTTGCCTCCCTGGATACAGAGAACTGAGTGACAATTTGGATTAGAAGTGCACAGCCTTGCCCTGAGGACCTGCAGTTGATGACTAAACCACCAGTTCTGCTCTTGAGATCCTCTGCTTTGACATCCCTTGGGGGCAGAATGTAGGATATTTTCTAAGCATCCATTGTGGAATAACACTTCCTTTTCCGGTCCTGCACGGGGTAGGCAATTAGCTCGTCCCTCTTGGGCAGGAAAGGAGGTTATTTAAAACAGACACACGAGCTCCTCAGGCTGCTGACCTAGTTAGGATCTCTCCCGTGCAGGGCAAATCAGTTCAGCACAGTGCAATATGGGATGCAGGAATGATCAGCATGAACACTGTGACTTTGATCTCGATGATGGGAAGGGCAGAATTTCACTGGATGCCAATCTTATGACCTTATTCCCAGCACAACCCCATGCCCCTTGACTTTTTAAAAATGCTCTTTGGCTTTTGTTCTCCTCCTCATTTGCTTTTGAGACAGAAAGATGTAGCCAAACCCAGCATTTTCAGTGAGGATTGGTCACTGAACTTTTTTCTAGCAAAGGTTAGCTGCAGAAGATCACACAACCACATTATCCCTTCTTTGGAATGCCCATATTGCCAGGATAATAGAATAATGGACATCACCAGCTCACATAGAGTAATGCTGTCAAAGAGAGCCCTGGGGGCATTGCCACCCCTCTGGCCAGTGAGCAGACACAGACCAGGAAACTCATTCTTCCCACTCTTCTGTGTTCACAAAATACTGAGGGCACTTCAGCGCCAGCCTGCAGAGAAGAGTGAGTATTGGTATTTCAACACATGGAACCAGACTCCTCTCAGAGCTATGCAATGAAAAAAGTCAAACCCACCAAACCTAGAGGCAGTGGATAAACTCCAATAGGGACAATTCAACTAGTTAAGAAAATACCCTACAGTTCTCAACAACAAAGGTGGTAAAATGTTGAACAGGGCAATCAAATGTTGATTGTGCAATCTCTGTCCTGGAAATATTCAAAGCTTTCCCCAACAACGTCCAACCAGGTTGAACTGAGCAATTCTAACTTTAGTGGGGTTGGACCAGAGACCTTCAAATGTCCCTTCTGATCTAAACTGTCTTAACTGATTTATTGGTCTAGGCTGTAATCTGGGGTAATTTTGCAGACAGAGGGAGAGAGCAGGTGAACAGGAAAGAGATGTAAGATCCCCCAGGCAAGAACAAGCTTGGCAGATAGCTTGGTTTGGCATTGTCTGAGCCTCAGAAGAGACAGGCATGGCACTTCACAAGGGTTCTTCATCCTGCTGGAGAGACAAAGGTACATAGAGAGAAAATTCACAGTAGGGTCTTCCTAAGGAACAGAGAGATGAAGGATTTAGCAGGCACAAACCATGCCCTGGTACTCACCAGGAAGGTGATGGTGATGAACAGTTCATTAGATCTTCTCTGGGTCAGAAATTCAGAGTTAAAACAAAAACAAGGTAAGTCTGAAATGACTTTATTGGAAAGTTTCATACAAGAATAGTCAGTCAGAAAAATGATTCAAGTGTGATACAGTAACATCACAGACAAGCCCCTCCCACATCTCAACTTGAGGCAAATTAATTTACAGATGTCTCATCCCTCTGAGTTTTTCAGAGACTTGTCAGTAAGTTTCAGTGCAGCACAGGAAGAAGAGTCTGTCTTCACATCAAATTAAATTAGCTATGACACAATTTTTCCTGTGAGAGGTATGAAAGCCCCTATAGGTCTGTTGAGAAAGCTGCTTACAACAAAAGGCATCATTGCCATCCACTCCAGCTCATTCAGAACAGACTGAAAGACTGTAACAAAATATTCTGCCAATAAAAATCTTTTAGAAAAACAGTATAAAAAGTTTATATATATATATAGCATAAAGCTACCAAAAAGTGACTGTGCCATTTTCCCTCTTATACAAATAATATTATTTTTAAAAAATCCCATCCCATAATACATTAGTAATTCACCCAGTATATAACATATTGCACCTTTCCAGAGTACTCTTCGCAGCAGAAGCCCCATACAGTACATGGGCAGTTCCAAGACAGACCTGTAGCTCCCCTTTAGCTCTGCTTGTCTCTACAGCAGCTGCCAAGAGTTTGACTGTCACAGGTTTAGGATTTAGAAAGCTGCAAGATGGCAAACCAAGCATTTGTGAATCAGCACCATTCCTTCTCAGGAAGAAGAACTCATCATGCAAATCTCTTGATTTTTAAAAAAAAAGTCATATGTTACTTGTTGCTGGTGCCAGTGAGACAATACAGTTTTGAATGCATGTCAGCTTTTACTTGCAGAGTACCCCTCCATGTGCCAGAGGTACCTGCAGCACCTGGCAGTGATTTCTGGCCTAATAAAAAGATACAGCCAAACCACAGGAGTAAATAAAACCAGGTCAGTTTACTTTGTTTCATGACAAAACACTAAGACACCAACAAACACAGTGTTGGGGGCCTGCTATCTAAAAAATAAATAATACTGATTCCTCAATCCAATTTTCAGTCACCTGGAGGGTTTTAGACAGAAGAGCAATTCCTGTCTTGCCCCTTGCTTTTACAGGCACAAGCTTCAGTCCCAGTAACCATGCACAGCTATGCAGAAAAGGAGCTAAATTCTCAGGAACTGAAGATATGGCTGTGTGTGGAACCCACCCGGTATTTGGTCACTTAATCTCAAATAACTCAATAAGAACTTACTAACTCTCCATATAACCTTGCAGAATACCTTTAGATTTGAGGATATACAAATCAGATGATTTGCTGCTCCATGGAAAGAGCACTAACCCATCCAGGTACAGGTAGTACAGGGATGGGGATTTTTGTTAGGGGGGATTTTTGTTGGCTTTCTTTAACAGAGAGCTGGCAACAGCCAGAGCCCCTCCCTGCACAAAGCGTACGAAGTTATCTCCTGCTAGAGGTCCCAGAGCATAGAGCCCTTTCTCCTGAGTGCATTCATAGGTGAATGGATCCACATCTATGGGATTCCTCTTTGGATTGACTGGCTGGTCACTGTCTGTTGCCAAGTCAATGCCATCATTTGGCAGAAAGGAGAGGTTGGGGTTTGAGCCAGTTAGAACCAGAGCCATGGAAATTTTATAAGCTTTCTGACAGCCATTTTTGTCTTGAAAGATGCATTTTTTGTCCTTGCCAAAGGAGAGCACATGATGTTCAGGGAGGCTGATGTAGCTCTCATAGGGCCCAGCACAGGCAGCTGTCTGTTCTTTCATCATCTGATGGACTTTGTGGTATTCAGGGTACATCACTTTGGGGAGCTGGTTAAAAATAAGGCCCGGATCAGTGACTCGTCTCCGAAAAACATGGATTACTGGAATATTGCAATGGTGAGCAAAGAGAATTGCATCAGCAGCTGTCAGACCAGCACCTACAATCAAGACTGGATCTGACATGATGCCAACACTGTTGTTCTTCACAGCCTCTTCTAGGGCAGACAGCTGGTGGTGGACATAGGAAAGGTTTTCTCCCTTGACCCCGAGCCAGGTAGGATTGTCGTATGTCCCCGTAGCCAAAACCACATTCTCTGCACAGATGGAGAAGGGCTCTTTATCACCTTCCACAGTTTGGAAATATCCATCCACCTGAAAGACCTCTGTACTTTTTTCATTGGAGTTCCAGAGTGAGTCACTATCCTCCTGCAGATCATTCTGGGTGTGGTTGGAGATGCTCTCTGCACTCACTTTCCTCACAGAGGTCACAACAGTGCCACATCTGAAATTCTTCTGCAGTCCTTTCTTCTTCACATAGTGTTGGTAGTATTGAGCAATGTCCTCTGCTGTGGCTCTATTGTTTTTGAGGCCTCTGTAATAAAGTGCAAACAAAGGTCAAGCAGCAGTTAAGTAAGAGACTGGAATTTGTCCCCTCTTGCACTGAATGTATCCTAGAGCCATCTATCCTGGCACTACCAGAAAAGACTGATCTGGTTTCCCTGACTTCAGCTAAGTTATTCCTGACATATAGAGCTAACAGTCAGGTCCACAAGCGGTTGGACAGAGACAGCTCTCTTCCAGCAGTAATCCCAACCCCAACAACATGGCTGGTTATTCAAGTTTTCCTCTATGACCTTGCTTCCATTCAGTTTTTAACTCCTGGACTTCTTAAGATTAATTTTGACACATGCCAGCACCTCAGAGAATGCACAGTAGCTGACCTGATTATACTTGTGATTGGGGCAGCAGCAGAATCCACAGAAGCCAGGTGACCATGCTTTCAAGCTTTACTCAGAACTCATGGTCACAAATTCATCTCCCCAGTGGGTGTGGAGAAGGACGCATTCCAAGCAGCACTGCAACTTTTTCTGAATCACTCAATGTAGAATGGACTGGTTTTGGGGTGTGGGAGGATGTTCTTTCTCTCACTAAAATCACCCATAACACATGGGTAGCTAAATTCAAGAAGTCCATTCCAGATTCTCTAAAAATCTCCAGATGTTTGCAAATGATCACACATGGATATCTCACCTTCTCTTTTGCTTTAACCATTCTTTGAAAGGGAGATCTGGGAGTCCCATCCATTCCCCTTTGCTCAGGGTAATCATAGAGCCTTCTATAGACTGGAACGAGAAACAGAGCAAAATTACTTTAATTTTTTTAATGTAAAGAGTGAAAGGCAACTTTTCTATGTCTCAATATGGTACAGATGATGAAATTGTTAATTTCCTCTGATCTGCTGTCATAGATGATACCATCCATATTCTCCAAAAAGAACAAGAGAAGTGGAATATAAAGGCCTCTCATGCCTGTTTTTGTTTTAAACTTTCACTTATCTATATATATATAAAATGTAACACGGCTGACTGGAATTTTAGAGGAGCTTTTCTCTCTCCAGTCAACACATTTGGCTATTACACAACACACAGACCCCAGCTGGCTCTAATTCACTTACATGCCAGGCACCTCCAGGAGCATTTCTGCCAAGGACCAGATGGGGGATGGCTCTGTCAGGCTCATGCCACCAAGTGAGCACAGATTCTGCTGTCCCACCAAAGTCTGTGTCTGGACGCTGCAGAGTATCAAACAGAAGAGCCACAGGGCTGTGGGATCGTCCCTCCAAGCCTTCAGACAGATACTCCAAATCCTAGAGAGAGAAAGACCAGATGTTCAAAGTGCATGCAGTGCCAGGTAGCAGACTGGTTGTTACTCCAGCATCTCTGATCAGTGGGTTTGGTGTGCTTGGGAAGCTCATTTACAGGCACACAGACCTGTTCTTGCCCAAGGGCTGCCTCGAGGATCTTAGCAGCAATGCTGGCATTTCAGACAAGGGAGATCTGGATTACAAAGCAAAATTTGCTTAAGGCTCATTCTGTCTGTGTACTTGGAAAATCCAAACAAGGTAATCACTTATGATACACCCCTAGGATGCTTTACTGGGATGTCATGCTGTTTATCTTTACACAAACCTGGTCCAAAACAGAGACTTCTGGTGCCTCTTCCAGTTTTCTCTGAAGAATAGGATGAGGATGAAGAGAGTGTCTTTTGAAGTAAGGGGTGTAACCTGACAGCAAATACGAGAGACAGATTCCTGATGGTCCATTCCCTGAAAAAACAATGGAGAAGAATTTATACTTCTGGAGATAGAGCAGTTCTTTGAGCACTGTTTTTAATATGCAAGCCAATTTAAAAGATATGACACTGCTATGGATACAGGGGGTTTCCTGTTCCAGCATGGACCTATTGCATGGAGTTGGGGAAGTCATTTTACCCTTCACCTCACTTGCTCCTATATTCATTGCAAGGTCCTTAGAACTTGCTGAAAAGACACAAAGTTAAATAAGTCAGAGGTTGCCCTCACCTGAAGCCTCTAGCATGATGATGAATGGAGTTATTTCTCTAAAATTAGAGGTTTAGAAGCTGATCATGTACTGACCAGGGGCTGCAGCTCTCCTGGAAGCACATTTCACTCAGGTGCAGAGTAGTTCACTGTGCACAGGATACAAGATCCAGAAGAGAGTGACTATTGAAGTGAAGAGGAACCAGTTCTTCTCAGCAAGAAATTTCATCTTTTAAGGGATATTTGGCAAATGCAGCTTTGACTAATGGGTCTTGAAGACACTTTCAAATAGGAACCAGCCCTACTGCGGTACTGCAGGGTGTTAAGTAAAAAGTCTCTGCTATGCCAAGCCCTGCCCTTAGAATACAGCACTTTGAACAGGTTGATGGATGGCTGAACTCCTTTGCTGACCACCCAACAGACAGTGGAAAAACTAGATATATGACTCCAAAGCCCAGTGAGAGTAGCCTGTGGAAAGTTTGCACATGGCTGTGCTTCAGCAAGTTCAATATTTCACAGTGTCTGTATAACTGTCAGCCTGTCTGGCTGCCCAGGCTTTGCTGCTGGGTGACCAAAAACCATGACAGTGCAGTGACAAAGAAGGGAGGAGAAACCAAGTGACAGCAGCCTGTTGGCACAGTGCCAATGCTGCAAGAGTGACTGGAGCAAAGGCTGATCCTTGAGGATCCCAGAAAGAGGGAGGCCAGGGCTGTAAAGCCAACAGTTAGCTATGTGAAGGGCAGTACATGTCACAGCTAGGGACAAAGGCTGCTGTGCTGAGCACAGACCAGCAGCTCCAGGCCAGTGTTTGGAATATTCCACTTGCAGGAAAGTTAGCCAAAACCAACAGCAACAGACAGTAAAAACAAGCTGAGCTGCAGCTATAGTAAAATATAACACATTTCAGGTTACTACTTTGCTCTAGGAAGTATAAGGAGGGACCTAAGCCAAACTTCAGCACCTGAGTGCACAACACTCAATGACTACACACAGAGGATTTATGCTGAGCCACGCCTCAGTTTGATAAGGATGGTCACAAAAACATCTGGGGCTCAAGCTGTTTCACAATGCAACTGCTTCCACGGGGCTGCCAGCACAGCTGAGGGAGCACACAACCTTCCTGGAGCAAGGCCTGGGGAAGGAGCTGGAACCTTCATGCACTGTTGTCCAGCTGCAGTGAAACAGCTGGGCTGCTGCAGTCCAACAGCCTCCTCAGAGTGCTTATCTTCACGCTGCTTCTTCTGAGGCTTTATTGGCATCTCCACACTGGGTCCCTGTACAGGTACACCAGGGAGGTACCAAAATATCCTCCTTCCCACCTAGAGACTTGTACAACTGAGCAGCATGAAGTCATTCTCAGACAAGAAATTGCTGGTAGCAGTATCCTTGTCAAACTTGCTGTTAGCAAGGATTAGGGGGATTTATGCAGTGCTCTAACTTTGGAGCAGCTCCCTCAGGTGCTTTGAATTTGATGCCAGGGAAGGAGGGAACCCAGCTCTGCATGAAACACATGCTCAGATGAACAAGGTCCAACACCTGCACAGCTCATGGGTGCTCAGAGGAGAAGGCACTGACATCACCTCATTCCCTCTTGCAGGGAGGCAGGACAGTTACTATATAGCCTGATTTTTTTTGACTGGTAGAAAACTGCATTTTATAAGACCATTAAAACTACAAAATCAGTGTAGCTCACTCATGTTTTAAAAGAAATCTGTGAAAAATTTCAAGAAACCTTAACAGTATCTGGAGTACTTTTTAAAAAGACATAATGGTGAAAAAACTCACACAAACCTGCCTTTAATTCAAGCACTAAAGATAATCACAGCAAGCTGATTAACTTCTTGTACTGAAAAGGTTTCAAGTCTTTCTAAATATCCAACAGAAAAAAAGTAGGCTTAGATGAACTCAGGCTCAAAAGGTTGCCAATTTTACTATTAAAAATAGGTATATGTTTTATATTGTCAAATATCATGTTCTTTACTTCTCACAACTCTTAATGAGTATTAGACTTACTACTCTCTTAGTATTATAGGAAGTTTGGCTGTCTGGGAAAGGGTGCAGAAACAGTAGTCAGGCATTTCTGGTTTGGGTGAGAACATGTGGAACTGGAACAGTAGTTAAAGATAGCAAGTACAAAGCAACAACAGCACGAGAGAATCCAGCAGGGCTGGCAGGAGAAGACTTACCTATGATCACAACAGGCAGTGTCTTGAGCCCACTCTTATTTGAGGGTCTGGTCACTAATGGATACATCTTCCCATCTGGAAGCATTTATGCTCTGGAATCTACCTGCTGAAACAAATATGTTTTGAATTATTTTCATTTTTTGACAAAAAACCACAAGCAAACCAACAAGAAAAACCCCACAAGATTTTCTCCAGCCCACAAACTCAGGCGAATCTTCAGTATTACCTGTGCATTGCAGATTGTCACATTACACTTCTACACTCAGGACAGACCTCCTTATCTTTTCTCCTCCTGACCCCAAAATCAAAGGATGATTCTCTGATTATGCACCACAAAAGGGGGAGACAACAGTTATCTTTTTTTTTTTTTCGGACTGAATGAATTCCAGTTACTCCAGGATAGTTGGCAATTCTAGTAACCCTTTGACTACATTAAATGAAGTGCTGCAGCTTGTTAATAAAAACTTCCCTTCTGATCATACTCTGTAGAAATTTGTATCATTATCACAAACACTTTTTTAAAGTAACTTGTGCATTTACTGATAAGTAAAGTAAATCTGACTCAAGACTTCTGCCCAAAGGCTGGAAATCTCCTGGCTGTACTTTCAAATACGTACCATTCTATCACTATAGGGGTTTTTGAGAAGCATTAGTTTAGTTCTGGAACCTTCTTTCTTACTTGACCGGAAAATGGAGAGTTCTAGGTCTGAACAAGTAAATAACAAGTCTTTGAACAAAAGATGCATCATAATTATCTTGGAGACTAAGATGTCATTAGGGTGGAATCTACAAAACTAATCTATCATTATGCAGACATCCAATGAACAGTGAATGCTTTTGCCATTCCTGCAGGAATCCTACTATGTCAAACAATGACGTCTTTAGTTTTCCATGGAATTCAGCTCTACTGTCACTAACCTAAAGAAGTTATTTTTACCTCAGTAAACATCAGATTTCTGAAATTCAGCATAAGATTTTAAGTTATTCTACAGAAAATACTCTTTTATAAAAACCTTATTCTCATTTTGGAAAGCTAAGCAAAAATCCACTGAATGGCATTACTTTGTCCAGTAGGGCATGCTCTCCACACTCTTTCCAAGTGCAGAAAGATCTTTGGCAAGTGCACTACACACTTCCATAAGGCCTGGCACATCACTGCCTTTGACACAGGTATTACAGCAAATGTCTTCCTACAAGTGTAATGCCCCTCTTTAAACCTGACATTTATGTCACAGCAACTCCAGCAAAGTGTAGGACCCTGGGCACTGAACAGGCAGCCAGGAAATCACCAGTGAGTTTACAGTTTGCAAATTCCAGGCTTGAGCAGGAGTATTGTGAGTGCATTTGCTTGCAAGGATGTGACAGTTCTCATACACACCAACGTACAGCCGTGGCTGGGCTCGACAGATCTATTCCAAGAGGACTGGGTTCATCACATAAGGCTTACAGGATGAATTCAAAACTAGCAGCCTTGCCCAAAGTTTTGGATCACAGTTTAGTAACACTTACTGGTTAGCTATTACCACTTAACTAAGCATTAGTCTAAGACTCCTGCATTTTGCCTGACAGGGCATGAACCACTTAAAAGACATTATAGTTGTGATTCCTAATTTAAGTAATTTGAAGCATCTAGCTTTGAAGAGAGTTGGATCTCAACGAAACTTATGTTCCCAATTTAATTGAGACTCAGAGGTAGTTGCAATCCCTGCAGATGAAATCCCCTTAAGGCATCCCCACAGCCCTGGAAGCTGTGGGAGCACAGTCCAACTGCCCAAGGATCTCCCCAGCATTTTGAGTAGGTTCTGCCACATTAATCAAAACCTGCACCTCCTTCAGCAGACTGTGGTGTAAGTTTACCCCCAAATAATTCCTTCCCACAAAGCTCCAGAGTTGCATTTGCTAGAGTTCAGCACTAGCACCTGGGACTGCCAGAGACACCAAAGGAATAGGACACGGGGGTGCCCAGTCAGGTATTCTCCTCAAACCAGTAAACTGCAGTATCTAGCTTCAGGTTAGCAGAAGCTTCTTCTCCATGATAACAAATAACCCCCTCTCCATGACTGCATTACACAAGAAGAGATGTTCTTATTATTTTTTCCTAACACAGAGTACACATCCTAATTCTGTGAAACCACTGGGAGCCTGGGAGAGGAAAACAAGATCTCTGGAAGCAATCTTCCAGGTTTCTGCTCCATGGCTCCCTGCAGCAGCGTGCATGGAAAAACTGCATGCACATCCATGGGATTTTTGCTGGAAGCAAGGACTGCTGAACCAACCCAACAGAGCACATGGCAGCAGTTACAGGGCAGCCGCAGAGCCAGCACAAAAATAAGGAGCCTGCAAGCCCGTTTGTAAGGCGTGAGCACAAAGGTGTGCCAGCATTTTCTGGGGGAGCCTGAAGGGGACAAAATAAGCACAAGCCAGGAGAAGACAGCCTGGCAGTCCTGTTTACATTAGAGGAAGGCTGCCTTGGCTCCTGGCCATTGCACTGTGCCACCCTTCTCCACCCTGATAAAGCACAGAGCCAGCAGCCGCGAGCTCACTGATAACTCCCTCCTCCTTTCACCCTCCCCCCTTCATTCTGTACCTTTTGTCACATGAAAGAGGAGCATTTTCTGGAATTAACCAAACTTTAATAGCTAGAGGAGCACAGTTTGAGAGATGAAATTACTGGATCTGTGCAAATATGTGACCATTTCTAGCCATGGATTTATTCAGTACCTGGGTTCACAAAACACCTTATGGCATTTGAGTGCTACACACTTCGTTTCCTGAAGATTTGACACTGACAATTCCATCAACACAAGATTAACCATCCTAACATCTCTCTACAAATGGAAGAAGTCCCTTTCACATCCTATAGCTGCCATGTCTATAATTCATAGTTATTAATTCTTCTTTTTAAGTAAATCAGGTGCTGAACCTATTTATTGCTATTTCCATCCTGTAGGCTAAAGGTTTGACTTCTGGGGGTAAAACTGAGCTCAGAACATCTCAGGCATTTTAGTTTCAGGCCAAACATTCACCTTTCCTGACATTAGACCTTAAGGTGGATTATTTTAATTACTTTTATTTTTATTTACTTGTTTGGGTTTTTGGGGGTTTTCTTTCAGTCTTAGACTCCTATACCTAAAAACCTGGGCAGCTAATACAGTGTAGCAGAGGAAAACCTGTTCTTGAAGAGGCTGTTGGAAAGCCACAGGACACTGAAGTTCATTGCAAATCTATACTGAACTAGTTAGTACCAGGAAAAAGCCTGAGACAGCATGAAACTTTTTTCTTCTCACCCTCCTTTTATGTAGTGTAGGCTGCTGGGCATTCACACTTAGTCAGCTTAGTGACACTGAGTTTGGCTCCTGCTTTGAGCTTCCTACTTTAAATGGATGTCCCTTTCCTTCATTTGGGAGAATGCAGTAAGTTTCACAACTTGGCTTCTTGCTGCTTCCAAAGCATTCCAGTGTCTGTGTGATGTTACATAATTGTTTCTGGCTGAAAAGCACCCAGCTCATTCTGGGCCAAACTCTGCATACCTTCCCGACACAGCCTCGTGTCTAGAGGGACTATAACTCACAAAACTCGGTCAGTGTGGCTCTTACCAGCTCCAGGCTGTGAGCCTGAAACAGGTTTTAAGTGAGCAAATGAAAAAGCAAAGATCCATTTAGCAAGACAAGGACACTGATCCTTGGAGAAATAAAAAGCCAGGTTACATCAGACATATGCAGATAGTTCTCCCTGTAACAGCCATGAGATTTTGCTAAAGAATCATCAGGTGTGGCCTGAACAGCACATGGGGAGAGTTCAAGAGAGCAATGCAGCTGGGGTATAAACACTGGGAGAGATTAAGAGGTACCACAACACTCAGTTTTAAAGAAAAATTCTAACACAGATGCAACGTAATTTTCTTCAGCTTAATTTCCTCATCAGCTTGCTTGTTTCACCAGTTTAATATTTACTTAATTAGTACATTTTTTTTTAAAAGCAGAGATCTTGACAGCTTTTACATTTTATACTTCCCTGCAAGTTTCAGAAGTTGTTTTCTCCTTGCATCATCACTCTTACATGTCAGGCCAGTTACCCCCCAAACACAATTAAACTATGTGGAAAAAATTCAACTTTGTGGTATGTAATAACACCTTTCTAAAAACACCCCTGTGATACTCAGAAACTGATGTTAGGGTACACCAGACAGATCTCTCTGTGCTTATTTGGAGCCTTCTTACCTTTAGCAGCAGGTCTGATGAGAGCTGGAATCTTTATGAAAGTGATTGTACAGTCAGGAGAACCAACCAAACTACAAGCCTGGAATCCTCTCTCTGCTCTAAGACAGCTGTTTAAATATAGTAGGCAACCAGCAGCAAGAGAGGAGAGGAGGAGCCAAAATGACTGGAGGTGGAGCAAGGAAAATACTAATAAGCATGAGTCAGCAGGAATATTTCCCTTCCCAGCTCCTGAATGAATGATGTAGAAAAACGTTCTTAGTAATGTTCAGCTGACTGTGTGACTACAGCAAAAGCAGCCTTACAGGATCCATGCCTGCCTGAAGTCCTGCACTGAACAAATATTTTCATTTTTAACCCTCAGGACACACAGATATATAGTGGGTCTGAAAATATTGATTTCGGTTGGTATTTCTTTTTCTTCAGTGAGATAAAGTGTTATAAGCCTTTTGCACAGTAGCAGTAAAATGAGTCAGACTGCTTCCATAAAACTCAGAACCCACCAGGGGTTTCATCCAAGGTATCTTACTCAATTCAGGGAATAATCGATCTGGCTTGCTAAATTTAAAGCGCCCTTCACAAATTAAATACCTTTATGCCAAAGTGTTCAGTTCAAGTAGTAAATGCAGCACATGTTTATCTCTGAGGCCATCTGTTTGGAAACCACAATTTCCAGGAAATCAGGACTGCTGATACGCAGTTAAGATGCATACTTTCATTCATGTGATCTAAAAGATAAAAGCAGTTCATGAGAAGGATTTCTCTACTCTCACAACCCCCACAGAGAAGAATACTTAATATAATACTCTATTTTAATTCCACCAGAATAAGTCTTTTTAATAAATGTGAAGCCATTGTTTCACTCAAAGTTTAGTTACCAGTCAATCCTTTGAAAAGTCTGACTCAGTAAATTCTGTCAGACTGAAGGGGTGGGGGGAGAGGGGTAAGGACTCTTTCAAGTTTCCTGGGCCTTTATCCAAGGTAGCATTTCCACAGTGTTCTTAAATAACTCATTCTGATTTTTTGTCAGCAAAGGCTTGTATATGCATTATTCAGATATTTAGTGGCATGTAGCCAATGTGTCCATGTCAGTTATGGAAAAATTAAGCTTTCAGATAAAATAAGGCATTTGTTTGCTTAGGTGATTTAAGACTGCCCTGTTACTAGGATTTTCAAATCTGTCTTCAATATATCGCAGCATTGCGTGTCAAACATTGTAGAACAAAGATGTTCAAGTCCATACTTGCTGCTGCCATAGATACAAGACAAAAACATATATGATGCTTTGTCTGGCTTTGTAATAAGGGAAATAAGGAGTACTTCTTATGTGTGCAAATCTGCAGAAATAAAGTTGCCCTCTTCATAAAAAATAGGGGATCCTGTCCATTTCCTACTAGAATCTCTATTAACTTTACAAATAAAGCCAGGATGTCTTTCCAAAACCACAAGCTCTATCACAGTTTTGTGCACAGTACAGTTCTTTACAGGAAAACGTTCATGTACAACAACCCACTGTCCTTTATTTGCTTGTACAATAAGACTACTGAACATGGCAATTTGGGGGCTTCTTTTTTATTGATACCCCAAGAAATACATCACACAGAACAGATGCATATCAAAGTAATTGTTTCTCCTTGTATACCTTGACTGCAAACAAATGATTCAGCCCAACACTTTGGATAAACTTTCCAGAAGAGAAGAAGTAATTGAGCAATCTGTAGTTGGCCTTGCAGCCAGCCCTTGACCTACAAACTCCTGCAATTCACTTCTATTTTTTTCCGGAACTGACAAAGCCATTTGTTGGTGCACAGATTTAAGCACAAAGCCGTTACACTGTACTGGGGAATGCCTTGCACCTGAACCAACCCCTTTTTTCCATAGAAAGAAATTTCCTTGTTACTTATTGACTTTTCACCTCGGTTTATGTAAGCTCTACCTGTCCATCTCCTACTCAAGAAACCTGTCAGATAGCCCTGATTCTGCTGTCTCTTGATTTGGGGGAGCTTAAGCTCTGGTGTCAGAATCCATTGCTGCTGACAGCTCATGGCAGAACCTTTCCTACAGCACCTCTCCAGCATCCACCCTTCCCTCTAGCCAGCTTTAAGGTGTACCAGACTCTGTGCTAAATTATCCTGACAAACTACATTGTTTCACTCATTAGAACTTCATGTTCTGTTGGTTTTTCATAATGAGAGGAACACTCCCAGTGTGATCCTCCATGGGCCACAGTAGTGCTTTGATGCTTTGGTGTTTCTCTCAATTATGGTAAAACAGAAATCTAAAATTCTGTATGTTTTCTGCCTAAGAGAATATTAAGCGTTCCATTCACTCACTCACACACAGAATGCACATCACTTAATCGAAGTCAGAATACAAAATCAAGTGTTGGAAAATCTGATTAAGTTTTTTGGCTCCATATGATCTCTGTGCAGAACCTAAAACCCAGCTTCACTTTGTTGCTGCCTAAACCTTTATCACCCAGAAAAGCTTACACTTAGCTTATATATTATATATTAGATTATGTACCAAAACTAAAACCCACATATGTAATGACAAAAAATGGTTTGACATCAGTACTGTGATTGTTTACCTGGTTTCTTTTTGCTTCAGCTAAGAAAACCTACATTTGTCACCAACACCCAGACCACATCAGCAAGATGTTCCTTGTAAATGTTGCGGTACCCCCCTAATCAGAAGCAGAAAGTTGTGGCCATACCACCTCTGAGAGCAGTTGGATGTCTGAGATATGTGACTTGCTCTGCTAAATGACAGAGGTAAAAAAGCCTGGGAAATCCCAGTCAGTTGCTGGGTCTGACAGAAAAAGCAGCTTAGGCAACTCTGCAAATATGAGACCCAGTTCTGTTCTCAGTTAAACTTGTGACTTCCTACATGTGTTTGTGCTTTCACATGGCTTCCTCTAAAGAAAGATTTGGCCGAAACCACATGTCCCAGCTTTCCCATATCCCAGCCAAGGCCATATCTGTTATGTGTTCATACCTCTTTTTGCACTGTTTAGGCAGCTGGGTCCAAGGGAAGAGAAGTAAAGGTTCACTGCACCCTTTTGTTGTTCACGGGAACATTGACCTCCCAGTCACATAAATGATTGAAATGGTTTTGTCTTAGTAACTTGCAGAATTGTTTGAGGAAAGTAAAAAGAAGAACCTTACATTTTGAACTATTTTAAGATGGTGATTTTTGCTTTTCCCTGCTTTTAATTAATTACCTTGAAATCATTTCCCATCTGTTAGAAGAGGGTTGTCTTTCTAAAGCAATGAGATGAAATTTAATATTTCACCACCTTTCCAGGGGCATCAGCCACTTCCAGCACTTCGTGTTAAAAAAAAATGTTAAGAAATTAACTTGGGAGGTGACAAACAATCACACTACCCAGGAGGGCTATGAAGCTCCACTGTCTTCATTCACAGTCATACCCTTGGTTACTCTGCAGCAAGGACCTGTGCACAGCACACAATGTGTACTCCAGTGCCCAGTTCCTTACTGGGACCTTCCACAACTCCAGTCTGTCCAGGCTTAGGGAGCAATAATGTAGAGCATTGGCAGTGGTCAAGGGAGTAAGCACACCCTGAAAGAGACATTCCCAGAACAATTCTGGGAGGCAACAGTGGATATCTTGCAAGAATAGTTTACATGTGAAGTATCCTTGTAGAGAAGTAGTAGAGTGCCAAGTGTCTGTGCAGGCATTTCCTTAGAAATCACCATTTCCCTCCTCAGATGGCTGGATGATAGCCAAATCTAGGGTGCTTTCTACTTTCCAGCACACATGCTTCCTTTCAAAAACTAGTAGGATGCAAAGAGGTGCAGTCCTTAGGCTCCAGGGACTACAGCCATGCATGTTGCCCAGGCCTGGATCTTTGCAGATTCTTTGTTCCCCAAATGCCACAGGCAGAGGAAAGCTCAGCTCAGGCATTCTGTCCCCAGACCTTCATCATGAGCTCAACATCGATGCTTTGGGGGGAAAAAGTAAACACATGCACTTTCATGTCAAACAAACAGCAGCCATGACCTAGTCAAAGATTAAACTGCACATGAAACTGGTTGGGAATTTTCCTTTTATCTAAATGTCAATATATTCAAAATATTTACATGAGTTTTGGAGAGCTGCATCATTTGAAGATACAGCCTTTAACTTCTACAGTCGTACAGTCATTGTTTAGTTATGTTCTTTTAGTCTACTTCATTTAGTCTACATTTAGCAACTGATTAATTTAATAAGCTGCTGCAGAATACTGTGGTGTGTGCAAATGTCCCAAAGCACAAAATATCCTACAAAAGTTAATGTTCATCATTTCTTGAGTGGAATAACTAACAGAGAAGAAAACTAGAAGTAGTAGGTACAGCTGAACTGTGAGAACTGAGCATCTTCTCTGCACATACTTTCCCTTAGGGCAAAACTGTAGTTTCTGAATACAAGTGAGTAATTCAAAGATGGAAAAGGAGCATGTTTAACTCACTATGAGCTTGTTTAACTCACTAACACAAACTTTCATAAACAGGATTGCAGCAAGCCTTTGGAGAGTTTTGGATTCATTTTTTTCCCACAGCTTAAGCCATTCTGCAGCTCTTTAACCCAAGTTTAGTTTTCTCTACTTTACCAAGAATCACTTAATCAAGACAAAGGCTTTTGTAGCATTCCTGAAAGGCTTTGAAACATGTACAGCTAAGGGCATCCATAGCTACCCAGCTAACATGTTCAATTTTGTCAAAGAAAAATAAGATTTTCTGCAGCAGAGCACAATAATTATTAGCTGTGAAGGTTTAGAAAAGGACTGGACTAGAATTATCCTGCAGTTTCCTACCCTCAGGGTTTATTTTCATCTTCCTCTTAAGCACCTGATTCCATCAGAGGTAACAGCTGCTTGCATCCAGTTAGCCAATCTGATATTCACAACTTGCAACATTTCCTTTCTGCCATGACTTTAAGAGTCTAAGTGCTTTTTGCACACAAGTCCCTTCTTCTTAAGAGTCCTTTCATGCAGGCTAAAAGGTCAATTGAAGTGATATTTCCTTAGACCCCAATTTCCCTTCACAGTAGATCTAACACTGACTACCAGGAGTGAAATTTAAAGTCCCCTGGGACTATTCTGCATAAAACTGGGTGAAGCATTATCTTTTACAAAGCCAATCTTATCACTTAGTCACAATATAACAGTAATGCATTGAAGTGTAACAAAATTATTTCAGAGGTCAGGGTTTCTCACCTGTGTTTGACAGCTGTTTCTAGGCTAGTTTAAGGTGGCTGGAACACATAATGGGCTGTTATTTCCTGTAAAACAGAATGTCCTATTTTTAAACACATGCATATATTCTGGGGTCATTTCTGTGTCTTAGGAACATAAAAAATATTCGCTATGAGGTCTGAAAAGATTTTGCACAGTGGATTTACAGGTAAGAAAGAGGCAGGATTTCTGCTGAAGAATAAAGCCATTCAGTAACTAATTCCCCAAAGCATTTGGTTTAGAAATACATTGCAATTTGTGTAATTCCACATTTAACTGACAGACACTCGTTTTTGCATGTCAAAGCTTAAAGCTGAACAGAGGTCAGTGAAAGAAGTGTGTAGTGCTGAATTATCTGTCAATATGCACACTCAGCTTAAATGTACCAGATTAAAATCCAATTTCCCCCAGATCTTGTTGGAGAAATTTCACTAGAGATATCTTCCTTGTTTCTCATCCTCAGCTGCTCTACAAAGAACTTACAATTTCTGTTTCAGGTGTATTTTTGCTTGAATTACTTTAAATCTTCTGTTTCAGGTGTATTTTTGCTTGAATTACTTTAGATCATGTTCTGCTGGGTTTTTGGTTGGTTGGTTGGTTTGGGGTTTTTTGTGGTGGCTTTTTTTTTTTTTTTTTTTTTTTTTTTTTTTTTTTTTGTGTGCTTTATTTTTTTGTCCATCAAGCAGCTATTTCTAGAGTAGAGATGAGAGACTCTAGATTAATCTTACACCCTTGTCAGTAATTATTTTATCAAAAGAAATAATGTTTTATAATAAATATTCTATCAAGAGAAATATTTTATCAAGAGAAATTATTTTTAATCCACTCACATTTTTGGCATCTGTCAGGCCAGCTGCAGTTTTTATTTTTTCCACAGAGGAGTTTTCCCAAGCACAGATGAAAAGGAGGAGGTGTTTCTCATTGCCTGGTCAATATTTGTCTTGATTGTGAAAATGCTAAGTTTGAATCATCAAGCAAAACCTCTGCCAAAGAGCCTGGGGATTGTAACATTAAGTGACCCTTTACCTCAAGGCTGAAGCCACGCAGCAGCTGTGACAGAGAAGTACCTGACTGGCTCTGCTTATCAGCCCAGACTGAAATGTGCTCTGCTGGGCAGAATGATGTGGCACCAAGGTGATCAAAGCGTGGGCTATCTTTGGGATCTGTCCCTGGGAGCTCTGACCAGGGCATTATCTAAAGCCCTTTTTTTCATTCCTACCACCCTGAAGGGTAACATTCAGGGCTGTCAGCAGCAGCTGCAGGTCAGAGCTACTCTGCCGTGTCACAGGGAACTTCTGACCTTGGCTCTGCTGCTGCATTCACTGTGCCTGAACACGTGCCTGAGCTGCCACACTGGGTAACCAGAGCTCACTGGACCTGCACTGCCTCTTGGGACATGCACAAGTCATGCCAGAAGGACCCAAAAGGTCCATCCAGCCTCGTGTCTCATCCTCAGCAGTGGCCATGAGCATGGCCATGTCCCCCCTAGGAGAGAACAGGACAAGTATGTGATGCTTGTTTTTTGTCTTCCCCTGCCTCCAGGTATTTGCAGCTGAGCCAGCTGGCTGAAGTCTGATGAGGTTTGTTCTCTTGCTAGTTCCTTCCATCTATTTTCATCAAGTTCCCAGTAATTACACATGTGGCCTCTAGAACTTGTACTAAAGGGAGATTACACAACTCTTTTTTCTCTCAGTCTTCTGACTTACTCCCAATACAGAAATTGTTCCACACCCTTTATCAACCTGTTTTACCTTCTCCAGATGTTCATCTCACATGCTGAGATGAGAAAAACAGCATGTAATCCAGCAATCTAAGCACAGATGAGCCATAGGTTTATGCATCAACCGTCTGGTTTGGCCGCCCTCCTTTCCTAGCGCTTAATTTGCTTCACCACCAGTTAGCACTGAGCTGACAACTCCACAGGACTATTTATCTTGACCTTAGATTCAAGTTCAGGCTTGTCCCTACTTTGACTGAGCTTCCTTGCCTGGACCTGTGCCAAAGCATGAGAAAGCACATAGGAATTGTGCAAAAGTGTGAAGTAATAGGACAGTACAGAAGCATTGCGAGATTTTTCTTCAAACTAATGCAGTCAGCCACATTCATGATAAAAAGCAAAGTGGCAAACCTTGGAGACTTTCTGGATATTCCTTGTTCCCAAAGAAACCTCAACAAAATAACTGAAGGGCCTGCATGTGGGAAAAAGCATGTTCTCACCTGGTACCTCAGGAGGGAGGTGGCCTTAGATAAACACAGGAGAGAAGCTCAAAGAGCTCTTATTGCACTCCATCCCCTGGCTTGATCTTGATCTGCTCTTATCCTCTCACCTGAATAGAGCATTCATGAGGTGCTTATGCAAAGTCTCTTCTAGGTTTGCCTCAGGAGTGGCTGTTATTCACACGAATCTGAAAAAGACAAAGTGCAGGCACCAGCAGTGAGGGTAATGAGCCTTTCCCTCACCTGGAACGGATACAGTGGATATAAAGCAGCACAAAGGTAATGTCCAGGACTTCTAAAACACTCCCTATGCTTACTGTACCTGGGAATCATAGACAAGACTCTTGGGCGTGGGAGAGCAAAGCTTCTCTGTCTGCTACCCACGTTGCAGTGCTAACCCCTCTTGATGCTCTACCATTGTGTACCTGAGTACATCTGACACTTCATTCAGCTCATCAGTTCAACCAGTGAATAAAAATGTCAGCCATGAGGTCAATTACTATGCTAGTCATTGTTCTTGAGACAGAATGAGAAAAAAGTAACTTTAGAAAATCATTTTAGTTGTATTTATTTATAGAATTATGCAAGCTTGCAATATGTACCTCCATCTTTTCTGAAATTTTACACCTTTGAATGTGTTATTAATGCAAACAATTACAGTGGAACGCAATTTTTGAAAATGTCTTTTTTTTTGTTTGTTTTTAGTTTCCCATAAAGCCTTGCTAGAGGACTTTGAGTCCCACTCAGCTTTGCAGTGCTTTCATATTTTGCAAATGACGTGCATTCAGTATAAAGCCTTGATGGCTTTCTCCTTGTTCTGACATTTGGGAAAGCGTAAACAAACTTGCCCAGCTGTCACCATACTGCTGTTAGTCTTGGAACACAATAAAAGCTGGAGTGTCATTACTGAGCTGCATCCTGAGAGCACACACAGCTTGCACCATGCACCTCAAATACACAAAAGTGTAGCAAAAAAGAAAAGCATCCAATCAAATAACCAAGTGGCACAAAAATGAACATGTAATAGCAGAAATACTCTTACAAAACAATGAGAGAATTAAATAATATAGGGAGCAGTTCTAATCCTAACAGGGTGTCAATCTGTCCCATCTGACTCACATCTAGGTGTAACTATTTATCATACAAACACTTTTAATCATTTAAAGATACAGAAACAGTTCAGAGACTAAATGTCTGCTTATTAATTGCCAAATCAGAGGCAAGAAATGAATCCATATCTCCTGGTCTGTGTTTCAGCCACAGGGCTGCTCTAGGGCCAAAATTTTCCAGATTTTTTGCTGTGCTACAGGCAACCAACCTGTGTCACACCTTTCTGTGCCTGACCACAAGCAGTGAGCCTCTCATTAAAAAGTGCTAATCTTTCTAATTCAATAGACTAAGAGATTTATAGTAATTCTTTACAATTCAGGTTCATTTTTAGTTATAGCACATGACCCCCCAGGAATTAATTCACATTTGCAAGCTCTCAGTGGGTTCGTTTTGGGCCAAGACATCTGTCAGTCCCCTCAGCCATGCGGCACCCTGGAACACACCCAAGCTCTGCTCAGGCATGTTCTGTACACGGGCATCTCTTCTGCTGCAGGGGCTAAACCCTGCAGTATCACTAGGCTAGAGTGCACCTCAGAGCACTCAGTCATTCTTGCCAAAACCCCCAACAACCCCTGTGCCTCTATAGGCACAATCTGTGATGCAGAGATTCCTGCATCTTTATATCTACATTGCTTCTCATCTCAGTTTCACATCTCTCCAAGATGTTGCAATTTCCTACAGAATTGCAGTTTCTACAGAAAATGTGCATATTTTCCAATATACAAGCATTTATTTTCTAGTATATATGTGAGTAGCTAAAACAAGTAGTTTGTTTCAGCATATTTGTTGGACTTTATGTTAGGACTCTTTGTATGCTGCATTTATTATGGAGGCATTTTTTTCTCACAGCTTCTGATCTTATCTTCAGCCTGTACTGAGAAATTACTTCCATGAACTTTGGAAGGTCAACTTGTTAAACATCTATCCATTCTCCCCTACTCTTTCTAATCATCTAGAAATAATAATTAACTTAATTTTCTGAGATGGGGTTGACTGCTTTACTACCCAATTTATGTTATGTGCTTCAGATGACTCACGTATGGCAACTATGCTGCCTCCAAGGGTTTTTCCCTACAAAAATTCCTCACTGAGACTTGCCAATTTTTTTCTCTTGTTCCGTATTTCTTCATCCAAGAGGCAACATTTTTTTCTAAAACTTGCAGAAGATGGCTTCATGCCATGGTACAGGTATAAGCTCGTCAAAAGTAACATGGCATGGAGAGTTTGCATTTGGGACTTTGCTGGGAAATGAAACAACTGAGTCAGGAAAAACTCCACATCAAACCTTTCCTGCCTGATATCAACTCCAGTTTTCTATAGATTCTGCCAAAGTCTTTGGTAATCTGTTGCCCAATACCTCTTTGGGAATAATACTGGCATATTCACTGGTGCAGAGTGGATATTTCAGCAACTTGCTGAAGGAGTGTTTGGTGCATCACAAGAATGTGCCTGCACAGGAAGGCAGTTTCACTAGGTACAGCTGGCAGAAGGAGAAAAACAGCCTGAGGGGAAACAAACCCATCTCTCCAGCTGATTAGGTGCAATAACTCCTTGGAGGAAACTTGATGGTTTCAGCAGCAACCAGCTTCCACCAGCATACGGAGGTGCCACACAGCACATCCTGTTCCACAGGACACTGCTCACCACAGAGTCACTCTAAAACTGGGAAATACAGATCATGGTGTCTTGCATTTGAATGACACCACCCCACATCTCCAGAGATACCTTCCTGTCTCCTGAGGAAATCAGCTGCTGGGAGACCAGCGTATCCCACCTCCCTCTAACTGGTACAAAACCTTGCTGGTTTATGTAACCTTACAAGCATGAGGCTGTTTTGAAAGAACTCTAAAATATACAAGAAGTGTTTGAGCAATACACAAAAATAAGCCTGAATTTCAGCTTTATAGAGTTTCATTATAACAACCTGGTATCAGGTATCACAAAGGAGTTAATTCTTGCTGAGTATCAGTGATGGATGAAAGGGAATTTGTTAGCTGAATACCATAAGATAGTTGCCAGAAATGCGTAAAACCGTACCCAGTTAGTTCCTTACATTTGTCACAAAAACTAGGATAATTTTTTTACAGGTTTCATTCACTGTTTAGCAGGGCAGTCAGTCTTTAAGGGATAAAACAATAAATGTTTTCAGCTTGTAAATACAGCTCATACATGATAATTGCCCACTTCAATCTCCTCATCTGAAACACTAACATGAGGGAGGCTGTTGGTGGGTAAGGTGTCTGTCAACAACACCAAAACCTTACTTTTGGAACATCTTGTGGTTTTTGCATTTAGAAGGTGTCTGAGCCAAATCATGCCACACTAAACAGAAAGGCTTGTTGAAGCAAAGGTAAACATTCCAACTAGCTTCAAGGGCATTTGGATTAGCCTTCCTGTATAATTGATATGTAATGATGTTTTTGTAATATAGGAAAAGGTACAATGTTTTTCCATGCACCAAGGCAGCAATCTCACAGTTTTAGGAAGAAACCTGGTAAAGTGAAGATTAATCAAACTAGGATCAGATTGCTGCTTTTATAGTGGGACTTTACATTTTCCTAAATAACATACTTGAGTTCCTAAGAATGGAAAAAACCAAATTAATATTAAAAATGGGCATAAGTATTTTCTAGAGCTTTAAGCTTGACTAGCTTCTCTGCATCCTACATCTATCAAAGGAATATGTACAGAGGTAGAACACAGTAACACTAACCAGTTAAGAAAGTACAACCTACACCTCTGTGGACTGCCAGTCCCTCTCCATTTCTTATGGATGTACTCCTACCCTGTCCTGAAAAAACCTCTTCAGACTTTTCTCAGAAACTAAAGAGAACTAAAACAAGGTGCACAACAGCTCACACAGTAAACACAGAGCCCTACATGATGCAAGAGTATTAAATGTTTGTGCAAAACATTGAGTTAGTAAATAAGACCAAGTAGATTGTAGAAACCTCAATGTGCTTGCAGCTGTATTTATGGTAGCAGCTTCTTTAAGTTATAGCTGTAAGTCTTTTCTTCCTCTGGCAGCAGAAGTCTGCACAAATGATTCAGAGTTGATCTGAACAGTCTGCTTCAGTCCACCACATGCTGTGTCCATTTATGTGCAAACAGACATTCAGAGATCCCTTTCTTGCTTTCGAAACATCTTCAGCTGCTCTTTAAATTCCCTAACTGCTGCTGAGAGCAGCACAGATGGACTCTAATTTCTCTACCCTAGCATCTGCACATTTTTAGCCCCTTACAAAAGAAGGGCAGGCAACTTCTGACATGCCAGTATGAGACTGGCAGGTACATTTTTAACCTTTCAGCTCCAGGGTTCTATTCATGCTGACAAAACTGGGATGCGGCCCTCACCCATGCTGATAAGACCATAATGATCAGTTGTGTTCTGTCTGGCTTCCTCCTCCCTGACTCATTAAATGTCTGCCAGCAAGCTCCATTTTCTTTTACCCTGATTCTAACTGCCCCATTCAGGGCATTTTATTAGCTAAAAAACTAACCAACCGACCAACAACAAAAAAAAACTGTGCAAAAAGACCTGGAAAAAACTTGTTTAAACATCTCAAATAAGCTCAGCTGCAAGTAGTGCTGAACTCAAAAAAGACAACAGTATCCACAGTTTTGCAATCACATTTCCTTCATTTCCAACATTGCCTTCAGTTTCACTACATAGTCAAAGATGAAAAACTCCTGTCCAAGAATTCAAAAATGGAACAGGTCTGTTAGTTTGCAAAGGCATCCAGCTTTCCAAGACAGTGAACATTGTTAGAGAAGAAACATGGGCACCTGTTCTGCCCAGGGCCATGGTCTCTCACTGACCTGGGAATCCTCAGCAAGACCTGCACTGAGTGAGAGGGATAAGAAGGCTTTTAACCTGAGGGGTTAGCTCATGTACACAGCTTGTTAAAACTCCCTGAATATTTTCTACTCACTGTCCAGCACTCAAACACTGCCACAGTCACCTTACAGTAGCAGAAGGAGCTTTGCTTCTGTCTTGCCTGTCCTCCAGAGCACCTTTCAGCTATACCTAAATATTGTAAGTGTTAATTTAAACTCTGAATGTGATTTTAAAAGCAACTGGGAGAAAGATTTAGAAGTCCTATGTCTTGACAAAATCACTGCAGCATAAAGAGCTACTTCCTGATCTGTTTCTACAACCAGTGGAAAGGTGCAGAGAAGTAATAACAGAAGACTATTGAATCTATGTGAAAGGAAGAGTTTACATTGTTAGTTAACAAAAACATTACTTGATAGATAATAACAAGCTAAATGGCTATTTCCAGACTTGAATGACATTTTATAATTCACTTGAATTCTCTCAGTTTCCTGTCCTCTGATTGCAGGTCTATTGCATGGGCAGGGAATATTTTTCAAAGTGTGTTTGTATAGCACTGAGAAAAACTAGATCACAACGCCTTTTACAGCTTCAGGAGCTAACACAAACAGTTTAAACAGATCATTTCTATAGATACATAATGAAGAGCATCTGATTTTTTTACCACGTAATTAGAGGCCTTTTTCAAAAATTACTCATGCCACTGGATGAGTAATCCAAAAATCTCAGCACTCAGTATGTTAACACCACAAAAGAAACTGAGCATATTCCAGAATGATATATTCATGGTTTCTTGAGGGCTTTTGAAGTTATATACAGTTATATTAGTGTTGCATCAATAAAATACATTACCCTCCATAAAAATACTGCCTCTCTTCCAGTGGTATTTAATTGTCATTCCTCTAAACCCAGCATGGTCCTTGTGCACTCCAGCTGACCCACTCAGAAGATTGATATGTGTGTTGAGTGGCCTGCAGCCATACCTCCTGCAGCTTTCATCTCACACAGCTTCACAACAGCACTGACCAAGCCTCATCCAGATGCAATTTCCAAGAAAAACAGTCACAAGCATAAGAGCTGAGCAGGATGAGATTCCACAGTGTGACTGCCTTCAGAGGGTCCGTACCTGGGATGCAGATGTCCCAGATGATCCTGATTCCAGACTTTAAGACACTGAAATATCAAATGCAGCACGTTACAAACTGAGCTGTATAATGCATATGGATTTAAGTAAAGAAGAGATTCCATGAGGACACTTGAAGTAGAAGGTCATCTTGTGGAAGGTCAGTCTGAGCTACTGGGAAACACTGGCAACCAAAAGAACCAGTCAAGGCATTTTAAGTCCAGTTACAAGAGAAACTCAGATATAGTATCATGGTCCAATTCAGATTTTATCATTACAGCCTGAGGAATTGTCAAAATACAGCAACATTCAACAAAATGTTGGCTCTCACTCCAGTGTTATTTGCATTATAGATACATAAATATTATGAAGAGAATTTACTGAGCCCAGTTAATCAGAAACCTTTCCACTGCAGCCAAAATAGCTAAATCTCCCCCCAAAACAATAGACATTGTGACAAGAGAGTTCTAGACTGCTATGGGGTACTCTCTAGATGACAGGTACTAGTAGGAGAATTTGCATTTGAAATAATAGAAATAATACAGCATCAGCTACAGCAGGCAGAACAAATCCTGTGCCCACACTACACCACAATGTTCCCGAGAAAGCTCCAGTGCAGGACCTGGCTCTATAACTACAGCATGAGTAGTACACTGAACTCCAGTCCATACAGCCTGAGTGCAAGCAAGAAAAGCAATTACATTTACAATTTAAAAAGTATACAGAGACAACAGTAATGTTCCAGAATATTTTTTTTAATCGCAACTGTTCTTCTGCACTACAGGACAAACACTTTGTAACATTCCAGTCCAGTACCAGGAGTGTTCATTTCTAGGTGATATCACTGTTGTTAATGCACAACAGTAATGCTGTTATGATTCCCAAATATAAATATACACACACCACTCCGAAGATAACTAACTAGTTTACCTCAGATACTAAGGCAATACTAGAAAGATCAGCATGTTTTGCACTACAGGATCTTTGTATAAACTTACATTTCACTTCTCAACTACCAGAAATCCTTTGCTTTTTGTCATTACTAAATGCATAAAAACATTGTTAAAGATGTGATTTCAAATCATCTAATTGGGAAAATCCTCAGCTAGTTTCAGAGATTACACATTGGCAAATGTCATGGATTCCAGTATAATCAGTACTTGGAGAATCACTGAATAAATTGTTTTTAAAAATAGCTCAAAAGCAAACTCCAGCACTGTCATAAGGCATTCTCAGTCAAAACCACAGGCAAGTTTTCAGGTCACTAACACTTTACACCTCCAAGTTTTTGGCAGAATGATACAATTAGAAAATCAAAACTTTGTTCACAAGAGCTGCCTAACATTGCTTTGAAGATTAACTGGAGTGTTCAAATAGAAAAGAAGGATTTGTCTCACCCATGTTAATAGTGCTACACTTAGTGCAACTGACAGCTAGAAGTTATTGCAGCTCTAACACTGCTATCTAAGACTTGATTTCAGCTCCTGTGATCTGGAATAAAAACTTATTTATAGAGAAGATCACTCAGCAGAAGATTCAGATCCAATTACGCTGTCACAGATTATGTCACTACTATACAATTCCAGATGAGTTTCAAGAGCTATTTGACCTATATTTGATCTTGTACTATAATGTTATTAAAAACCCCATAAAGTAGTTTGCTTTTAATTAATGTTTATATTTAAAAATCAAGACAGCATTGCAGTTAAAATGAAGAAGCCTTAGCACTGAGAGGAAGCAACAACTTCCTTGTGCTCCTGCAGTGAATTTCATCTCATTGTACATGTCAATACCCACTGTGAATAACCTTAAAATCTCAACCCAGAAATCATTTTTATGAACTGTGCTCCACTGTAACCCCCAAAGCCATGCTGAAATTAAGAAAAGGATTCTCAGAACATGATTTAATAATGCAAACCACCAGCAACAGAAAAAGCTAAGACATTGTATTTGTTCACCTTTCCCATCAGTGGTTTTGCATCCTACCCACTCTCTGCCTTCAGTTGTACCAAGACATGGTTTCCTGTGACAGTCAATTAGAATCAGGAACAAACACCTTTTTAAAAAGAAAACCTTGTTTGCAACTTGTCAAAGGCAATGAACAGCAATTAACTTTGTTCTGTGGCTCCAATGACAATACTAGACATCATAGCACGAGCTGGGGTTTTACTTTGCTTTGTACCTCATGATTAATGCTTCATTGACTCCAATCTGAGTGAGAACAGTAAAATATCAAGGGTGTTCATGAAAATCACTAGTTAGTTGTATAAATGATCCTGAAACTTTGCCTGAAGGCACCTCTGAGCAGGTCAAGGGAGGGCAGCCAGGGCCATCTGAGAGCCCAGATCAAGAGAGAGGCTCATGGTAACGAGGCCAAGCCCAGAGGTCAAGCCCAGAATTCAATGTGCAGCTCGGCTCTAGTGAGGATAACCAAGGTCAGGTGCAGGCCAGTGACTGATGAACAGGACCACAGTGACAAGGTCAGGGTGAAAAAAACATCACTCCCCAGGTCAGGAGCAGCAAGCACCAGTGAGAGGCACAGAAAATAGCACATCCACAGCTCAGGCAGGGAGCAGAGCCCCAGGACTGAGATTCCATGGGTTCCTGGGCCCATGGACACCCCATGTGAGGGAGCCCAGGGCCATTAAAGCATGCCCTCAGATTCTCATAGTTATAAAAGTAAGCCCCATCAAGACTCCTATCAGTCTGTCCAGAAAGGCAAAGAAATAAATCACTTTAGTAAGACTACCCTAAAACATTCATTTTTCCATACCAAAAATAAGCACATTTAGGAGAATGGGGGTACCTTTTTTTCATTTTGCTGTGTGCTATATGAAAAAACAGATGATTTCCATCTCCATGGTCATTAATATACTGCCTAAGCTTTTGATTTTATAAATATACACATATCTATAGATATATGCATTTGGAAAGACTGGCATCTAACTCAGGCTCTCAGACCCTAACTGAAGGGCCAATAAAATCAGCAAAAATTCATTTATTCACTTCAGCCTGAATCATGCCTCGGAATTCTAAATGATGGTAAAAAGAAGAACAAAAGAAAGGGCAGATATGTCGTATATGATTTTCTTGAGTAATAGTCCCTAAAAATTTTGTAGAGATAAATGAAAAAAATTGGGATTTAACAGTGTGGAATTGAGTACTGATTGCTGTCCCTTGAAAGCAGCACAGACAAGATGGTTTTCAGGAGCAACAGAAGTTGTTGAAGGAATTATTGTGGCAGAGACTAGAGCATGCTGGAGGTGGATTCAGGAGCAACTTAGGATTTTTACTATTTCTTTCAGCTCAGATAGATTTAACTGTCTCCAGAACAGTCCTAGATCTAACAGAAAAATTCAGTTAAAACAATATGCATAAAGATCAGCTTATCCCATGTAAGTCAAACATAAAGTCAATTTTCTTCTGTGTGAAATAAGATTTCTAGTCAGTCCTTTCTGCTGTCCTGCCAGTGCTCTGAACAATGTAATAACTGTAATTTTGGGTTTAAAAACTTTAAACATAAACTTGACACTGAAGTTTTGAAGTCTGGATTCTGAGACAGGTAAGACAGGTCCCTGAATTGCCGGAACAGGTTAGCATTTATTACCTCATCACATCACTCTCCTAAAGCAGGCAACAGAAAAGCAGAAAACTGGCCTGCTTGGCACAGCAGAACATGGTATCATCCTCTGGGCAAGAGGAGACTGAGTTTGGCTGTATATCTTCCTGTAATAAAACATACAGAATTCAATTCCCACGGGTTTTTCACTGACATGTCCTCTGGGCAAAGCAGAGAGCACATGACAAAGCTACCAAACACTAAGAAGATCTCAATTATTCTCAAGAGACTGAAGGTGCCTCAAGCCTCATGTGAGGATGAGCTGTTCCCTATCACCTTATCTGACCCTCTAAACCTCTTCTGGCATTATGAATTCCTAAGACTCTTTCACTGCACCTCCAGTAATTTCCTTTCTTCCAGCTGCCATACAAAGAGGACAAAAATTAGGGGTAGCAGCAGCAGCAGTGCCCAGGTGCCAAGGGAAGCTCTTTGTGGACAGCAATTTCCATAGCCTGGAGTTCCAGGCAAGTTCCACAGGCACTGACTGTCAAATTCAAATATTTCAAGAGGTCCCAGATGAATTTCTGTTCCTTCTGAGAATTTTCTGCTCATTTTAACCATGCTTTGCTCTTCTGAAACCTTAAATAGGCTGCATACATATTGTTAAGAAATACTTCCTACTTTCATTTGCTATGAAGGTTCCTCCTTCCAACCTCATAATTTTCTTCCATTCATAACCAAAGGATATGCAATTTCTTACTGTATTATTTGCATTTAATTTTACTGACGTGGAAGAGAAAAAGCAAAACCTTTCTGACTGAAAGATCATTCAGCATACAGGAACTTCGCCCAACCTTACCCAGCTTCATCTTCATTAGTGGGTTTTTAGTGTTAGTCAATTTAGGTTTAGTTTATGGTACCCTGCATCTATCAGCTGCCAGAGTAAAAAATTTGGACTCTTTGTGAAGACACACAATGTAACACGGGTTTGCAATTCTAACTCTGTCCTATTTGTGAAGACACACAGTGTAACAGTGGTTTGCAATTCTCTGCTCTCAGCTGCACAATGTAACCACAAGAACACTTCTCCAGGTCCACCAGAACATCCTCAGAGAGCTTAGATCCCTGCTTATCTTCAGAAAGGAAATGGAAGACCATATTCCTACAAAGTCCAAAGGCTAGTAATAAAAAGATCTGTTAGTCGATTTTTACACATTCACTTTCACTTATTAGAGAAGAAAAAGAAGTTTCACTCTATCATTTGTATCTCAATGCCAGTGTTACAGGCAGAAGGGGCTGCAAGTAGATAACTTCCTTCCACTGGATTTTTTAACCATGATACATAGAACAGTACTGCTGCCAGGAACATGCTTTAATAGAAATTGAAAACAAATTATCTTGAGAATGGCTGTGTTACTCTATGTTCAAATAAGTTTAAGTGGCTTTTCTTCACAGAGCAGTTTTGAAATTATCTCTGCCTTTTGTTTTGGGGAAGCTGATAGCCAGCTTATTTGACTTCTAGTCTACTAACTTGAGCACAGTACTACAAGGAGATGTGTTTGTACCCTCCAGTAACTAGTGAAATCATGGATTGTTTTATATTGAAGAAGTTTCATATTCATTCTGCATGAAACAAGAGTATGCACAGATATTTTGAGAAATAAAATTCATTATGCCAAGGAATGGTTTTCCCACAACACACAAACATTTAAATAACTGACATTCCTGTCTCATCTCATATTGGATCCTTATCCTTCTACATCCTCCTCATTGCAAGGAATCTTATTTACTTACTTATATTTTATCCACTAAATACTTACTGTAGTGGAAGATAAAATACACTCAGATTAGTACACTGTGCTAAATAACAGTCAATGTCCTTTCTGTTTTCAAAGACCATTGTCCAAGTAATGTATTGTGGAGTTAAGCTGAAGACATAATAACGTAGATACGTAATGTAGCAAAAAGGGAAATGTAGATGAAAAAAACCTTCCTGCAGAAATGTAGATAGTGACAAAGGTAACTCAGGTTCACCTATCCAAGATAGTGTTAGGTAATTGAAGGGAAGGAAAGAAACCCTGCAAATCACAAAATCACCACACAGAAAACTAACTTCTTTTTCTTGTTCCAAAGCATTTCAAAACCATGTGTCCTTGGAACATTCCAAATTACAAATCCTCCTTGTACAAAACTTTTCTGGCATCATGGACTAGATTTGGTTCTGCTCTCTCAGCTAATGCTGCACCCACATTCCTTCAGACCATTGCCAAACACATGACTTCCATTTACAAAAGCAAAAACTTTTTTTGTGCAAGTTTTTTCTACCTGCTGGAATGTGTCAGGATCCTGAGAGCACCAACAGGTCCTAAGTTCCCTCATCAACATCATCTGGGAAGTCCATCCAGGTGCTGTCTGTCCACTGGCCCAGGAACTATATTTAAGCTCCAGACTTTTCTGTCAGCCCTTGCCTGAGCTGTGCACAGCCCAGTCCTCACTGCTCCTGTCCTGCTCTCTCCACCTCTCTGCTTGGGACTTTGGTCCAGAAACAGATTAGGGATATGTATTCTAGATGCCATAGATTCACTACCTGAATTTAAAAAGTCCTTTTAGTCACTTAAAGTATTCAGCACTTTGTAGACAACAGGCAAATCAACATTAAACCTGTCCAGAGAAACTTAAATCTGCCCATGTAAGCACTTTGTTATTAGTGCTTATAGCTCATGACATGAATTTGGCATTTAAATACACAAATGATCTCACTCACATGCCAGTGCAAGCTTTTTCCATATAGTATGATATGCACAGGATATCACAAGACTTAAGTATATGCTGGTTTCAAAGTAAAACACCACAAACTTCCAGTAGGAATGAAAAGGTCAGTTCTGTTCTAGATATCATCAGTGATAATCTGGAATAGTTGGTGTGCTTAGTGCAGAACAAAGAACAATGAAATGGTCTCCCAAACTTCACCCTAAGAACTTCCATTCTATAATTTCTTGTGCTTTTATCTTGCCTTCAGATCCTTTCCAGTCTTCCCAGAAAACATGAGACAAATCAGTGATTTATTCCCACTTTCAAGACCCAAGCCACACGCTGTTCCTACATAATAAATATACAGAAAATAAAGTATAGTCCATGGAGAAGGGAAAGTGAGAATAGTGTGACACTGGCAACAACTGAAAGAATTAGGATTGCTCATTCCAGAGATGAAGAGGCTGACGCATGATAATGAATTTTAAAACATTAAAGGCAGTTGCAGAGCTCTGGGGAGACCAAACAGGACAATGCTGTAAAATCACAGCTTCTTGATTTGGCTCTTTATTCTGCACTTTGCACTTTTACTGAAGCAGACACGGGTTGGGAAGTGACAGAAGAGAGTAAAGACTAAGCCAATGTAGCAGGCTGGGAAGACTTTAGAAGAGGCACAGTTCCATAAACACTTTTGGGTTGCCCAGGCTGTTTTTTTCAGGGAAAAGGATGAAAATATCACAGTTTAATAATTCAGTTGGAATCTTGAAGAAGACTTAGCTATTCTATTTGTCCTTCAGCATGAATGAATGACAACCTAGAGACCAAGTCTAAACCCAAAGTGAGCTCTTTGACATGCAGGACAATGACCTCCACAGGGAACTGAATAAAATTACTTGTAGAAGGTGGGAGAAAGTTGAGCCCTGCTTTTATGATAAAGGTGGCTGAACACTGGAACAGATTTTGTAGACTATTCTTGCATATATTTAAAGCCTAACTGCTCCTGACCCTGCTCTAGCTGACCCTGCTTTAAGCAGGGATTGGACTAGATGGTCTCCAGAGGGCCCTATCAACCTCAACTATCCTGTTCAGCCACGCTGAATCTCACATGCGGTTAAATTATTCACAAGTGTAACTTTCAGCTAAGGCTCTCTTCTGGATAGAAGACAGAAATTAAAAGGTAGCTTTCTTAGTCCTTAACAGGTGATGGTGGATAATTTTGTATATGAATCATAGCAAAAAATAGAGCAGAAAAGCATTTGGGCCTCCCACATAGAGAAAACTGGAGAAAGGATTTGGAAGAACTTCTAAAAATACACCAAGGGAACGATCGGAAGGTGAACAAGCAGAAAAATACCACAGGCAAGGGAGCAGGAGGTCTTAAAACTATTTCAGCTTGGTCAGGGATCATGAGGATGAAGTACCACTCTTGACTGAGTGCTGATTGTAGCCTTTGGCAAGAAGGACTATTGACTCAGGAAATATCTCACATTTTTTGCCTTACTTAAGAGCTAACTGAAATATTAAAGCAATGCTTTGGTTTGTTTGTTTGCTTGTTTTCATATCACTAACCATCTTTTATAGCTCAAGTGTTTCCTATACACAGAAGTTTCTGGGGAAGGTTTCAGAAAGCACGCGAGTCCCTCAGATGCTTCTAGAAAAGCTCATCTCTCTTGCTTTGCAGCGTCAGTGTTGCAGACAGCTGAACACTCCATCTGCTCCAGACATTCCTGGCTAACTGGAAGCATAATTGGAGCACATCTCTAGTGTAACTCACTTGAAACACCAACACATTTTTGCATTTATTCCCATTTTTGATTAAAACTCTTACTCTGCTCTCCAGCCTCTGCTGCTAATGGCTTGCTGTCTTTCACAGCTGAAGGACAGTTATTAAAGGTCTCCACAACCCAATAGCATCACGTGGGAATTTATCCAAGGTGCTTCGTTCCTTTAATAATTAGGAACAGAACAGACTATAATGGAACAGGATAAAGGACTTCTAAGGCCAGGGGCAAGTGCCAAAATCACTCTGGAACAGTGCTCATGTTATGATTCCTGGGACATTCTGGTTTTATTTATTAACTGTAGGAATTTTTATCTCCTGCCAACACTTACGTGTGATCATAGTACGCAAAAATCTACTTTCTAAAATCTGGTGAAGTTCCAGGAAAGGGTTATACAAGCTCCATGTATAAACTGATGATGGAATCCATATTCAATCCTGCTTTAACAGTGTTCAACTAGAACTGAATCCAGCAAGACCCATAATGACTGGAGGTCTGTCCTCTGTGTTCATGGTAGAACTGCCACTGGTATGGGCAGATCCACATTTGTTAGAGGTTCATGTTTTTACTTTTCTCTTGTTGTGCTGATAGCTCATTTGATAAATAATTTGGACTGGCTTTTCAGAGAGCCAGAGGACTCAATACCAAACAGAGCTGTAGAGTGTTATTTCAAAGAGAAGAGAAAGCTTGTGACTTGTATTGAAGGGATAAGGATCCAATAATCCAGAACTTCCTGTTGGAGAATATGGCCCAAAGATTTGATTCTATTAAGCAGTAGTTAAGTAGAACCAGTCAGATGAAGAAAGTCTTGTTGGAGAACTGAGCGTGGGATTCAGAAAGGCCACCAGTAGATTTGGTCTTGCCTCTCTTGAGAGTTCAAGTCTTGATGTCACAACACAGCTCCTGAATTCCACAACCCTCCTCAGGGAGATTAGGGACACACTTACATAACCTGCCAGAATGTACAGACCTGTGCAATGAAGTTCAGTAATTTACTTTAATACTAACCTGGCTCAGCAGTGATTAGAAATAATCTCTCTGCGTTACTCTACAGAAATGGTTTGGCACTGGTGCTCTCAGCTCTCAGTCAGAGGTGAAACCCTTCAATCTACACAACCCCTTTCATTTCAGTGAGGCTTTATCACTTAGGTTTGCCACAACCCAAATTCCGGAGGTAAATCTTTTTTTCATTGTTCTGTGGGAACAAAAGAGGTTAACAAAATTCTTTTTTCCTCCTACCTGCACTATGTTCTTATAGGATTATGCCTAGGAACAGAGAGATCTTCTTAATTATTGTTCCTTTTAATGGAAAGAGACCATTCATTCAATTTCTCTATTGAGGAACTTCATCACATTTCCAAACACCCTCTAAATCCATGATTAAATTGATAAATAAGCTCTGGTAACAGTAAAAAAAATTATTAAAGTGTAACAGGCTCACTGTTTTTAGAATTGCCTAAAAACATTTATTTACATACTTGAATTTAAAGCTACAAATAATTCTTTCTGCTTAAATGAGGAAAATGAAAGTACTGGCATAATACCACATTCTTTATCTTTCTTCCAGGTTCTTTAGCCTGTGCAGGGTAAAACATTCAGTGGAATTAATTTTCATCAAGACAAGCATCCTGAATAGAATGTAACTATTGAGTTAACATCAGATCAGACACCACAGCTTAAGACTCTTCTATCCTACCTCAATTCAGAATGGTGCTGAAGTGTTTCAGGGATCTATAAGATGAACAGTGAATAAGTATACTTAAATAACTTATTAAGGTACCTGCAAATTTATGGCCCATGAGCTGTTTTTTATTAATATGCTGTTTGACAATGTGTACATTGAGAAAAAGATCACAGAATGGTTTGGGTTGGAAGGGACCTTAAAGACCATCTAGTTCCAGTCCAGGTTGCTCAGAGCCCCTTCCAACCCAGCCTTGAACACTTCCAGGGATGGGATCATTTCACATTATTTATAATAATGTTTATAATGTTTTTCAGATTCAGAAATTTTAATTTGAAAGGAAAAATATTCTGAGTGTAGTTTTCTGGTTGTTTGTTTTGGGTTTTTTTAATTACTCAAAAGAATTACTCATCTATCTCTTTTCCATTCTTTTCCTTCCCAGCTGCTCACTTCTGTGGTAGACTCCTAAATGTGCTCCAACTTATTGTCTCCAGAACAGGCACAGACACAAACCTGGTCTGACTTCTCTAAAGCTGATTCATGTCAATTCTCTGTGTGTTAACAGTGAAAGACATGATGTGAAAATATCTGCCTGCTTTATATCTGCCTGTGAGAATTCCTTATATATCTGCAAACTGTCCAGGGTTTTTCAAACAGCTGCACAATCCTGGGAGTACAAGTTCTGTATATATAGCTCACCTAGTGCTTACTCCCTTTTTATTTCAAAGAAATAAAAATTTCAGGGAAATATTAATTTCATTGAAATCCAAATATTTCTTGTAAACTAGAAATCCTTTTGATCAGGCCTATCAGGCACATGGTAGAACTCATTCAAGTAATGCAGCAGTGACCTCTGCTGCACAGCTGGTGGTATTTCATAGCTAAATTAAACCTGCTCATAGTACGCTTTCAGATAAGTTAAAACTCTAATTTTTTTCAAAAACAAGCATACTTGCCACAAGTTAAGAACATTCCTCTTTTTCCTAATAAAGAAGAAGTTTCCAAACCCCAGAAGATTAATTTTTAAGTTACTGGCATGAAGATACCCCAACTTATTTTGAATCTTTTCACTGGTTATCAAGGATAGTATTAGCATGAAATGAACCCTGAACTACCCTCATAAGAACATTTCTGTTAATTTTACTGGGAAAGAACCTGAGGCACAAAACACTGGGTGCTATACCTGTGCCAAATCAGAAGAATATCAACCAAGTTTATAAAGCAAAATGCCTGTACATTATGCTCCACACCATCCATGTGGCAAAGAAAAGCAATACAAACTGGAAAAACAGGATGTTTGTTTTCAGCTTGTGTCTCTACTTGATCATGTAAGAATACAGAAGTCCTAAAGTATCTTCAGGGAGTCCTGAGCAACCACAAATTCTGCTAACTCGGCAGAGGCAACGTGGAAAATGTTCCTTCTCCTTCCCTCCCATGACTAAATCTCTTTCCACTCAGTCATCCGAGGTACCATATATTTCATGATGAGGAATTTGAGTCTTCCCCCTGCGCTCACCCAGCACTACTGCCCTCTGCTCAAAACCTCAGTGCTGGCACAGAGCAAAGCTGTGTGATCTCACACTGACCCTGTGTGGTGAAACCAGGCTGCAGCAAGCAGCCAACATTCACTCCAATCCTCCAGCCTCAAACAAAACGAAGTAGATTCCTATAACCAATCATATAGTGTTAAAATGGTGTGTCTCTATTTCACCATATGTTTCAGGCATCTGTTCATTACTGTGTTCTTACTTTTTCTGTAAAAGTCCCATTTTCCTTTCTCATGCAGGAGTTTAAACCCCCTAAACAAGCTACTTCTTGTTCTCTTTTTGATAAATGAAACATAACATTCTCCAGTGTCTTCTTGTGAAGTTTTTTTGCTGAACGTTTCTGGCAAACCATTCTTTGCTTTATTCAGGTTTTTGATATTCTTTTCAGAGCTGAAGTTGTGTATGGACTTCCACCTTGCTCTCTACACAAACACCACCACCCTGTTTCTATCTCCCTTGCCTTCATTTCAGTTTTGGAGGCACTGACTCCTAGGATAAGTCTTATTATCCAGGCAAGCTCATATTTTTTTGCCATATGATGGAGTAACTTCAGCCCTACATTTAGGACAAATGCCTTTTTCCAGAATGAGCCCGGCAAGCAAACAAACCAGTTCTCTTCCATATTGTTTTTTATATTTCACCACTTTTTTTGCATCAGTTACAAAATTTTAGCTTTCACATTCACTCTTAGATTAGAGGACAGGGATATTAAGTCTTCTACAAATCACTGTGAAGCCCTACTGGTGACAAATCCAATAAATGGCAGTTCTCCCCAGCACCTGCTTTCTTAGGTTTTCCTGCAAACCAGCTCATCATCCACTTCATGTCTACTTAATGAAAAGGGCTTCTTTACTTTTGTAAAACCTTTTATTTGAAATTTCATGGCATAGTAAAACTTATAACAATGTTTATCTATGCAGCAACTCTGTGAATATATATTCTGATTGCTTCTCAGCTGAATCCTTTCCTCACTTTCCTATGATTTTTTTCAAAACTTACATCAACCAAACTCCTTTATAGTCACATTTTCCCTTTGAATCCTGGCAGTCAGGATTCACCTTTTGTAAATCTTGGCAATAAGACTCTTCTGGTTTCACAAAATTCTGGAAGTTTTACAAAACATTCAATGCCTGCAACATATTTCATGGTCAAGCCAAGTAATAATCTGAATTTATAAGTTTAGAATGCTTTGTACTTCTGCCATATTGGCACTGTGTTTGTAACATTCCATGGGGCTAAGTGTAAAAATAACCCAGAAATCTGGGAAAAATATATTATTTTAAGAATACCAAGCATATACTCTTTACCAATAAGTACATTCATTTAGCATTCCTGAATGCTGTCCTCTAAATGAGTTTCAAATGTGCCTGCTAAGCTTGCTGGATTCATGGAATTGTCTCCTTCATGCTTGGTGTCAGTGTGGTGTTCAGGGTAGCAACTGTGATACCATCCTATCTTCCAGGAGTAATAGGGAAATTGGTGGCTTTTCAGCTTATATCTTTCATCTAAGAACTCAGTAAATAGCTTCTTGACTTTTTGAAAGAACAAAAACCAACTGAATCTTTTTTAGGCAACGAATGCATTATCACCAGTACTTTAAGATTTGGCAAAATTAAGTATCCGGAGATTCAAGATCTCTTCAGCAGTTGAGAACTTTTGGTTGCAAAGGATTTGTAGTCAAATGAAAAATGTTACTTACAGCTGGCATTATTTAATAGTCTCTATGGTTACTTCAGGATTCATGTTTTTTCATCCTTAGCTTATACAGACAATCAGACTCCTGCTTTTACCATCAATACATAGTAATTGATTTGTAAAGAGATTTTAGTACAGATTTCTGAATTACAAAGAATTTTACCACACCTAAGAATAAGCCATTGTCATGACTAAAATGAGACAGGCCTGCTCTTTTTCTTTAATATTTTTTTCCAGGTTTCCACTCTGGATCACACAAAGCAATGCACAATTTTCATCCTCAGTGTCCACCACATCCACTGAGGTTGAAGCTGCCCACTCCAGCACATGGAGAGCATTTTAAGCAGCCTGAATGCCATCCTTTCAGCTCGAGGCACAGCAGAGCCCTCCAGACAATCAGCAGCACCTCGTGTTGTAAGCACAGGGGAAAATTTCCATCCTTACACTGGGAAGTGCACTTCACTCACACAGGCAGAGACTGTGTCTGACAGTCTGTTCAGTCTTCAGACTGTTTCTGTGTCTGAAACCTGGGGGGAGCACTGGAAGTCTGTTCTGACATTCAGACAAGGGAGGGACACATTCTCTTCACAACCCTTCATGCCCACACTGATCTTGCAGTTTGCAGTCCCTTGAGGCTCTGGCTGCTGTTCAGCCCTTTGCCCACACCCAGCACCCTCCCTGCTGGAACCCTCTAACCCTCCTGCCTCCTACAGCCTTAAAAAAATGATCTCTTCTGACCTTAGAATGATGATTTCTGCTCCCTTCCTTACTGACCAACTCTGCTGTGAGCTCAACATTCAGTTTGCAT
Organism: Certhia americana; assembly: GCA_018697195.1. Classification (NCBI taxonomy): domain Eukaryota; kingdom Metazoa; phylum Chordata; class Aves; order Passeriformes; family Certhiidae; genus Certhia; species Certhia americana. Next base: position 12,248,634 of record CM031867.1, on the reverse strand, counting down.
GTGCCTCCCTGCTTACATAGCTCCTTGGATAATGTAAGAAAATACCATATTCTTGTTTACCATGTCACTCCGACTCCCCTACAAATCTTACTGTTGTCACCATTATTGGTAGTGCCTTCCACTTTGTGTATTGCTGTCATTTCAGTTTTAATCTACTTGTTCAGCACTGCTACAGTGACTCTCTGATCTCTGATCAGAACCTTTCTGTGCTAAGCACTGTGAATGCAGATCAGCCTTGCTTCAGCTACAGTTTATAATCTTCCCAAGCAATGAGGTAAAACCAGGGAAGAGATAGAAAATTTATGGGAAGAAGAGAAAACAGCAGCTACACAATACAGCCCAGAAAGGGAGACACTGTTCTCATGTGAACTGCTCCAGGACCTAAAACAAACAAACAGTTTTCCAACCTGGATTTTTAAGCTGCAGGAGTCCTTATTTTTCTCCTTACAAACGTGCAACACTGCTAAGTGTCTGGAGACTCAACTTGTAGGTGGAACTGGTAAAAAGGAAAAGCATGAAAGGGAGAGCTTTCCCTCTGAAGTGAAACTAAAATTAGCTCCCACATGCTCAGAATGAAAGTGGATGTTTGCAATTGAGGTTACAAAAATTCACCCAAAAAACCCACTTATGAAATAGCAGAAAAGAAACACAACCACATTTTTCCCAGTACTCAAAGAAGGATGAGAGAGAAATAGTAGTAATGTGGCAGCTGGACAAAGCTAAATTATATCAAGTTGCGAGGAGGTAAAATAAATTTCATTTAACACCTTTTATTCTTGTGGAATACAGCATTGTGAACTCAGTAGCTTGAAAAATAAGCAAAGTTTTTAAATTCTCAGGCTGAAATGTGTGACCTCATGAAACTAAAGCACTGTTGTCTTTTGAGATCCAGCATCTACACTGATTTTTCAAAGCATGCACAGTATTTTCTCAAAGACAAAGCAGAGCAACAAATGGGATATAATGTGTCTAAACCTCAATATAGTATATCCACACAACAAGGTTAATTTATTTTTTAGCATCTTTACTCACCTTTAAGTATTTATTTTCATTTCATTATGCTCATCCTGAACAGGGAGTGTTTAATTTCCAGCACCACAGGTCAGTGGTGGCCAGGAGGCTCTGGTAAGCAGCCACTGAGTGCCTGCACAGGGGATGCTTCAATCCTTCTCCATCTGCCAAGCAGCTCTGAAGTATGAAACAGCTTTGGCAAACAGTCACATGAAGAGTTTTCTAGACACCATTCTCTCATCAAATCTGATACTAGGCATGGCTTTTGTGATTTTACACACTGACCAGACCTACTGTCATGCGCAAGAACAAAGGCTTCTGCTTTTTTAACTCCTGCTTTGGGAATAAGCTAGTTCAGGCTTCTAACAAAGCCTGTTAGAAACTCTTTAGAGAAACTTGTTTTCTCTGATACTTTCCTCATGGTTTTCTATCAGCTGATGAAGTTCCTCTAAATAAATCATAACTGTTTTCTCTAGAAGGAAATTGCAAACATGAAACTTCCAATATCTGTGAAACACTCCCAGTGCTAAAAGGAACAAAACTTATTCATTAGTGTGTCAAAATATGCATTTTTAGGTTTATCATCAAAAAGAGAAGGGAGAAGACAGAGCACTAAAATTAGAAGCTTTTTTAGAAGAGATAACAGTATTCAATTCTGTAGCTTTGGCCAATATCCAATGAGAACTGCAAGAAAGCAGCATTATGGCTTACAATGCTATTAAATTAGTCTTTTCAAGATTACTGTTAGACATTCAGAAACAGATCCTACCAAAGCCTACTGAACAATTACAGATTAAAAATTCATTACAGACTAGGAAATCTACATTAAACCTTTTAAAACAAACACAGTACTTTGAAAGAGCCTACCTTCAAGGGAAGATAAGCTGTGACTACTGGGATTTTCTTCTGTCGGGGCCCTGAGAGCACCAAGAATCCCCACTGTCGTCATCAGCCTCATCTGGGACCTTCACCCGCATGTTCTGCCCACTGCCTCAGGAACTGCATTTAAACTCAAACCCTCAGCTGTATTTCTTTTCTAAGCTGCTTTGTTGGTATGTCAGGACTTAATATTTCTGTCTATTCTTATTGTCACCACTTCTCATAGCTTTATTCCCTTTTTTTTTAAATGCAGAGAGAATCTAATGCACACTTTGAAAGTGTCAGGAACTGAGTTTTTACAGTTACAGTAGCATAGGAAAGTCATCAGTTCCATTGCTAAGTAAGACCAGGTGTAGCACAAGCCAAATTATTTTTGACCCTATTAGAGAAATAGGACAGGAAAATGAAGCAATTGTTTTCTGCAGGCAACCAAGAAAAATTAGCAATGAAACCCATGAGCCTCTTACCCCAATTTCCTCATACTGTCATGGGGCAGGAAAAAAAATTTTTTTAAAGCTGTTAGATAAGCTTATTTTGGTTATCTGATGGAGCCATATGTAAGAACTCAAGTCAAATGGGGTTAACAGGTCTGGTGGAGTTTTTTCCTAATTGTGCAATGCTAAAAACAATGTTGAACAATGAAAGTCTTTGATGTCACATCCTTTCTTAGAACAACATTTCATGGTTATTTTGCAGAAAGTTGTTTTTTTTTAAAAACTTGAAGGTTTCAATCAATCTTTGATTATAGGACCACGTCCAGCAGGGTTTTAAACACTTCTAAAGATGGAAACTTCTGCCTCTCTGGACAACCTGTGTAATTGTTCAATCACTTTATGGTGTTTTCCTATGTTTAAACAGCTTCCTGTACTTCAATTTCTTCTTACTGCTTTTTGTGCATTCACTGGGCAACATCAAGTCTTGCTCCATCTTTGCTTCCTCCCATCAGGTGTTTACATACATCAGAAAGATCCCTCTGAGCTTTATGATGAAGCTAAGCAATCTTTGTTCTCCCAGTCTCTCCTCCCACATTAGATAACGCAATTATCTGATCAATTTCCTGACCCTTTGCTAGACTTACTCCATGTCTGTCACGCACAGGGAAGCCCAGAGCAGGGGATGCCACTCCAGATGTGGTCTCACCAGTGCTGAGCAAGGTTTCTCTTTTCTTACTGGCAGTGTTTTTCTGAACACAGCCCAGGATGCTTGTCATCAGCTGCCACAAAGGCTCCTTGCTGCTCATATTCAGCTGCTTACCTACCAAGGACCCCAAAGTTCTCTCCTGCAGAGCTGCCTTCCACCTGGCTGTTGCCAGCATGTACTGGTGCCTGGGGTTATTCCCACACCCTCTGGGCTGTGGCATTGGACATTCCCCTCTGACCTTCACGTGACTCCTTTTGTGCCTCCCTTCATTCTCTTGAGCTGCTTCTGAGGGGCAGCACAACCACTGATTGTTAATCCTGAGATTAATACTCACTGACTATTTATTAATAATAGTCAGATTAATACAGACTATTAATCCTGAGTTTGGTGTACACACTGTCAAATGTCTGCTGCTGTATTTTACTTTAAGAGAAAAGCATGTTCTGGAGATGTGCAAATGCACTTAAATGACAGTCACAATCATGGACCTGAGCCTAGCTGGCATTTCTGTAAGCTGGGAAAACCATGGCTTTTCCCCAAGCTTGACAGTGTTAGGGGTTATCAGCTTTTGCACGAATTCTAAATGTTTCCTTTTCGATGTCTGCCATAGAGCTGTCTGTTTTGATACCTGCTTTCCTGTACCACTGAAGCTGAGAGGAAATGGGAGTATAGATGTCACTTGGGGACATCCATAAGCCTGGGGGGGTGGGTGGTGGTGTTTGTCTCTTGCAATACAATCGGGGAATTTGCAACTGGTCATTTCCTTTTGTTGCCACTTCCAGGAAAGAATGTAATAGAACAAAGTCCACCCAGTAGAGGTTATTCTCATTCATGCCACACTGCTATTTTCAGCTTTAAAATGCAAAAGTAAAAAAAGTACATCCAGGGATATTATTAGAACTGTTTGCTTTTCAGTGAAGTTTGTTTGCCTGTATTAAAATGGATGGATCACTGATGAGTTAAAAGAGTCAAAATATCAATCCCAAAAGATTAAGCTGCATTACCACAACATTTTCTTAAACTGTAAGACTATTTCTATGTTTTGGCTCTAGTGTCTTGCTACAGATGAAATGCTGACTTCCAAAGAAAGCCAGCACACAGGCATCACAGGGCAGAGAACCCTTGGGCTCTGCAGCCTGTTTGGACACTGCCCATGAGTCTCTCTTGTGGGTCCCTGTTCTCTCACCACAGTCACAGGAGAAATTATAGTGATCTCCATGGATTAAGCCATGAAATCATTTACTGGAAGTAAGTGCCAAGCAGAAGTCAAAGAACTGCAATGTCCACCCTCTTCTGAGGAGCTTGTTTGCAATGTTACCAACTAAAATATTCAAAGACTCAGCCATTCAAACTAATATACATTTGATGAGACTATCTGCAATAAACAATATCTTGTGTTTTTTTCATTGTCTTCCAAAGTTTTGGGTCTGTAAGGAATAGAGTTTCAGGTTTTTTGATTTGGCAACCTCCAAATGAAAGCTGAAACTTAGCCCCTTGATTACTTCAAGATCTGTTAAAACTACTTTATTAATAATTTTTTAACTGGACTGAAGTTCCTTTTTTTTTTTTCTTTTGGCATAAAAGTACCTCCTTTCACTTTTTTAGGTGCTGTCTCTTCATATCACTCATGCTGGATTCTAGCCTAACTAAAATTTTTAGGGTTGAAGAAGGCTCTTTTTGTCTGCAAAGGGTTATATGACTGGTGGTGGGAAAACTGCCAGGAAACTGAGGTAAATTCTCCACTTTTTATGTCCTCTGTGTTAGTTGGCTTTTTTCCACAGAAGAGAAAGAAGTATTGGACTTAACTCCAGTTCAGTATGCTGATGACCAAATTCAAAGAATATTTCACCATAACCAGAGTGTTTTCCTAGATGACTGAAACCCCATTGACATTTACTGCAGCAATACAGAAGTCTTTCTTCCATGGCTCTACATTCAAGTGGCCTCCAAGCAGGCTTGATTATACCAACACTTACAGGAAATCAGTAGCAATCTGTATGTTTTAGATGCTTTTGTTCTACATGCTGCAAATTTTAAAAAAACCCAACAAAACAAAAAAATCTCAAAATTAACCCAAATCAACCCTGCAACTAAAACCCAGCATTTGGTCAAGATCAGACTTAAAAAAAATCTGTTGTTACAATTTGTGCCCAGATGCATATTTTCACACTCCAGGATTGCCAGGTAGAGTGACACTTAGAATCAAGCCAATTAAAATGTCGCCCACTTTCTGGTGGAAAAATCCAGGAGACAGGCATGGCATATTGGAAAATATATTCATCTTATGCTGTCCTAGAGGAAAGACTTCTTTTGGGGATTGGTGCATATGGCTGCACTACTCCTCACCATGGCACAGGTATCCTCAGGGGACAAGGGAGTGTTCACTCTGCCTGCAAGAGCTTGGGTTTTCTTGGTATGTGTGAAGGCTTTGAAAGCTGCTCATAAAGCCTCACCTCTGCCACACATTCACACCAAGGTCATGCAATCCAGGCCTCTGACATTTCACCATTAGCTTACTAGAACTACTTATCTGCAGGTACATAATTGACAGACCTGGAGGTTTAGCATTCTTCCACCCTGTCTTAATACTGTTTGGGACGTTGTGTTCCAAAACAGATCACAACTGCTTGGGATGAGGACTAGGGCACTTGCAACAAGTATGATCCCCTACGCTCTCTGCCATCTGGGAGCTCTTCATCTTCATGTTCCAATTTACATGAATTATTGTTTCGTACCTGTTTAAGATTTCACTGTATAAATTATTGGGTAATGAATCAATAAATGTCTTTGGTAGAATTTAATTAGGCCAGAGGTGCTTGACACTACTCACTTTATGGAAATTGCCTAAGGCCAGAAGCTCTGATAACCTTTGTTTTGTCATCTCATTAATGGCAAAATGAATGCTGTGAATTTTTCCCAAAATACCATGGTATGGGCATTTGAAGAAACAATTTTTTTAACAAAACAAACCAACCAACCAAAAAAAAAAAAAAAAATAAAAAGATGGCTTAGTTCAACTGCAATCCATGAAATGGAAAAAGGACACCATAATTTTTTTGTATTTTAAAGTATCCCATTACAGTGAGTGAGTATTGTGCCTGTTTGGGGTCCTGTCTTCCAGAGCAAGATGATTAAATCATTGGCTGCACTCAAGCACTACAGCCCAGCTTTTATAAAGCTGAACTACACAGAATTTGAATCCTGCAAATCTAATACCTGCAGCATTTTAACATTATCTTCTTGTAAGTCCTCCTGAAATAGACAAGACGCCAAAAATGGCAGCTTAGAACCTCTTTGCCAAACGTTATCCTGCCCAGATGCTCAACTGGAATAGCCAGATTGAGAAATGATGCTGGGAACTCTTCTGAAATATCCAAGTGTAATGTTTACTGAATATGTGTCAGAGGTTTTGGTATTTGGGTCATCTCAATGCTTCAATCTTCTGGTCCTGTGTCATTCTTTCCTTATGCACACTTGCTCTATTGATGCTTTGTCTTATGCCATGGCTCTTTAATGCTGCTGCTTGTAAAACCCCCATTTTGTCCTAAATTTGATTTTAACTGGGTCCACTCTTTGTGACTGTTATGAGGGGAAGACTTATAAACCATTTGTGTCTCAAACTGCTATTCTTTAGGCATCATTATTATTCCTGCTTTCAGGATGCTAAGGTTTCAGGTTGCTAAGAACATATTTATGTTTCCTATGAACTCTCTTATCTTGTGAATGAGTCACAAAAAATAAATTTGGATTAAAAAAGGTAAAAATTCTAGTTCTTGCTTTGTTATGGTTAGGCTTTAAAAGACCATATTTGGATACTTTGAAAAGTAAATAAATAAACATGATGGTTTTTAACTGCCCATTCTTTTACAATCTGAGGGTCAGTTTTGCTTGTCTTCTGAATGGAATAAAAACAAGTCTCTGGGGTTTTTTTAGATGCATGACTGCTGAAAGACTTGTGCTGTCATTTAGCATGAATGTACATACAAGAAATAACCTACTGCCTCAGAATTCTTCCTGCAGTCAGATGCTCTCTGCCAATCTTTCTGTGATGGCTGGATTCATTCACTAAAAGGAATCCTGCAGGCACTCACATAATGATCATTTTAAGTGCTGCTCTTCAGATTCTCTTTCTGTTCATTGTTGTTTCCCCTTCCATATGGCTGGAAGTGCACTCAGTGGTATTTCCAATGGAACTCAGTCTCTCCCTGTCCCTGAGAACAGCACACAGCCTCTGGGTATCAAGCAGCTGCTGATTTTGGCAGGAGTGTCCATCCTTCTCTAGCATCTGTGCGTTTAGCTGCCTGTATGGCAAGGAATGAATGCTGTGCATAGGAGATGAGAATGATTCAAGGTCTGTCTTACCCATTATTCTTTGCTGCAAGGTCTTATTCCAATTATTTTACATTATTACAAGGAAACCAAAATCCAAACAAACTCAACAATTTACAGTCAAACTAAACTTTTTTCCTTAACTGTCTGATTTCTGCACAAGACAGGCCCTGTGGGAGCCTATACAGGATTTCCTTGCCCATTGTTTATAAGCATTCATATTATGTGAGAAGCTTTAAATTTCTCTGGATAAATTATATTTAGGTAAAATACTGTTTTGGTTTGTTTTTTTAATTATCATTTTCAGTTAATAATGATGTTTAATTAGCTCAGATCTGCACTGCAAATTTGCCTGCAAATTTCTGCTACCTTCACATATGGATTAAAATTAAGCTTTCTGGTTTCATACTAAGGGGATTTTTCAAGCTGAAAACAATAGTCAAAAGGAGTAAACAAATGTGGGATTGTTCTAGTACTCTGTTTCCCCATCACATGATTTTCTAAAAATACAGAGTTACCTAAAACTACTTTAAGTGTCAAAGAATTTCTGTAAAATTAAATCCCTCAAATTTATCTACAAAGCTCCTTTGAAGAACTTTCTCTAATTAGCTGTGTGGATTATGAAGAGTTTGTGTTCTCCTGCAGCACAATCTGAGCCAGACTGGCAAACATCTTATAAAAGGAAAAGATTTTTACTGTACTTTCCACAGAAATATAGAATATGGACAAATGTGGTGTTGATAAATCAAAGCCAAAGGGATTTTGATCCTGTGGTGCCAGCAACCTGACATGCTTCCAGCCTTCTCTAGGATTGTTACAGCCCACTTTTCTCACCTTTGCTGCTTCTGCTCCCTCATACTGAATTTCCCTTTAGGAGGGGTGTGCTGGGCAGAGTTACAGCTGCCAGCAAAAGCACACTGTGAACTTCCCACTCATGGTGTGTTTCCTCTCAGGCCACAGCTCTGGCCACATGATTTTATGATATAAGGGACTTTCCTGTGATCACAGGAGGATTAGCTAACTGCCTCATTGTTCCTTCCCTCCCCGGGAGAGGGGAGGTCAGGATTTGATCCAAAACCAACAGAACTCTGGACAGAATCTCATTGACTCACACTGGTTTTAAGTCAGACTATATCAATAGAGAAATTTGCATAAAACTGAAACAACTGCTGTCTTTTTAAGTTTCCACTTTGCAGTCCCAAAACTTTCACTGGGAATGTGTACACTAGGGGCCTAGCAGCAACACAATTAGGCACTGCAAGGTCTTCACAAAATTAAAGGTATACAGAACTTTTGTCATTTTCTAGCCCAGCCTCCTGTTAAAGGCAGGGCTGGCAGTGCTGGATCAGGTCAGCCATGGATTTGTTTAGCTAAGTCTAGAGGACCTTCAAAGGATGGAGGCTCTGAAACCCGAGTGGCCCATAAAGAACTGCATTACTCTCCTGGTGAATTTTTTTCTAGCATCTGGCTTGAATCTCTGAAGTTGAGACACCTGCCTATGCCACTGATGTTTACATGCCACTATGGAGAAGACTTTGTCTCTATGTTCATGACTGACTTTCAAATAGCTGTAGGGTTCTAACTGATATCTCCTCAGCTGCTGCAGCTGCCAAGCCAGACTGGCCCTCTCAGCCTCTGATTGTAAGGTATGTGCTCCAGAACCCCATCCTGTGTATTGTGTCATCTCCAGTTTCTCAGCATTTCCTTTGAACTGAGGGCGCTAAAGCTGACTCCAGTATTTCAGCAGCTGCCTCACCATTTCTGGGCACTGAGGCACCATGACTTGTCTCACTTTCCTGACTGCATTTCTAATGCAGCCCAGCATGTAATTTTCTCCCCTTGTGATGAGAGCACACTCCTGGCTCATGACCAGCTTGACTTTCACCCCAACCCCTACATCCTCTTCAAGGGGGCTGTTTGACAGCCGATTGAACCTGACCTCTCTGTAACACGACATTACCCTATGCCTGCCCACCCTCCTACCAGAAACCCAGCATTTATTCCCTCTTTTAAGATCAGCTTGGTTTATAAAGTCCACAGGGTTTTTAACTTGTGCTGTCAGCTTGACCACTGCAGAGATCAGCAGCAGCTGTGCAGCGTGAGCACAGCTCGACAAAACTCCACACCTGGGCTGTGTCCAACATGATATTTTACACTGGTACATACCTTTGCCTCTTGCTATTCCTTGATGTGGAAGGAGCAGCTGCCCAGCCTCTCTGTCTGTAATCGCTCTCATCTGCAGTCACTAAAGAGTTACAGTTTGTGTATCCGACCAGGAAATGTTAAATGTTTGCAGGCAGCCAATAAAAGATCAACAGCCAAGCTGACTCACCGCAGGAAATCTCGAGCTGGGTTTGAATGTGGTCCAAAGCCAGCTCACACTTGGTATCACAGCAGTTTCACTCCATCATTCCATAGTTTTATGTTTGTATTTCCAGAGGTAAGTTGATTTTTTATCTCCCGTTTCTTTCCCCGAGACATTTGTATATTAATGTAGTTTCCCGCATGGGAAGGAATTGCTAGGAATTAATTTTTTTAAAATTGCCATTTATTTCAAGTTTCTAATTATAAGGTTTTATAGCAGTCTTCTTCATGTCCCTGCCTGCACAGCTGGGCAAGCATGGCAAAGTTATTCAAGACTTTTAGTGTCTTACTAAAAAATAATGCAAACCATTTCCTTGCATAGGTCACCTCTGGAATATTGATTTTGGGGGTTGATAATGAGATTTTTAAAGGATATGAGAGAAAAAGCATTCAAAAGAGCAGAATTATTGAAAGAATGTCTTAGTACCTTGTAATACAAAGATGTGCAAACTCAGACACAGGGAGAATGGTGCTTAGCATTCATGACAAGGTTTGTAACAATAAAGATTGAAGTGGTTTCTGTTTTGATTTTAAAAAATCTCCAGTTTTATTAGACTTTGCAAATCCAAAATAGGAGCTGATGATTAGCTTTAATTTTTGTCTAAGTAACCAGTTAGCAAGAGTTTAAAAAGCCCTAATATTATTACTTGATTCAATTTTAAATAAAAATTCTTTTGGGAATGGTTTAGGTGATAAAACCATTATTTCGTCTTCCTTGCACTATGGTTGGAGTTGAGTAAATATTTTTTTGCTATTTAAATTGTTATTCATTGCTGTATGGAATAAAAATGAGACATAATTTTGTTTCTGCCAGCGTTTTGATTACCTCCTTTACATTCAGGATTGGTAGATTTGTGTGGTCTGTCTTTGCAACTTCAAGAAATAAATCACTCATTTAGAAAATTATCTTCATTCAAAGGAACCTTTTCAAATTTTATGAAATTGTTAACCTGTCAGCCTCATCTCTTCTTTAAGGAAACTTCAGAGAAGCATCCAAGGCAGTTATTGCTTTCAAACTACAGTAATCTAACAAACCCCACAAAGTTCAACTGTGCTTTCCTACCAGAAACAAATATGGTTTAAACTCAACTGGCAAACCAGCTGCTGCATTTTGCATTTTGATTGTGATTAGAAGCAAAATAGAACATATATTGTGAATGTGTCTGCAGGACTAGACTGAGATTAACCAACAAAAAAATGCTCATGAACTAGAAGCAAGATCACAGGCATATTTATCTTCAGGCTTTTGTTTCTATTTTACTTGTGGAGAAAAGTTTATCTGGCTTTGAGGCCTTCTTGGTCCCAGGAGCTCTTTTGTAGATCACAAAAGACACAATTCTCATTCAACAGTCCTTCACAGTTACTTCAGTTCCCTCATTGTTTCCTTTTCTAGCCCTGGTCTACTGGACCCCAAAGGGAGTATTCCAGTTTGAGGAGTTCTGACTCACTGACCACTGATCTTGCAGTAATCCTTACCAATGCCACCTGTTTTATGCCATCTGTTATCTTAGATTGCTTGTTTTCCTCCTTTGCCACTCAGTTTTTGGCTATCTCTAGTCTAATGGAGCTTCACAGATGTAATTAGAAGTGTTACTCATGTAGTTACACAGTGATGCTTTGCAGAAATTGTCTCTAATCCATGTGTTGCCATGCAAAGTATCTGAGGAATACAGCTGGCTTTGGAGAGGTCCTGCATAGACACTGTGCTGCCCAAGTTACAACTCCATTTAGCAGAATTCTGACAGTTCAGAATAGCAGGAAATTTGCCTTTTTCTTTGGTTTTGCATTCATATATGATGCATTAAAGATGATATGCAAGAATGATGCAGAACATGCTGACATGAGTTATTGAATAATTGCCTTTTTTATGTGGAGGAATTATTTGCCTGACATGCAGCTGGTAAGATGCTAGTTTGTTGTCTACATAATTCAGTATCACAATAAAATCACATTTTATATTATAAATACTGGTCTACTATTTCAAAGGCATCAGATAGAAATAATCATGAGTAATTAATTAGCACCTTGCAGCTTCAGATGGCAAATTATGGTCTAGAAACTCCTTTGCAATTAGCGCATTTTTCCTCTCTTTGTAAGGAATGTCTGACACAGAGTGGTGAAAGGAAGGCTGTTGGAGTTGTTATTTGGGAAGTAAGAGATGGTGCAACTTCACTGTGCTTTGGTAATTACAACAAAAAAAACCTCTTAAAGCTTTTTTCTTTTCTGCCACATTTTCCCCCCAAGCCAGCCATCAAGAAATGGCCAATCCATTACCTGTGGTGGCCCAGGAAGATTTGGAAAGCTTTACCTTGATCAGGACAGGCTCAGGCTTTGCACTCAAAGCCTTTCATATTTCCTGGAACACTCCTATCTCTGTGAAGCTGCTGACCAGCCAGGACACTACAAGCAGGTAAGGGTTTTCTCTGCCCAACCAGTTGGTTGCCCAACCAACCACACAGGTGGGTAGCACAGACTGCAGTGCTGGCACCAGAACAAATTGTGGCATATCCAGGATCACCTGTTCCCTAAGCACATCTCCATTCCTGGAAATCCTGACCAGCCAAGAGGCAGCTTGGAGGCAATTTTACTGAGGAACAAGCTCTTTATTTTCTTACATTTTTTTATAAAGTAGAGCTTAATCTTGAAGTCAATAATTATTCTACTATAATAATACCTACAAACCTGGATCAGTAATACCAGTATGCTAAGGTGTCATTTTTCTAGAGGTCCCTCAAGAGACCTCGGTTGAATTTAATCTAAACCAGCATGCACAGATGAGAGCAGGGGAAATGGGAGGAGAGAAGGTAATGGCCAGGGTTACACAGCAGTGAGACGCGCATGGAAAGCATGGAAACACATAATTTCCTTGTAAATGTGGATGTTACTAATAACAAAAGAATACAAGTTATTTGGAACAGTAAAGATAAATTTTTGTTTTATTCTTAATCTAGCATTTCATATATTCCAGCTTTTTCCTGCCTTCACACTTCAATCCTGCTTCAAACTGTGCTCTTATGTTCATGAAAGCATCCACAGGACTTTCATTTTATATTAGAAAAAATAAATTTATTTTAGAAAAATACACTACACTACAACTGCTTCATATTCTTAGAATTATTTGGAAGATTATATGATAGTTGGCTTATTGGTAAAATAATATTAGCTTGTGCTCAACTATATGGTTCTCTCTCATTTCCACATCCTACACTCTCATCTCCTGCTGAAGTTCCCTTCAGTCTAACCTGCCTCTGACTTGTTTTGTTTCACAGGGAGTGGAAGTTGCTACTGCAGGACATAGCAAATGTCAGATGCTATGAGTCTGAACGTCTCCTGCCTTTCCTTGGGATTTACCAGTACCATGGACTTGTGGGGATAGTGAATGAATGGATGAACAATGGATCCCTCCACTCCCTCATCCATGAGGTAGATAAAAGATGTCATCTTTGAGGTGATAACATTAAGTAAAAGATCAAAGAATGATCAGCATGTAAATTATAGATGGTAGTCACAACCTGCTCTTCAGTTTGTGTTTCCGTATTGTACATCTGTTTGCTGTCAAATGAAAATGGGAATAGTAATCTAACTTCACAGTTCCAAAACCTGTATTTTGTGTTACTTAGCATCAACTGTACCCAGAACTTCCCTTTCCCTTACTCATACGGATCCTGTTGGATGTGGCTGAAGGGCTGCATCACCTTCACAGCCTCGAACCCGCTCTCTGCCACTGCAGCCTGAAACCTTCCAATGTGCTTTTGGATGTGCAGTACAGAGCCAAGGTAGGAGCTTCTGCTTTTAGTCCATTAATGTAAAATCCAGTGATTGTCCTATTGTTGCATATATTGATCTTACTAGTCAACATTTGATACCAAGACGAGTTATACTGGTACTAAAATTACTTTTGCTTGCATTTCCGTAGATATCAGATTATGGCCTAACCAACTGGAGGAAACAGCAACTGAGCTCAGACCTGCAGAACTGCCATCAGAGAAACTGCCAGGATTTAATGTATCATCCTCCTGAAATACTTGAAGGAGGCCTCCCTTCCCAGCAAGGTGATATTTACAGGTGAATGGAGTTTCTAAGAGCACTTCATACCTAGTACATGCTGCACTCTACAATGCTAACAAAACACTTATCTTCAAAGACATTACAGTAAAAATGCCAGACGTACATAATGCAGTAGGATAGTATGGCACATGAGGGCCAATTACAGCAGTGAATTAAATTTTAAATTTCCATATTTGGTGAATAAGATACCAAGGTTAAGAATTGTTCTCAAAGTCAGTCATATAAATATTTATATAATAGGCCTAAATGTTTTAAAAGTGTAACGGCTGCCAAAACTTTCAGATATATTTAGAAGCCTCATAACTGCTTCACATAGTTTATAAGTGTGAACTGTTGTTGGCTTTAGTTTCAGGAAGAATCCTTTATGCCTAAATCAGGCCCAGGTGCAAATAGGACTTTTCCCTCAATGGTGCTCCATTAAGATCCTATGGAATCTCTGCTGGGATAAGTTACTGAGCCACTGAAGCACCTGTCCTTTTTAACAGAGTGATTTAGACAAAGGAGGGAGATTACTCACTGCCACATGACTGTTTTGGGTACGTTAGATGCATTGTGGCTGCCTCAATAAATGAGAGGACCTCAAAGTGCCACTGGTCTGGATGGACACACATCATCATGACCAGCATACAGAGCTGTGGACTAATATTTAAAATAACTTTAAAGGAGACCACTCTTCTGATTTCTGAGCTTTAGTGAAACCTACAAATTTAAACTCCTGCTTTATTGTCATAGAGGCAGGCTCTAAGATGAGTCAAATAATGCATACACTTGAGGAGATCTATAAATGATGTGACTAATCTCATGCTGTTCACAAACACAAGTTTTGCATAGAGTGGAGTCTTACTTTCTGGTAGCATAAATAATTTTCCAAAATTGCATTCATATATATGATTTAATGCATACATTTATTATATAATACATTAGGTTATAATGTGCTGAGATGTGACTCAGTGCATGAGATATGTGTGCATCTAAACAATGGTGCAACAGAGAAAGCAAAAATTTGTGTCATACATGAAATACAAAGTACACTTAAGTTACATGTGTGCCCACATTACATTAATACTTTCCAGATTTTTATGTGAATGTAAGGCAGAAGAGGAGGCTCTTCTAACCACTGTAATCACTATAGCAAGAAATATAAATAAGCAGATATGTTTATCCTAGAACTACCTCTTCCCTTTTTGATTGCTTTGCTTCTGACTTATCTGTGGACTGCTTTTTCTCATCCAGTAGTCTCCTCTTTTGTGCCTCTGTTTTTGAAGCTTGATCTCTTTATTAAACTACTGTATTTTATAGCATCTGAGTTGTGGGTTATACGTATGGATCTATGATCCCACTGCAATTATTCCTAGGATGCTGGAAAAGGAAAAAGGTATTTGGATCCCCATCAAAATTCACTGAAGAAAATAGAAACCTAGTGCATCAGAATCAAGTTTTTCTGGATTAACTGATGTACTTGTCTTGAAAAACTCCTTCCTCTTAAAGCAATAAACTTGCTTTTGAAACTAAGACTGTAGATACAGATTGCAAACTAATGAATGATCTTTAACTGTTTTGTGGTTTTTGGGTTTTTTTCCAGTTTTGGAATCCTTTGTTGGGAGAGCCTCAGCAGACGGAAACCTTTTGAAGGTATTTATTGTCCATGTCAAACTTTGTGCTGTCCACAAATTCCCTTATTGTAGTGAAATTATGATATAAACACCATCTTTTCAGACGTTCCTTTGCCTTCTCTTACTGTTAGAGCACAAAGCTCCACATTAGAGGATGTAAATCATACAATTCCTCACCAAATCCTAAATGCTTCCAAAGAAGCTGCTCTTTCTGAAGGGAAAAGGCAGAGCCTCTTCCCCCACTAGTATCATCAATATATGCTTGCTGAAACACTGTCACTGAGTTGGGTTTTCCACATACCTTCAGTGAAAAGGAATATCACTTCATATTTCTCAGCTGGAATTTTAAAATCAGTGACAAGTAGCTAACAGAATGAGCAGAATACTAATTTTTATAGTTTTTGTGAGTTTCAAATACCAATCCAGAAATTTCATTCAGTTCATAATGAATTATCTTAAGGAAGCAAGGAATCTTTCTTAGATGGAGTGTGAGCAGCTTTAGAGGACTTAGTTTGCAAAGCACTGGATATTAAATGTCACTGTCTAGGAACAATCCCTGTTTCAGGGAAGTGGAGATCAGTAAGGGCTTCTTTGCTATGGACTTCATTCTGCATGGCAAAACTGATTGAAGAACTCCCGTGTTTTTCACACTGAGGACCTTCAAAAAATACTGCATGGAATAATAGCTAAATGCACATACAGCTTATGGCTGCCATCTTGAGGCTGCTCAAAGTAGATTTTTTTTTTTTATATACAATTCTTTTATTCTATTCTTGAAATGCAAGCGTAAAGCTTTATATAGAACTCTTCTTAAAATAATAGCATGTATTCCTGAGGTATCTATGTATATAGTTTACAGTACAAGTTTACATAACCATTTGTGACTCAGGATTGGGCAGAGTCCTTTATCCTGAAATGTCCTTTTGCAATAAGCAGCTATAGCTATTGTTAAAGGCTAGCATATCTACTTACAAGAGCATTAATACATTTTTCCTTTTAAAAAAGAAGTCTTTGTTTTAAAATACACAATAAGACTTACATTGGATGCAATTTTAAGAAGTCTTTAATATTTTTTGGCGGTGACATTTTCTTTTAAACTGTAGGTCAAACAACCCTGCTTGATGTTTTGAGAGGAATCTGCAGCAGTTTGCGGCCAGGCATTTCAGAAAAGTTCATACCAAGCAATTTGCCTGAGAGAAATAGTCTGTTGCACCTCATTGCTCTGTGCTGGCATCAAGAACCAGATTATAGACCACATACTGCAGGTAACATTCAGGATTTCTTTCTGTGCAAGACTTGTAATGGAGAAAGTCTTCATAGGAACATTGCTCTAGCACTCTGAACAACTGATGTGGAAGTGGTCTTTAGATCTTTAGACTACCTTTGATGTTTCCTGAAGCTTCCTGCCAGAAATTGACTTATTTGTCTCCAAAATTTTGTTTACTATAAAGTAAAGTATGAAGCGGAAGTTGTATTAAACTAATTTCCTCTCATCCTCATATTTCTCAATATAATGGCAAGGTTAGTTGCAATATGATGATGCCTAAATGTATACATGCTTTCACATGCAATGTGGTATTTAAAATGCTTCCTTACCCCTGCAGAATGTGTACACCTTCTAAATGGAGTTTTGACTAGTATAAATAAGGAGGTAATTTCTGCAGCAATCTACAATTTGATGGATGCAAAGGTCAGTGCAAAATTTCTTGTTCTCGTACAACAATATTACTTGATTTGTTAAACTGCAATCTTTCTGACCCAAAACCAGTGAAGGTTTTGATTGTTTTACTGGTCATGCCAGAGAGCTGGACAGTACCCTTTGGCACTTCAGGTTCATTCAGAAATTGTAGAATATATATTTTGAGGTTCTCCAGAAAATTAGTCAGTTGTTACCTGCCATTTTAATAATATGACAGCTTCTTTCTACTCACCACCTGGAGTCAGACTGGCAAACCCATGTGAGTGAGAACAAACATCAGCTCAAATTCTGCAGATTAGGGCTGGAACCAAGGACAGGTTTTTTGTATGTACTGGTTAGAAGCCATTTAGTTCAAAACCTGAATAGTGTTTGTACCTGTGATAGCAATAGCAGTAACAGCACTGCTCTGTACCCTTCACTGCTTCTATAGTGCCAGGCTTTCAGGCACAGACTCTGCTCCTCCCAGGGTCTCAGGGGTTCTCTAATACCACAGGAGGGGATAGAGCTAACTCCATATCTGTTTACACTGCCATGGACAATCTGGCACAAATGTGACTGCCACAAACATAGACACATCCTAGCTGGCTAACGTAGGCACTGATGGAAAACAGTGACACAGGTTTTGGCTCTTGGACAAGGACTCTGACTCCAGCTGGAGTTACACAACCCACGCTGTGTTGTTGGTTTCATTACCATGTGTTGTGTATGTTGATGCATGTGGGACTATTTCTATATGTTGCAATCACATTCTGGGCTTATAGAACGGCCTTGATCAATGTTTTAATAGGTGGCATTGTTAGAATCAAAGTAATTTTTACTACTGTTGAAATTTATTTAAGGTTGTATGCCAAATATTCTATAATTTAATGCTTTGATCTTCCTTGAGCAAGGTTTTATTCTTTTAATTTGTTGGATTGTGAAGTTTTATTTTATTAGTGAGCATTATTTCTTGTTCAAACAACTGAACCAAAATTACTCTAAAAATTATACTGAAGTTTCTGGGAAATTGATTCTCAACCATTGAAGCATAAAATCTAAAAAAATACTTTAACAAATCTGCTGTGGATGTAAAAACAGGAAGAAAGTTACAAGTATTGACACATCCTTACTGCAGACAGTTTGGCACATTGAACACAGGATGGCCATGCAAACCTGTTCTGGCTAGCCCAATATCTCTCAATACAAGCTTATTTTCACCTTTGTCTGCATGTTTAAACACTGGGTTTTAAACTCAATTTGAATCACTGGAAAGAGTACCAGGGTAGAATTTTGTCAGATTCAATGCCTGTTTGCTCTGCGCAGGGCACTGTTACTATATATGAGTGTACCTTACATATAATATATGTTGCCAGTATAAGTTATGTTACTATAAATTGTTGCTCCCACCAACAGTGAATGAAACAAACCACGCCTACACTCACTGCAGTTATTGTGATTTTGTTCTTCCAGGAGAGAGCGCTGAATGCATGCAAAGGCTCAGAGACGTACACACTGCAGAGGGGCACGTGTAATTCAGAGGTGAGTTTGTGGCACAGGAGTCTTCATCAGCTGCTTATTTCTCCTGACAGACCTGACACTGTATAATGCAAATACCTGGGCAAAATGTTCCTAACCAGGATAACTCCATCCAATAAAACCCAATTTTACCTTCTTCCAAGCAGCTCACTCTGACGTTGCTCTTGCAATAATAACCTCCTCCTCTTAAGGTTTGTTTTGAACCTCTCCTGTTTAGAAAAGGTTTTGGAACGAAAGTTTCAGAGAAGATAACTCTCCTCTATTTTGGTCTCTTTCAGATCATCTATCCACAAAAAGACAACTGCGTAATCAGCAAGAAAATTCCTTTTATAGTGCCAAGCTTGTCAACCGTTCTACCTGATAGCAGTGCAAATACAGCAGGAAGAGATAATATTGAGATGGGTGTGTCAAGTACTACCCCACAGAATGCAACACCAACAAAAGGTCTCAGTCTCGACTTGTATTCAGCTCCAGCTGTTATAAGGACAAATATTACTAGTTATTCCATATAGAAGTGAAATTCTTCATGTAAAATTGTCACTTCTCAGAGTAAAACTGTACTGTCTACTGGTATCACCTGAAGCTCAAGTTCACTGCAGGAAACCAGAGATACCACAAAGCTTTCCGCTTAGATGTATAGATCAAAAAAAAAAAAAAAAAAAAAAATTACTTAAAAAAATTTTTTTTCATTTACTGAGCTGTAAATGTAGAGATGCCTTTCTCTCACACATCAAATATTGCCTGTTGCTTTTAAAAGAACAAGTCCCTACTGGAATCATGCTGCTTTGTGTCACCAGAAATAACTGCTTTTTTTGTAATCTGCTAAGAAAGGGAGATATGTTTTAAAAAGGCAATGTTGCCAGGAACATATGAATAATTCCTGATAATCATTGTTCCTATATAGATACTTTCTAGTATCTATAGAAACTTTCTTTACCTTTCCAATGTGGATTTGTCCTAAGTGTTTAAATTTGTGTCAGGAAGAGATTGCCTCCATTTCTCATGCCTTCAGGTACAAAAATTGAGACATCAGAAGTCAATTCACCTGTAGCAACATCTGCATTTCCAAGCATTTTAGTTCTGATCAATAGCCATCAGACTTACGGACAGAATAAAATGTTACATAACTTCAATAACAAAATCCTGCAGACAGCTTGGAAAAGTCAGATGTGTGTAGTAATACAAGCCAAAGTTTTCCTAGGAATAATGATGTATTAACAAGAGCCTAAATAATCTCAAGCTAGTCTTCAGTTCCTGTCTCCTGTACTGGCTGACATAGGTGTAATGTTTTCTTGCTGTTCAATTCAAAGGTCTAATCTTGCTCATCTTAAACTTTTTGTAGATCACCGAGGCTCTGAGAGAAGAAAATCAAACTCCTTTTTCACAACTCCTTCATCTGGTTTGACTGCAGACAAAGAGAGCAGTCAGCATAACTCCCCACCAC
Source organism: Certhia americana (assembly GCA_018697195.1). Lineage (NCBI taxonomy): Eukaryota > Metazoa > Chordata > Aves > Passeriformes > Certhiidae > Certhia > Certhia americana. Next base: position 12,228,572 of record CM031867.1, on the reverse strand, counting down.
TGGCTCTTAAGCACAGACCACAACCAATGCACCTTGGACAAGCAGTGACAAGTAAGGCACCATTGCCACTTTGAGCTGGAAATACTCACCTTTGGCCAGATCTTGGTGATTAAGTTGTTTAAAACTTGGAGAAAACAGATATTACTAAATTTTGTGCACATTTTCAGGTATTTAGAGTAATAACTGATTCTAACTTGATATACAAATTTCTATTTGTGCATAGCTGCTCCTCTGTTGTCAGAAAGTGGTCAGGCTCTGAGCACTGAGAACATTGGCTTGTTCTTTTCTTTCAGGGCCACAGTGAGGCTGAGAACCATTCTGAAAAGACTGTAATAAAAATACAAAAAACCATTTCACACTGAATGTGAAATACATCAGTTGTTTAGGTCTGGAATATTCTTTTGCAATCATAAGCTGTGTATTGCCTACCTCTGCAAAAGTAGCTATTGACTACAGAAACAGGTGACAGGGGACCCTTCATCCCCTGACATCATCTCATGTCTTCCTGCAGAGCAGAGGCAGAAAGGGTCAGTTTTGGATTTGTGATGACTCTTTGCCTGTGAATGAAGCTTTGTGAGGTTTTTATGCTAAATTTTTTGCTAACTGGTCTATAATAATTCTCAACCTAGCTGGCTGTTCTTCTCCATGGCAATTTACTTGAGGGATGACATAATCTCTGGATAAATTAACAGACTAGACCATGCAGGAAAAGTTCATCACAGAACTCTCCTGGCAACACTCAGAAATTGGAATGACAGAAGCATGTTCTCCAAAGTAACATGGCTTTTGGTTATTAATTTTCTCATGGTGTATGGTATTTACTATACTAAAAACCCTACGTGTACTAAAAACCCTAATGTCAGCACTAGGTATTCTAATTACCTCATGAAAAGAGGCAGAACCCAAAGCTCTTAACCATCTTATCAAGAATATTACTTTTGTTATTAGTTTGGCTTTAATGTATATTAATTTTCCCGGTTTCATGCTACAATTCAAACACTCCTGCTACCCTGAAGTACCTGTTATCTGTCCTTCCACCTTTATAGAAGAAAGTTTTCTTATCTGTGTCCAGCCAAGGTACTTTGCATAAAGTTAAACACAGCATGCTGGATGAATAGGGTAAGACCTGAAAATCTTTTCCCCCTCACACAATCTGAGCACTCAGTGGTTTAGAAAGACCTGTTTGCTGTAATCTGATCTTCGTGAGTTCCAAACATGAGATGATAATACTTTTGGACTAGTTTTAAACATAGAATGCAAACAAACTAACTCCTCTTCCTTCCTTCCTCTACTGAGTTTATATTTCTGGTGTTGATGTTACCACTTGCTAACAACTTCTGGCACTTGGCTTATCTCGTTTTGTTTTCCTTTCCCTCAAGGTCCTTGCAGCAAAGGAAACTGCTGTCAAATCCTTGCCTGCCAGAGGCAGACCATACTGAACTGCATGACAGAAGGACGCCTCAACCACATCCTCGATGTGCTTCGCTCCCAGCAGACCCTGTCCAGGATGGATTATGAAACCATCACCTCGTACCCCACAGTGACCGGCCGTGCTCGGGCACTGCTGGACACTTGCCTTTGCCTCGGGGAGAGGGCAGCACAAGCTGTAGTGACTGCACTTGCAGTGAACAAATGGAGTCCTCTGAGACAAGTCATTTATTGCCCAGACTGTTCTTCTAAGGTAAACAGGCTGTTGTGACTGATTTTTTCAGTCTGTTGTACGCATCTGAGCTCTAGTACTTTGTCATGGAAAAGATTCACGTTGGTGTCTCACAGCCCATTGACTAAAGGCAATTCTTCCTGCAGCCCATTATTTGAGTACTGTAATGGAAAAAGCTAACTGGATTAAAAGGTCAAGTCAACCGCTGCCAGCAGAAATTGCCAAGACTGGTATAACAAACTCTGATTTGGACATCAGAGATGGGAGAAGTGCAATATATCCAGAGCAAACAGAGTTCAAGTGAGAGGACATCTTATTTCCTTGATTTTTTTTTTTTTTTTTTTTTTTAAGAAGGGAGGAAAATGAATAATAACTTTTTGGAGGTCACAGTATGGAAGAATGGCTGTTTATAAATACTTCCAAATAAGGATAACAAGCAACAGAATACTGGATGAGGAGAAAAAATTTACTGTCTTTCACTGTACTCATATCTGAGCCAGCTGTTAGAGTGAAAAGCTTCAGAGAATCAAGAAATATTTCTTCAGTAGGGTCTTAAGTAAGACTTGAGAGTTTTGTATTATGCATATAAATTATTTAATTTTCCTCACAAATGGTCATATGAGAATGTAGCAGTACTTACATCAGTACTTTGGAGATGTGGGACTTGGAGTACTCATTAAATGGAAAAACGTTACTACTTTACATCCATGTATTTCTCTAAACATGTCTGCAGTTCAAACGTAAAATTAAACCAGGCAGAAGAGGTGCTCATTTTGAAAAACTGATCATTTTGAAATGGTGGTTCTGCAGAACTGTTGTCATGGTTGTACTCTAATGGGAGACAGCCTGGGAATACTGGGAGGTTTTCTTGCTCTGGCCTGGACTCACTCATGGTCACAGATGCTTTGGAGCGTTCTGCTGCTGCTTCAACTCCTCCTTAGGTCATGAACCCTTTGACCTGAGTTCACATGGAGTTCCAGTCTGTCCAGTACAGCAGCACAGAAACATTGCTGTTATCAGAATGTTCCCAGGCATGGTTGAGTAAGATGATAAGTGGTACAGCAAGCAGTGAAAGCAACAAAGCAGCCACTAGCGAGCACCAGACATTTGTGTACAGAAGGCAAACAAGTCCCATGGCAAGCACAGGAGTCTGTCAACACATAAACAGCAACTGCAGCTATAAATGTGATCCAGCACATTCCAGCCAAATCTGTTGTTACCTCGAACTCTTCAAGCCTAACTTTGGATGCTGAAAAGAACGTTTGTGGTTTAACCCCTCACAACTCCTCAACAGTAAAGTGAGAAAACTTGTTGGTTGAGATCCAGACAATTTAACAGGTAAAGCAAAAGCTGCACACAAGCAAAGGAAAACGTGGAATTCATTCTCCACTTGCCATGGGCAGGTGGGTGTTCAGGCATCTCCAGGAAAGCAGGGCTCCATCCTTAGGAAGACAAATGCCATCACTCCAAATCCCCTTCCTCCTTCTTCCCTAGCTGAGCCTGATGCCACATGGTCTGGAGTATCCCTTTGGCCAGCTGTCCCAGCTTGTCCTTCCCCAGCTCCTTGTGCACCATCAGCCTCCTCCCTGGTGGGGTGAGGGGCAGAAAGGCCTTGGCTCTGTGTGAGCTTTGCCCAGCAATAACAAAACATCCCTGAATTGTCAACGCTGTTTTCAGTACAAATTCAAAATGCAACCCCATACTAGTTCCTATGGAGAAAATTAATTCTACCCCAGCCAAAACCAGCATAATTTGAAAGGGAAATAATAAGGTTACTTTCTCTGTAATGAAATATATAAGATTCTGGATTTTTAAAGGCCCAGTGAAGTTCCTTCAAGCTTCACGGCACCAGATTAACATGAAAACTTGTTATACCATCTTACAGGTATTTCAAATGCAAAACCATGTTATTTGTTTCCCTACATTGCTTTTGTTCTCTCTACAGTTTCAAAGTTTTCATTGAATTCAGTCATTTGGCTAATTGCAAATGCAGTAATGATGTGTTGTCTAGGCACACTTAAGGAATGTGTTACATCAAAATTTCCATCTACAATGCTGCTGGAACTGTAAACATATTTTTTTTTTATGCAACTTCACTGAATTTTGAGACTGTCTTGAATTAAAATATTGTTACAATTAAAAACAATGTCTATCAGAATATGTTGACAATAGTTTTGCTCATTAAAGGAGCTAATTATCTATTTCACAGTTGATTTTTTTTTCACTTTAAAATCTACACTTTAAATGGGAAATTTCAACAGTCTTTGCTGAAAATGGATGTCTTGCTTGTCTTGCTGTCATGGTGTTTTGCCTCTTTAGAAGGTATAAGATACTAAGAAAAAAGAATTAATAATTTCTGTGGGAAATAATTACAGATATTTAAAAGAGAAACTAGCAATACTGTTGAAACTTAACAGCTGCTTTCAAAATCATTCTGTTTAGTTGTTCTGCTGGACACTTTATACTCCTGTGAAAGATGGGCTGGCTTGCAGGCTATGCTGATTTTTTGTCATTGTGGTTTCGACACAGAAACAGTTTTGTCTCTTTTCTAGAAGCAGCTGCCTACTTGAGAATATAATCTGAGGCCAAAACTAAGCCCAGTCTTAACTGTTAATAGAAGAACTGGCATCAAAACAGTGGGAGCACAAGCTGTCTGCTTTTCCAGAGACGTATTTTTGAAGGAATGTTACACATTTGTTGAAATGAAACTGTTGTTGATATAAAAAATTTTGCTACCAAACTAAAATACAGTGACCTGGAACTAGCATAATTTTTTCTCACCAAAAATACAAACTCTCATAAGGGCTGTAGTGTGATCTGTTACAAATGCCTCATGTAGATCACTGGCATGAAATATCAAACTTCTTAAAGCTTATGGTATTTTGCTCCTGCCCAAGCTTGTTCATTAGCTAAGATGTCCTCACCTCTGTTTTCTGCAGTTACCTTGATATTGTGAAACAATGTAGAATAAATGGCACAGAGCAGGAGTAAACACAGAAGAATCAAACTGTTCTTTAGTATCTATGGGAAGAAAAAAGACTTGAATGTGAAAAACAACTGGAGTTGCAGGAAGGAGATGTAAAACATGGGTATCTCTAGGAAACAGCAAGGAGAATGATAAAACCAAGTCACTTCAGGACTGATCATAAAAACTGATTAGTGAAACTCTTGCAGTTACTCTGAAAAGACAAAACTAGAATTAACAGACATTAAAAATGACAAGCTGTAAAAATTTTATGAAGCTATTTAAATTTTTTAAAGGAATGGTAAGTAGAATTGGTACATGTTTATTTTTCTCAAATATTGAAATGTAATTTTCTTCTTGACATTGGCTGCAGTTATCTTTTGCTGATTTGCAAAATGATGACTGTCCCTTGCCCTTTGTGCTAACTACATCATGCTTTTATCTGAGATGGGATAGTTTCTGCAGTGTAAGAATGTCTGCAGTAGAATTTGTTTGAAGTTGATTTGTGGAAAATTAATCTGAGGTATGGAATGAAATGTTTAAGAGATTAGTCCTTCCAGTAGAGAGCAAGGCAAACAAAGCTATAAATAACACTCAAAAGTTGTTACCAGTGCCTGTTAAAAACAGTCCCAGAGAACATCAGAGCAAGATAACAAGTGCATATTCATAAAATACTAATCTACAAAATTTCAAGAAATGCATTAATGGACTGCTAACATATACAGAACTTTACACCATGTTAGTAGTCTAAAAAGCACAAAACCTAAAGCACTAATGAAACATACTAAACCTCAAGGGCTTTTATTTTATTGTTTCAAATCTGAATCCTACATAACCTTGTAAAATTTTCATGCTTTCCCAGGCTTAGTCACTTGAGCATTACATGTGAATATTTGTAAGGAAGGTTAAGTGCATAAATAAATACTTGTGGGCCTGGTATGTTAGGGAAGGACCCAAACATCATCAAGGCAGGCACAGAAAATTTAGATTTCTTTATTGTTATTTATTGATTTCAGAGCTATAATATATAACATATAATATCTCCTCCAGTAATACATATTGTCTCCAGGATTGCTGGGGTCTTGTATGCCTAAGGAAATCTTGCCTTGTACTATATTCCCTTTCATTGTTTTCCTGCACACAGCCCTGTCCAGCCCTCCCCCCCTTTGTAAAATACTTTACTGGTGCTCAAAAGGCCCTAGCACAGTTTGATTTTGTTCCTTTTCTAGAGAAGCAATTCCTTCATTGCCTGCCTGGAAAAACATTCCCTTAACTGAGCACATGGTTGACTTGACAGGTGGTATGTCAGCTGACTTAAACAAAACTCCTGGATTTTGAAGGTAAGTCCACCATAAATTAAACTACCTGACAAGGTCTGAAAAGAACATATTTAATGATTTATCTGGGTTACAATAAATTCAGCACGGCTGCAAGAACATATTAATTGTAAGCATTTTGCTTAACCCCAGCAAAAATGGTAGATCAGAATCTCAGACATCCTATTTCCATCTCTTGTGCTGTTTTGTGATGAGTATTTTATTTCCTGCCTTTATTTCTCTTTGCCAAGAATACATGCTAAGCAATACTAGAGAAATCTGTAGCCTCAAACTGCCATTTTCCCTGGGCTTTAGGAAGGACCTTTCTTCTTTCAGAGAAGACAGGCATCACTTAAAAAACTTCTGGACTCCTTCAACCAGGATAAACGAAATGGCAGTAATTTAGAGAAAGACCCTACCCCTTAAAATGTGGTAACATGCTGAAGTATGTCAACACCTATTTCCAAGTGCTGTACTTGAACTTTCCACAAAGCAAATGCAATATTCATACAAGCAGAAAGCATACCTGAATTTCACCCTTTCAGTAGTAACCTGGCTCTACTCTAGAAAAGTTCTGTACAATTAGTTCTTTCTTTAGATATAAAGAAAGAAGTGCCATATTAGTTAGTAGAATGACTGCCAACATTAAATTTGTTGTCCATTGGCCAAAAAGGGTCAAAGATTTTTTTTTCAGTTCATTGGAATGTTACCTGGTAGGAAAAAAATGAGAAAAGTGACTAAGATAAAAAATATACATATTTCATATATGTATTTAAAATATGTGGAAAATATCTTTATATATTTTATAAATAAATATAAAATAGTTATATTTTATATCTTAGAAAATATAAAAACCCGAACTGCGTTAGACTTTTGACCTTGTAACCGCTGCAAAGCATGTGCCCAAGCAAGTTTTCCTTATACCACTTCCATCTGCTGTGACAGCCTGCTGTCACAGAAGAACAGGGACATGGAAGGAGAGCACAGTGAGGTGAGTGCCTGCTGTGTTCACCTATGTGTGCAGGGTGCCAAAAGAACCCCTGTTTGCCATTCCCTGCAGGCAGTGTTTTAGCAGGAGAACAGTACTCGGCTCTTTGCATGGACTGAGGAGAACCCAGAAAGAGAGGAAAGCTGATAAGCAGTGGGGAAACCTCATGTTAGGGACAAGCTGATAAAATTGTGTGTGTTTGGTCTAGGAGATGAAGGGTACACAAAAGAGTCTGGAGCAGAGGCACTGAACATGCAGTGAGGAAACAGAATACCTGGTCTGTTCTTGTGCTTTGTCATTCTGGACTGGCTTTCAAGCAGGGTTTAAAAAAGATATAAAGGCCATCATGAAGACAGGCTCCTTCCCCACACACAGAGAAATTAGCAATATTCATGGACCTTTCTTTTACCTGATCAAGAGTTCTTTAGTTGACAAAATTCATACAAAAAAGAGTGATTTACTAAACCTTTCCCCTCAGCCTATTCAGTTTATTTATGCAAGCTATAAACATTTGAAGTGATTTAAGGGAAAAATTAACATGTTTTTGTTTGGAGCTAAATAACATGAATATTTATAACTGCCCTGTAACTTGATCACTATTTATTCCACTAACACCTACCTGTGAAGTCATGGGCCTGTTAGCAAGTCAGCTGTCGGGACAATGGAATGGAGATAACTTCAATTAAAGAGCCTTGGAGATTATTTCCAGCCTTTACAGTGTTGCAATGAATTCTTAAAAGAAAAGCAGGCTCTCCTACATTTTTGCTTCTCAGCAGAACATGGTTGGTCATTTCTCAAATACAATGAAAACGCTTCTATTTTTATTAAAATGAAACCTTTATCAAGCAAGATTTCTGTCAGTCCAGTAAATGTTTGCAGAGGGCTAGCTCACATTCATACATTTTCTTCCCCCTTTTCATATGAAACCACAGGAACATTAAAAAAGAACCCCATATGACACACAATGTTAAAATGCAAATGAAATAACAGAACAAAAATTATGTGCTGAAAAATTGATTTGTTTTTCTGATAGACTGCATGTCTTGGCTAGGTTTTATTAGACACTGTATGAGACTAAAAGATTTACAGCCAAAGAAATATTTCAACTCAGGGAGGCTTTCTGCAAAACAAGGCTCTGCTCTCCTCCCTTCTGCTCTGATTCCTGCAGAGCTGGTTCAAATGCAGTCTGGCAACTTTGGCTAAACCCTTTTCTCTCCACTGTGACTGATCATTTGCTGGTATTCAAACCTGCAGATTTAGTTTTTTTATAGAAAACTCTCACTTATGTAGAAAATTCATGAAATGTACATGAGAGGAGAGATTTGGATACTGCTTTATATTATGTCTTTCAAAACTAAAATTATATTTAATTTTCTGTAAGATATATAACATCATTTTAACTCCTCTGCTGTTGTATTTTGATGTGTTTAGTAAGAATGTTTTCCTGTATTCCATTTACTAGCATAGCAATATAGCAATTTAATTATTAAAATCAGAGAAGCATTTAGATTGAAAATACTTTTAAGATCATTGAGTCTAACTGTAAATTTAACACTGCCAAATCCACTGCATTCTTAGCTGGTCTAAGAGTATTTATTTTGGTTCAAAATCTTATGGTAACTGTCAGATTCTTCACCCAAATTAGACCCCATCAGTGCAAGCTGTCATTTCTTGTTCAGTGTTCTTTATGTCCATCTTCAGTAGCAAAAGAAAGAGCACCTGGCTGGTGGCCAGGCCAATCCTGCTTGTAATGGTGCCAATTAACCCTACTGATTACTGTGCACAGACACAACTGCACTGGGAAAGGTGCACTCTGGCTTTGAGACTTCAAGATATGCTTGGGCATGTAGACAGGGTTTTTCTTGTTTGTTTTTACAGCTGGCTATTTAATCATAGATGTTTTTCTTGGACAAAGGAAGACTTTTAAAGGAACAAAATAAAAGACAATTATCAGGATTTCACAGCTGTAATTTTACTGTATGCTGTACATTGGATTTAACTCCAACAGCATGTAATGCAGCTGTCTCCCGATTGTTTCAGTACAACCACCTAATCTAAATTTCTGGGTTTTGCTTTAATGACACAGCCTCATGGTTAGCTACAATGTACGTCATTCTAGCACAGAATTATCCAAAATAACGATTTCCCCAATGATACAATACTTTAGTATTAAAATGTGTTCTTTGTAGTAAGGACAAATACAGAGCTTTCATGTAGTGTGACACTGAGCAACCTACATGACCAAGTGACCGATGTGCAGGGCAAGGACACTTGCAGGACTCCAACCATAACGTTTGTTGTGTGAGATGACAACGGCGACCCATCTTAACAAATAATTTGGCCACCTTCTATAATTTCAACATAAGCTGAGGTCTTCCACTTTTTCCCATACTATTGACACTGAGGTAAAAATAACTCCCTGATCTCCAGAGTGTAATATGACACACGAGGTTTAGTTTCCTTTATCCTCCTGCCTGAGCACTAACACTAAAGCCCACATGTTTGCTCTCACTTCACTTAGTCTTTCAGACTCATGTAGAAGTAAAGACAACAATGTCACCAATAAGTGATCATGTGTCATTAAACCAATGTTACTGGTATCCAGAATGTTCACAGCCTCTGGGATTTCAACTAATTAAAAATAGTACTAAGAAACCTAGCAGTAAACTTTAACAAAGTACTTTCTTTTGGAACTAAAGTATACCCATTAAGTGTCTGAAGCACAGCTTTTAGTGTTTTCAAATATTTATGGCACTTCACAGTATGTGACTGGGAAGCTGAAAAGGCTTTTCATAGTTCTGGGGATCTTGCATAACTTGGGAAACTCTTGGTTGTTCTTAATTAGTCCACTACGATTTGCTCTGTGGGACACTGTACACACCAAGTAATCAAGAGCCAAGTGGGGAACAAAGGAGCAAAGTGCAAAATACTCTCAAATAGCCTGCTGAGAAATCATTTCTGAAAAGTTAGCAAAGTCAACCATCATTTTAATTTTAGGGCTGGATGCCTTCTAATAATAGCAAAGAACGGGTTTGAAGTTGTAACAACTATGCTGGCAGACAAAAGACTAAACCCATTAATAGGGCTATCCTATTTACTGAAAAGGCAAATGGACTGGCAATAAATCCCTACTCTTAAAGACTCTTTAACATTAAGATATTTTACATCTCAGTTCTTAAGGTGTACTTTTAAATAGTGAGACATTCTGAAAATCTTCCTCATGGAACCTGTACTCTTGGGCAAGAACTTGAGTGAAAACTTCAAAGGTGTTCTGATCTTATATTTGTGAAATAACATGGTTTTCTTCCTTTTACAAGGCTTGCTAACTAGAACTTATTTGTCACTCTTACCACACGTACACGAGTCTGTTCCTCTTAAGAGGCAAAATGTAGGAGGTCAACATGCATTGGCATATTTGATTAGCATGCACTGTGTAGAACCTATGGAGAAAGGTCTTTGAGATTATGTTTTGGAAAACTTTACTTTTTAAGGCCTTCAGTTCATCTAATAACTGTTCCTACACTGTAAAGCGTTATTATAAGTTCTCTAAATATAATAGCTGAGAACTTTTATTAAAGGTCCAAGTTTATTTGTATTGTAAAAATGCTTCAGGGTAATTCAGTAATTAAGGGAAAAGTAACAGGAGTACACTAAAAGCCAAGATGGAAGAGTGGGATCAAGCACTGATGGGGTTGTACTGTAAAATGCTGCATTCAAAGTGGCTCTGCTAAGGAACATCTGGTTGTATTTAAATGGCAAAGTTTGGACTCAGCATGATAATACAAACCAAATGATGACATTGGCTTCAGCCTCTAGTAACCACCTGCTTGCAAACAGAGTGTCAGTGTAACTACTGCTGAGTATGATCACAATCTTCTAAGCTTCCATACTCCTGCTTTTAATCAGAGACAGGTACAACAAGTATATCAATTAAAGACTGACAACAATACAGGGGAATCTGAAACAGAAAGAAAATTTACTGCTTTGAAGAAATTCTGAGCAGTTGTATTAGAAGGCCAGAGTTACTTAAGATAAAAGAACAACCCAACCCAACAGATATCTTTAAACTGTCTCATCCAGAAGAAATTTATTTAAATGTTGTTGAACTGGGTTACAAACATTATAACTAAGGGCTTCTTATTCTTCAATCATAGTAACTTAATTTGGGACCTGAAACAAGAAAAAAAAAAACTTATTCTTAAGATGATGTTTTTCACAGCTACAAATCCTCCTTAGTTTGTTTTTATACATAATCACTTTTAATAGCCTTCAAAATAGACATGGACAAAGAGCATTACCTTTAAAAATCCCTGCAGTGTTGTAAGACTTGTGAAAGAATGATTCTAACTCCCATGTCATTTTCCAGGAAAACAAAGACTGTGATTCATTCACTCTCATTAATAAATAGCCAGATGCTTATGAAGTTAATTCAACATAGATAAGACAATTTGTATAATCAAAGGATAGGGTCTCGAAGCTGAATAATGTAGTTGTCTAAAACATTAAGTCAAACCATCTGTTTTAAAACAAATATATGTACAAGGGACTATTTTTTCCAAATAACCCCCCAAAACTGACCGTGAAAGACTTGATTTATTGCACATTCTCCTTGTAATATAGAAGATTACATGAGCAAGAGAAATGTAAAATTAAAATATAAATTTTGTGATATTAATTGAAATTGTGACAAAAAAGTCCTAGAGACCTTTGAAGTTTACCTGAAGATGGGAATATTTTTGCTGGTGTTTGGCCTCCCACCAAAGTTAACATTTGAAAACTTGTCCATGTTTTAGAAGATAACTATTCCCACTTCTGCTTTGCAGCATGGACAGCACTGAACAAAAACAGCTTGCAATAATGTGCAACAAAGATAAGTGTAAGCAAATAATAAATTTTGGTGTGAGTAGATAAGGCCGTGAAAAGAAAAAAGTATCTGAAAGGCAACAGAACCAGATAGGACAAATAAAATTAAAAGATGGGATGTCAAAGCTTATTTTACAGTCTGTTTTTAAAAACTTCAGTACTTAGAGAAGCTAAGTTTTCAATAAAAGAACAACTAATGTTAATCTTCAGAGTATTTACATAACTGCAGTTGGATAAGACAGAGACATCCCACAGTCTCTGTTCCTTAAAGGGATATTTTCTACTACCTCCTCCTCTGCTCCTAGTTTACTCCATGTTTGTACTTTTATGATTATGATAGTAGAAAGCCAACCTTCATAAAAGTATTGTTTTCTGTAGCAGAATTGCCTTACAGGCGGGGCTGGGCAAGCGCCAGCACCAGTCAAATGCTGAAGGCCACTGAAGTAGGAGGAGACATGCAGCTAGGAGTAGGGGAAGGCAAATACAGAAGCCTAAATTTAGACCTTTTCCTTTAATTGCATAGCACTTTGGTGCTTGTAGTCACTCTCATCTGTAAGTCACACTTACACCACCTACCACAGAAATTTCTAGGACAGAAAGATGAAGGTAAAAAGGGGAAAGGATCAGTGAATTTGTTTTTGTAAACAAAGTCATTCAGCTTTAACCAAAGAAAAGAAACAGGTGCACTTACATTTATTTTTTAACTGATTTCTGTTTCCTGAAATACATGGTTGATACTGTGTTTGTTGTTAGAAATTATTAATGTTGAAAAACTAACAAAAAATAATCTCTGCTTTTAAGTACTTATAAAAATTGTCATTTGCTTGGATCTGGCTAAACTCCCAGATTTACCCTGAATAATTTCATGACCCCTGTGAGTAACTCCTCTGTCTGCAGAATATAATTGTCAAAACGAATATCAAAGTGTCCCAGGACTCACTCAGTATGGTAGAATTTAAAAGGAACCAGCATAAACCATCAAACACATGGCTGGAAGAAATATTTCCATCATAAGTTCCAAGCTGCAATGAGTACTACTTACATTAACACAGCACCCCTTCAGTGCTGACCCTTAAGGAGCTCAGTGGATGCTCATTCTTCCATGAATTAAGTGCATGAGCAACACATTCTTGGGGGACTTATGTGTAAGGATATGCTTAAACTCACCAGAATGAACTTGTGAACAAGTACAAAGCTGATATATAAGGGTCCAAATTCACATGGATTTAATATCAATTTTTACCTTGGTTTTGTCACTTTCTAAAACCATTTAATGAATATTGTGTCGATTTGGTTTCCCATAATCTGATGCTATTTCAATTTGGTTTGTTCAGGGATATTTAATTGGTTTATTCTTCAAGCTTTTGGAACTGAATTACGTTTTGTAAGGTGTATCTAAGTGGCAATATTAGTCAGACACATAAAAAGCAGATAGGGCAAAACTCACAGACCTAAACAAAACTCAGTCTGACTTTGTTCTCATTAGCTGAAGGAGATAAGATCTTAACTTGATTAAATGAGTATCAGATAAAATCAGATAAAAACTAGTGGAAACAAAATCTTTTTTAGTTGTTTTTTGTCTGCTAGCACTTAGAGAATACACACTCCTGTATAAACATAACTTACCAGTGGCCATTTATGGAGCATCAGGGAAGAGCCACACAATTTACGTAATCTGTAACAAGAGAAGAAATAAAGGAGTTCAGACTTACATTTCACTTCCATAGTAAAATGGAAAAATAATTTATAAAATATGAACCTTACCAAAATGAACAAAAATATCTGGATGATTATTCTGAGGTTTCCTTCTGCTCACTTGCTAACATTTCAGAAGCATTGTCTAGCCTTATGACGCTGTCCTAACTTGGACCTCTCATCCCAACCTCTACAGTGTTTTAAGTTCTCATAATTCAGGTGGTGAACTTCTATTTTGAAACCCTCTAATAGGCACTCTTTCTAATAAATGTTTCTCAAAGTTCTAAAGTAAAATGTCATTCTCTATACTTCCACTATATGCGTAATAATTTGTTTCCTATGCCTTGTCAGTTCTCATCAATTTCTTGATCCTAAAGGCAGTTTTAGAATTAGCTCACATTTTATGAGTCCATTTTTTGAGGAGTGAATGCTGTCTACAGTAGTTTCAATCATGGGAGAGTGTAAAATGCAGTCTAGCAATAACTGGATTCAGTTGCATCTTTTACATTTACACCCAATCCACTTTTTGATTACCGTGTGAGACGACTTGCAAATACCCATCTACTTGAAAATCCTGCCTACAGAACACAGGGCACTAGCACATTTGTGGAATGGCTAAACACTGTTACCATCTCATGACTGCCCTCTGGTTCATATTATCTTTGTAACAACAATCAGTTTCATATTGTAAGGATCTGATTATATTCTGGGCATGTCACCTATGTTTTTATCTTCTGTCAGTGCTGTATAAGTGGCTTAAAAACAAAGAAGTTGCCTATCAGGGCTGTTAACTCCCAGAAGGCAGCAGACTGGTTTTGTTTGCTGCTTTGCAACACTGTCAGTAGCTTTAGCAGGTAATAGATTTAGTATAGTTTGTGTTTGACAAAAGCCAAACAAAGATTTGAGACAAACATAATTAAAGAGCTGAGATGATCAGGCTCCTGCAAATGAGTTTGTTTTGCTATGGTTCTTTATAGTTTAGAAATAAAGTCTAATGTAATTATCTTCTTTATGTGCACTTAAAAAGACAAATCTTAACAAAAAATACTTTCTTCATTAATTTTTATCCAAACACAATGTAATGAATATCTGGAGATACAGATGAGCGTAGCAGTTGCTTGGTAGCCCTGATTGTCTCTGTGACAACGAAGGAAAACAACTCCTTGATAAAACACACAACCTTTGAGAGATGAAGCAGAATAGAAATCAGAAATGTAAGCCTTGTGGCAATAGAACTAGACTCCACTATTGCTTTACCAGCACATTTATGGGTATTACAGTGCATAGGTTGCCTCTCCTTCTGCTTTTACAGCCTTATAATTTTAATTTGCCGCTAAGATTTTTACCCTCTTGAAAAACTTCACCTCTGATTTAGATCTGCATCAGATGGGTGATAATAACTGTGGACCTGGGAAGAAGGGAGGAGTAATTAAATTATTCAGCGTTAGACTATGCTGTCTCCTACTCTGTTTTGTCTTTCCAGGCACTTTGACTTGAAGGGAGCAGCAAAAAGGCCATAAAAGAACATTACGAGGCGGCTGTGGCCTGGTGTCCACTGGCTTAGGGTAAAACTATTAATCTGATGGAGGAAGACTAGAAAGCTTTCTTTACATCCCTTATAAACCTGCGAAATGGCCAGTTCCTTGCTATTATGCTCAGGCACCATGGAGCACTTTTAATCACGATTCTGGGAACTCCATTACACGTATTGTAATGGAACCAGATTTTGGGTGTAGCTATGCCCCTCTTGGACGCTGGAACACACCAATGGTACTGTTCTATTTTCATTTCTATATCCACTATGACTGGCGCATAGGACCTATGCAGTAGAAACACCAAATATAACCAGATTTTAGCGTTTCCACCGTCTCAGACTCCTCCGCCTCGAGCCTGAGGGTCTTTCGGGTGTAACTCATGTGGGTGTAAGCCATGTGGATGTAACTTTGTGCAGCCGGGGCTTCACGAGAGCTCCGTGCCCCCGAGGCCCTGAGGGAGCGCGGGGTGAGGGCAGTGCCCCCAGCCCGGGCTGGGAAGGGCGCCGTGCCGTACCGACAGCGCTAGGGCTCTTCTCCGTCCTGTCCCCGCGGCACAGCCACAGGCTGGTCCCCCGCTCCGGCTGCGGCGGGGGAGGCGATCGCGGCTCTTCTCACCCACCGGTAACGGAGGGGCCGACGCGCACTCCGCGGGGCAGGGGGAAGCTCCGGCCCTGCAAACACCTCCCTGCGCACCAGCGGGGGCCGCGGGGTCCCGCGCAACCGCTGCGGAGCCGCTGCTCTGCTCGCGGCTTCTCCCTCAGGGCGACCACCCGGGAGGTAGCGGAGTTGTGCCGGGGAGGGGCGAGGAGGCGACGGAGGCGGTGACGGAGGTGGCGATGCCGGGGCGGCGCGGCGGGGAGGCGGCGACGGCGATGCCGGCGCGGGTGGGCGGGGCGGTGGGGCCGCCATCGCGTGTCGGGTGGCAACGGGCGGGGAGCATCCCGAGACAGCTCCGCGGGAGCGGAGGTAACGCGGTTCCGGCGGCACAGCCCGGGGGGGGTTTCGGCTTCCTTCGCCGCTTTCCTTCAGCTCCCTTCACCGTGAGGGAAGGCGGGCAGGGAGCGGCCTCAGTGCAGGGGCTGCCGGCGGCAGCGCCTGCCCTGCAGAGCATCTGGGGCGGCGGCTTTGGCGAAGCGGGCTGCTGCAAGTGCGCGGTGGTAGCAAGATAAACACCATGTGTGTTTCTGTATTGTCTTTGAAGGGCGCCCCGACTCTGACAGCCCCCGTCTGAGGCGGGTGCCTGCAGCTATTTCCTTCCCGGGGTTGTCCAGAAAGGTTGAAATCTGTGTGAGCCCCGCTTACAAGGCGAAAGCGGGTCACCGCCGCTTGTGGGGAGCGGAGCGGCCTCCGGCAGTAGAAATGACGGCTCTGGAAAGGACCCGTCCTCCTGCGCTGGGACCCCCTCAGGGGCTCAGGCCGGCGGCGACAGCCCCTGGGGTCATGCTCATGGCGACTCGAGGGTGGCTTTGTGACGCCACGTGTTCCTTTAGTGCTTTTTAGTGGTGGGTGCAGGTAATTATAATTGCTCTGTTAGCGAGCTGTGGCAGGGCACTGCAGTGGGCTTAGCGGGACCCCCAGGCCAGCACACCTTTTCTTGCTGTCGTGATTTGGATTGTTTTTATTGTTTTATGTGTTTTTAAATGGAGCGTATTAACTACAATCTGATTAGTCGCGGCTGTAGGTGCCACCTAAAGAATACACATGGGTGTAGCATGTGCCTTGTGGCATTATTTTCCTCTCTTTCAAGAGTTTTCTGCTTTTCTGCCTCAGCAAGAAAAATAAGGTGAATTACTTTAACAAACTCTACTATTGTTCCTTCTGTCTTTACCTGGGGCTTATTGTATAAATTTCACCAGATGTTCCTCTCACTACAGCAGCTTCCTGCACTCCCAATATAAATCAAGAATGATCAAAGGCCCTGTTGTGAGCTTACTTCTGGTTTTTTTTTTCCCTTGGAAATACGAAAAACAATAAAAAAAAAAGAAAATATTACTTACTACCCTGCTGATAAACTATCAAGTGAAAAAATTGTAGTAACTTCTCTTTCGTATCTTTTTAAGTGATAAACACCTTGTCCTTCTTTTTGAAAAACAGATGTTACAGCTATTCGATCAAAAGTCTAGTGGTAGGATTTTTAAAATTATATTACAAAAATGGTGTATTTGTATATGCAAGCACAAAAGACTTGGTTGAACCGATTAGATCTTTACATTGGGAATTGTTTGCACGGGCTTCCTGTCTGTTAAGTGTATATATGGTAGGGCAGTGATTCTTCTCTCACCAGAAAAACATATCCTAGACTAGTTCTAAGCCTTTCCCATGTAAATGTTCAGACCATGAGGTGCCTAAATATATACATTGCAATGTATACGTAAATGTCCTATTTCTGGGACTTAGTCTTTGCTCTGTTGATGCTTAACTCCCTGAAGACTTTGATGTTGTTTGCCTGTATTGAGCAATCTTGAATCTTGCTCATAGGGCAAATCATTGTGTTCAGAAATAGGAGTCTTACATCTGGTATATGTGAATAGCCAAAGTGCATATGTAAAGCTGTGTTACAATAAAAGTTGTTTTATGCAATCAAGAACTAAGGAAGACAAGAGCAAGAACACCAGAAATCTTTGCTAATGAGCAGGTATTGTATAAAAGCACAGCAAACACATTAAGCTTTTAGCAGTTTGGTACTTCACCTCGGTCATAAATCACTTACAAGTTCATCCCAGGTCGAACAACTGACAACTGTTCTGCTCAGTGGGAGAAAGGGATTCTTGGCAGATGGTTCCTCTTTCCCTCCCTTTAGAGAAGGGCCACCCTGTAATGCAGTGTTAGTACATTGCTAATTGCATGTTAACCTTCATCAGCTCCTCTGGTACCTGGCCGCAGTATGATAGGCCTTACCAGAAGATACATTTTAGGTGAAACCCTGAAGTGATACTAGCTTCAGCTTGCTGTCCTGGTTTCATATCATAGCTTTCTATACCAATAGGAGAGTCATTGCAGTGAAAAAAAAAATAAAAAAATCTACATATATCAGCAAGAAGATTCCTCACAGCTGCAGTGATCAGCAAAAAATAGAGTTGAAGACACTGTGTTGCACAAGGGTGAGCGGTGAGGAAATCCATGTGTTGGTTAGTTTGTGTGAAGGCAGAACCCTGCCTTAGCCATAGCACTCATGTGGCTGGGCTTTGGCAGCATTAGAGATTGTTCTGTTAGTATTTTTAGCTGCCGTATATTAAGATTATTGTATGTTAGAAAATGTAGAATGTCTCTTGTTCTCCTCCTGCAAGCCTCTCTTTTGTTTCCACTGAAATAATGATCTTGTGACAGAATCATGGATTTTTATATATGTGTTTTTTTCTCTGCTTTCCCTCGTCCTTGGGAAGTTTTTTTCCCATTGGTCAAAGCTGCAGATTCTGATTCCACTTAAGAAGTACTTGAAAGAAAAAACCTGCCAACAGTTTTGATTTTGTCAGAGGTGGTATAGCACATCATGTGACTCAGGCAAATAAACAATTCCTGCCCTGAAGGCTTTAAAAGGCACATAAAACAAACAAGACTAGAGAAGAGAATGAAGTGTCAAATCTTCAGTGAGCTGTTGTACACCCCTTACAGCAAATCCTAGTTGTTGGTATATTCCCAGAACTGAGAATAACAAAAGCAGACTCGGAGGGGAAGAAGGAGAATTGGGGGACAAAGTAGGCTAGGTTGAGAGATCCTGTGATTGTTTTTTCCTGGGTGGAGATAGTAGGGCAAGAAACAGTCAAGGTCATCAGTAACAAAACTGTATGGAACTGCAGTCACATGCTGCTAATGGAGTTGGAGGCATTTGAATGGTGACTGAGTCTGTAGTCACAGGTAACTAGATGCACCTCTGAACTCCAGACCATGAGGTAAATCATGGTTACTCTTCGTGCAAAACTGGCTCTGCTTTAACGCACCAGGTTTGATGTGATTTGAATTATTCAATTGACTAAAGTCATCAAAATGCATGAGTATTCCAAGGAATGTGTATGCTTCTGATCAATTTGTGCTTTGGAAGGTGTTCAGGAAGAAGTGGGAATGATGATTAGGATGTGTGAGTAGGAAACCATAAAGCTGTGCAGTTACCACCAAAACGGTGTTTTACATCTGTGATCAGTTCTTAACATATTTACAGTTTTGTTATTGTAGCAGTTTTGTCCTTTTGCTGTAAGGGCTGAAAAAGAACATGGCATATTTTCAAATGGTAGTTGGATGTCATAATAATAGCTGTAGTATTCTTGTTTCTTCCGCTGACATTTGTTCAGGGTGAATTGCCTTCTAAAAAACATTTGCAACTCGTGTCCTGTCCCAAGTTCTTTTCATGGAAATGAAAAGACTCAGTTTGGAGTTGAATGACACTTTTATGGGTCACAAATGTTCTTTTAAATCCACTTCTTACAGTCAAATCAGTTATGAAAACATCTGTTTTGATTATTTGTTCTTCTGTTTTGCAGAACTTTCTGGTGATTGCATCATTTTTATAATTGACTAATGATTATACACATTTACAGATAATAACTTCCTCTTGTAAAGCAAACAAATAATCTTACGAATTTATAGAGCACATGTATTTTTGAAGACTTAGCTCTACTACACCACTAATAGAAAGTCAGGTGGTAAGTGGTTGCAAATAAATTTAGCATGAGATAGATGGAAGAATAAATAACAAGAGAAAATAGGTAACAACTGGTGCAATAAATTTACTTTGCTTTTCCTTTGCAGTTTTGCTGACACTCATCTGTAGAAACTGTGGGGATGCCTCTCTTCTAGTTAATTTAGTTTTGTTGGAGGTGCCTCATTTTAATACTGTAGCTTTTAAATTCTGAAATGGCAGTGATTAGTTTCTGGAAGTTTGAAAAATTTTTGTCCAATTATAAGTGTGAAATTCGATGTCTTCTGATGTATCTCTGGTACTAGATGTTGACTCGTATAAATGATAAAATGTGTATTTAGTAATTAAGCATCTTTAAAGTGATTATTTGGAATGTTGAGGGGAAAATAAACCAGAAGGAATCCAACTAAACACTAAATTGAGGATCTCGCTTTGCATTACTTAGAAGAACACGGTCTCTAAAGGTTCATGAGTTGGAGATGAATGATGTAATACTTTTTAATTGATTGAAAACAAATCTTTATAATTTTCACATCTTCATTCTAGTTCAGGGATGTCAGGTCAAATTTTCTGTGCTTTAGTATACAGGTGTATGCTTTATGGTTCTCTCCAGAAAGGTGTGCCTGCAAGAGCTTGTATGTTCATGTTACTAGATGCACATGTAGTTTGGGTGACTGCATGTTGACTTTCCAAAATAGCTATATTCAGGTTTTTTGTTCTCTCAGTTGACAAGTTTATTGTTGCAGTTACAAAAACTTTGGTAGAATTAGTGTTACCCCAAACAAAGCACAAAATCCACCCCACACTAGATTAGCTTCTTTATTCTAATTGACCCAGATTTTCAATTTTTTTTCTATTCTGTAGTATATGGCTAATACACACTAAAGGTTTAATCAGGGGCAGGGCAAATGAATAGTCGTGGTAGATTATTCTGGTAGATATGTAGGAGCTATTCTTTATGCAGCTGATAAATTAGTAATCTTGAACTTGTGTAAAATGGGTCTTATTCAGAAGTATCAATGTCTTCTTGAGCTAAGAGATTTTACTAGCAGTAACTTGATTTTGGAAGGATTGGGACCAGTTTCTGGGAACTTCAGAAGAAGGTGGCTGTTTTCCAGTCAGTTAGTTCTGAAGCAGAGGGAAAACGTTTATTTCTGTGTCCTTAGATACTGTTAAATTCAACTGCTAATGGAGGAATTTAGATTGAAACAACTGTGGGTTTTTTAACTGAGTAATGAGGCAGCGAGGTCTGGAAACAGTTCTGGGGAGGGAGCGAACTGTGGTGTCACAAATCAGGAGTTGGATCAAGGACATTGTGGAGTGAGTACCTCTGCCTGTGGCCCTTAGCAAGAGCCCTCAGTGCATTGATGATGTTGCTAGATCACTCATAAATTACCTGTGTAAGCACAGGAATTGGATTTTTAGTACTGCAATACACCGATGTTCATGCTTAGAACTTCCATCTTGGTCTTGCGATGCTTCCTTTTCTGTAACATCTCACTGTCCTTCTTTCTGTTCTTTCTTCTGGTCTTCTCAAGATAAGAGTCCTTTAATTCTGTCCTTCCTAAGTTTTGTTTGTTTGTTTTCCTAATGGTAGAAGTTTCTCTCTTATCCTAAGTTATATAGGAATCTGTTCTATATCTGTGTTGTTTCTGCTATTTAACTGTGCATGAATTTGACTTCTTGTAGAAAAATCACAAACATGGAGCAACAAAAGGAAATAATTTGTATTTGTAAATCATAGGGTAAAAAGGTACAAAGAAGTTTTTGCAAGAAAGTGTGTGGGATAAAAAAAAATGTGTAATGATTTCAGCTGTCTATATTTTGTTTTAGATTGTGATTTGGAGTCGTGGAGAATTCACAGTCTTTCCACAATGGCAGAAAGGACAGATAATACAAAATCACAAATTTCACTGGCTGAATACAGCCCTGTCAATAAATCAGAAAGGACAGATCGAAGTGGAACACAGGATGGAGACCAAAATACATTGCAACTGAAGAAGGAAATATCTTTAATAAATGGGATAAGCCTTATAGTAGGCAACATGATTGGTTCAGGTATCTTTGTCTCTCCCAAAGGAGTTCTCATCTACTGCAAATCTTATGGATTGTCTTTAATAATTTGGGCAATTGGAGGTTTATTTTCCGTCTTTGGAGCTCTCTGCTATGCTGAACTTGGAACCACTATTACAAAGTCAGGAGCCAGCTATGCATATATCTTGGAGTCTTTTGGGAGCTTCATTGCTTTTATTCGTTTGTGGACCTCACTCCTAATTGTTGAACCAACTAGTCAGGCAATCATTGCCATCACCTTTGCTAACTACATAGTTCAGCCTTTCTTCCCTTCTTGTGACCCTCCATATGTGGCTTGTCGTCTCATAGCAGCTGCTTGTGAATGTAAGTATTTCTTGAAATTTACTATGGTAAGTTTTTATCCACGGTAAGTTTTATTCAAACAAATATTACCCACACTCAGGGTTGTTGCATACTAGATCTGCAATGGTTTGAGTTACAGTGGGAAAATGAACAATTCCAGCACATCAGTAGCTTGCAGGTGTTCAGTCAGTGAACGACCATTTTCTGATTTGGGAACATAACAAGGTATTGAACTCTTCCAAGCTTACTTACCTGGGAAAAATTGTTTTGCCTTGAGAGAGGTATTTTAAATCAAACCTCAGGATACTCTTGGTGTGGTCTTAAGAGCTATTGCAGAATGGCTCTTGTGCTGTAAATTCTGGTGTAATTTGGTTTGCAATAATATATCAACGGTTACATGGTTAGTTACTATTCTGGTTTCAGAAAATCATTCATTCAAGATTATTCTTTATACTTGGAATTAACTGTAACATCAGTACAGCAGTATGTGTGGTAAAGCTGTTTTGAAAAGTGGACATTTTGCACGCACATAAAATATTGAAATATTTGTATTCATAGAGCTCCGTTAGTAATATAGAGGAACAGCTGCCCACACACTTCAAACTAGGACTGTTCTGCTGTACGAAAAGAACGAAACTGCATGATTGAATTGTGTGTATTACTTAATTATATTTAATTTTAGTTTTTCTATTCAAAGTGTTTATATACAAATTTTAAATTTCCAGTAAAACAGTGAAAACTGTAGGACAACGCTTTGTGATGTACTGAATCATAGCCATGTGCTCTGAAGCCTGTCACCTGTATTGACATGATTTTGTATCAAAAAGCTAATATAGAACTTGGACTCTTTTACTGCTAACAGTATGCTGCAAGGACATGTGCTGCTTCTAGCTGGTTCCTTTTTGAGGCATCTGTTGGAAGAACTCTAATTTTCCTTATCAAAGTTGTCTATAAAGGATAAGAAAAGAGAAGCAATAGAGCAGTAGCATGTACTTCAGATATTTGACCTCTATAACTGTTTATGATGATTGCAGCTTCCCCTTCCATTTTTGTTATTTCTTACAGTTGTGTTAGCATTAACACGCTGGTTGAGGTCGAGGTAGGGGGAAAAATAATCACAAACTTCGTCCAGGAAATCTGTCAGTTTAGCCAGTTCTGTTCCCTCCTTCCTTCCAAAGGAGTGAAGGGCCTGTAATGTCATGTTCACATTCCTTAAACAGATACTGTCCAAGGTATCTTGGCACGAATTCAAGAGTGTGGAAGAATCTGCTCTTCCATTTAAGGTATCCCCTCACTCTGAGGGCAGTTAGCCCTTATAAAAAGGAGTTTATGAAAAGCAATAAATTAAGACAAAAGGATTCAATTAAAATTATTATATAGTTGGTATAGAAAAACACTGTGATGTCCTCTACATTTGCTGTTAATAAAGAGGATTTAGTACCTCTTTTTTTTAGTGGAGACACGTGACAGCAGGATCACTCTCAGGCAGGTGGAACAATTTACTTCAACAGTCTGTTTTATGGTTTAAGTGCTTGTTCTGCCCTGCTCTAAGTGTCAGTGCTAAGACTCACTCCTGCCCTACAGCTTCATTTAGCTGTTAAAGCTTAGACTTCTCCCTGTCCTGGCACGGCTGATGTTGTTTGTCACAGCCTTAGCTCTGGATATGATTAATCCCTTAATAATGAAGCTGCTGGGAGTGGAAGTCTGCACATTCGTTAGATTGTATGTGAGACTGGGTGGGTTTGTTGGAGGGTTTATTTTTAGCTTTATTTGTTGGGTTTTTTTAACTTTAGTAATAGCAATACTGCAGTTAGTGTGAGAACAGTCTTCGTGTTATACAGCATTACTTTGGCAATCATTTTGGCAGTGGGTGTCATCTGGTACTACAGAACTAAACTAGACAGTTCTTAGAAACTTAAAGCGGCAAAACAATTATTAAGTTGAAGAAAACAAAATTTTTAGCAAAAGAGAGATGTGGTTTATTCAGAATATTGATTTTTTTTCCCTTGTAAGGTATCAGAGTATCATTTCATCTGAAGTGGAGACTAAGCCTCAACTCACTAATTAATCCCAGTGAAAGTTGCTTTAAAAATATGGCTAAAAAATAAACCCAGTGAGCGAATACTCCAGTCACTAATACTGAAGGGCAGAGGCTGAGCAGAGTTGTTTTTTTCCTGCAGCAGTCCTGACTTTTGAAATTTGATACAACTGGGATTGTTTTCCCCCTCGTCTTGCCATGCTCAGTTGAAACACATCCGGACTGTCTAACATAGTAGTGCCATACTTGTCCGATCATTACCTTTCTTTTGTTATCTTTTAAAAGTTACTGGTTTCAATTTGGTAGCTATGCTAAGGTCATTTTTTTCTCAATAGTATCACAGTATTCTTAGAAGACGGGAAAGGAAATAGTATATCACATCTTTTTATTTAATTTTTATTTACTGCTACCTTACTCCTGAAACAATCAAGTTAGTTTCTATTTATATGCATATTTAAAATATGCAGTACAAGAAAATTCTTTGGAGATAAAAAAATACAGTAGTATACAAACTATATACTAGTTTTTCACTAGCTATAGAGAAAAGTATGTTTTGGGGAAAATACTGTTTCCAATACCAAAGTTTCAATAATATGGTGATAGTTTGGCTAAGAAAAATATGTTCCTAATTAGGATTTTGTTAAATAAAGAATACTGATGATATGGAATCTTATTCAGTATACAGCCCTTGAGTTCAGGCAGAGGTTGTCTGGTTCTCCACTTCAGAGGAAGGTAATGAATGCAAAAGCAAAATGTTGAGAGTCATGAGAACTGTCTTGGGGAAGTTGATCATGTGAGTAAGTGTAGTCAGCAACTACAAAATACTTGTGAGATCTGAAAGTCTCATTTCAAGTTTAATTGCAATCTTGTGTAATAGGTCTGACTAATTTATTTTGGGATAGAGGACTAAATGCACTCAGAATACTCACTACTTCCTACCAATTTGTAAAAATACAGACTACTGTTGTACTATCTGTAAGGCATATGCTCTTTAGAACAATGGAATGCTTTAGGTTGGAAGGGACCTTGAAGATCATCTTGTGCCAACCCCCTGCCATGGGCAGGGACACCTTCACTATTGCAGGTTGTTCCAAGCCCCATCTAACCTGGCCTTGAACACTTCCAGGCATGGGGCACCACCAGTTTCTCCATGCAACCTGTGCCAGTGCTTCATGACCCTCACATGGAAGAATTTCTTCATGACACCTAATCTAATCTAACCTACTTTATTTCCAGTTAAAGCCATTACCCCTTGTCCTCTCAGTACGTGCCCTTGTAAAATCGATCTGTTCTCTCTTCATAATACGGTTCAGTAGAACTGGAAAAGAGTATTGAATCATCTGTAACCATACTTAGCATTTCAGCTACTTCATGGATGTTGAACTCATCCTCAGCCTAACAATGAAGCATAAAAAAACCTTTTCAAACACTTGTTTAGTATGTTGCCCAAAGGAATTTCTAGATAATTTTTCATTTATTAGAACAGTATTGGTACACTGAAATGAATTATTTCATGTAGCAGTTTCTTTAGTTTCAGGGTAGTTGCAGAGTATAGCTGATGAGGGGTAACATTAGGAAAATGGGTTTGTAATCAGAGAACAGGAAGGTCTTTCCTTCTCTCTGTTGAAACAGTGTTTCAAACATCTGTTTCCTGCTGTTTTGTTGGAATCAGTGTGTTTTCAGTACCTGTGTATTTGGCTTAGTTTAACCTAAGTATTATTAGAACAAGTAAGGGCATATTTAAATTACAAATAATAACTTTGAAAAGTGAGTTCAACTGAGCATTGTTTCAATAGTCTCTTAATTTTTCTTTTTGCTTCCTTCCCTAGGTCTTTTAACATTTGTAAATTGTGCCTACGTTAAGTGGGGCACACGTGTACAGGATATATTTACTTACGCTAAAGTCGCTGCTCTTATTGTCATCATCATCACTGGACTTATTGAAATATTCCAGGGTAAGGTTGTAAAATTGGGTAAGGTTGTAAAATTAAAGCAAAGGTTTGTGTTTATCAGTTAAACTGAGTGACTGATCGAAAGATTGTAAACTACCTCTGTATATACAGTTCTATGAAATGCCTCAGTAAAAAAAGTGTAATACAGCCACCTTGAAAATACCAGTAATACCAATGTTGGGCATTATCATGAAACTGTGTTATGAGATATCCATCTTATCTCAGTTGACTTTGAACTTGGTAAAAGAAGTTAATTGATTGCTCAGCACTGTTGTGTGATTTACAGCCTGCAGTACAGAATTAAAAAGGAAGTGAAAACAGCAATACACAGAGACAGCAAAATACAGTGGGAGTGGTGAAAGTTACAAATTTCTCTAAGGAACATGCTACTTTACAGTGAGATCAGTTGAATTTTTTTCACAAAATGAATGTGTGGTCCGGAAGTGTCTGAATTTAAAGCACAAATGTGCTGAGAATATATAGGTCGATTTGTGAAGCTCTGTTTTTGCTCAAAGCCTGAGTTCTATTACAGCTGTTGAGAATTAGGAAGTGTGTGTTTTGGGCATTGTGCCTTCAAGTTAAGAGAAATTCTGAACTTAGATTTGTTCTTAGCCCTTCTTTTGGGAAGAATTTGTTGGTGTGTTAGCTTAAGAAAATTATCGTGCTTTCAAAGCTGCCATAAAGATATGTCTTTCCCTGGCAATCTCATAATTTATGTCCTTTCCTCTAGCTGGTTATTGTTGAAAGTTCATGAACAAGATAATTACTGTGAATCAATCAAGAATATGTATATGTGAGCACCAGGTTTAATCCATAGCACATCTGCCTATCCCTTGTTTTGTAGATACTGAGCTTGTTCACATCTAATTTCCTTGACATTGTCTCCTTTATCAGTTCCTAACTCAGCAGTTACTCCACCTATGTCTCTGCCAAGGGTGTAGCGGCTTCTGATTGGGATAAAAAAGTAGAGAAGAGAAACAAGTAAAGATATTTTAGAGGCCTCAAGTATTACAGTTTTAATGGAGTCTAAACACTTCAGGATGCATAGTATAGGGCATGTTTTGGAGTTACACAGTAACTTGCCTTTGTTTTTGGTGTTTTTTGTGTTCTTATATATGTATAGTCTGAATATATAAACTGACTGATCAACTTGTCCTGACTTAAAGTCAAAAGATGGTATGAGTTTTCACAAATACTGGTCCAAAGAACATACAAGCACTTTTAGCTTGGGAAAATTTTATCTTAACAGTAATAATTTATTCTCTGTTAATTTTTCTCAGTTTTCTTTTTTTAGTAGCAAAACTGTAAACATCCATGTAGGTGTTTGTGTTGTCATAGTCACCTAAAGTCATTTGTAATCTTTGTTTTCTGCATAGGCTAAATGTTTGAAAAATTTAAAAGGATAGATATAGAAGAATAGAGTGGGTTATTTTCTAAATATATATGTTATAAATCCCCTCACTTAACCTGAATACTTTGCCAGTTGTTTATAGCTTAGTCTGAATTTGATGTTCCTGAACTTCTTGGGCCACTATGGACAAACCAGGTATTTAATTGTAGAACAATATTACACACACACAATAATTTTTAGTAGTTTTAAATGCCATGCTTATTCTCATGGCTAAAACATGAAGTAGTATTGGAAAAAAAATCTTAATAAGGAGATTTGAAGGAATTAGGTTTTTTAAGGTGTTTTTGTAATTGTGTGCTACATGGAAAAATAATACTGACTGCATTTTATTATCCTGTCTTTCAATGCATCTTTTCCACACAGGACATACGTGGCACTTTAAGAACTCTTTTGAGGGATCCTCTTCTGATATTGGAGAAATCTCCCTTGCATTATATTCTGCCTTGTTTTCCTACTCTGGTTGGGATACTCTCAATTATGTAACAGAAGAAATCAAAAACCCAGAAAGGTAAATGATTTGAGCTTGCTAAATGTGGATGGTTCCCAAGTTGCTGGGTTTGTGGCTGTTACTCACTAATAAATTCTGAGCTTACACAGAAATGAGTAGAACTGCTCTGCTGGTGAGACTGTGGATGGCCACTAGGAAAGATTTAGTAAACTCCATTAAAAGTGAAAAAGAAGTTAAAATATATGAACAAATAAGTATTGATGATTGCAGGGTGCTGTATTCTGTGCTAGCTAAGCTTTCAGTTCAGGTTGTTGTTACTCTTTATTATAATAGGTGTCAGTGTTGTAGTGGAACAGGTACCTAAGTGTTGTCAGTGTTTACTTGTGCAATCATTCTGATTTCATATTTAAGAATATTAATTTTCCATGAATTTATGCTCTACAAGTATGACTGGCTAAATTTGCCCAGTGGTGAGTCTATAAGCAGACACCTTTATATTAGAATAGAACTCTCTTTGATAATTTTTACATCCTATTATAAGAAACAGCTCAGATTGCTATAGCTGAATGATAAAGAATGAATTTTTTTTTTTTTTTTTTTAGTTCTCCCAACTGATTTTGACTTTTGCAGTTTATTCCCTTCTATGTTGGATGTTGAGTTATATGCTGAGCATTTATCTAACCAGGAAAGTTATCTGTTAAAATAGTGGATAAGTACTTTAATAAAAACCTAGGTATTTTTAGTTAGATAAAATTTCAGATTGACAGTTTGTTTCTTTAAATCCTCTTGCAAAGATTTAATACACGTACTCAGAAGACATCCATTTTGTATTTTCATCAGTCATTTGGTCCTTCAAATCACGCTGAAAAGCTTCTTTTATGAGTATTGTTGCAATGCCTTTTCTTCTTTTTAAAGTTAGCATAGTGTTCTCTGTTATCAGTTTGATAGCTCTTCTATGAGATGAGTGATTTTGAAAAACAATTTTTCTCACAGGATATTTAGCTGATGAAAATTTCTTCATAGTCATTAGCTCTAGATAGGCATCAGTGCCTAATACAAGGTTCATTCTTGGTAGAATGGTAGCTGGTAAAGAGGACTTCAAATTTCAGCTTTCTATATTGACAGTTTTTGGGAATAATGAGGTATTCCAGACTTCTACAAAATTACTACAAGAATTACATATTTTTTGTGATCACTTAATTGGTAGTGCCTTCATGCTTGTCCACCCAAAAGTTGCAATCAACAAATTACGTTTGACATCGTCCCTTGGTGTTAATCTTGGATGATGCAAAGTCCTTAAAATGCTATTTCAGAATTTTGTTACATTGTGTAATATTTCCGAAGGAAATAAACAGTTTTCTGCTTCTTTTTCTTCCCTGTGCTGGGATTCACGGATCTCTTACTGTGAGTGTGCAACCTGAAAGAAGAGTCAGAACTCCAAGTTACTAATTTACTGATTTATATGAAGGATTGTAGAGTATGTTTGTTTTTTTGCTTCCATGGCAGCAGACAGAAACAGCTGGACTTCTGGGCCTCAGGAAGTTTTTGAGGAAACTTTCAAAGTTTTAGTCAGACTGATATTTTTATGCTTTGTGGTTTTGTTTTTCGGAGGTTTTTTTTTTTTTGTTGTTGTTGTTGTTTTTGTTGTTGTTGTTGTTGAAAACAACGTTCTTGGTAAATGCACATCAATGTTAACCTGCTGTGTTTGATTTCAAACTGGGCAAATATGAGAGTAACACTCTCAGTTCTGCTTCCCCTTTTGAAATGTTTGAATATTCCTGTGAGGTTTGAGGAAATAATAAGATTGAGAAAAGCCTAAGTCTAACATTAAAAATCTGTTTCTGCTCTGTAGTTTCTTTCTGTTTCTTTCTGAGCTGCACACTCAGGGCTGTGAGTTTATCTCACAGTTAACTCTTATCTGCTCACATCTAAAGGATCCCAATGTTTTCCTGTTACTCTTGACTTTTTTTTATATAGCTTTCTTGACATGTGTTTGCTACTAAGATACACCACATGCTGAGGCTCATAGCTGTTCAGCAATTTTAGATCTGCATCTCTGCTGTGCAGCCCACTTAGTTTGTTCTCTGCCCTGCTGAGTGCAGATGAGAAGAACAGGGGTTTGGTTTAATAAAATTCCCTGCACCAATTCCAGAAATAAGTGCTGTGAGGACAGCCCCATTCCCCAGGGAGAAGTGCAGTACTTCAGAGCTCTGCCTCTTTGAGTTCTAATTGTGGTAAGCTACATGGACATTAGGAAATAACTTAAAGCATGTAAGTTTGAAGGCTGTTACTACAGATGTGGAAACCTTGAAGTTAGAGTATTTGAAGAGCAATTGCAGAGAATCCCTTTTTACATATAATTTAGGTTTTAAGTTACTATAAAAATCAGATTTTTTTCCAGTCTTCTATATTAGAATTTCTAGTTATAAAAGAAACCGAACTCTGATTCCAGAGATACCTTCTTTGAAATCTTTATGCTGGCTTTATTACTTTTCTATCTATTGTAAATGATACAAATAACTTTAACCTGTTACTAATGGTATTTTTCTTTTTCTGCAGTTGTGGGTTCTGGAGTTTTGGTTTTTTTTGTCTTACAGGAACTTACCACTGGCTATTGCAGTGTCTATGCCAATTGTGACTGTTATCTATATTATGACCAATATAGCTTACTATACAGTGCTGGATGTTCAAGCTATTCTCTCGAGTGATGCTGTGGCAGTGGTAAGTTGACCAAGTGTTACAAGAGTGTTTGGGGTTACTTCAAAAATCATTGGTAAGGGTATGAGCAAAACCCAGATTCAATATTAAACAACAGCACACTAAGTTCATTGGCAAGATTCACTCTATGACTTACAGGATAGTTAAGGCTCACCAAGGAAAAACAAGCAACAACAAAGCCAAATATAATCCAGGCAATCAAACAGAAATGAACCGAGAGCTCGTTTAGGGAGGGGTGTGTGTGTGGATTTATGTGAGTGTGAGGAAAGGATAGTGAGAGCAGGGACAAAAAGGAAGGCAGCCTTAAAGCTTAACAACATTCAGACATAACAGTACTTTAACTTAACTTAAACCTTAAGCTTCAGTTATAGCTTAACATTAACAATTTAACAAGGGAATAGTGTTTAGCAGCACTTAGCCTAACTTATGACTTCTAAGTAGAACTCAGCAACTAAACAAAAGACCAACACTTAGCAGCATTTAACTTACTTAACCTTACTTACAGGCCTAACATACTGAGGTATGTACGGTACTTAAACAGCCAAGAAAGCA
The DNA here is from genome assembly GCA_018697195.1 of Certhia americana. Classification (NCBI taxonomy): domain Eukaryota; kingdom Metazoa; phylum Chordata; class Aves; order Passeriformes; family Certhiidae; genus Certhia; species Certhia americana. Next base: position 12,197,422 of record CM031867.1, on the reverse strand, counting down.
GTATTTCTCCCAGCTTTGTTATAGCATATGTGCGCATTTATGCACCCAGACAGAATGAGTCAGATCAAGCATGATAGCTGTGAAAGTTCCCCTCAGAGGTCCATGAAATACTCACTTCAGATGCCTTTGCATCTTCCAGAGGGCAAAAGGTCAGGCCTTGAGGAGTTACTTTATCCAGACAAGTCTAAAAGCCAGTACACAGTCCATTGTTCTGATTTCTGTAAAGCAACACAGGTTTTTCCCCAACAAAATTTGGAAAATACACTCCTTTGACAGCAATGAAATTCTCCAATCGAGCCTATCCCCTAAGAGCGTTCTGTGCCTGCTCTACTGCTCCTGCCCCTTGTCCTCACAAAGCTGTCCCTGCAGCTGGATGTTGAATGGGATCAGGAAAAGTGACCCACCCTGGGAGGCTGGGGGAGTGATTCCCTGGAGGCATGCCCAGTTGATCTTCCTGAACACAGCAAGTGACAGCACTGCAGCGGCATTGGGGCCAGATAAAGGGAGGGAGATGAATGCCTGAACCTTACTGCACCTGTGAAACCCCAGCCTAAATTTTTGTGATTTTATATACACTTCATTTAGATTTTTGAGATTGGTTTTTTACCAAGCGTAAGTATGTATTTTTCTTTGAGTCCATGTATACATTTATGTATATATGCATTCTCTGCAGCTTTACATGAAATTGTAATACTCAGAACTGGACAGATGATGTTTTCCTCTGTACTCTGGGATGTATCTAAACATGGAGGAGAAAAAAGGAAGACTTAAAAATGATATAAAGTCCTTAGTCAATCTAATTGCATGCAGAGGTACTGAGTGACCAGGAAAAGAATGAAAAAATGTATTTGTGAGTTCCAAAGTTATTTTAGATTTTAAGGTTTTACTTATTGGGCTAGTGTTAATGGAACTTAAAGAATGTTACAGATTTCTGGAAATCTAAGCTTTTAACTTTTCACTATATCTCAGGTTTGTCAAATGTCTGAATTTAAAAGCCGAATTAATGTGCTATCTAAAGGCATTTTTGCTGAGATGTCTCATCAGCTGTCAAACAATGCTCTTCTGATTGCTACTACTTCCATCCCTTTTAGAATCATTAGGTGAAAGTGCAGCTGAAGTTTAATACTTAACACGTGAGCTCTTGAAGTTTCCTTGTCACTGGTATGAACAATTGCCCAGTTTAATAAAACTGACTTTAAACTTGACCTACTAAGACATTAGCAAAGTGTGTGGGCCTCTGGAAGGAGGTCTGTAGAATGGAGGAGTTGACACTGAGGACCTGGCATGTGCATGACATGTACTTTGCATTGTGTGCCAAGTGAGGTTGGGTTGTGCTAGAGGAGTGCAGCATGTGTGCTCATCTTCTAATTTAGCCTGTTCTGAAGGGGGAACTCTTTTTAGTGCTGAAGCTGAGCAATGTGAACTGAAAAGCAGTGTGGCAGTAATTTGGGGAATTGCTTCAAAAGTACACTTGCAGTTCAAATTCAAATACTTAATTGGAGGGGGGAGGGGGGGGAAGAGTTAATGGCTGTATTTGAAAACGCTCCTATAATACAAAAATGTAAAAATATTTATGGTGAAATTTCTCTGGGGGGTGGAAGGGAGTTTTATGCTCAGTGGAATCTTTAAGTAGACTTAGGGCATTGTATTCAGGGGATGAATGAAGAAAGGAGGTGAGAATGAAGCTATTCAAAATAATCTGATGAAAATGAGCCACTTTCATCTGCTCAGATATTCTACGTGTGATACAAGATACAGATTGCCCTTTATGTAGTTGGTGAAAATTGGTGTAGGGTGAAAATTTGGGTAATGAATTTTTAAAGAAACATGGTAGTAATGTTGCTTCATTTTAGAATCTCTGGTGTAGTCGAGCAGCAGTTACATTTCATCCTCCTTGTTGCTATATTGGCATGAAATTAAGTAGCTTTCTCTTTTTCAGTGAAGAGGCTTTGAGCAGTAAAGGGGTGGGGTGAAGATATTTCCGGTTTCAGAATGGACTAAAAGTTCTGAGTAAAAGAAGTATGAGTGTATCTTTCCATATCACCTTGTGTGCTGTATTTCTTGGCGGCTGTGAGGCAAAAGAAATCATACCAAGGGATTATATGGGGGAAAAAAAAAAGATAAAATGACCTCGGTTTACGTCACAATTGGCTTCATGTGGCATAGTCCCAGTTGGGGCTAAGAAACTGATTTTTTAAAGTTTTTTGCTGAAGAAATTTAAGTGATCTAGCAACAGCTAGCTTAAAAGTTCTGCAAATGCTCTTCAGATGGTTGCTGATCATGTCAAAATCACTCACTTTTTCAATTAATCCTGTCAGTTTCACAGTTGACTTCTGTTTTACTTCCTTATTCAAACAACCACAACCTTTGCTACTAATTTTTATGCACATGAAAATTACTCTGTTGCACAAACGCAAATAAATAAGAGCAGACATTTTATCTCATTTTTCACTGTCACTGAACAACGTTGGGTTTTTTTGTGGTTTGAGACAGTAGTGACAGCACTGCAGCAGCATTGGTGGCCAGCTAAAGGAAGGGAGATGAATGCCTGAACCATTGTGGTTTTTGTTTGTGAAAGTGGCAGCTGGCTCCACAGGTGCTTTATGGGCTGTTTTGTCTCCTGTCAGGAAATATACTGGCTGCCAGTGCACAGCTTTTTACCTGCTTCCTGTGTTTGATCATTTCTGTGGGTCTTGATTGAGTTCCTACAATAGGTGATAATTTGGCTTACTTCTTTTACTTGGAGGAGCCAAAACTGGTTGAAGCAAGCAGTTGGTTGTCCTGCATAGTCAGCTGTCATCTTTCTTGGAACTGTACAACTTTGTCAGTAAACTGGGGATAAAGATGATGACTTCAGTTGCATCTTTTAGTACCATCTCTTGAGTCCAGTGTAGATCAGTCAGTTCACCCTTATGCTCTCGTATTCTTTGCTTTGCTTTGCCATGATCCCTCAATGAACTGGAACATGGGAGGCTGTGTGTTTTAGCTGGTTTATTTGTCTTTGGTGTATAGTTTAATAAATGTTGAGTATCTTTTTTCTGACTGAATTCAGACAGAATTTTTTAAGTTCTCCTTAGACCTTTTGGGTATTACATCTCTTGTTTCATTGGTTTCACTGGCTTCTTTATGAAGAGGAAAATGTGCTTGTCCTTAGCTGTCATGTTCCTCCTCTTCTTTGCTTACATGGGCACTTCCCAGTAAGGTTTCTTTGGATGAAGGGCACATGCCTTGCAACTGAAGAACTCTACAATAGGGAGGCAGTTGCTTTGAGAGGGAGAGTTGTTCAGTAAGTTATTTGCCTTCTTTTTTGGAGCTAGCTGTAATTCACTGCCAATGCAACACACCCAATGCCAGCTACGTGGAAGTTCTCTGGCTTTGGAGTCCAAGCTGAAAAGCTGAGCTGAACTTGAGAACTCCATATTCTATTTTCAGTTTGAGATAGGTAAGAGACTTGGAAAACACTTAACCCTTGTTCTACAGCTGTCTGAGAGATGCTAAGAAGAGGATAAAGACCTGGGAAGGTTTAGATCAAGTATCTTCAGCACCTCCATGAAAATATAAATGTTGGAGCTGACATTGGAGATTTTAATGTGGGCTGTAAAGAAAAGACATCTTATATGCAAGTAGGAATGCAATGTAAGATTATTAATGCAGCAGAGTAGTACTGGTTGTCTTGCCATAAGAGTGTATTCAATGACCTAAAAATGAAGTGGGAATTTTATGCTGGACCTTTTACTGCATTGGTACCTTTTTCTCCCAGTAAAGCTGTTGCCAATAATACAAGGAGATAATTATGTCTGAGTTTTGAGAATCGATCAACAGCACGGAAACGAGAATTATGGGAGACACATTTAAATTATTTTCTTTTGCACCTTTACAATTTTCTGGGTTTGGTTGATGTGCACTCTTTCCTTTCTTTTAATGTATGTGACATTACATCTAATTTGGTCAGTGGGGAGAGATGTCTTACAGTATCCTGACATTGTAATCTATGGTAGTGGGAGAAACTATTTCTGCTCAGATGCTTTTTTTTTCGCAATTGCAGCTTCCTGATTGCCATAAATCAAGAGTTTGTTTCTGTTAGGCAGTAGCACCTTAGAGTCCTCAGAAACTCAAAATTAAGAAAACATACTGTAGTTTTACCAGAACTTTCTGTAATGTGTGAATGTATTTATGCTTCACCTCAAGAAAAATGTCAAAGCTGAATTGTGCTTTCAAAATACCAGTCAGGTTGCTCATGTATATTAATCCCCTTACTGCTCTGTATAATTTTCAGGGTAAGAATGTTGATAGAACTTGGTCTGGAAAAGCTCCTGGGCAATAGGAACTTGAAAAGAGTTACATGAAGAGGCTCCGTAGATGCCTTTTGAACTTTGCTAATAGAAACACCTCATAATCTCGGAGAGTTTTTTTGGTATAAGTTTCTTACTCATGCTAGGCTACATTCTCTTTGCATTTCTCTGTTTGTCCCTCCAATCAATACTGGTTGTTGCTTTGCCAGCCTCACGTGTGCTTGTGGCTCCATATGTTTCAGTGTAGTCTGACATTTCTTGTGTGCCTCTAAGTGCACTTCTAGTGTGCAGTTAAGTGTGATGAAACACTTCTCATCTTGTGATTTGTAATATGAATGTGGGTCTTGCTACTCATCTGTGTGCCTGAATTACTGAGTGTGAGGCAGTATCTTGTGTATTTTGTTGTGGCAGCTCTTGATGCTGGAATTTGTGCTGCTTTAGTTCAACCTGTTTGTACAGAACTGTTGTTTGGACCTTTAAAAGGACAAAAAAGTGTTCTTGCAAACCATTCACAACTTACCAGCTGATGATCATGGGATCAAACTAACCCAAGACAAAAAAAAAATGTAGTTTAATCAGTCATTCATGCCTTGAAACAAAGCTGTAATTCAGTTTTTGACCATTCTTCTGGGAGTAGTGTGACATTTTAGCCATGATGGTATAAGGGCAGTTCAGTTCAGAACTGCATGGCTGGAAAGCCTCTTCCTTCATTATTATTCCTGATGATGGTTGAGAAAACAAAATCAAAACAAAAGGGAACAATTCCAGGTGCATGTCCTACAGTGTGTATATATCTATGTATACTTTACATATTTGATGGATGGGAGGGCATAAAAGAACTTTATCTGTAATTGCAAGTGCTACATCAGCAATTCCCTGAATTCTCTGTTTCCCAGCTGTTAGAAGCAGTTATAATTCAAGTATGGACTACAGGACTTGTCAGAATATAGCAGAGATGACAATTTAATCTCTTAATCCTTCTTGCTCTTTAGACTTTCTCAGAAGAATCCTGAGATGATATCCATCCCCATAGTGGTGGCTTTCTCCTGTTATGGTGGACTAAATGTTTCTGCTTATAGCTGCCTCCAGGTAGGCTCCTCTGTCATCCTCCACATGCCTTTGTGATTGCTCCATTCTTTCCTCCATTGCCAGCTCATTTGTTTTTATAAATGCACTTCACAACTCCCAGAAGTAGTTAAAGTAGAATTGGTGAGGAGCTCAGCTCAGAGCCCAGGTCTGGCTCATTTGTGGAGGATCCATGATTTTACAAGTGTGGTTTTAGCAGAAGTCAGACACTAACTCTTCTACGTTTCCCTCCCCCCTTCTCTTCTTGGTGCAGTGCACTCAGTGTGTGTGCTTGATGACTTGATTTTGTGTTGTACTTTTCTCTGCCCTGCCTTCTTATGCAAAATAATCTCTGACATGCATGCAGCGAATGTTTATTGTGGGCCTGCTTTTACTCAGACTTCAGTAACTCTTCTAGCAAGAAACGCTGTGGAGATCTTTGGGTTTGTCTTAGTTCACAAGAGACTACAGCTGAGCTTTAGAGAAGGCATTTCTTGTCATCTGTTGAAAGGAGGGCGTCGAAGGATTAATATATTTGTTCTCACATGTCTGAGTAGTAGTAATGAACTTGGCTGATTTTTGTTATAAATGAAGGTGAAATCCTGTCAGAAAACACCTGCCTAAAGGCAGGTGGGTCTTTGTTCTGGTTAAGCTGGTTAATATCAATAGATAGATTAGCCAAACTTTAGCTAATCTTCCAACTTTGTTTCGCTGAAAGATCATTTTGCAGGCAGATAGATCTACTTGGCAAACCAAGCTTAACTTTTTTTTAGATGATTCTCAATTTAAGTAGTCTTTTGTATTGCCTCACCTCAAGTTTAGCTCTTGAAGTTTCTCCACCGTTTGCTCTGTCAGGAATCCCAACTGCAACATTAGAAAGTATATTAGAAATGACAGTGTAGAGGTTGTCACTACATTACTCCCTCTTTTGAAGAGTCTGACTTGTACAGCTCTAGGGAAATCACTTATTTAGGCTTTGACCTGGATCAACAGTTGGTGTAGAAAGCCTGCATCCAGAATACATTGAATCTGTAGCATTTTGATCTGTATATAGTTTGTAGTTTTACTGTTCATATGAATGATTGTTTTCCAAGATGTGTGAAACAGTATTAGCATATCCTAGAACACTGGATGCACATTACAGGATGGAAGTAGCCTTTGAGTTAGTCCTGCATCTGTCATTCACCCTGGCCCATTACCAGATGTTTCAAAAGGAAATGGAAAATGCTTCCAAAGAACATCTTTGGGGGGAAAACATTTCTCAAAATGATATATTAGCTAATTTGCATCCTTCAGCATAAAATTGCATTCATAGTTTTTTTCTCTCTTCTTTATCTTAAGCTGTTAATATTACTTATCTAAATGCTTATCCTTTAGGCAGTTTTACTAAATATCTCTAACATCTTGTTCTGTACCTTAGCTTTATATATTAAAACAAAAAGTCCTCCAGGAGTTTTGTGTCTGGTAATTTCACTTATGTTTGGCTTCAGAAACCAGCAGTTCAGTTTTAAATACTCCTTTAAAATATTTCTAATAAGCAATTGCTTATTACAGTTTTCATCTTGTTCTCTTTCTTGTTCTGAAAAAGTTGTCTTAATTCATTGACTGGAATGCAATTAATTACATTCTGCTTCAGTGGACTGGGTTTCTCAGAGCTGCATTTAGATGCAGTAAAGATCTGAGAGAAGCACTTTGGGTTCCAGGAATTATGTAGCCTTGAGCAATAGAAATCTTTTATATACCATAATATCAATTATTAGTTGCACTTTCAGTTGGCTGAAAATGCAATCCATGGTATACAGAACACAGTTCTTAAGGCATGGTGGCCTGCTAAATTGATGTTCTGATTTCAGCATGAAGTAGAATATGTACGTGAACTGGTTCCTTTATACTTTCCTCATGTTATTTTTTATAATATCTGTAGGAATCTGTGTGCATTTTGCCACCCCTGTGTTGCTCCTTTTTGGGGGAAGCTGTGCTAAGATGGAAAAACTAAAAGAGCTCAGGAAGAGAGGTGCTTTTCTGAGAATCAGGGTTACACAGTTGATGCATTGACTTTGAAGCTTTAGGCAAGGTTCCATTGAAGTGATTATGGGATTTTCATTGTCCTTTAGCAGCAGGAAATCCTGTCTGCCTTTGAGGCTCAAATAAATTACACAAAAGGATGGAATACATTCTGCTTTTTAGTGTTAATGATGGTACACAACAGAGTTGGATTCTGACCCATAATCTGGAAAATGTGCTGGACAAAGCACTTTTTCAATGCAAAGAACAGGAAATTATAGCTGGCCAACCCTTGGTTTATGTCACTGCATTTCTCAGCATCTTGTGGCATGAAGTTTGACATTGTATACAAGGTTTTGTCTCATGAGAATCAAACACTCATGTAACAAAAAAACCCCCAAACCAACTATATTAAGTCTTTTAGGCTTTTTTGACCAACAAAAACATTAAGAAAATAGATCATAGTGCACTGCTGTTGATGATCTGGTTCCTGGAATAATTAAATCAAAATTTGACCGCTGTTAAATGGAGATATCTTCATATGGTACAGATAAAGACTAGTTCTGAGTGTTTATCACCTTTGATTGAGCTCCTTATCTCATAAATGTTATGATGAAGAACAGTGCGTTGAAGGGGAGGTCAAGGGCAAGGTGTTTAAAAATACTAAAAGGTGAAGAAAATTTTTCTAATAGATAAACCTGCAGAAAGCTGAATTACTGTCTGTGCTTTTTATGTCTGAGGATCTTGAAATTTATAAAGCGAGAGAGAGATAAGAAAATGATTTAGAGGAAGGTTCATAAAAGGGTTAGATTTGCTACTTGCGAAGGAATAAAATGATCAAATATTTGTTTGAATACTAATTACACATATGTATTCTGTTTCCTTAAATAGTGACTTCATGCTGTCTAATGTAGACGTGATTCTTTTGCTACCATGACTGTTAGTTTGCTTCTATAAAAGAAATCATGGAAGTGATTTAGTTATGTGTAGGTAGAATTGGGATGTGTGGGAAGGCTCCAGCCATGTCCTCTGAACACAGCATGGAGGGATTCTGCCTAAATTCATGCTAATGTTCAGATGTGTGCAATGCTCAGACCAAGATGGGAGGTAGAATACCTGTCAGTCTGCATGAATTAAATTTCTTCATGTTTCTAATGTGTTGTCTGATACTCTAAATCTCTCTCCCTTTTTCTTAATCCAGGAGGTCTAACAGAATAGACCAGGTAATAATTGCACATTATTACCCATTTTTGTTTTAGATCCAAGATTGGTGGCAATCAGTGGCTCTTACCACTTGCTATGAAACTTTGGGGCTCCTGATTGTTGGTTTCAGAGCTCTGCCATAGACAGTCACTACAGTTTCTTGCATTATTGTCTAGTGACATCAACTATCAAGCAAGTGATTAGATTAGTTGCTGTCATTTGTTGTGAGAGTAGAGCCGAGAGGCCCTGCCACTGGAGCTAAGGAAAAGATACTGCTTGGGAAAATGCAAAAAAGGGAAAATAAAGTAGATTGCTAGAATAGTATTTATAAACAGTAGGTGTGATGTTGGCTGTGGTTATTCCCTGCAATATTACACTTCCCTGTTTGGTTAGGTAATATTTTTAGTAATCCAAAGATTGTTCACTTGTGTTCTATAGGTCAGTTAGATAAAAAATATATTGGGATTGGGAAGAAAATTCTCCAAACATTTTGTTTTCCTTTTTGAGCATTATTTTTGTGAGCAGAAAGTATGACTTCAGGTGCTTGGCAAAAGAAGTTTGTGCTTATTTAGAATCCATAAATAAATAAGAATGCTGTGTGATTCTTTGTGCTGCATTATGGACTGTCCTTACTATTTTTCCATACAAGCATATTACGAAAGCTCTGTTATCATTGTTTTACATTGTTTTTTGCAGATATTTTCATGTTTCTTTTTCTTTTCCCTTTCGTCAGACATTTGCCGACCAGATATTTGGTATGTTCAGCTGGACAATTCCCATTGCTGTAGCCTTTTCTTGTTTTGGTGGACTTAATGCTTCAATTCTAGCATCATCAAGGTAGTGCATATCTCTTTCAGTTTCACAAAAGTTCATAAGTTTTTTCACATGTTACTGTTATGCTGATCTATTATGAAAGACAAAAATACTTTTCTAACTGAACCTATAATAAATAGCCACAATAAAACAACAGATCTGACAGATCTCTGTGTGTGTACATACACCCTTAACATTGCCTTGTTTCCCCAAAGCATTCATGAGTGTATGCAGAACATAATTATAACATCAAATTAATTTTTTCTGAGTGGTGAGTCCTCAGGCCTTCTGATTGTTTGCATTACCTTCCATTTTACTTGATAGAATAATTCTAGCAAGTTTTTGTTTTCAAATGTATTTATCTAAAACTTACCTTTTAAAATGAATACTTTATAAAACTTTACTTAGAAAAACCCTAAAAAACTTGCTACTGCTATGAAGCTGTAATCAGAAAGCTTGGGATACTGTGTAGAACCTTTTCTTTGAGCATTGGCTATGGATGTAACTAGGAAAAGCTTAAAATAGATTTATTCAGGCATTTTTAATATTCTTCCTACCCATTGAATGAATTTGCAATGCCTCTATTGAGAAGAAATATGATAATTTGGTGAAGCAGTCAATATAGAACAGTAGGTAATAAAATTATGTGTGTTTGTATTTTGAGCATGTGGTTGATTGACATCATTTGAGGGACCTGGCAATCTCTTCTGGTTGGCATTGAAAACTATTCTTTCCTAAGCTGCAATGGTTTCAATGCTAGCGTTTAGAATTTTGTGAAACAACAGAAATTTGTTTCAGTTACTGTAGAGATGTTGTCTATTTTACCTGTAAGATGATTTTTAAAAAAATGATTGTTAACAGCATGTTTCTAAAAGCTTATCTATCTTTCAAAATATTTATTTTGACTAATTTATTTGATTTTCTGTAATATATTCTCTCTTGCCTGTGGTCTCAACATGTATTTTACTGCTTTTTTTCAGGCTATTTTTTGTAGGATCTCGGGAAGGTCACCTTCCTGATCTTTTGTCTATGATCCACATAAAGAGGTTCACACCTGTGCCAGCACTGCTCTTCAATGCAAGTTATTACTGTTTTTCTTTTCGACTAATTAGATGGGACACACAGCACAGCTTCCCTCAAAATGGAGCTTCAGAACAGGGCTAGAAAAATGTACAGAAATATATATGTATAAGAAATAACATGAGAAAATTATAAAAGAACTAGTCCATATATGTGTTCTGTTTCATGCTGAAGTCAGAACTTCAATTTAGCAGGCAGTCATGCTGTAAGAACTGTGTTTTGTGTATCATGGATTACGATGGATTGCATTTTCAGCCAGTTGAAACTGCAACTAATAATTGACATTATTGCATATAAAATATTTCTGCTGCTCAAGACTAAATTATTCCTAGAACCCAAAGTGCTTCTCTCAGATCCATATTGCATCTAAATGCAGCTCTGAGAAACCCAGTCCCCTGAAGCAGAATGTAATTTATTGTGATCCAATCAATTAAGACAACTTTTTCAGAACAAGAATATGAATTATTTAAAGGAAAACTTAAAAATCACGAGACAAAATATACTGTCATCAAGGTGATTGCTGAAAAAGTGATTTTTTGAGGTCTAAAATTATACCAAACACCAAGGAGTATAGGGTGTTACTTAAAGGCAAAAACCAGCATAAACAGTAAGTTTCAAACTTGTTACTCTTGTTCTTTTCTGACAGTGTTTTATGACCCTGATTTACCTGGCTGTGGAAGATGTTTTCCGGCTAATTAATTACTTCAGCTTCAGTTACTGGTTTTTTGTTGGTCTGTCTATTGCTGGGCAGTTATATCTACGTTGGAAAGAACCAGATCGGCCAAGACCTCTTAAGGTAAAGCTTACTACACAATTGTTTAAAATCCCTGCCTTCCATAGAATATGAAAGTACTGTCTAAAATCTGGCCCATACATGTTAATAAGTCTAAAGGTTACAGATTGATCATGACATAAAGCATGGTTTCCATTTGATGTCATACCATGAAAGTTAGCTTGTCTGCTAGGTAAGAACAAGAGATTGTTGTATCATTATACTCTGTTATTATATGCCAGTTCATCAAGTACCCCTTCTGTCTGCCCACTGGAGAATGTCTCAATGGCCTAATGTAGTAGTTAGCCTTTTATCTAGCAGCAGAAATATCTGATAGGACATGCTCAAATTAAGTAACTCTGTTTGTGGACCACATTTAGCTCTGATGATATATGATCCTCTAATAACCTCCTCATACTTTGATACTCTACTCAAAAAAAGTCAGTAATTCTTGTTTCCCAAGTTTTACTGGTTTTTCATTGCCACTATGCACTTTCTTTCAGCACAGCAGAGTTACCATACTTGATTACTTTTGCAATTTTTAGCAATAGTTTTGTTAAGTATAATCCTGCAGTTTGCTTATGGTCCTAAATAGCCAGATACATCAGAGGAGGAACAGGGAATTTCACAAAGTGGATTTCGGAGAGAAAAGTGTGTATCATAATGTTTGTAACTGTAGACAATGAATATTTCATTAACATTTTATTCTGTTTTTTCCTGTCTGCAGCTGAGTCTGGCTTTCCCAATAATATTCTGTTTATGTACAATATTTCTGGTGGTAGTGCCACTCTATAGTGACTTTTTAAATTCAGTGATTGGAATTGCCATTGCTTTATCTGGAATTCCATTCTTTTTCTTGGGAGTCTATTTACCTGCATCAAGGAGACCTCAATTTATTAACAAGATGATAGGTAAGTTTCTTTGTTAGCTGGAGATGTTGTTAGGAAAGAGGAAGACTAAATTGGTGACTCTTGGTCTGTTGATGGAAAGGGCTGTGGTGGGCTGACCCCCAGCAGCAGGAGGGGCAGGACAGGAAGAGCAAAGGTGGGAATACCTGTTGGTCAAGTCAGAGAAAGTTTAGTAAGTGAGGAGGGGAAAACCCTGCTGCTGCAAGAACAGTCAGTCACAGGTCTCACAGGCAGTCCAGTGTGCAGCCGGTCTCCAAGCAACAGCTGTGTGGGAGGACACTCCCACAGGCAAACACCTCTTGCTCACAACCATTTTTTATTGCTGAGCATGACATCAGATAGCACAAAATAGCCCTTTGCGTAGTTTGGGTGAGCTATTCTGGCCATCCTCCTGCCGAACTTCCTGCCCTCTTGCATCCTGCTGGCTGCAGGAAGAGCAGAGTAAAAGGAAAGAAGCCTTGACACTGTGCAGACACTGTTCAGCAATAGCCAAAACATCAGAAAAACATCTTTATTTTAACCAAGATTAACGACTGTAAAAAGTGTGAGGATTCTTGGTAGCACAAACTGTCCAGCTTTTCTGAATCGGTTATTTGAAGATAGATAGATTTTATGTCAGTAAAGAATGGAATTTTACCTTCTGTTGAATTACAGCAATTAAATTACACAAATTTAAATTTTTCTCCATGGGTACTCTTTTGATATTGTTACTATGTGAGACAGCCATGATGAGGGATGTGGTAAGGAAGGTTTATAGCATAACCTTACCCTGAAAGCAGGATGTGGTGCTGCAGAAGTAGAAGATATGTAAATACTCAGTAGTCTTGTAGCTTTCCCTGTGTATTATTAGTTTTACTTTTTTTATTCCACCAATTTTATGCTCTTAATTATAGAGAAAAAAGATTTTACTTCAGTTACTTGGCATGGTGCCTCAGAAGCAAAACAACCTAAGATACCAACAGAACAGTTTAAGATACTATCTGTTAAAAAAATGAGCAGGAAACTTTTATTGTTTGTTTCCCTAAAGAGAAGTGAGACAGCATTCCTGACAGCTTTCATTAGTCAGATGTGTTTTGTAATTAGAGCTGAGATAGGTGGCTGTTGTTCTAATCTATCTCCCATCTTTGTGCAGGTACAGTCACACGATACATGCAGCTGCTCTGTTACTGTGTTTTAACAGAGATGGACTCAGATGAAGAAAAGAAGTTAGAAATCAAATCCAACTAAAGTTTAAAGCCATTACAAGAAGCAGAAGGGAGGATAAAGCAATTACACAAACAAAAGAGCTGGACCTGGAAGACACAGAAAAACTGTTTTCGGTGGTCTTTCAGAAATGCTGAAAATGTTCTTACTTGCAGGTGGATTCCAGCGTGGATGATGCCCTTGTGTCATCCTCCTAACCTGTGGCATGTTTTCAGGGCAGGTTTTCATTTGGATAATGATTATCTACTACCTACTCACACAAGCTGTGTGTCGATATTGTTTCTTATTCAGAATTGGTATGAAAATGATAAGAGCTAATGGATCAAATTAGATTCCTGCAGAACCAGGTGGTGAAGTAATGTGTTACTAAGTTAGACTAAAATCCACTTTGACTCCAAAGATGAAGTCATTTCCAGCTTAATTCTGATGGATGTTTGCATGAAATGATTTGCTTTACTATCTCAGTTCTTATCCCAGAAGAAAACTGGTCACAACAAACTACTTCATTTGTTTTTTCTCCCCCTAATGATAAATTAAGTTCTGCTCCATTATTTATAACCTGAACCAACTCCCTTGAAGATTTTATTCTGTATGCTACATGGAAATGTATCTGACCGTGGCAAGGATTTAATCAGCAAAGCACCTTGGCACTAAAGATTTGATTAATGGTTGTTGATTTTTTTCTTGTTTCCTTGTTAGTACTTTGTCAATTTCTGCTGGGTTTTATGAAACTTCCAAAATTAAAATGTTCAGTTTGAAGCCTGTAAGCATTTGTTTGTGAACTGTTTCAGTGAAGACACAGTAGCTGAGTTACCTCAGCAGTCAGAAAATTACCTTTATAAATTTCAGTGCTGTTCACTAGAAAATGACCATGTAAAACCTACCAGAAACCACTTTTTTTTTTTCCTTCTATAGCAGAATTTCTGTGGCAGATACTAGATCTTGACAGATCTAGTCTGGAGATAAACTAGAAATGGAGGTAAACTAGAAATAAAAACAGAAGTAAAAGGTACTACTGCAGCACAGACATGCTGATTCATAATCTATGTAATTCCAAAGCTGTACGCCTAAAATCAGGATAGTTTTGATACTGAATTTTGGTGCAGCAAAAGGCAACAAGAAGCCAGCCTGCTTCTTTTGTCTGGGAAAGTGAGATGTACTTCAAAAACACACCTGAGATTTTTACCTTAGTTCAGAATGTCTATCTCAGTTGACCTGAGTTTGGCCACAGGTATAGTTGTGTGCATTTTAGTTGAACTAAATCTTGTAATTACAAGATTATAGCTGAAGCAATACACACTTTAGAGGGTGCACCACATTTCCATCAGTGACTTGAATAATAGTGAGGGTATTTGCGCTGCCATGTTAACTTTTCTCTGAAGCAAACAAAAATACCTTGCCTTCACTACTTTGCCATTACCAAACATTACATTGTCAAAACTGATTTGCCTAAGTACTCCTGCAGCATCCAGTTCATGGATGACATTGACCAACTAAGAGCTAATCCTATTAGCTATTTTTTACACTCAAGTAGGAGAGTGCTAAAATACTTTGTATGGTAATGTGCCCAAACAAGTGTTTTAAATACATACAAATACAGGTTAAAATGGTGACCCGGGTTCAGCTGTACCAACTTCTGTGATTTTTAAATGAGTAAAGAAAACTTGGTCAAAAAAGAATTTATTTACAATTTAAATGCACATTGTTCTACTCCAAGAGTAAAACTACTGGGGAGAATAATGGATAGGTCAAGGCATTTCATATGCTCAAACACTTGTGAAGAAGGTCACTTGACACTTAGGAACAAATTACGTAGAAAGCAGTAGGATAGGGTGCTTTTTTCCAGGACTTCCATGTGCCATCAGGGTCTTCTTGTGATTCCTGACATTTTAGTTATGACCAGAAAGGCTGCTGCCAACAGTACCTCCATAGCTGTACATTTGTTACAAACAAGGTACAAACTCTTGGGCATGCAGCTTTGGGAAAACAAAAATAAATACAAGGTCCCTTCAAAACCTCAACACATGCAATGGGTTGAAAATTCTATTTAAAAGCACATAGCATCTTGTGCTTGGAAAAAAATTTGTGTTGTCAAGTGGCCAGTCACACCAATCTGTTTACTATCCACCAGCTGACGTTGGCTGCTCGGACAGTACACTCCTATAGCAGCAGATGTTCTCCTTCAGTATGCACTTCATCTCCAAACCCAGGCTGTTAGTCAGAACCCAAATCTTCAATCTCATCATATCCAAATTCCTGCAAAACCTCCTGTCGATATTTGTCCCACGTTCTTCTCCTGTAACATTGGTCCTCATCACTGAAGCTCTCTTCAGAGTCTGTAGAGAAAGCATCAACACTTCTAGGTTATCCTTTCTTTTTACTCAAAAAAATTAAGTTAATCAGACTAGTTTAAGCTTCTTGAGAAACTAGCAAAGTCTGAACAACTTCTGTTTGAGCTGAGGTCTGAACTGTGCTTGAAGTACTCTGGGGTAGGAACTTCAGAAGGCAGAGGCAGTGTTTCACAAGCCTGTATACCCAAGTCATGGATTCCTTCTCTAAGCAAGCAAACCTTTGCAATTGCAGCAGCCTCAATTTGACGTCTCAATTTTGTCTTTTCAAAACTATTAATTTCTCTTCTAGTTCCAAGAAAGATAATCCTCCTCTATGCAGATTTCACCATTGTATGGGCAGAATGCTACCCCAGCAGTGCTCTGTTACATTGCCTTTTTAGGGATAGCATGTGAAAAAAGAGGGAACGTATACATGCACAGCAGGAAAACAAATAGCATTAATGACAGGTGTACCTTTTTCTCCATCTTCCTCAGGTAAGAATTCATCTTCTTCAGGATAATCATTACGCCAGTTATTCTCGTCATTTTCATCATCTTCATCTTCATATACTTCCTCTGGACCAGGATCATCATTTACCTGCATGCAAACACAAAACATAATGCTGAGTGTCTGTATTTATAGTGAATGTTAGGGGGGTTTCATCTCCCTGTGCAAGACTGTACATATCACAAAGAGCCAGGAAATACTTATTGATGGCAGGCAGAAGGAATTCTGCAGTGACACAGGGCACACTGCAGAAGAATTTGAGTTGTCACTGCATTCACTGTAACACTTCAAATCTGCTTTAAGTGACTAATCAGTGAAGTCACACATGCACATGTTCCACTCCAGCATTTCAATGTTAAGGTCTAACTTAATCCTACTCACTTCAGCAGTAGTGTAATGGATCAAGGAAGAGAGAAAGTAGTTTTAGGCTCCCAATATACAAGTCTGTTGATCCCAGGAACAACACAAGATTAAACCTTACATGAAACTTCCTAACTCTACAGTCACTGAAGAACAATTTGTGAAAAAATGTCTCATATGAAGATTAAAGTCAAGTCCTCAAATACTGAAAAAGTTGTGTGTGTCCCCCTTGCTCGTCTTTTCATTCAGTCATATTTACAATAACATTTTAATGGCTGCCTCCTAATCACAAGAAAGACATAAATTAGTCAAGTTTATGTTTGTGTGCCAAAATTGAATTGGCAGTTTGAAACCAGACAAATCATTCACATTACATGAGCACCATCCCTTCCATTTTGTCATGTGATGTCCTTGGA
Source organism: Certhia americana (assembly GCA_018697195.1). NCBI lineage: Eukaryota > Metazoa > Chordata > Aves > Passeriformes > Certhiidae > Certhia > Certhia americana. The sequence continues at coordinate 12,180,468 of CM031867.1, read as the reverse complement.
TCAACAGTAACCTGGAGAAACAGGGGACTGGCAGTTACAATAGGCCTAAGACAGAAGTCATTGAGCATACGTGAAATGTCTTTCTTGGCATGGCAGCTTTTAACAGCAGGACTTTAAACATCTTTTATTTGTGATCTTTCTAGTTGAGAAAGATCATTTTTGCACACCCTTACCCATTCATATTCTTCTCTATAGGGCTGTACAGAAAGGATATTTTCAATCCAATCAGGGGCTGACGTTTCCTTATAGTAGATGTCATAAACATACTCATCTTCTTTGTCACCGTGTTCCTTTTTACCGTCTTCAGAAACATGTAAACGCTCACGGATCATCTCTACTGCATTGCAGAGAATTGCATCTGGATCAGTCTTCTGCTGAGAAAAAATAAAAACTGTTTATTTCCACTAAAGTCATGCAAAGTCTTATTTACAGCCAGCAATTTTCAGATGCAAAGAGAACTTACACATCAAACCAGGGTAAAGAAAAAATAGGGTGGTACAAGCCCGTCCTTAAGCAGCAGCTCTGCACACTGTCTGTTTCAATATTAGTGCACTTAGGATCCTCGTGAAACATTCCAACTTGCAATCTAGTGAAAGCTTCTATTAAATAATGGAATACTTACAGTGCAAGCAAACTCCCACAGCAGTCTGCCCACATGTCCCACTCAACAGTGATACCAAAGGACTTCAAACATACTAAGCTCATAGCTGACCTGTGGGTTTGCAGTGGTTACACTGGAATCTCCCACTGTCTCCTCTTCTTGTACAATATCAAACAGCTGGAATTTCCCACAGCACTCTGAACTCTTATCAACAGCACCGCTCTGCTCGGGTGAAGCATCTTGCTGTGCTTCAGAGCTGTCCCCAGGGGGCACAGGCACAGCTGTGTCGGTGCAGTCGGGCCGATGGCTGGAGATCACTCGGTACCGGTTCTCCTTCCTTTTCGCCTGCTTGGCGGAGCGCAGCTCCTGAAGGATGCGCTGAGTGCCTCCAGAAGAGGGGCGCAGGCTTTGAGCTGCCTTGTCTCGTGTGATGGCATCTTTAACATACTTCTGAACTGGTTCATTCTGGGAAAAAGAACAAAAAGGAGGAGGAATATAACGATAACATCAACACAGCAAGTCATACTCCTTCCTAGAAGGGATGAACTGCAGTACCAATAACCCGAACGACATTCAAGTCACTTCTATTACTTTAAGCAACATAATCATAGTCTCTTATTATGAGGGGAGGAAAGCAGAAGACATAGAACTCTTAAGACTATTTCAGTCTGATTTTTAAACAACTTTGTAGTATAGAATAACCCTCCAAACAAAAACACATGCTTTTGGAAGTGCAATGGACCTAAATTTAGGGTGTAATATCCTTTACAGTGTCCTAGGAAGACTATTTCCCAAGACAGAACAGTCTTATTCAACATAAAAGGCCGGATAGTGGATGGTTACCTGTGTGGGGCTGAGCTTCAGCATCTCACACAGCAGAAATTCAAGCTTGTTATTGACTACTCTGTAGTTTCCAAGTGACGAACAGTCTCTAAGTGTAGAAAAGCGAGTGCTGAGCACAGCTTGTCACGGAGGGCACTGTGTTGTGGGCTGTAGCCCTGCTCCTGCCCTGCCCGCGGCCGTCACAGCGCAGGAGGAGCCCTGGGGTACCGGGCCAGGACGGCGCTGCCCGGCGCCGGGCTACTCTCGGCCCAGCGCATCCACAGGGGAGCCGCAAAGACCCGCGCGGAGCAGCCAGATAGAACCGCTGCTTTCCAAACGCCTCCAGGAGCACCGGCCGGCCCAGTCCGCCCCGCCCGGCCTGCCCCGGTACCTTGGAGGACACGGTCGCCACCAGCTTGAAGAGGTTTGTCTCCACGGGCTCTGCCCGGCGCCGCTTGCAGGCGAGGAGCAGCGCCTCGGCCGGCTCGGGGCCGCCGCGCTTCCGCCTCACACGCAGCACGGCCGCGCCCGCCATGGCGGCCCCGGGAGGGGCCGAGCGCCCCACAGCACCGCCCTCACGCGGGGCGAGCCGGGCCGGCGGCGGGGGACAGCCCGCGGTGACCGCGGTAGGCAGGGCGGTGACAGGGGCGGGCACAGGCGGTGTCCCGGTAGCACACGCCGTGTCCGGGGCGGGCACACGCGGTGTGTGGGGGAAGGCACAGGCGGTGTCCCGGTAGCACACGCCGTGTCCGGGGCGGGCACAGGCCGTGTCCGGGGCGGGCACACACGGTGTCCCGGGGAAGGCACAGGCGGTGTCCCGGGGAAGGCACAGGCGGTGTCCCGGGGAAGGCACACGCGGTGTCCCGGGGAAGGCACACGCGGTGTCCCGGGGAAGGCACACGCGGTGTCCCGGGGAAGGCACAGGCGGTGTCCCGGGGAAGGCACACGCGGTGTCCCGGGGAAGGCACACTTGGTGTCCCGGTAGGCACACGCGGCTTGCGGAGTTGCCGGCCTGGGGCTCTGGGGAGGGACGAGCCCGCGGTGTCTCGGGCCCGCTGCGCTGGTTCGGGGCAGGGGATGGATGGCGGAGAACGCTCTGGCCGTGCCCCATCGCAGCGCGTTCCTGAGGGGGGAAGGTCCGGGCCTGGGCCGGTCCCTGTGCGGGGTTTGCGGGCTGTGGGGGCTCCGGGAGAGGGGCCCGGCCCCACGGGCTCACTTAAGGGATGTTCTTCCATGCGGATTTACTGCTGTCCTGGTTTCTTTTCTGCGCTGTGTTCTCAGGGGTTACACATACATGATCTTCGGGGTCCCGTTTCAGTCTAAGACTAGGTAATAGATTTTAGCTTAAAACGTCCTTATGAAAAAAGCATAAAACGGTCACCAGTAATTCTGGCCAAGGCAGGTGTAGTGGGGGAAATGTACAAGAGCTAAAGTGATACTTGTTGTGTTTACTAAAAGTTTTAGGATTGGTTTGTTTTTTTTCACAGCCGGTGTCTGGTGTATTATATTGAGGTGAAAGCAAAGCTGTACATAATACATAAACAATACAATACAAATTGATATTGATCATGAAGACCTTTTGTGGAAGAGCCAATCCAACCACTGGTTCGATGGAGTGGTTAGAAGAGGGTGAAGACTATGACTACCATCAGGAGATTGCAAGGTATGCTTGGAAAAGCAGCTTTTTGTTCCATTAAGACACTGAAAAACAAGCAAATCCAACGTTAACTTTATTTTAATGGTAGTTTGGGGGTCTGTCTTTGTAGAAGTTCCAAGGGCATGAAGTGAACAGACTGTAGAATAATCTTAGATGTCAGTAAATGTGCCCAGTGGTGTACAGGGCAGAGCTGTCAATGTAGAATTTTGTAAACCATTCTCCAATTAGTGTCCTTCTAAATTTTTAGAAATGTTTTCTGTGGGGTTGATCCCAATACTGACAGTGACTGAGTTGGGACAAAATGCATTGACTAAATTTCCTTTAAATGCCAGTAAAACACATAACTGCCAGTTGTCTGTTCCTGTTCTAGCTTTTTAAGAGCTTAGTGTAAAAGCCTAGAGAAGGTGGGAAGATATATTTTGGGGTATTTTTGAGTAGAGCAACCCATGAAGAAATGGGAACCAAAGTGAGTCTTGGTGAAAAATAGGTCATTAGTAGTCTATCTTTCATTGCTCTGTATGACTCTACCTCTGTCTCAGGTGCTACTTCACAGTTTGTCCTCAGGTCTGTCTGTGCCTTGGGTCCATTGCTGTGGAGAAGATTTGTGCCAGTGGTTCATGAGTTGATTTATATGCTGATGGCCAGATCACTGAAATTACATTATCCCTTAGATTTGAGAAACACTTTCAGTCCTCAAAGAGTATGTTAATTGTTTGTGCATTTATGAGCCACAGGGACCAGTTGCTTTGCAGAATGGAGTATTTTAACTGGAATATCTTATATTGCAGGTCACGCTATGCAGATATGCTTCATGATAAGGACAGAGTAAGTATAGAAGCAAACCCCTTTTGAATGGTGGGAAAAGAGCCATTGCATTTCTCCTGAATAGCTGTCACTGGGGATTATATGGGTATCTCTGAAAGATTAAATGATCACTTTTTTGTACTCTCTAAGGTACCAGACCTGCTGTTAGATCAACAGATGCCTTCTTACATCTGACTTCAGTGTTCTGTTGTTTATTGCAGAACATTTTTATATTCAGTAGTCGATTTTCCTGTTCTGTGTTTGACATTTTTGACAGAGCTCATTAGATGAAATTTCAAAGGCTGTAAAAGTAAAGCTGGGCTTATTAGTTTTTATAGAAGTAAAATCAAGTCTATTGTTCTGTGGTATTTCTACCATATGTACTGGCATGACGAAGTCTGGCGAGAATATTTCAAGTGTTCATTTTCCTCAAGCCTTTAAGTCAGCCTTCCATCAATAACATTCAGAAAGATTTTTGTGGTGCCTTCAGGATTCTTGAATTCATATTGAATTAAAACATGTCAGTGGGATCAGGCATTTAGTAAGATGTGTAGAGGCAGCAGGTTGTGTCTGGGTGAATAAAATAGCTACTGGAATTATATGTCTCAAAATTGTTGACTAGAATTGTTCAGAAAGGGATCCAGCAGACCTTCCAAATGTATAATGTTCAAAGGTTGTATATTCCATGGAAAGGCTTGATAAATCATTTGGAAAGGAATGTCTTACAGTAGGTTGTTATAAAGGAAATATAAGCATATATACCAGTGTGTATCTTGTGGCTGACAACGTTTTGTTTTTTCCCTGTTGTTGATGCTGTTGTACTTACAGCTCCATTTAATGGCCTGTAACCAAAACCCAGGATTTATACTGGTTGATTCTCATGTATGAACCTTTTTCAGTAGATGAAGAGAGGAATCTAAACCAAACACTTCAGCTCTTCTACTGCCATAGGGAGAATATGACTATTTGAGTAGTCCTGCAGGGGAAAGCTAATCAGAAAACCTGTAGTATCTCCCATGGATCTGATTATTATTTGCTTAGGAAAATATATCACATTTGGAAATCATACATATGTTATGAATAATTGATTGACCAATGGTAATATGAACATTGTGATTAATAGTGATGTACTTTAAACAGATTGATCCTGCCAGATACATTTGTTATTGCTGAAGATGGCTTTGGTGGGACTGTTTGGCATAAAGAGTGTCTGTAGGCCTTTTTCTGATTATGAACTCAAAGAATGCAAAGATTTCTGCACAAAAATTAAAAACATAAATGGATAAAAAAGGTTGCTGATTTTTTTTTCTTTTCCACAGAATGTGAAATACTACCAAGGTATTCGTGCTGCAGTGAGCAGAGTAAAAGAGAGAGGTGAGAAAGCAATTGTGCTGGACATAGGGACTGGCACAGGACTCCTGTCCATGATGGCAGCTTCAGCTGGGGCAGATTTCTGCTATGCCATTGAGGTGAGCATTTGTTAGGGGTGGCACGTATTCAACACGTTCTTTGTGATGTTCTTATTTTCAGACTACGTACTATCTCTGTTATTTTTGTTCTGAATGAATCAAATTCTCTTCACAACTACACTGTTAATACAAGTGGGGTTTTTGGCATACTTCAGTGACTATTTCAATGCTAGTTGTTTTGGTTTCATTGTCATAGTGTCTTGAGCACATGTAAGTTTTTAGAGGCTTCTGTTGATGTGTGTGTATATCTATTTTTACAAAGAAATTATTTTGTTTAAATGCTACAGTAGTCGTATTCTTGTGTTTCAAAAGTTAAATTGGAGTAGCTTTTGGAGCTCTGAATTTTTCAAGTGAGGTCGTTACCTTGTTTCATGGTAGTGAACTTCAAACATAGGAAAAGATACAGAAGATGTTAATTTTTTTCAGAACTAAACATATTGCATTTTGTGTTGGTGCCTTCCATTTTTGAAAGCCAACTTGAGAGGTACCATTTCATTACACTCCTGCTGTTCACAGGTGTTCAAACCCATGGCTAATGCTGCTGTGAAGATAGTGGAGAAAAATGGTTTTTCTGAGAAGATCAAAGTAATCAACAAGCATTCCACTGAAGTCACAGTTGGCCCAGGTGAGAAAAATAGGCTAGGCTTAAAAAATTAAGCAAGTGCCTGAAAACGATGAAGGAATATGTCTTAATCTTATTTCTTATATGTTTTTAATAAACAAAGTGCTTTGATAACACTGAGGGAGCTTGGAGGTGGTTCAGCTTGTAGAAGAGGAGGCTCAGGGGAGACCTTTTCTTTACAACTGCCTGAAAGGAGGTTGTAGCCAGGTGAGGGTTGGCTTCTTCTCTGAGGTGACAAGTGACAGGATGACAGGAAATGGCCTCGAGTGCTGGGGAAGGTTTAGATTGGAGATTAGGAAATTTTTTTTCACAGAAAGGGTTCTAAAGCATTGACAAGACTGCCTAGGAAAAGGTGGAATCACCATCCCTGGAAGTGTTCAAAAACATGTGGATATGGCACTTGAGGACATGGGTTAGTGGTGAGCATGGTGATGGTGCAGCGTTAGTGGTTGGACTTGACCTTAAAGCTCTTTTCCAGCCTTAAGGATTCTGTGATAGTTTACATTCTAGAAAGTAACACTGGAAATTACTTCAAAAGAAAGTGCTCTGGTAATAACCTCAGTAGCCATTTGTATTTCAAATGGAAGATAATTTCCAGTATTCAGCAAAGTCTCTAACAGGAATAAGTTTTTTAATTACTGTTTATTTACTATAGCATTCAGGATAGCATCTTCTTGAAAGAATTACGTAAGGATTTAACATTGCAGTATTAATTTGTGTCTTTTAGATGGAGATATGCAGTGTCGGGCAAACATCCTGGTAACAGAATTATTTGATACAGAGCTGATTGGAGAAGGAGCTTTACCAAGCTATGAGCATGCACACAAATATCTTGTACAGGTAAGAAAATTGGAAGTGTGTCACATCTATCAGCAGAGAAAGTCTTCTGCCTTTTTTTGAAGTAGGGTAGAGATTATACAGAACTTAGGTTTCTGTATCCCTTGGTAAATACACCATCAACTCTGCTAGTTTCTTATTCAGTCAATAATTTATTGGATTCATTCCTAGGACAAAGCTATTTGAATTCTTAATGTAAATCACAGGCTCTGAAATTACACCTAGTTGCTTTGTGTTGAAACCAGTAACTTGCTGGTTAACAAATGTCTTTCAGAAAGGCATCCAGTTCTGATTTGAAGCTCTCCTTAATAACAACTTTGTCCCAAGATGCTTTAAAAAATTCTAAATTTGGTGAACTTCACCTCCCAGGCATTGGTTCATTTTTGGTTGGTTTTTTTTCCCTGTTATGCTCTTACTACTCCATATGCATTTTGCAAGTGAAAATACTTTAAATGCTGTATTTAAACAATGTCCTTTTTTTTTTTTTTGACTTCAAATCTATGGGTATAATTTTAGGGCTTTCTCTTTTACATTTTCTAATATTTTCCCTTTATTAAAATGTGGATGGCAGAACTTTATTTAGGTTTCCAGGTTTCCATTCACCTGTTTAAAATACACCATGTAAAGACAATAGCACTTCATAACTTTATACTGCTCTCCATATAGAGCTCTAAATTGCAATTAGTCTTTTTTTTCTGTAAAAGCATTGTTTTTGGACTTCATGGTTGTCTCTTACTTCATAGTGGGATTTTGAGGACTACTTGTATGTTTTCCACTCTTTAAATATGGATACAAAGTTGTCCTTCCATAAATATTTAATCCATTACTTTTCTTATTTTCTCATTGCAATCAGCAAATCTCTTTTCTTGTTGATAACTTAGTAGCTTTCTGCCTTGAAAAGCTTAGGTTAGAGCTCTTATTTCTGAACAAGAATGGAAATGCAAGTTTAACTGAGGCTAGTAAACTGATAATGTTGCACGGTTAATGAAGTAATCTGGCCTAGCTGAACTACATTGAACAGAATAGATATGTGTATTGTATGTCACAGAGAGACAAATTACTCTGATGTTACAGAAGTCTCTAAAATAACTTGTATTTTAGATTTCAAAGTTCCCAGTTCAACTTTTCTTTAAATGGGTTTGCATTTCAATTGATTTAATTCTCACTCATGTTAATAAGTCAAACTTCTTGAATGTGTTTTGAACTATCAGGAAGGATGTGAGGCAGTGCCTCACAGGGCAAGAGTGTATGTCCAGTTAGTGGAATCCAGAAGGATGTGGTCCTGGAAGAAACTGTTTCCTATTCATGTTGAAGTAGAAGATGGTGAAAAAATTCTTGTTCCGCCTTCAGAAATGGAGAACTGTCCAGGTGTTCCTTCTGTTTGTGATATCCAACTGAACCAGATGCCTTCAAGTGACTTCAGTATCCTTAGTGATGTGGTGACAATGTTCAGGTAAGCGGGACATTGTTCTGTTCAAAACAAAGTTATCCTGTTATGCCTTTCATATAAGCTTTGCATTCAGCTTAAGAATTTCAGAAGAATTCTTTTTACAATTTTCTTTCTATCATTCCTTTTTTACAATTTTTATGCTTCCCTGCAGTGTGGATTTCAGTAAGCCAGTACAGAGTGCTTCTACCTGCTATAGAGTGAAGCTGGAGCCTGTGAAATCTGGCAAGGCACAAATTGTACTTTCCTGGTGGGATATTGACATGGACCCCTCTGGGATGATAAATTGCACAATGGCTCCCTACTGGGTAAAACCCACTTCTGCTTTGCAGGTAAAATACTGAGCCTTCAGATATCATTGTTAGATGACTGAGCAACTCCTTGGAGTACTAAGGGATTTAAGCAGCTCTGTGTTAAATTGCTTAGAAACTTTGCTAATATTCAATGTAACAAAAGATGCTAAAAAAGCAAATTGTAGAAATTTTAGCTATGGTATGTGCCCATTTTAGGTTTTCTTTAATGTTAAACATTAAGAGTAATCTTTTATGTAAAGCTTAAAGACTGAAGCTGTCTTCCAGCTATTGTTATTTCTTTTACAGTCAAGAAATAAAGATTTCCATATATTTTTCCTTAACTGGTCTCTATCCCTGGTTAAAATATTAGTCTGTGGTTTGCTTCCATGTAGTTCTTTTATTAAATTTCCAAATAAGTGTTACTCTCATAAAAAAAGTTTATACTCTCATAAAAAAAAAAAAGGCTGGTGTAGGAAAGTGCTGGATTGATGTGGATAATTACAGAAATACTGTCACTGTTGAGTCAGATTCCTGTTTTTTTGTGTGAATGTATTTACCAGTAGGATGAACTTGGTCAAAAGGAAGTCACAAAATGATTGATTATCTTCACTTAGCATGTTTGAGAATCAAATTTGAAATTATCAAATTGGAGGTGTTCAGTCATCTTAGAATGACTGATCAGATGGGATATTTGCAGTGCAAAAACCAGCTTTTTGAAACACACAATAGTTGTGCTATGATCAGAGTGACACTAAGTGATAATTCTAGGTGCATGAGGCTGTCAGCAGTTCGATGCAGCTTTTTAGCACAAGAGAACTGTGGAGGTGAAACAGCATTAATAAATGCAAAGCAAATTTGGGTTGTTTTTTGTTTGATTGAAGTAGGAGCTTGGGCAGTGAGCAAGCCAGTGGTCTTGAGATTATTCTATTGCAAGAAATCAATATTATTCAATATGTGATATTGGTCTTTATTCAGCCTTGCTAACTTGAACAAGAATCTTTAAATTAATCATGCATTTTCAAAGTTGTGCCCATTCTTCCTAATTGATTTCCTGCTATTTGTTTGGTTTCTATTTGCTATTTATGAGTGAGTTCCTAAGGTTTTGTGTACCAACCCTTTTCAGTGGAGAGATCACTGGATGCAGTGTGTTTATTTTCTTCCACGTGAGGAGCCAGTTCTGCAGGGTGAGAAGTTGTACCTGACTGCCTGTCGTGATGAGTACTCTGTGTGGTACAACCTGCAGAAAGCCAGGTAACAATCTGAGTATGAAAAAGGCTGCTATCTTACTCCAAGCTGGAGTATTTGCTGCTCTTAGAGCATCTCCTTTTGTAGAAGAGCAAGATAAGAACCTAAGGAGTAGACAAATATTAAAGGTTGCTTCATGGGCAGTACACGGGGGGAAAATACACATTATGCGTAAAAACTCAGTTGGACTGCGAGCTCCTGCCTCGTACCTGGTTGCATTCTTTGACAGAGAAGCATAAAACACTCGTGGTTGGTTCCTGGAAATCCTAAAATACAGCACAGCTGAAGTTGGCATACAAGTAAAGAAGTGAAATAATTGCCATTACATTTTCCATTTTCTATTTTTCTAGTCAACACTGTCTTTACAAGATTACTGCCTTTTGCTCAGATTAAAAAGAGTTTAATCATGTTGATTGTAATGACAATGGCAGCAAACATTTTTAAAACCAGTTCTAGCTTTAAAATGTCTGAATTTGCTGTGCCGTTTTTACTTAGGAATCCAAAACCCAAATAAGTAACTGTTTGCTGAAAGGGCAAAGCCTGAAGTACCTAACCATCACAGTTAGTGGGGAAGTGGGGGATGGTTCTTGGTTTTGTCTTTTAAAGATGGTGAAAATTCTTCTTTGACTTCTCTTCATTTGGAAATCCAGAGTTACAGAAATGTCTCTGGAGAACCAGTGACTTCTAAAAAGTGACAGCAGCGTTCGTATTCATTCCTGTGCATGTCAGTCAAAATGCATAAATGTGCCTGTTTGCAAAAGTGTGTTACTGATGCTGTAGTTGATCCTACATTGGATTTTTTTACAGAGAAGGGGAGAATAAAGCAGATGAAGAGGAACATAAAGCAGATGTTGGTGTGGAGAGTCCTGTGTGTAGGTGTCGTGCTCATCTGCTTTGGAACAGGCCCCGCTTTGGGGAGCTGAATGATCAGAACCGAACACACCAGTACATCAAGTCCTTGAGGAAAGTGAGTGCTTGTTGCCTGCAGGCTTTATTGGCTTCTCTGATAGATGCACATACTGGTTTATTTGCAGTAATTATTTATGGAATTTGTTCGTCCCCTGCAAGGTTTTTGGTTTTGCTCACAAAGTATATTTTTCTTCCATCAGCAGGTGGAAATTATATTTATGTCTTGAAAACTTTAGTATTAAATTTTTAAATGGTAAGAAGCCATTTTTGCGTAGAATTTGTAGCAGCTCTGTGTGTTTGTATTAGTATTGGTAGTGGAATAAAGACATCCAATACACTTTTGAGCAAACATTTTGAGACCTAAGCCAAGGGCATTATATGAGAATTTTTTTACCATTATTTGATATGAAAGTGTGTAAAGTGTGGAAAACCTTTCCCTCTGGAATAACAATGACTATGTGTTTTCTGTAGGTTCTGAAAACAGATAGTGTTTGCCTTTGTATCAGTGATGGCAGTCTGCTGCCTGTGCTGGCTCACTATCTTGGAGCAAAGCAGGTACAGTACTTTATCCTGTTTTTCTGATCTTTGCATTTTAGCTTGGTATTTTTCCCTCATGTAGTTCATTTCCAGCTCATTATCACTATTTGCAGTGCCTCTTCAGGGACAAGTGAGGAATAGGCTCACATTGTATTGAAGGAGAGATTAAAATAATCTCTGGTCAAGCTGAAGTCTGGGAAGATAATAATTACCAGATTTGACATTTACTAATGTGTAGTTTTGAGGGAAGATGTTCCTCATTCCCCACTGCTTCCTGTTTGCCATCTTCTATCTTGTTTTTCTGAAAACACTCTTTCAGTAGACCTAAATGTCTGGCAGGGTATTTTTCTTTTATGCTTGCAATTCTGTAATTACATTTGTTACCTAGTTTTGAGTGGAAGATCTGTAAGAGCCAAGTATAAGTATGAGAGCTGAGAGCTGCCTGGTTGTCTCACGTACATAATGCCCTACTTGATGGGGGCCTCTTTACATTAAAATCTGTTAGAGTTGAACTGAATATCTGGGAATGTGTAATGTAATTTAATCCTGAGGAATATAGCATATTGCCTAATAGTTCATCAATTTTGGATAAAATCTATTTTTTTTTCTTACTGCAAAAAGCTTCTGAGCACTTTCCAGCTGATACAATCAGGTCATGTTAAGCAGTATTTATAGTTTGGCACTCTGGTAATATGCTTGCATTTGTTCATGAGTAAATACGTGCTTAGAACAAATTTTAATATGCAGTGTGCAACTTAAAAATGGAAAATAAATATTTGCATTCTGTTGAGGTGTTTTTGTTTTTTTTTTTTTTTTTGTATAGCTGTGAAAACAGAATTATTTAGCCTGTACTTTTGGGAGGTGTTTTGTTGTTAAAAAAGTTCATTATAGTTGGCTCTGGAATAGATGCATGTTTCTTAAGAACTGTGCTCCCTAGGACATCAGAATGTTCCTTCATTCTTCAGTTGCATGTTCTTTTAATTAAAAGCTATAAAGCTAATTTGACTAACTGTGTATTTTCATTAGGTGTTTACATTAGAAAACTCTGGTGTGTCCTATTCTGTCATGGAAAAAGTGAGTATTCCATTTTCTCTTAAAGCTGGATCTCTCCTTGCAGATGCCTCTTGGCTTCTCTTGCTTGAGCTGCTGCTCTGCTGCTGCCATTGCCTTGGTGATAAAAGCCAGGCTGTTTTGTTTCTGAGCATTAGTGAGAGCATCCCAAAGCTTGCACCAGGCCTACCTGGCAAGCAGCATCCAGCAGTTCTGTCTTCCAGCTGAGACAGGTTGGGAATGCCTGCTCTGCTGTTTGCTCTGCTGTTTGCTCTGCCTTGGGCAAGGGCTCTGCCAGTGGAGTGCAGGCTGTTCAGGAGAGGCAGCTGGTGCCTGAGTGGTGACTGGAAGCAGCATCACTGTGCTGTGGCTCCTTCAGTTGACACTGTATTTGAAAGAGATTTGCTCAGCCTGTGGCTCAGAAGTTCAAAGCCAGGAATGGTGGGAAAATGAGAACTTAAATGTGGTCTCAAAGAGTAGCCAAATATGCAGTGTATTCATAGTTGAAGTGATTCTTAACTTTCTTGATTATCCTTCTCGTATGCTTCAAAGTACAAATGAATGAAGGTGAGGCAGCATCTGCTTTTTTATATAAATAATTTAAAGAATACCGAGGGCACATGCTTTAGTTCCCTAGGTGTGCCACGTTGGTTCTAGGTGCATGCAGCCTTCAAGAATAGACTTGTATCATCCTCGTGAGTTACAGAAGGCAGTTTTATTAAAATTTCTTTTGGCTGCTGGGTTTTTTTCCTAATTTATTTTCAGTAAGATTATTATTTTGGTCTCAACTGTGGCTTTTGATAAAGATAGCATATTACTTTTTGATTTTAGTTTTTTAAAGCAAATCATCTTGAAGATAAAATTAAAATAATAGAAGCACGTCCTGAGTTGCTAAAGCCTTCTCATCTGGAAGATAAAAAGGTATGTTAGAGTTGTCCATTATACTGAATTTCAGAGGTTGGTAGGGAGCAGAAGGTAAAAATGAATTGTAACCACAATGAATTCTGTTATATTCCAATTCATAAAAAATGTAATGAGTAAATGGTTCACACCATGTGCCACTAAAACTAAGGGAGACTAAAGACTGTGGGAGGGTTGTTGCTTTGTTTTTGAAGGGTCTGACTTTCCCTGCTGCATAATTGCCCCAGTAGTTAAAGCAGTTTAACTGGTTCTACAAGGCTGTAACTCTTTCACAGGCCACTCAAGAAGATTGCAATCTATTTGGAAGTAATAACATAACTTCAAACCTTCAGAACTCTAAGCTCATTACAAAGCCTTCCAAACTCAAACTGCAATATTTTCTCACAAACTTTGTTGTGGGTAAATTCAATATAAAATGTGGTAACTAAACCCACAGAACAATATCCAGTATGCTGTATGTGCAGTATACAGGAATTAAATCCCTAGGGAGCAGTACAAGTTTTTATCTAGATGATTTCACTTAATGTATTGCACTGGCAGCTATTGGAAAACCTAAACAGCTTGTGTTGTGAATTGTTCTTTATTTTAATGCTTTTTACCTCTTTCCTTCTTTGCCAAGATTTCTGTCCTTGTGGGAGAGCCGTTTTTCACAACAAGTTTGTTGCCATGGCATAACCTGTACTTCTGGTATGCCAGGACAGCTGTGAGCACTCACCTTGCCAGTAATGTCACTGTCCTACCTCAGTCTGCTTCTTTGCACATGATGATTGTGGAGTTCCAGGTGAGATTGTTCAGATATTTACACAAATCCACTTAAAACTGAGGACTTTACAACTTTATTGCATCTTAATACTGCCCAATATGTTCTGTACTTAACCACCTGAAAAAAGAATATTTGATATCTTGAAGGTAAATTTTGCTGTTTCAGCCATCTCTTGTCAGCAAATCAACACAAGTAATTTTGTCATTTAAAATGAAAGGGCTGCATGTTTTAAGATATTCATGTAGATTAGAGATTGGTGAAGCATGTGATAGTTGTAGTTATTTATAAAATTAGATATTTTATTGTATATGTAATATAGAAATATATGTATAAAGTAGATACTCCACAACTTACCAGGTTTTGAAGTGAGGCTTTATAAGACTGTAGGCAGGATTCCTAATTGCATTTGGATTTTTTTTAATTGCCTGAGGCTGTGCACAGTTCTGGATATGAGCACATCTTAAAAATAATTTGAGAAGTCATCTTTCAGATATTGTACGAAGTTTTAAGCATAGTTTTTTTCATTTATTGAGGACTTTTTAACAAAGGATTGTGAAGTGTTTACCTACCATGAAAATGGAAATTAAATGCTTTCATCATTAATATGCAAAGTCCAGTAGCTTAAGTGAGGGAACTCTGTAGTCTGGCATTATGTCAATAAATGTACATACTTTAAATAAAAAAACCTATAATCTAATGAATTTTCACATAATCACAGCCTTCAGTTTATCTGTTAAAAGTGCCAGGTCTTCTTTGAATTTTTTTTCCTCCCCTCTGGCTCACCAGATGTGTAGTTTTTGTGTCTGAGCCTTCTCTCCCTTAACCGTTTCTTTATTTGTATGCTCTTCAACCTTGTTCTCTTCTGTCTGATTTGTGTGTGAAAATGGGTTTGTTCTTTTTCCCCTCTGGGGCTAATCAACTGTGATGTACGTTTTTTCAGTTTTCTGCAAAAATGTACAGAGTTTTAAGTATATACTGAGTAAATAATGTAAATCTGAATCCTGTAATAGGGAACAGATATTTAGAGTAATCAGCAGTAATCAGATTGAAAGAAGCAGTAAATTTTGATTCCATGCTCTCTTATCTAGAGGATTTACTCCCCTAGAACTCAAAGCATTTTCTGGGGAAGTAAGCATTATTCTCTTCGTATTCTGGATGAGGAAACCAAAGCATGCAGTGAAGATTATTCAGCAATCAGCAGAATTTAGAGTAACATTCATTTCACCTAAGCCTCAGTTTTCTACTTTCATTTACAGGTTTTGTTCAGAGATGATTCCACATAAAATTTTTGGTAGAATATTTAATTTGTGTTTTGTTCCAGTGAGCTACCCCAAAGCTATTGCTTTAATTTTATTATATTATCTTCTTTTAGTGGTGAATCTAGACTCAAAGACTGGAATCTGTGGGATTTTAAAAATAACCTCTGTATTTATCAGTTCTTGTTTAGACAGGGACAGACACTGTTGCAAGGTCTCCTGCAGAACCGGTTCTGTAGGCTGTTCTGTCCTCTCAGAATGGGTATGTCATCATGGTTAAGCAAGTAGCAAAACCTGGATCCAGGAGAAAAAAATTGATGGCATTACTTCAGTTATAAACTTGTTTCATCCATTAATTGCATTTAGGAAGCAAGGTGCAACCTGTCTGTTTTGGTAGTTTTGCTGGGTGTACCACTCAGAGACTCTTGATAGTCACTCTGTTCTTGCTATAGTCAGGCAGAAATTATAACAGTGTTTGTTTAAATGTACAGTGCTGCTGACAGCTTGTAAAGCAGGAACATTGGAGATTGTGTGACAATGCACAGGTAACAAAATGTATATATGCACAGCTAATGAGTGTGTTCTAGTAAGAGACCATTAATGAGGTCTAAGAAGAGGCAAATGTTGAGCTGAGTCAATCTGTCCGGTGGGTTGCTAAAGTCAATGAGAAGCATGATTTGAAGTGGCTAAAATCATCTCACTCACTTTGTGGGGCTAAAGGGAAGTGTGGTTCTCTGGCAGGCAATGAGATGTTTGATGCTACTGGGAGCACTTACCTGTGCTGGATAGTGAAAGTGGAGGGGCTGTAAGGGTTAAATCTTGGCAAATCTGTACCTGCTCTAAAGTAAACTACACACAGAAATTGTAAGAAATGTTCTTTAGAGGAGTTGAAAATAGTGATTAAAGAATTAACTGACTTAAAAAGACCTTTTCTTTGAATTATCTTCTGATTCTTGCAGTAGTTGTTATGGTTTAGCAATATATACATAGTATCTGGCTTGCTATCAAGTGTCTAAGCTACAGTTAAAATTATGTCAAGATTTCCTTTTTTTTTTTCATAAAGCCAAACAAAATCCTGTTGTGTTTTATAGGACTTATGGAGAATCCGGAGTCCATGTGGCATCTGTGAAGGTTTTGATGTCCAGACTATGGATGATATGATTAAAGTAAGAAAAATAGTTTCAGCACAAGTCTTAGCGAAACAAAAGTTCAGTTTGGCTTAATAAAGCATTTAGTGACTGTTGAAAAACTTGTGTATTAGGCAGAACACCATTATTTGTGATCTGTATAAGTTTCTAGAGCTCTGCTCTAGATTAATTGTGGAGGAACACAGGCAGTTGTAGAGTGGAATTGATCTTGAGGGAGAAGAAAATGTCAATGCATTGCATTTTGAAAGTGCCCATTTCTGTTTCAGGGCTGAGGGCCCCTGTCACAGCATTTGGTTTCATGCATGTAGGACATTTTCTCCCTTGTGCCTAAGGAGTGCAGTCCTGCCCTCTTGTAGCTTTATTGCTTAAATACTCTGGGTTTGCATTTCTGTTGTTTTCAGTTAATTTTATTCCTTCCTTTCTTCAGGATTCTCTGAATTTTAGGGAATCCAGGGAAGCAGAACCTCACCCGCTGTGGGAATATCCCTGCAAGTCACTCTCAGACCCACGAGAAGTTTTGAAATTTGACTTCACAAAGACTGTACCTGAGCACTGTCTCAGCACAGAGGGCTCAGTAAAGCTCTTACGGTCAGTTTTCTCACTGCAGTCAATATTCTTGTCATCCATCTCTTGATCTCCTATTCAAGCTCTTTAGAGGAGTTGAGTTTAGAGCTCCTTTTAAGTGTATTACATTTGACTGATGCAGTTTTTAATAATGTGACCTAAGATTGTAGGAGTTGCTCTGACACAAGCTTACTGTGGGTATTCACAGTAGGCTATAACAATAATTCAATAATGTTAGATATTAGATTAGATAATATGGCTCTCTTTTTAAAAAATAATATTTTACTAGCTCTCGCCATGATATAAAATTAAAATCGATTAATTTATAGTTTAGAGAAAAAAAAATATTACCTGGATGTTTTTAATGTTTGTTTGCCTACTGCTGAGTTCTTGCAGAAAAAGCTTCTACTTAGCTTGTCAAATAATTGTGTTTAATAATTAATAAATTATTTTTAATAGGTTTAAAATTATTGTATTAATAGCTTTTAATGTATATGATATTCTTCCTTCTGACTATAATTCTGGCAGTCTTTATATTTTGCCACATCTTCTGAGATACTTTCCACTCTGACTGTGGATTTTACTTCATTCTGTTCAAACTTGAAATGCTGTTAAGAATTTAAAAATGAGAAAGTTGTATTTTTTAACTGCCTAGAGCGTACATTGCTCAAACACTGCTGTGTTTCTCATTAAACAAAATTCAAGCTTTCATAGACTCCAGAGCCATCTGTGTGGGGTCTCTGGGATTTGCAGCAGTTGTTTTTTCAGGCAGCACAGTGGCATGACCTCTGCTTCTTGCGGAGCAGGCCTGGGAAGTTCCACGGTGTGTGTGGTAAATATTTCCTTTAAATTCAGAGTCAATAGAAGCTGGGGTCTCTAAAGGAAGTTCTCAGTGTATGCTGTGTAATTCATGCCTTGTTACTCAGTGCTGGTTAAGTGGCTGTGCTGCTGAGCAGATGTAGTTATGACATGTTCTCTTCCTTGCCTCTATTTAGATTTCATATCTGCAAATACTTTTAAGTTTCTGCCCCCGATTACCAACTCAGTCAGCTGTTGAGCTTTCTTTCAAGGAAAGAAGTTGTTCATGCTTTTGCAGCTCTCACTTAAATGCTAGTGCAGTGTTTAAGCTGCCAGGATGGTGTAAATTAACAGGTTTTATCCTGCATCTCTCTCCAGGAAAGGAAAGAGCCACGGAGCAGTTCTGTGGATGGAATATCATCTTGCTGCTGACATCTCTGTTAGTACAGGACTGATGCAACTGTCAAATGAAAAGGTATGTCCTCAGTTTATTATGTCAAAGACAGGAGGATTGCAGTGGGTCTCTGCTGGCTATGATTGGGTTGTGTAGGACCCCTTCCAACAATGTTTGCATACTGTGTCATCAGAATTACTAAAAATATTTGTTCATGTTTTTTGGTTAATGTTTTTGTGGGGAGCAGGGGATGTACCTTAAAATGGGAGAGTATGATTTGCATCCAAATGCTCCCTAGTTGGAATCAAATTCAGAATTTAAATGAGATGCTAGGTCAAAGCAGAATTTTTTCGTACAAATAACCTCATCTCAGTTTAACAAAAGCAAAAATTTGGAGGGGAAGGAGTAAGTATTTTACTATTCTATCTCAATATTCTTTGACGAAATCCATTTTTAACTCAGTGACTTCAGTGTGTGGTGTGGCAAATGGTATTGCATGTTACACATATTATTCCAGAGTGGACTGGATGGCAGTGTAAATTATAACTGCTGATCATTGTGTGCTCAGCTGGGAACAAAACCTCTTACTGCATTGTTACTGTATATTAATAATATTGTAGATTTTGACTGCTATCACTTTTAACTTTCTCTTGTAGGGAAACTGTGAATGGAATCCCCACTGCAAGCAAGCTGTTTATTTTTTCAGCTCTGTTATTGAATCAGAAATTCTGTCAGACCCTACTGCTGTCACATATGTGATAAATTTTGACACAAAGACAGGAGAGATTGCCATGGATTTTAAGCTATTATAAAATACTTTCCTTTTGCTCATATGCCTAAATTATAATAAACATACCTTTTGGGTTTTTTTGTACAGCAGAGGGTTTCTTTTATTGTATGCAGAGAGCAAATTGTTCTGAAATATACTTCTAACCATTTTGGATTTGTTTTCAAAATACAGTTAGTAAGGTAGAGAGGAATCATTTCCTAGGGACAGGTATTCCTGTCAGGGTTTATATTCATATATACATTTATACATATATACACATGCTTTTAATCATCTCTTGCAGGGTTTTACCTAGTGTCAAGGGGCTACAAAACAGTTGACTTGACAATAGCAGCAGTTTATTGCATGGCATATCATTGGATGAGGACACCAGGCCTTACACTGACATTAGAAAAAAGTGAGTTAAACACATCTATTCCTAGGCTATGCTTTTGTCACTGTAAAATGAGAAACAATCTCCAGAGTACACAAAAAAAAATCCTAAGTCAGGCTACATAGTATATTAGTGCACTTAATAAGGAGAAGGCAACAGCTTAGCTGCTCTCAGACTTGTCTAAGTTGTGGCTGGTTCTAAGCTGAAATGGCCAGTGAATTAAACTGTGGTGCACTGATGTTCTGCTGCAGCTGATGTTCTGAAATGCTGCATTTCTGAAGAGTCCTTCACCAAAAAGTGTCCTAAATATGGAAATCTGTGACTGGAAATTAGAAAATGTACATATTCAAATTAATTGGAAGCGACAAACTGATGGTAGTCTGACCAGAAACAAAAGGAAAGGAGTCCCAGTCTAAAAAGCAAATATTTACAAGATCTGTAATATTCAATATATGATGAGAAATGTGGCCTTAAACTCATTCCATCAGAGGTGTAAATAATACCAGCCAGTTCAGCTAAGTTGTAAGGTGCTCTGCAGTAGCCCATGTCCACTACTGAGGTTTTCTTAGTTGCTGTCCAGATCACATTGGCAGCATGGCATTGTGTGAAATGAGTTCTGCTTTAGATGAACAATCAATTGGTGTATCTGTTTTGTATGTGTGACCTCTTAAGGTTTTGATAGAAAATCAATGTCCTGCTAGTCCCAAATTATGTCAGCCATCCACAGGGATAACAAAGCTACTCCTGTTTCCTCTGAGCAGCAGCTTTAGCAAAGTGAAAGGAATATCATAAAGAAGCTATGAGGCAGCAGGAGCCTCCCCTACTCTGCTTTCCTGGTCACCATGATACATCATTCTTGTGAGTAAAAATTTTTGTTTTTTATTTTCCTAACAGTGTGATAATATTTATAGGCCCACAAGCCATCTGAAATATTCCTAAATTTTTAAATCCAATTTCCTGATGAACAGAAACCCTGCAGCTCCTGTTGAGGTCTGTAAATTCCATTTTTCAAAACTGCACTTTTAAGATGCTCAACTTTAAGTCTGTCATCTGTTACAGACTTTTCTGGAATATATAGGTTGCTGTTCATGAAGCAATTGTTTTAGTTTAGATACACTGTGCCTAGCCCACAGAAAGTATGGTAGCAAATCTGTTTGTTATGTGTTATACACAGTACAGTTGTAAAGGGAACAGTAACATGGCCAAGCCTTCAAAATAGTGGAGGCATGGCCCTTTTGTTTGGTTTTTTTAAAAGGCATAGGCACAGTTGTGCAAGGCTGAAAAATGCTGATGTTGTACAGCTGCTCTTTTCCTGGCTGTCCTGTAACTCCTGTGTCTGGCCTGACACAGAAAGCATGAGCTGCTGTTCTTGTTTTGCAGTAGAAATAGCTTCTGAAAAGGCATTTAACTGCATAAGTCATTCTGGATCCAGCAAAAGAATACAGTGTTCCATCAGGAACACAAAACTAGTAGCAATATATTAGAATTTATATGTTTGAAAAAATAAAATAGGGAAAAAAACACAATTAAATTCACAGTATTTTATTGTGCAGTATTAACTTTCTCAAAGATAACTGTGTATGGATATGTCTGAATTGTACTTCCTAAGAAAAAGTAAAACATAAATTTGTTAAAATGCTAAAGGGAAGAATTCCACACTGATGGGAATTGTTTTTTTGTTATCAGTGTTAGATATGTTGAAGTTACATGGTCCCTGCAGTGGATATTAGGGGACTGAGGGCATCCTTGTTAAGCCCTTTTTGTGTTAGGAGAGTTGGGATTGTAGAGGCTCTCAGAGGTGGCAGTGAAAGGGAAGGGCAGAGGCTGGATGCAGTAGCAGCCATCTGCAGAACTGTGTTCCCAGAGCTGAGCTGTGTGCATATGAGGAAGAACATCCTAAATATCACTACACCTGGAGCAGAAATTGCATTGCTGCTGTCCAAAAAAACCCCCAAATAACTAAACTACAGGAAGGATGGAATGCTGAGCATATTTTAGCACCTATGGGTTCCTTAGAGGAGCAAAATCTGATGGAAATGCTCAAGAAACCTTGTGCATGTTCTAATTCACTGTGTCACCAATATCACTAATGGCTGGTTTGGCTTGTGCATTTAGACAGGCACTGCAGCTGCTTTAAGGATTTGATTAAAATTGTTGGGATCTGTTAAGTTGAGGCAAGCCCTTACCAAAAGTGTGTGTCATTAGGAGTATTTATTGTATGTATCAGTCTTCCTTGAATGACATGAATTCTTCAGGTTGGGCGTAAAACCCTAATGTGATCTGTAAATTGTGTGGAAAACAGCTGCTTACAGAGGGACACTGGCCATTTCTTATATATGTGTGCAAGAACAAAATAAAAGACTGCTTCTATCTCTGTCCTCTTCCACAGGGGATTTTACTGCAGGCATGCACTTGGGGGAGGAAAGCCACTTTAACAAAAAAGCACATTACCCAGGAGCAGCAGTCAGCCTGCCATTTGTTCCCAGCCCTGACAGAAGCATTGCAGTGATGTTCTGAGTTGGAGGAGCTGCTGGCTATGGGCATCTTAATAAGCAGAGCAAGAATCCTATTTTCTCTCGGAAGGAACTTACTTGGTGCTGCCACCACAGGCATTTTTTTTTTTTTCTAAATGACAACAGCTTTGATCCTGACCAGGCCTGCAGGCTCAGATGCACGTTCAAATCGAAACAGGGTCCTCTGCCAGCTCTGAACTAACAGTATTACAGTTCAGACACTGCAATAGAACCAGTGTATAGCTGGGCAGTTTTTTAATGCAAGACACAGGTTTTAGTCAGGTATTAAAAGTCATAATAAACTATCAAGTGTTGCCATTCACATTTAACTGCCCAATTTTCTTATTCTGCTTTACTGCAGAAGTAACTGTTCTGTAGTTCTGAAATGCAGTGAAATTTTACTAAGACGTAGTTACCACAGCACAGCTCCACAAGAGGGTGCTGAGAACACACTTCTAAATTTCTAGCACATTATAAATCAGGAAAATGCAGAGACTTGCAATACAACTGTCTCATACACTTGTGGTGTTATGAGATACACTGTACATACATGCATGGAAATGGAAAACTAGTGCACAAAGTGACAACTGCTAGTAAATGTAATCCAGACCTGCACCTCCTGTTAAAGTAGGTAGGCAACAAACTGTCTCATGCTGAATATTCAGTGAATAGTACTTGGACAGTGAAGTTGTCATGGCCCTAATGAAGGACAAGCCTTGCATTTTAAAGGGTAATTTCTAAATCACAGCAGCTGCAAGATTTGTTCCTTTATTTGCAGAACTGGTACCTTTTGTCTGAAAGCTGGGCAGTTCAAGGACAGATCCTGGAGCTTGCTTTTCTCCTTCATTAGTCCCTTTGAAACTGTTCTGTGTGGGCTTCCTGCATTTACAAGATAGAGGATGCAGTTCAGGACTAATTCATTTAGTCACTCATCTTTTGTATTCTATTTGTAGTTACAGCTGGTTGTTAGGGGGGGAAGAGACTATTAGAGCTTCCTAGTCCAGTGATGATTGTGAGCTGAATACAATGGGTGCTTGTGTTGACATTCTGCCTTATTGACTCTGATAGCATTGCAAAATGTTAATTTGGCTTGGTACTTAATCATTGTAATACTTCACATTTCCAAGCATTTAATGCAGATTAGTGATTAAGATGCTTTCCAGAGAGGTATGTGTTGTCATCTCTATTTTTCAGATGAGGAAAAAAACTAAGTGTGGTTTGTGTGGGTGTGTGAGTGTTTCATCTGCCCCAGGCTCACTATAAGATTAGAGCCTCAGAGCTAAAAATGACTTGCTCAAGGCCATGCAGAATAGACTAATCCCCTGACTCCCTAGCTCTGCTTTAATCATTTGTTTTCTTAGCACAGTGTGATTTCAGATGCAGCCTTATGAGGTTTGACCGAGATGCAGCAGATAAAGATTCAGAGGCAGTA
Organism: Certhia americana; assembly: GCA_018697195.1. NCBI lineage: Eukaryota > Metazoa > Chordata > Aves > Passeriformes > Certhiidae > Certhia > Certhia americana. The sequence goes on along the minus strand of CM031867.1, from coordinate 12,157,226 downwards.
AATCGTTGGATAGCTCAGTAATTAAAACCACCTGGGTTTTAACACACATGTAAAATATATTTATCTTATATAGAAGTTACGTATTTAATATAAAAATATATATTCATATATATTTACAAAGCTATAGACCATTGGTTTTGTTTTCAAAAGCTGTCATGAAGATGACCCACTTTTCCCCCCCTCCAGCAGGATTCTGTCTAGGATTTGAGAGCCCCCAAGATGCTTCTTTTGTGGACAAGGGCACTAAAGAATGAATGAGAGCTGATGATCTTCCTGTGTGCCAAGGGAAAGCCCTGCAGTTGCAGGTCTGGCTGCTCTTCTCAGAGGTGTGGGCACAGTCCTGGGGTATCTTGGCCTTAAGTTACCCAGGTCTAGCTGTGTACCCTCTGGTTCTTCCTCTGCATGATGAGCTGCAGCAGCCCCGTTGCTGTGGATTGTGCCTCTCACTCCTGTCATTTTCCACAGCCTCTGCTCTCTCTTGCCTTGCCCATCACTCCCTTGGGGAAGGGATGTACTTGTGCTTTGGGAGAAGGAGTGGGTGTTGCAGGTTACTGAGTGTGCTGCTGCTTCTGCAGGGTGGTGGATCCTGCTGTATCTGTCCTCACATAAGGTGCCTTCTGGCTTCCTGTTAGAGTATCTAAGAAACCAATTACTCACACTCCTGACAATCAGCAAATAAATCAGCTGTGGCAATGAATGAGGTGGGAGGCAGAGACGAACAGCCTTCACTGCGGCACTCCAGAGCACCATATCCCTGCAGCTGCAGTGTTTCTAGGAATGGGTGGAGGGACTGTACAGTACAGCTGCATGTCTCATCAAGGGCCTGCCTGACAGGCAGCAGCCTTGTGCCCAGGGGCTGATGATAGAGGATGAGGCACCCTCACGTGGGGTGGAAAGGCTGGGAGTGCATCCAGGACTGGCAATGAGCCGGCTGCTCCGCATGGCCCGGGATGTCCCTGAGCTGCCATCGTGCCCCAGTGTCCCTTCCCACCAGGCTGCTGAGGGGCTGAGCTGCAGGGGGGTGGACACGCTCTCCTTACCCCTTCCTGTGCATCCCAGTGCCCTGGGCTGTCCCCTACCCAAAATAAGATGTGTCAGCTCCTGCTGCCTGCCCACAAGGAGAGAGCAGCTGGGCGAGAGGCTTGCTGTGTTTTGTGAGCAACTGCAGGACCTGAGAAACCAAAGTTCATATGTTGAGTATGGATCTGTGTGACTACCAGCCTGAGGGGACCAAGAACACACAGGAGTAATGAACTGGAGTGAAGAGAATATTCAGAACTTACAATTTTGTTGGTTGTTTGTGTCCCCTGGCATGCTGGGACGTGGTACTGAGGACCAAGGCAGTGGCTTTAATATTGACTGCTCATGTTCCTGCTGATTTAAATCAGCACTGGTGTTTTGTCTCTTAGCTCCTGAGCTGACCCATAATGCTTCCCATTGCCTGTTCCTATTGAATAACAATGGTCTTTGGACTCCAGTTAATGGTTTCATTCTGTCAGTGGAGTTTAGGTGATGGGCCCTTAAGTGACCCTGTTGGCATTGCTTCTTCTTGAGCCTTGGCCTTGCTTAAAACCAGTGGCCATCTCTCCTTCCTGCAGGTGCTGTGTCCCTGTTGGCCAGGCTGGCCCTGTGAGCAGAGCAGAGCTGTCAGAGGCCAACAGGAAAACAAGCCAGGAAGTCTCTCACAACTGGGGACTTGAACCTCTCTTCAGTAAAAGCTCTTTCTGCCTACAAGCACATTTCATGTGGAGTTTATGCTTCTGGAATTGATGCACAAGCTCAAAGCTTTATGTGAATGCACTGAAGAGGCTTTGGCTGTGGGAAGGTGTGGCACAGCAGTGACAGCAGTTCCCTCGTGCAGCCTGTGTGCATTACAGTGCACTGATCCTGGATGTGTCTCCAGGACTGCCTGCCCAGGGATGCAGGGTTTGCTTGGGACACTGTATTAATACCTTGTGGCCCTGTGTTGAAGACTGCTGGCATATTGCATTATGATGGCTTAGTATGTGTTTCTGTTTTGTATGAAACTGTTAGGGAAGCTGCATCTCTTCTCCTTCAAGCATTAAATTAATTTCTTTATAGATTCAGGGGCTTAGAATCCTGCTATTCCCTGACCCTTCACTTTTTTGCTAATACTGACTAGTGCTCAGCAAAAACTAGCAGTTCCTTCTGTGTTGCACAGCAGAATGAATTAACTATGAAGTCAACTTCTGTGTTGAATGTAAGGGGTTTTTATCTTTCCTTGTATTATCTTGACACATACCCTGCAAAACATGAAAAAAAAAGCCTTCATAAAAGGAAGGAAGATAAATACCTAGGGAAGACTGTATTCATATTTCAATACAAAACAGTCTTTATGTCTGTTGTAGCAGGGTGCTCTGCTCCACAGGTTTCATGGGTCTGTACTGACAAAACATTTAATTTTTGTGTGTTTTCTTTTGTGCTTGTCACAGACACGAGGCACTTCAAGGCCAGTCTCATCTGTGTGCAGTGCTGCCAGGCTGAGGGGTTTGTTTCATGTTCACAGATGACATGAATGAAGCAGCAGGGTAGAGGCATAAGCAGCATTTCCTTTCCAAAAGGGGCACCAGCACCTCAGACCATCTCAGCAGTGCTTCCCAAAGCAGGTTAGCACCCAGGCTGAGCTCCTGGTGTCCTGCTGTGGGGGTGTAAATGTACAGATAAGGCTGGCAGTGTGTTCCTTGCTCCTGAGTGGCAGCACAGGTATCAGTGGGGTTTTTGGTGAGGATGTGATGTGGCCCTTGCAGGTGCTGTTTATCCCACTCTGACAGCACCCTCAATGGCAGATGTGTCCCCATTTAGAATGGTGCCATTTTTGTTGTGTCCCTGTGCCAGTCAGGCAGGCCCTGAATAAATACTGGGATTTTCTCACAGGACATCATCTGTTCAGATCAATGCAGTGCCTTACATCCAGTGCCAGCTTCCTGCTGCTTTCTTGGATGCTGCTGCCCATATCCTTTTGCTTGCAGGGAGAATATTCCACTTGTGTCCCTGCCTCTAGCTGGGAATGAGATACACTGCTCCATTGTTTACCTCCCCTAGAAGCTGAGAGCTGTGAGCTCTCTTTTTGAGACAGTCTGTATTTGCATTCCCTGGGTTGGCTGGGCAACAGCTAATCAATTACATTTAAAATAAGATTTAACAAAAAAAACATGCCTAAAAATAAAGGCAAGGTGTAGTCATGCTTGCCACTAACAGAACTAGTCAACAGTGTGTGTTCTGGGGAATGTTTCCTGAGCAATTAAGGGCCATTTTATCTTTCTTAATGTACTTAATTTTTTTTGTTGCATTTTAAAAACTTTTTTTAGATATTCTCCTATCTTTGCAGTATGTATGCAGATCCAGTATCTCCTCCCATTACTTTTCCTTCCATTCCCCCCTGCCCCCTGTGCTTTAAGTACAGTCTTCTCACAGAGCCTTGACAGGCACCTATTCATACCTCAAGAGTTTCTGCTTGTAAGCTCCATTTCTGTCCACGTTTAAAACAGGAGTGTTGAAAATAGCAATATTTATTTTAAATAATAAACTGAAAGTCCAAACAGATAATTATGCTTGCTTTATAAATAAGCATAACCCAGAAGCAGAAGAAATTCTGTACTTTCCTCCTGTCCTCAAACCAAACATGGGACTGAGAGGGACCTTCTGGATTGTTCTGTATGATCCCTTCCTGCAGCTGGGCTCAAGCATAGAATCTCTCTGAAGGTACATTCAGCTCTGTTTTAAAAGCATTGGGGTTTCAGAGAGGAATTTTTTTTGTTTATTTTGCATTCCATTGTGGTCATTTGGAAGCTGGTTTTGAACTTTCCTGGTCTTGTGGTCAGAAACCTTCTTTTAATTGTCAGCCCAGGAATCCAGGCCTGGACAAGGACCTGTTATGCTGGGTGTGGAGCCACTGCCCAGCCCTTGACCAGACTCAGCATTTCTTTCTGCCAGTGTATAATAAATGCTACATTTACAGCTTCTAATTTGCTCTGTCTTTGAACAGAGCTGCAGCATGGTGAGGTTTCTGCAGTGAGCTGAAAGGACACTCGAGGTCAGCTGTGGGCAAAAGGATCTCACCAGGTAAACACTGTGAGTTCAAAAGTGGCACAGTGGTTCAGGAACAGTTATAATGAAGTTGCTGCAGCATGAAGTTCTTCTTATGTCCTTATTGTGGCACACAAGACAAGTTTGGTTAAAAGTCTCAGTTTGCTGTGGCTATAAAAAACTTTGTTGGCAAATGTGGAAAAGAGGAATTAAATGTAACCAAGGAATAAGAGAAAATAGAGTTTTAAATACCTGTTTTGTAACAGTCTGATTTTGGGGCTGAGATAATGCACCAGGTTGCATACTGAGAATTAGTTTGTCATGTGTGATACACCTTTCCTTAGAAATATGTTTAGCATAGTGCTTGGCACCATGCTGAGCCTGGGATTTTTGTTTGGTAGTTGTCCTGAAGACCTTGCAGCTGCCTTTTTTCCTTGATACCATAATGCCCTTACCAAGCAATATAAAACATTCTCTGTTGGCATTGCTGGAGCTGGTGGTAGTGGTAATTAACCTTAGGAGAAGTGTTTTAAATCAGCTGGATTTTTCTGGGTGTTCAAAATTCTGGATTGGCCTTTAGCAGGTATTAAAGAACCTTTTCCCAAGAAGGTAACAATTGTAGGTCTGAAAAGGTACTGAGGACATTACCCAAGGTGTAGCAGGGCTGGGTGTTCAAACTGAGAATCCTCTGCTCGTTTAGAAGTTCACGAACCTCTTTGATGAGAAGAAAGGTTCCTAATTACTTTTAATGTGGAAAGATGTCATCTTCCCCTCATCATGCTCATCTCTTTCTGTTCCTTGTGATGGGATCAGATACACTGGGGAATTTCAGGTTCTGAACTCCCACATCACACTACTGAAGTGTTCAGACACTGCAGCATGTGATGCTCTGGCAGCATTGGAAACTCCTTCAGTTGTTTGAATCCACATAATCTCAGAATTGGAATTTGGTTGGAATGTGAGACCTTTAAGACCATCAGTTCCAACCCCTCTGTCATGGGCAGGATGTCATTTGCTGGATCAGGTTGCTCAGACTCTCATCCAACATAGCCTGGGACACTTCAGGGATGGCACGTCCCTGAATCCAAAATCTTAAAATTACAGTAGTATTGTTGTGGAATAAAGCAGTTTTTAGCACAGCTGCATCCTGAACTCTGTGTGACTCATCCTGCTCAGTATCTGTGGGTCCCAGGTCACATCTGTGGGGTCTGTCCCCCTGCCCTGCTCTGGTTCCCTGGTCTGACACTGCAATGTCTTGGCCACCATCCTCTGTTTGGTCTCATGAAGGCAGAAGGATTTTTATCAGTTAGTAGCTAATCCAGTGTTTAATGTGTGTATCTGTGAGGCAAATTCCATTTTAGCCGTGTGGGAAGCGGTCAGGGCTGTCAATATTCCGTGTCCTAATGACAGCCCAGCATTCAGGAGCACATTGAGGTCTCTATTGAGCTCGGCACACTGACGCATCTTGTTGCTGGGATTTGGAAGGGTCAAATCATTTGCAAATAGGAATGGGACTTTTAAGGCTTTTGGTTGCTTTGGACACAAACTGCTGTGGCTTGAGGAGCTTTAGCAGAGCTTGGCACAAACCCTGGTGTATCAGCTGTAGTGTAACAGTGAAAGCTGCAGGGAGCTTTACAGAGGATGTTCTGACACACCTGGCTACCCAGTACTGTGGCACTTGAAGCACTTTGAAGCTGTTCTGCTGGGTTTGGCTTTGGAGACATCAAAGGTTTACTTGCAAAAGGGAAAGAGAGGGTTTGGCAGTGGTGGGCACTCCTGTGAGAGTTGGTGAAATGCTCCTGTGGAGCAGCAGAAGGTGAAGCATCAGCTTACAGACACTTTCAGAGAGGCAGAGTAAGCAGGTGCTGTTTTCTGGGAATTCCACTGTTTACAGACAGGGGAGCCAGCTGAAAGCTGGTGTGTTAATAGGAACATGTGGAAAATGCCCCTTTATTTTGTGATTATATTCAATTATCTCGACCTTTAAAGCACACAGGAAAGCTATAGCATTTTTCTGCTATAGTTAATCTCCTTTTCTGATTAGTTGTCCATTCACATGTGATTCTTGGTACCACAGGGGAGGTATCAGTGGCTCAGCACAACCTCAGCAGCTCATGTGATCTGCAATAGTATGAAATGTTTATCAGACTCAGGAAGGAGTTTTGAGGGCGTTTGGGAGAAGGAGTATACATCTTGACTTAAATGTTGATGGAGATTCCATCTTTGTGTAACTATTCTCAGATGTTTTCCTCCTCCCATTTTCTTCTAATCTTTCCTTCAATTAATGCCTATTTATTCCTGTCCACATTTAATAGTTTTAAGGAGCAGTGGTTAAATCTACCATTGTCTAAAACATGAGAAATGGCATTGTTCTCCTGCCAGTCTTCCTAGCAAGCCACACACGCTGATTTCACAAGTGGCTTCTTGGAGGCTTCCCTAAATGTCTGGGGAAGTATGGAAGAAAATGGGCATACAGGTTTAGGAGAGGTAGATGGGAAATCTGGAATAATCTTCTGAAAGGTCATGAAAATATAGATGAGCCACTTCAATTTGCTGCCACAAGGAGAATTGCTACACCAAAGTATTAAGTAATCAAAGAAAAGGGCTACAAGACTAATGGTTTTAGCAGCACTCTGAGCAGGAATTTCAGTGGGATAGGGAGGTTTGTGTTTTAATAATTGTGCTTTGCCAAGAGAGTCTGTAAAATAGCCAAAGAGGCAGATGGCAGTGCTGTTACAGTACTGACCCACAGGCAGCTGGGGGCATGAGTTCATGAACTACACTGCAACTCCTGGCACAGGGAGCAGGAAAGAGCTGCAGTTTTCTGTATTGCTCTTACAACTGTCTGCAATATGCAAATATCCAAGAAATTACTGTGTTTTAAGCACTTCATAGAAAGGAACCCACTCATGAGCTGCTCACATAATAACCAACTGCAGCAATGGGAAAATAGGTCAGGTATTGCAAGAGAGGCAGTCTAGGCATCTACCACTGGAAAAGCAAGTCTGTCAAAGTATAATGCAGGTTACCACCTGAATCAGAATGCAACCTGTGCAGCAATGGAGAAATCCATCTCTAATGTCCTGTCTCACAGGATGGGGTGGTGCCTTCCTGAGGCAATGACAAGAAACTTGTGCACTGTCCTTTCTCTTACTCATTTGCATTCCACTGACTTCATCCTTTCTGCTTGTGGAAAAAATAAATTCTTCAAGGAGGGGTTCCCTGCTGGGTTTTTTAGGACTGTTCAGGAAGACTAAACCAGTTAAATGGAGTCTTTTCTCTTGACACTGTTCTGTTAAATCAACAATTGTACACAGGGTGTGATGTGTGTTTTTTATCTTTGACTGGCCAGCACAGAGATAAAAACCTGCTCTCTCTGAGCTCAGTGGCCAGGTCACTGTTGTGGTGCCCAGCTGTGCTCCTGAGCCTTGGGGCCAGGCTCCAGTGCAGAGCCTTGTCCTTAAACAGGGACTTGGCATGAGATGCATGGGAAATGCTCTGCAGGAAGGCTTGCACACCTGGAAAACTGCTCAGGGACTGTTGGGGCAGTGGAGGGAGGGGGAGTTTTGAAAGGATTCATTTCTTTCATCCTGTATTTCCTGCAAGTTCACTAGAACAGGTGTAGCACAGTGAGCTGTACCTGACCCACCCACCAGATTGTGATTTGGAGTCAGATCTCTGTTGAGATCACAAAACCAGAGAAAAGTGACTGCACAGAATCATTTGAGCCTTGAAATTTTATTATCTTGTTTGCATCAACCAGTTATTCCTTTCAGCACCAATAAAAGACAAAAACCCCTCCACATTGTTTAAAATACCTTGTTTTTATCAGATCTGTGATTGTGGTTTTCTTGCAGGTAAAGAAACCAATGAAAATATTTCAATTTTTCCTTTTTTTTAATACATTTATAACAAAATGTCAGAAGGTGTGTGCTTACCATATAAAAACATTAGGTTTCAGAAGGATACAATACCGAAAAATTATTGAAATAAAAAAAGGTTATTCTTATTACAGGACTTCTAAACCTCAGCAATAATACAAGTCTTTAAAAGCATCAAGATTATATTTAAAACAAAATGGCATGGAAAAGTGAGACCTTCAGTAACAATTTGACCCTTGTAATGGATAAAACTGGGAGGTTTTCAAAGTGCTTGAGTTGTATTTCTGTCCTCATCCTGTAGTGCCAGGAGGAGGCAAAACTGCTTCATTTCCAAGCTGCTGATATGTGCTGACACTGCAGTGCTGCTGTGTGATCCAGGGTAGCTCACACACCAAACTGGGGACAGTCAAATTGGCTTCATCTGGACCACCAAACAAGGGCCATTAAAAAAAAAAATCCTTATTGGAATTGTATGTTCCTTAAATCTTACTGTCTTACCCAACAAGTAGGCCTGAGGGTGTAGCCAGACTGAGAGTGCTTCTGGGATAAAACTCTGTCATGATACTGGCACAAGGCAGGTAAACCCTGCAGCCTGAGGACACACCTTGGGCTGCAGGCTTCTCCTGGAGCCAGGCTCTGGCAGTTTCTGTTTGGGTGCTTTAGGCAGCTTCTACCAAGTGTTCAGGCTGGGATGGAATAAAACTGAGCACCACTGGAATGAGTCAAATGCCTTTTTCCCCAGCATGAGGCTGGGTGTTACCTCCCTGGGCTCAGTGGCTCTGCCTCTAGGGTGCGTTTTTGAAGTGATCTAAAGTTACCAACTTTGTCAGGACCTGACACCTTCAAAACTTCTGGAAATGCTTGGTTTTCAACTGTCCTCTTGGGCCTTTTGTTCTAGAAGTGTTCTTGTAAAATACAAACTGAACACGAGAAACAGAAAATGTTACCTAGCTTTTAGAAAAAGATGACTTTTCATCTCCAGTATCCCTGGTGGGGGGCAGGTAATAAACCAAGCAGAATCTTATCACTCCCTTCTTGAAGATGCCTGAAATCCCAGTACAAAGTGGGATAAGCATAGTAGAGTAAGCTTAATCTGATTTCTTATAAATAACATTCTACTTATAAATTGTGTCATGCTATCCCTAAGCAAAGTAGGATTGACCTCTGAAAAAGCTTTCCAGGGTTTGTTCTCCTGGGTGTGGTCTCTTTACCCCTAGCCTTACCCCCCCTTTGTTTTAAAATGCAAATATTTTATTCTATAGCATCTACCTAAGGCCTGTGATGATTGATATCATGCCAGTACAGGCATTGTCTGAGTGAATTCTCTGTGGGGTGTTGGATGGAACTGTGGTGGCTGGAGTGGTGTAGGCAAAACTCATTTCTCTCTCACTGTCGTGGAAGCCTGTCCACTCCAGCTCACTGCTACAGACACTCTGACCCCTGCAAGCATTGCTGAGGCATCAGAAGGCACAGGATCCATGCAAAAAACCAAGGAGCATCTGTGCAGTGGTGCCACAATGCTGAACCTCCCAGTATCACTCCTTTGCAAAGTCACATCCCTAAGACAGTAAATTAGAAAGAACTACTTACACTGGTTAAATGTATGTGTATTGTGTAAGAGAACATTGTACAACTAGCCAGTTCTTGAGCACTGAGGAACTAGGAACATCAAAATCTAAAACAGTTTACTTCAAATTTGAAAACACATTTCTCGGCATGTCTCAAAAAGTTGATGAAAGTGGCTGATTTTTCAGTCAGCACAAAGCCATAGAACAAATTTTAAAGTCATTTAGACCATGTTTGTTTTACTGTAAATAATGTAACATTGTTTGGCAGTAGTTTTATGTTTGTATCCCACACAGTGTCAAATTCAGCTCCTGCAACTAGTACTTGGTGAAATTGATATCAAATTGTAATTTACATTGTTAGGAAAACTATTAAAAATATTGTACCTTGTAGTTAGTCTTACTACTGAGAAATAGCTGCTGGACAGCACACAAATTGCTACTGGTACTGTTTGGGTTTTTTAAAAAAGATTAATAAAATACAAGCAAGGTAGAAAACAGGATTAAAAAGCATTGATTTGGGTACAAGTTTTTCTGAACTGAGTGGAGCAATAAGAAACCCGAAAAACACATTGCACATATGTGCACCCTCTGTATAAAGACAGACATACAAAGTGGGAAACTGGCGGTGCACTGGGGTAGTACACTGAAGTGTCTGTTTCTGTAAACTTGAATTCCTAATTTTATAAAAAGGGGAACTGAGTCTGGTTCCATTTTTGAGTCCCCATAGGTCATACTTCAGACTACCCCACGGTTTGGCACAGTACACTTTTAAGAGGCAGTCTCTGCTGAAGGGACCCCAGGACTGGAGAACGAGGCATAGAATGTGTCAAGGCCAGGTGCAGCAGGAGGTGAGCAGTGGCCTTGCTGCCTCCTTGGAATTAGCCAATACTGTTAGTCCTGTACTCATGACTGTTACGAGTTTCACTATTTGCAAAATCAGATCTAAGTACAAGTTCTGTTGTTTACTGTAGCTAACTAAGCAAGTACCAGAGGCTGTGCAGACTGAGATTTCTAATTCAGATCTATTCTGATGTAGCTCAAGCTGATTCACAGCAGGTGTAAACTAAACCGAAACAAGAGCATCCTCAGGAGTTTGTGGGCAGCGTAACTAAAACAGGTTATTTAATGGAGTACATCTAATATTGGGGCAACTCTTCTTAACACAGGGAATTTGTAATACAAGAGGAAATAACACTAAATTTGAACAGGAGATAGGCAGAAGAAACTAAGTAATGGTTAAAACAGAAGGGGCCTCATTGTTCTCCCAACAACACAAACCCTCTGAAATTAAATCTCTAAAAAATGCCAAGTCTCATTATAGACCTGATTCTCAGGTTTTCATTATTTTTGTTAAGGTTACAGAGGCTGGTTAGGTCAGGTCATGGGGACAAGATGGCAGAGGGGAGCCCCACATTTAAAGAGCTTTAATGGAAAGAACTATGAATCAGATGGCAAGACCCCATTCTGCCAAGACCAAATCTGTGGGTGCATAACAAATGGAGAATCGTGCCTCACAACATCAACACAGCCTCTGTTCCTGGGAAGCAGACCTAAGGCCAAGAGTCACAGTTCTGTTCTCTACCCTCCTGCTGGCCACGTTCCACTTCCCCTTTAAGTGTACTGATTCCTTTAGATAATTATCAGGTTATTCTGCCATATCAATCATACACTGTTCTACACCTTTTTCCCCCCAAATGTCACTTATGTTTACTTTTACTCTATATCTAGCATGCATTTTACAATTCATTTCCCACTTACCCTTTCTAGCTAAGGCAGAATGTTGGCTCTGGTGTTACCAATGGTACTACAGGAATCTATTCACTCTACTGTAACATACATATCCCATACCATAATTCAGAACTGTCCCACACATGGGAAAGAAAAGACATTAGAGGGAAACTATTTCTTCTTAAGGGAATAGAAAGCTGAAGGCCTGATTCTGGAGTCATCATTCAGACAAAACAGTTCATAATTTCAGTGGGAACACAGCTGGAATAAGGGTGGGACTGTGTTCTTGAAGTCTCAATTCCAAATCTTTTAATTATCCTTAAATCAGACAGGAAGATACTGGTCTGCAAATTGAAGAGAGTTGTTTGGTTTAAGTTCTACCTGTACTGACAGAAGGGTTCCCAGTCCCAGGACTCTTTGGCAGGGCCCGGGCTGTGCCCTCCCTTCCCTGCTGCCAGGTTCCTGTGCCCGGTTCCTCTCGGTGCATGCAGTGCGGGCGCATGCGGCTGCTGCAAGCACGAACTACAACTGTCACAGGCTAAAGAAAGAGAAAAAGCTGCAGCTCCGTATCAGACAAAGAAATGATGCAAAAAACCATTGAGCGGCACTAACTCACAGACTAAGTACAAACTAAATTGTGCTATATATTAGTATAAAAACATGTTTTAGTAAGAATGGCACTGGTTCAGAAGGAATTAGGACTTCCATCTTGGTTCCGTTCGGTCCACAGTGAAAGCATTGTAGTACAGGCCTGCCCTGTTGCCTGAGCCACCTGTGACAGTGGCTTTTGGCCACAGCCCCTTCCATTTCTTCCCCTTTTAGATCCACATTGTTGGTACTCTCTGGGAGTAGCCCAGGTCAGGTCTGTTCATCTTTCCTAACGTGGCACCAGAATAGTTCATTCTTATCCTCTGATATTTTTGAAATATCATTCATGTTTCCCTCTTCTAATCTCTCAGAGCTGGTCAGTTTTAAGGATCATCCTCTCCTGTAGACACCGTGAGACGCATTGCTACTGGTAGATGGTCTGTCAGGCCTGCCAGCTGGGTAATAAAGCTGAACTCTTCCACTTCCTGCAGAAGGAGAACAGAAGTAAGATAAGGAGCTGAAAAATTGGTCTGTCATTCCACACATCAGAACTCAGCCTCTTTGAACTTCCTTAGTGTATTACAGGGGTGTGGGACCAGCCTGGTCTGGCTGGGCTAATGGGGAACTGCCACTCAGGGCATGGCAGGGTGCTGCAGAGGATGAGGTGAGCCACTGGTAGCATACAGCTGAGCTGGTCTGGATGAAATCTTTTGCACCTTTTCTTTCCATTTACAGTAACATCTCTGTTCCAGACAGACTCATCTGCAGTGCTTACCCATGTGCAGGGTATGGTAAATAGATGTGAATGAGCTCCTTGTTTTCATCATGAAACTTTGTACAAGGCAAGGCCCTACACTAGGAAGCAGACTGCACCCTACAAGTTCTCCCTCTGGGTAGCTCATGTCAGCTTCTGCTTACATATTGCAGAGTTGTAACTTAGGTAGGTTTATATGGGCATAAAAGAACATCCAGACACTTGAAAAGATTAAAAAATATTCAGACTGCAGGCACAGGAAAAGCATCAGGAAAAACAGTTAGACAAAAGCTTAAATGGAGTGAAATCAAGGTTGGTTGGTTGGTTTTAGAAGAGCAGGACATCTACCAGTGCTGCTGCTGGAATCCTCAAATTCAACTTAGTTATGGACTAGCTTTACAAACATGGTACCTGTGTGCAGAAGAGGAAAATAGCAAAGTAGCAGGTCCTCCCAGGAGTATGGGTCTTAATCCAAGCAGAACAGGCTGTAGTGCCATTCAGAGAAGCATGTTGTGCAAGTTACAACATTTTTGGCAACTCACCACTTTCCATTCCAGGTAGAGACCTTCTTCTGTATAGAGCATATAGTCAATCCTCCTCCCATTTCCCTTCAGTGATGCCTTCCTCCCCTTCTGACTGGAACTGTGGTTCTTGCTGGTGGGATAGACTAAATATCCTTTCCTTCCTTCTTCACTTTCCAGCACCCTATTTAATTAAAAAAAACAAACAAAATAAGTTTTAATGTTAAAATTTTTGTTCATCCTGGCCATTTACGCATTACCCTGGTAAGGATAATCCCAGTCCCTAAGGATTGTTAAACCTGTAAAACACAACTTTTTCCAAATGTGATTTCCAGTATGAGGCTGCTCTCACTGCCTCATGGCAGGCTTAGTATCACTGGTGCTGTCCTAGAGCTCCCTTGAAGCCAGGAGAACACTGAGAGGGGAACCTGCTATCAGTGCTACAAGGCAGCTCAGAGCCACTCTGTTGATTTCCAAAGTTGCTGAAACTGGCAGAGGAGGAAGTTATTTCCTGGATTGCTTTAGTACAAACCTGAGCACTTTGATATAAACCTCTTTGTTCTGACCAACTCCTGAAATGACAACATCCAACTTTACAGACAGGGTATGGGTGAGGACTGGTTTGCAGAACAGACATCTGGGCACATGGTAGGTGGTTTTGAGCAGGTTTCAGCACCAGATTACTGTGTCTTGGACCTCAAGTGTTTCTTTCACCAGAAATGACAGCCTCATTTACTTGATTCCTGTATGTGACACTGCAAACTCCTCCACATGGAGGAGTTACTCAGCAGGTGTGTTAGCACTGGCCCTACCTTGGAAGGAGATTACCCAGCCCAAGGCCACAACACACAGAAGCACTCAAAACTGAGAATTGGTTTTCTAGGTACCAATCTTGTGTTCAAGGAAATAAGATGCTGCTCTCCATTTAAAATACTTATTTTGGGTGCTTAAACATTACCTGTTGGTTTTAAACAGAAGACTGTTAAGGCCCTGAGCAACTCAATCTGACTTTGAACTGAGCCCCTGAACAAGGCTTTGAACATGACCTTGGCCCAGGTACACCACACAGTACCTGGTCACTCTGTTTTTACAGAATCCTGTGCTGTTCTGTGCTGTTTTGCTGTTGTGTTGGATTTTGAAGGAAACTTTTTTTACCTTCCTGTGCTCTGTTTGAAAGCTCTGCCAAAGGAGCACCAAGGGGAACAGCCCCAACCGTGTGAGCAAAACCAGACTGGGACCCACCCGAGCTGGGTTTGTGCACAGGGTGACAAACACAGCCAGCACAGGTGAGTGGCACAGCCCACACAGAGAGGGGCTGCTCAGGCTATGGTTTTGCTGTACCCACAGCCTGAAAACACAAACTTTCAAAACCACCTCCTCAAAAATCTCCTTCCTTTACTCACCTGCCAAAATCTGAGCTCACGGTTCTGTGGTTTCCCCTGTAAGAGTTGATTATGCCATTAAAGCTGCACCATCAACTGTTGCAGGAGAAACACTGAGCCATGAATTTGGGTCCTAGCAGGCAAAAATCCTTTAATTTCACCTTGGAAAAAAATTAAGATATTTTTGGTCACCTGGTTTTTAACACCTGACTTGGATGAGTTTTATGGGGCTGGGTTCAGGATTTTTTTTCATGCATATATGTGAAAGTAGGGAAGGGAGGAAAAACAAGGAACAAGCACTCATGATATGTTTTAATGTCTGAGATTCAGCTTTGTAAAATTTGGGGGGTTTTGGAAGTACCTGAATGGAGGGTGGCAGAGGGGTCCCAGCTCTGGCTGCAGCTAATGAGGTCTCAGAAGTGTTATAATCTCTAAGTTTGGTCAGTTGATACATTTGAGGTGCAATTTATGTGCTGCAGCAGACAATGACCAGAACTCTGTTCATATAGTCATTTGATCAGAACTTTTCTTAACACTCCTTTGGACTTAGGGAGGTATTGAAGGTTCTTAGAGCTTATTGTAATCAGTTTATGAAAGTAAACTTTCTTTTATGCATTGCTTTGTTTTAATAACTCACAGTAAATTAGCTTATTGTCTGCACCCCATTTTGATTATCCAAAGAACTCTTGCAAATTATTTACTACCTTAGATTTTTTTTTTCTAGATTCAAGGGAGCAAGTTCTTTGATGGTACTGACCTCTTTCAAAAATTGTATTTATATTTCGCAAAGCTAATTAAGTAACAAAACAGAAGAAACTGCTGATTAGCTCTGCAGAACTACTGCAAAAAATCTTATATGCATTAATTTAAAGCATGCATTTCTTTCAGCTTCAGTTACATCCTTTAAAAAGTTTGTGAGTGCTGGGTATTCACTTAACCTGCACAAGTGCTCGTGGAAGAGAAATAGTACTTTCAAATATGTGAGGGAAGCAAACTGTAAATGTGCATGCATGTGCTGCTGCTGAGAACTTGCCCCTCTCTCTGTGCACAGGGGTTTGCTGCTTGTCTCTCCAGGAAGTTGGCACAAGCACAGTTCAGCTGGCTCTGCTGTGCTGGCAGTTAAACGCTGATAATTTGAGGGAACGTTTCTAATCATGGCTGAGTTGCACAACTAAAGCTCAATTTCATCAGAATAACTGTCTTGGTTCATAGGATACAAAGAAAGGGAGAATAAAATAATTGGAACTTTGTTTTTCCCTGACAGGGTTTCAGTCCCAAATATCCCAGAGCTGGAGCTGTGGTGCTGACCCAGCTGCAGGGAGCAAAGGGGCACCAAGAGCAGTGACTGTGAGGGAGCCATAAAACAAAACTCCCTCTTCCCAAACTCAAGAGACCATCTCTCATTCTGGCCAGAAGCACCTAAACTAAGGAAGACTTTTCTCACTGGCATTGAAGCCTTTAGCCCAGAATTGTGAACCCCTGTCCAGCAGAGGAGACTGGAAAAAATTGCATTTAAACTTTTTCTTAGCTGTGCTGGAATGTACTCTCCTAGGCAGGTGAGGGTTCAGAGATAAAAATGGCCTTATTCCAGTGCTTAACTTAAAGATGACAATCATCTCTGTGAGATGGGAGTATTTGTGTGCATTTCTTGAAGCCTTTCTGAGGAGAAGCTTGTGTGGCTTCCAGGACTGTGGCAGGGCCCAGGTTGTTACATCTAGCTAATTAATTGTTTGATAATTATAAATGACTTGCTCATTATTTGTACCAAGTCTGTTCTAGTCTGATGTTTTACGTACACTGTGTTTAATACACACGAGATAGTTAAGAACTAGTTGTTCTGCTGCTTTTATGGCCTATTTATTTTAGTAATGTGAAATACTTAATTTTATTTATAAACCAGAGAAGAGTGCTGATGAAGAAATAATTCTCTGGATAGCTGACATTGCCAATTTAAATGTCTGTAAAGCTTTATCAAGGCTTATTGTTGAAAAATTTGAGAATGGATCAATTCTAGGCAGTACCCTGGTTTGCTGTGTACATGAACAATATTTGTTAGCTAGATAGTGTCCCACAGCCACTGTGCTATTTAACATTTAAATGTCTTTAAAGCCCAGATTCCATTAATTACTTTAAATTTCCCTGAATTTCTTTGCAAATTCCCTGTTTCCCAGTGCCTTGCAGGACAGGCTGCCTCAGCCTCTCAAGGAAACCATGGCTCTCCAATGCATGAGCACCTGCACAGAATGCAGACATGCAGAGCCCTGTCTCCCTGCAGAGCTGCAGAAAGAGCCTGGGGAAATTACAGCCTCACAGAGGGTTATTTCATTACTGCAAAACAACTATAACACATTGCAGAAAATTGAAAGCCACACTTAGCAGGCAAGAAGCCTTATGTATATTCTGTTCCCAGCACTCAAGGCCATTTTCCAGTTGTCACATCCAGAGGTGCTGTGCATACCCAGAGGTAGCAGAAGTAGTACTCTTAATTTGTTACTGATTATTTGATGGCTCCCTATTTAATCAGTCATGTATTTGTCAGTGGAACATAATTGTTGAATACAAGTAACTCTTCAGGGAATGAAACATAATACCCCAAAAAGAATTTCGTGATACACTGTCTGAAAAGGCCACTTTAAAACACAGGGTTTGTTTGGGTTTTGCTAACCCAAACAATGTGTACTGAACTCTGCAATGAATGGGTATCTGTAGTTGTTGGGCTGGGGGTGGTATTTTAAACTTTGTAGGGGTTTTATTTGAGGAAAACTACATTTCCTTTTGTTGCTGCCCTTTACAGTGCTATGATCTCAGAAGTAGCTACCTGCAGAGACTTTCAGACAAGCTGTCCATGCACTTTTTTTTGGGAGTGCTTGGAGTTTCTTGGGCTAAGGGCCTGCCCAGGTAGGACCAGCTCTGGAGACAAACAGACATTGCCTGCAGCTGCTCTCACCTTTTCTCCCACTGAAGCCAACTCTATTAGACTTAAGAGACCCAGCCTCTTTTTCTGCCCCTTTTATCCTCTTCCCCAAATATCCCTGGGTAAAAATTTGATTATTTGTTTTGTTTTCAGTCCAAAAAATATCTCTCAGTCTGAATATCTGAAATGTTAAACAGCAAGCAACGAATTTGCTTTTTACAGAACTGTCTAAAATATGTGGAAATGTTAGGAATGGCATACTTCTGCAGGTTATCTGGGGTGCACACTTCTTCATCATATAATCCTTCAGGATCCAACAGGGTACCTGTGAAGAGAGAGAGAGAGATGTGAGTGTCCCAGCATACTCCTGGGATGTGCCTCTTGGGAAGCTTGCAGAGGCACAGGTGTGTGGGATAGAGGGGACTACTCTGAGAGCACAGCGTTCACTTCTCTCTCCAGACCTCCCTACTGCCTGACACCTTGCAAATGTCTCCACACTTCCACTTTCTCATCCTCCAGAACTCAAATTTGGTTTTCTCTTATCACAGAATAAAGCCTCATTATTAAAAAGTTCTACTTATCTTTAGTATCTTCACAGTTATTAAAGCTCCTCTGGAGCAAGTATTTATTCCTGTTCTAAAATTTCAGCAAGTTCAACTGAGTCTCACCACGTATTAATATCTCAGAGTTCCAGGAAATCTTTTATAATACAAACCTTACAAATTCGTAGAGTTGATTTGCTTTGTTACATCCTCACTGACAGTATTTATTGAGCACCAAATGGAACACTAAGCAGAAGTTGCAGGCTTTCACTGCATGCACAAAGTACAGAAACAATAATTTGGCTACCTTCCACTCCAAGTAATCTAAAGACTATTTTAAACATAGAATATATGGGGAAGGTATTCAGGTAGCTTGATGCATGACTTCTAGAATGTGGACTGCAGTTCAAGATCTCTGTTTGGCTCTTAATTACCATTCCACAAGATATTGCTAAGGTCTAGAAAATTTGCTGTATAGAAATCCCCCTTATAGATATTTGTCCTCCACTCTTACTGCTTGTCAGCTGGAGCAGCTTCTGCTTAGAGCTGGCTGTGGGTGACAGACAGGGAGCTGTTCCCATACTGAGAGCTAGAGAAGGTCTTACCAATTGCCCAAGGCTTGTCCTCCCCAGGGCCAGCTCGACACGGGTCTTTGTAGTGTGTAAACAGAGAATGCTGTTGCTCCAGCTTGTCCTCTGCAGGGGAAAAACAACCCCAAGAAAAGGCATGTCAGCTTCTGGTTGTGAACCTGTGCACAGCTGTGTGTTCTGCCACAAGAGCAACACCAAGCACTGGCTTCTCCTCAGCAGGAGAATCCTAAATATATGGGTTTGATTTGAGTCACTTCAGCTACAGTTTTACTGCACAGCAGGATCTTGCCTCGGTCAGAAATTCCAGCAAATGCTTGCTATTAACAGTGCTTTCCTATGCTTTCCTACAAAGTCTTTTCAATGGAAGATATTTTTGGCAGTTTTTAGCTCCAAGCTGAAGTGAAAGTTTTCCAGTGTATCACCTCCCTCTGCCATTGCCATTGTTTGCTTTCACAGTAGAAAACTCTTGTTGAGATGGAACACCCAAAGGAGAGCTGGGCTGGCTTCCCAATGGCAGAGGAAATGAAATGGCTGTTTGTGGGCATATTTACACATCTCAGTAAGTTTGAAGATAAAACCTTATGCTTTCTTTGCTTCAGAAGAATTCACTAACTGAATGTTTTCCAAGCTATAACAGATAAGAGAAAGGAAAGGCAATTGATAATTTGTTTGGGATGTTATCTACAGCATTAAAGCCATTCTAAACATAATCAGCATGAACTATCAACTTTAAATTAAATTCTTCTTAGTTGCTACTATGCTTCTTGCATTGAAAGTATGTAGCAAATCAAGCTCCTAGGATCACTTGGTAAGAAATCCCACAAAACTGCACACACCAGGATTTCAGACCTTGAGCAAGTTCCAGTTCTGTACGTGCTGCTTATCAACACAATCACCACAGCCAGGAAACAAACTGCAACTTGAAAATGCCAATGGCTACAATTCTACTGTTAAATGGCAAAGAAACTGCAAACGGTTTTAAAAACTCCCTCACAACACTTACACCTTTTACAAGGCTTTTACAAGAATACTTGTCTTAGCAACACTTGAAGGCTCTCTCTTGGGAGAATATTCACCTGAGTCTGGAGCTGCTGCTGCTGCTGCTGCTGTCATGTATTTGTCACTGTCTATGCCAAGTACATGTGTGAAAATGGGAAATAAAGTCCAAAATAAAACTCTGAACTGTGAGCTGTGTCTCTTGACAGAGCCCAGCTCACACCCCAAGGATCACATCAAATCTCCTCGTGTAAAATGGTGGTCTTGCCAAGGAAGAAGCTGCTGATCTCTCTGCTGAACAAAAAGGTGGAGTGAAGCAGTGCTGTGCTCACAGCTGTCAGCTCGTTTGCCATTCTGTTGTTCAGAGTCTTTACTACACCTGACTGACAGTTCATCTGTCTCATTACATCTTTCCAGCTAGCTCTCAGTCTTGAGAACATCCTCAGAACTGCAAGCAGATTGAAAAACTAATTTTTCAGGGAATCCTGGAGTTGGGGCAGCTGGGAGGACTGATCCTCCATAAGTTCTGTCATGGCGGCAACACAAGAGAATTGTTCTTTCTGTCTGAGCAGCCAGTTGGTTTGGTTAATGTTTATGGAAGTGTAGAAGATGATCTTTGCCATTTTTCATTTCTCCAAGTTTTCCCTTGTTGTATCACATGTCTACAGAATCTCCCTCAAAACCAAGATAGATTAAAAAATATTAATTTACAACTGTGGGACTGACCATGACAAGGCACAGCTGATGACACAAAACTTTGCCCATCTGATTGGAAAGCTTTTTTTCTTATGCTAAAAGGTATAAAAACATAACAGATTTTTACACAAGTCAGTCCAAAGCAACATGACAGAAATAACTTTCTGATAACATTCCCAGTAAGTGTGAATTCCCTGTATGAATGTTGCCATAATGTTCTGTAAAGCTGGAGGGGAAAACTGAGTTGCAGAAAATTTGTCATAAGCATAAGGTCACTCATGGACCTAAAGATCTTTGAAAACTGTACTGTCAATATAACCAGGAATAGAAGCTTGTTATTCAACGAAACATTAATTAGCTGTTGTGTTTCCCAATCCCAGCCTGTGGAGTGGGAAAGGATACAGAAAATCACCAAGAGAATTACAGGAAGCTGATTATTGCTTAAAAAAACCTTAAGATATTCAATTAACCTATAATGCTAACAAATGTCCCTAAAACAATGACTAACGTAAAAAGGGAGGAGAGAACTTTAAAACATTGCATTAATCTTGCTTAGTACATATGGAAAGAAAGCAATTTGAAAATAAAAACAATAAATATCCAGGCTTAATTCTAGTTTCCAGGCTGGGTACATTTTAAAGGGGGGAGGGTGATGTAAATAAGCATCAGAGATAGCAAAGACAAAATTAATTTTTATAGCCCATTTTTCAGTCCTTTTTAACAAATAGTTATTTTTTACTTTTTCATTAAGAAGACAGCTCAGAATTGCATTAATTATGCTCTGTGCTTCTTGTGCAAGATCCTGGGTAGCGTGCCAACACTTCTCAGGTGGAGAGTCCTGACCATATGTTCTGCCTCACAGCTTCACTCCCATCTCCCTCTCCTCAGCCCATTCACTCTCCATTTGTGATCTGACTGGGCAGTTTCCCATGTAGTTTGCAGCAGCTTGTTTATTTCCTTGATGGACACCTTTGCCTGCAGGCCACTCCACCCAGCCAACAATATTGCAAATGAAATGGTCAAATCACAGCAGATGTGTCCATTTGTGTCCCAGCTTCTGCCTCCCTTGCCCGGCACTGCTGCTGCCTCCTCAGCTTGTGTGGCAGCTTGGGCAGCTGAAGAGCTGTTACTGACCATTTCCTGCCTGTATTCCCTCAAAAATTCACTACCACAGCTGCATTATTCTTCACCCTAAGATGTATTTGTCTGACTACAGCATGCTGTAACCACTGCCACTTATTGCTCCCCTCCACCAGTGAGAGCAGTGGCCAGCACTCGCACCATTCCAAGTTTGTTTTGCAGCCTAAGTTGTGGTGAATTTACTGTTTGTACATATGAGCTAGAAACCACTGACAGAAGGGCTGGGGTTTGGGCTGGTGGTCTTTTCTACCAAACTTTGCTAAAATCCTCCATTTCAATTGTCTGATACAATTGAAATGATACAAGTAATGAGATTAGGAGACAACAGTTTGGGGGTTTTTAGATTGGACAATACTTTTTGTTAAAATTGCTTCTGGTACAGTTGTTGCTCTCTATCTCAGTTACCTGGGACTTCTTATAAAGACTACAGAATTCACTGGGTGCTGTTGCCAAATTCACCTGTTCGTGCACAAACCCTGTGAATCTGAATTGCTGAATCCCATTTTGGATGCTGCAGCCTGAGCTCCCCCGGGCAGTGTCCCTGTGATGAGCCCTCTCCCTGTACCTGCTCCCTGCTCTCTGTGTGGCAGCATTTCAGTGGTGGCCCCTCAGCCCCAGCCACTGATCCATGTGCCAGCTCCAAGCCAGCAGGGAGCTCTGCTGGGTGCCTGAGCTGGACAGAGCAGGGAGACACAGGGGATACACAGACACAACACTCTGCACTCCACGTTGGCAATTTAAATGTTACACAGCACAATATTTGTGTTTGGAAAAAGCTTCCATCTCTGTGAACTCACCACCCGTTAATTATGGTTTTGTGGAGTTCGTTTTCTAGTACCCTCAGCATCCAATTGAAAAAAAAAAAAACCCTTTTCTTAGAATTTCTTAAAATAAAAACCCTCAAAAGTACATAGCACTAGTTAATTTTTTTCCAAGACTGATTCAGCAATGTTGAATTCTCTCTGCAGCATTAGTCTCCTTTATATGTACTACCAAATTATTTTTAACTGCATGAATTTACTAATTTTTCTCCCCAAAAATCCCATACATGTCTCTCATCAGTAGCTAAAAATGTTCAACAGTAAATGTCTACCTAATTCAAGTAAAGCTAAACCACTGGATCTGTCCTAACTATTGCTACCACAAGTCACAAATTATTGCTCTTTGTGCCTTAAAACCATCATGCTTAATAATTCCACAGAGCCCATGGGATAAGCCAAGAGGAGTAGCTCACACTCAAAGCTCATTCCTATTTTAGAAGTGTCCGCAGCAATTAAGTTTTTCCTAGCAAAAGCCAGTCATAATTTAGTATAGTCATATACTGCTATAACCCACAGGAATAAAGAGCATTCCTATTCCTTTTCAGGACTGGTTGACACCAGAAAAAGGCAAACCTTGTCTTACCAGAGGAGCAGTTATCAAAGTTGAGATCTCCACAGAGTACATCAAAAGCCACCAGCTCCTCTGGATTGGCTGTACTGGAGGAGGAGGTAGATTTTCTGAATTCAGACAGCCAATCTTGAAGCATATCCAGTTGCTCACATCGAACAGTAGTGTCTCCTGTAGCAAACAAAAAACGAACCAAAACAAGGAGTAAGACCTCCTGTTAGAATGTTACTCAGCCATGTAGGAGTTGCTGAGCTATTGGCAGACATCCTGAGGAAAATGCTGCAAGATAAGAAATGGTGTGGCCAGAAGTGCACTCATAGTGCTGAGCCTGTTAGGAAGTCCCTTAGGAGCAACACTTTTTGATGGTTTTAAGTATCTCCTGGAACCAAGTACATCTGAAGAAATGAGAAGACAAGTTCCCTGTGCTGCAGACAACCACCCAAAACAATGATGTTTCTTTTCATAGGAGAATCTGATGCACTACATTTATAGTCAGAAATTCAGGGTTAAAATCCAACTTCAGACAGAGTTAGACAGTATGTTCTGGGGTAAATCACTTGATCTTGCTTTGCTTTCAAATTTTTAGAAAGGAAAAGATTAGCTTTCAAGTGTAAATAGTAAATATACATCAACATTCAGCTTACTTATACCGTAGTAGTCCACCTGAGGAAGGGTTCTTTTTATGGTCAAGAGGAGAATGCCTAAACTGGAAGTATTTTTGCATATTTTTAAAGGTACATGCTGGAAACAGGTTTAGGTAGGCAGCAATTCAGAAATAAAGAACCGGATTCATTTCACCAGTTCTGGGGAGTTACACCAGGATGTTCCCTGTTCTGCATGGAAGGGCTGAGATTGATTGGTTGCCAAATGGAACCATCTGACACACAGAACAGCTCTTTAATTACAGCAACTAACCACACTTAACTTCAAGCACATTAGGTGACATGAAGTCTAATAAAAAATGATTACCGTCTCTCTCTTACAATGATTACAGCAAATCATTTTGATGTGGACAAAGGAAGAGAAAGATACGTTTTAGAAACACTTCTTTACCGTATTGTCCTTCCTTTTGTTTTGTTTTCACTGTCCCTAGAGTTAACAGCTATAATTTTGCTTGTTTCAGACTTTTAAAGATATATCAAGTCAGAACAACATTACTTTTCTTAAAAATATAAGATTGTTGTCAAATGCCAGAATCAGAAGGAAAAGCAGCAATCCCAAAATTACTTAGTCTGAGCAGAATTTTACTTTGACTTAATTTACTACTTTGTAAAACCTGTTTAGTTATGTATGTCCAGAGCTGCTTTCCGAGGCCACTGTGGAGATGGTGAATATTTAAGTCTGCACCCTCACAGTTTATTAATCACTCATGTCAACTGCAGCTGCTACCAGGACTCTTTAGAGACTCTTAAAAAGTGAGCTCTGCAGCATTAGCACTGTCACTGCATTAGAATACACGGGCTCCAGCCATTAGGGCTTCACCTTCCTACCACTATTACCCTGTGAAAGGTTGGAATTTCAACACCATCTCAGGGCAGGGGTGAGTAGGCAGAATCAGAAATGTTCAACCAAGAATTATTTGATATGATGCTAAATAATTAAAAGAAATATTGCAAAGACCTAGGGAAAGAGAGTTTTAAGTAGTTTCTGACATTGACTCATCTCTTCAGGCTGGTAATTCCAACAGCAAAAAAACTGTTTTCTTCTGTTTGTTACTCCTAACAAACCTTTACCAGCTGGGCTGTAATATAAAAATAGATGTGTTTCCCAGATCTATTCCCTAACCTACAGTTTCTAGTTACTTGTACCTCAGGTTCCCATTGTGCCCTACTCACATACCTTGACACAACCTACTCTTGGGAAAGTCCCTGCTATGACAGCACAAGAAAGCCCCACAGTGAAGATGGAGCTAAACAAAAGCCCAGGAAATAGGTCACATGGAATAAATAGAGCCTGGAGCAGGTGACACTCACTACAAAAGGTGTGCGTGACTAACAGATCCATCCTTCTTAGCTAAGGATAGGGGCGAAATCACAGATCCATGGAACGTCTGAGCTTGTGAAAGGGACCTCTGCAGATCATCCTGCCCAACCCTTCTGCCCAAGCAGGGATCACCTACAGCAGGTTGTTCAGGTCCACGTCCAGTCAGGTTTTGAAAATTTCTATAGTTGGAGACTCCATAACCTCTGGGTAATCTGTCCTGGTGCTTCGTCATCCTTACAATAAAACCCATTTTCCTGTGTTTAAATGTCATTTCAGTTTGTGCCCAGTGCCCCTTGTCCCATTACTGGACCCCAGTGAGGAGAGGCTGCCTCCATGTTCCTTGCACCTTCCCATCAGACATTTACACTTGGACAAGAGCTTTCTCCTCCTGAAGCTGTCCCAGCTTTCTCTTCCCTGGTGAAGCTTTTTCAAATTCATGGACTGTCCTCCTTTTGCAGCATCTGAATCTTCCTCTTCTGTCTCCTCTTCTTAGGGCTGTATTTTTTCTGACCTGACATTGTTTCCTCATAAGATAACATTTAAGCATGGTGCTTGTTGACAAGAATGCAGTAAAATCTCATTCCCCACTAAGTCCCAATTACATAAATTGCTGCATTTTCTAAGATGTGCTTTTACATTCCTGAATGGCCAAGGATTTTCTACTCATTTTCTGTGAATTATCCATTTGGCATGGCTTCACCAAATAAGAAATAAAATAACAGGGCCATTATCACATGGGCATAAAATTCAGGCAGCAAGCTGTCCCAGATCAGCATGAACAATACAGCAAACCCATTTAACTGAAACAAAAAGGTAAAATACTCCAACATAAAAATCTTGAGAGACACAAGAGACACACAGGCAAAATGATGTTGTGTCTGATAAGATAGATGCTTACTAGAAAAGCATTAAGTGCATAGTGACATACATCTCTCTCTGAGGATGCTGAGCCTTTGTAACAGCCCTGTACAGCTGTTAACCTCCGGGCTCGACAGGTAAACAGTATCCTTGGAGCTCTGGGAACATGACTTCCATCTGTCTTTAGCAAAGTGTGGACTTGTGACAGCCCAGCATCCCTGACTGTCCCCACTAGAGGTCATAGAAGTAATTACTCTTCAGGGCACTGCTGGGAGCAGGGGTATAGAGTCAGCTACACTGCCAGGACACAAGGTGGGATCTCTCTAATGAATCCCTCTAACAAATGACTTGAATGTAATTGTTTTCTGAGATTAGCATTATCCAGCTCACTGCAGCTCTCAGCAGGTACGGCATGCATCCACACACAAAAGTTACTACTCAGACCTGAGTCTCAGCAGCTCCCAATGATCAATAGCTCTGGAGATGAAGATTAGTGAACTCATCAGACAGCCAAGTAGAAGAGAAGCCAAAGCTGCATTCAGCACACTCAGGGGAATGCACAGTTCAGTAAGTATTAATGGAAGAGATCTAGGTAGTAACTTCCAACAAAGGTTCAACTTCTTAAAACGTTCAGATAGAATCAGTGATCTGACTGCCACCAGGGATTAGCCAAAGAATATGGATTTGTGCTAATTGCTCTGCACTCTTTTCTTCAGTAACTGGCCTGGAAAAATGCACATAATTGTGTCATGATGGGTTCCTGCAGTCAGCATTTCTGAATTCCCTGAAAGCTCCTTTCAGCTTCAAATTTTGTAGAAGGATGAAAGGGTAATATGGGAAACTTCAGCCAGCATAAATAAATACTTCACCTTTGTTCATTGTAGAATAATCATACTTGCCCTTTCCATTCACTTTGGAAACACTTGAGTGAAACCCTGGCTTCAGTTAGAACTCAGGCAAGTATTATACACTGACTGTTCTATCCTTTTCTGAAAGACTTTGGAAGGAGCACTATGGTTGTAGGACAAAGCAGATAGAGGCCTAGGCACAGGAAATTAAAAGATCTAGTGGAGGCAGTGCAGTATGGGATATATTGGCAGGGAACCTGTGGAAGAAGAGCAAAAAAACCTGCAAAGTGTAGGATGTAAAGCCTAATCACATGGAAAAAATGTTTCCAAGTGACAAACCAAAGGCTTTAGTTCAGCTGTGAGACAGGCTGTGTCACACCTGACTGTGTGCAGACCTCTGCACTTGTAACACATAATTTGGGGCAGACTGAGGAAATAAAACAAACCAAAATAAGAACAAACCACCTAAAAACCCAAAGGAGCAAAGTCCCCTTTTATTCTGCTGGGTTCCTTTTCAGGTAGGTCAGGTCCCCAGCCAAGTACAGCACAGCCTGCGACAGCTGGGGTAGCACAGCTGAGAGGAGGGGCAAGGACAGGCTGCCCTGCTGTGGATATGCAGGCTCTGCTCCTTCAGGAGCATCTGTGGAATCCCTGCCTAAGGATGCTCAGCACTGGAGCTACTCCTCATTGTACCACCACCATTTCAAACACTGAGATTTATCAGTGCTGAGTTCTGCTTCAGCTCTGTGTAGGCTTGGCAGCCTGAAACTGGGGCTAGAGAAGTGTGGGTTCCCAGCAGCTGGGCTACCAATGGCTACAGTCACACTAAATGCAGAACAGGGATGTGAACAGGTTATGAGATAACATCCAGCAGGCTACATCACTTGAACTGGGGCTGGAGTAGCTTGAGGCTTACTCTGTACTGATGGCTTGGTGGGGTGCCTGAGAGCCATGACTCAACAGGACTCGGGATGTGGGTGGATTCAAGGCAGCAAAACCTGTCCAGAACATTAATCACTGGCTAATCAACAGACATAAAAGAACCGTGTAAAATTAACAGCCCCATGAAAAATAATTGCATCAAATCTCATTAAAGAATCCCTTCATTTGTCACTGAAATGCAACTATTTCCACAGTGGAAATAAAGAGCTTCGTAGCTGCAACCAGCACCAGGCAGAGACCTGAGAGGAAAAGCTACACCTAATTCTAGTTTCTTGAAAAAGTTGAGGGTGAGGTCTGAACAAATAGTAATTGCTCAGAACAGAGCTGAGCCAGCACATACCTTGAGAAAAGCATTAGTAACTGGCCCCTGATCATAAGCAGTTGGATCATTTCACTTTATGCTTATGTAAGTATCGGAACTGTCAAGTGTGAGTTTGTGTATCTTAGAAGGGAAACCAGGTTGCACTCAGCCATGTGTGACAAGATGATTTAAATGGCTGACCTTTTAAACACTGCTTGTTTTTACAGATACACATCTTTACATCGTTAAACTGGGGTTTTGGATAATTTGTTTAATGCACGAATGTTATGAATCAAATGATGCAAATCAGAAAGCACAGCTCTGCCGAACTCATGAACTTTAGTTTTCCATTTTGTTACATAAATAAATATGATATATCTAGGGACTGACTCTTAAATCATTGTCTGCTCTATTTGAATGTAGTTTGAACCAGATAAGCCTAAAAATATGAAGCAGGAAAATAAAAGGTTGTGTTTTACCTTGAACAAACTTTAGGTTGACTTTGAAAATAGAACATTACTTCCCCTTTCTCTTCCCTCTTCCTTTTTAATATTTTAGGATGTCACAATGTCACATCACAAGGACTAGCTGAGAATACATGACCAGGCAGTAAAAAGGAACGGGACTGAAAACTAGAAACAAAACCCAAAAACTAAACTAAACTGGAACAGCAATAAATCTCAGCAATCTCACAGTACATTACCATGAGTTAAAAATAGAAAAGCGGAGAAGGATGTTACATTGTTAAAAAGTAGCTGAAAAATTCATTAATCTTTTTTAGAACCATCCAGTGTCTCTAATGGACTGGAGGGACTGGCAGTTTTGTTCCCAGGTCTGTGGCTGAGGCAGGGGTGGAGCAGCAGAGCAGCTCCATGTGCTCAGCACACGGGCTCACAGCTCCGCCACCCACGTGCAGCCCTGGCTTGCCTTGGTCCCAGCACATGGGCTGGCAGCAGCCAGTCTGACAGGGCTGTCCTGCTTCCAGCAGCCAGGAGCACAAGAATCCCAGTCATAGCAAATAAATGGTCCTACTCAAAGTAAAGGTCTGTAGATTTGGCTTTTGTAAACATACCTACTCTAGGTACAGAACTGCTTTTAAACATATGACCAAGAGACTTTTCCATTGGGTATATTAACTTGCTGGTCATTTATGGATGGAATTTGCAGGTCAAAAGCCAGAGAATTTTGGGTTTTGAATTACTGTCCCAACATGTATCTTCTGATTATCCCTCAATCATGTACAAAGAAATTTTTGTTTATATTCTGATACTCACAGTATGGGTTGTTAAATGCTGTTGAGTAACAATGATAATAATGTATTTCTAAAATACACTAATACAAGTATTTGGTTAAGAGGGAGCAAAGAGATGTTCCCAAGGGATAATTTTTGTTTGTGCCCTATAATAATTACTCTGAGACTGAGGATGTGAAGGGTTGGGGACACTTGTCTACCCTTCTTTTCAGCACATGCTGCACTTGACTGTCAGAAACACAGGAGGGAAACTCTATCACTCCTGTGCACAAAAATACTACCACAGGCCTGGAAATAGTGACAAAGCAAAATATGAATCTTAGGACAGTACCTGCAATAGCTTGCAAGTGAGTGCAGGAAATGTATCCCACAATTCTTTGGTCCTGAGGTGTACTTCCCACTTGCACCTGGAAGGAAAGAAATAAAAAGGTGATTAATGGAAGAGCTCGTACAACTCTACTTCCAAGCCCATCTGTGCAGCTTTTTTTACCATTTTTTTCAGCCAACTCCATTTTGAAACCAGAAAAAAACATCAGAGACACACACTGAGGCTTACTGGTCTTACTGGGGCTTGTGGCCAGCACACTGACCCTTTGTACATTACCATGTTCAGTGGTTTGATTTTGATCTGCAACGCATAAAAATTTTTTACTTTCCCCTGTTTTTTGCAGTCCCACTGGTTCCCTGTCCCAGGTCTCATTCCTGTGTAGGATTCAGGCCCACCACTCAAGTGCATTATAAAACTGGTATTACCAGCAGCCTAATTCTTGCTACTTGTGTATGACTAGAATGTAAAAGGAAAAAATGTCAAGGGCATCGATGGAAAAGGATTAAATATGAAATAAATATTGGATTTGATCATGTTTTCTCCATTCTACAGTAACTTTTGGATTTTGATGGATTTTTTATGTTCTTCTGCAAAGGTGTTGGGGGCCTTGGTGTGCCTCAGCAGTGTTTGCATCCTTCAGCTCACAGCAGCTACCCCCATGCATATCAGACAAAAGCAGACAAAAAACACTACGTGGACTCCTGTTCTTACACACAGAAGAGGAAGGGCTTCCAGGAAAGCTGGAATGTAGTATAATTCTTCATCTATATCTTAAGCTACAATCCTTTAAGAATGTACTTACAGGTAGACACACAAGCAAGTTAAAATTAAGTTCTGGTTTAGGTTTTCAGCTCTATTGAAAATTTTGACAGTTCAGGACTTAGCTGCAAATCAAACTTCCCAATAAGTGGATCAGTTTTGGATTGTGGCAAATTTGAGTATATGATTTACTTGTTGACAGTTTATGTGGCAACACTACATGAATTAAAGAAAGTGCCCACAGAGGAAAGTTGTATCCAGGACTCAGAAAACACCACCACATATGACTCTACTTCACAAGGCTAGGCTCAAATTTCATCTGACACCCCTAAATAACAAGCAGAGCTCCATTTCATATGGACACAATTTTGTCAGCTTGGTTGGTGTTCTTGTTTTTCAGCCGTTCAAGAACCATCTGATTCATTTTATAACTGAAAAGGCAGCTTTGCAGTAAGTGAATTTAGAAGTCATTTGTACTTAACAATGCCTTGTTAACTTTGAGGGTTTGTGCCAGCCAAGGGAGTAGGCAATAAACAACTGGCATTATTCTGTCCTCAGTCTGTTCAGGCCTTTTTTAGACAGTTTAACAAATGGATATTGATGGTGTTCTTCTTGCTGTTCCCATTCAGCTAACCTGCTTCAGGGAGGCAGAGGGAGACAAGGCAAATACAGGCAATCACTGATGCACCCACCCCCACAGGAGGAGATTCTCCTGAGCTCACAGGATTGCAGCAGTCTCAGAGGATGGGCAGCTCTGCTGGCTGGCAGTCAGGGACTGCTGCAGGAGCTGCACTGCACAGACCTCTCCCTCCTCCCTCAGGCTGCCTGAACATCCCAGTGTCACTGCTGAACCAGAAGGAGCCTTCTCTCCAACTCTTTTATGCAACATATGCCATTCCAGTAGAAAAGTGGAAAACAGTTTATTTCCTCTACTGTCTAGGACAGGCATGTGAATGAACCGTATTTTCCAAACTTAGTAATTCAAAATCAGGGTTTCGCTTCAACTGTATAAAAAGCCCTAAACTACAAAAAGTCTCCACTTGTTTGCAAATATGCAGTGTTTCATACAGCAGAGGAAAAGTGTGGCTGTCACACACCTTTCAACGTCATCCACCACAACCACTCTGGAAGGAAAACACTGCACATAAAGTGTTCTGCCTTACCACAGGAATCCCCTTACTGACCAAAGCAGATGGAACCATTCCAGTGTATCTAGTCAAAAAGCATAAAAGATCTAAGTGTAAAAGCTGAACATCCAAACATAAATTTATAGCCCAACTGAGAAAGAGTCAGCTCAAATGCAGTGCCTGACAAGGCCTTGTACTCCTCAACCAACTTGTGCATAGAATCACACTAATTTCCATTAATCATGACAAAATGTGTATTGTTCAGTGTGCCTGGTGCACAGATCTGTGCTGGAATGGACTTGGGATCTTTTGCTCTCAAAGAATTATGAGAAATGGCCCAGGATAAAGCCTGGCTATGCTGAATGGAGGGGGCTGAGCACAGCAAATGCCCACAGGGACGGGGTTCCAGGGCTCTGCTGGAACACACAGTCCCACAGGGAAAGGAGAGGGGGTGTGTAATAAACACCCTGCTAGTTAAAAAAATAAAGCTCAAAAGCAAGAGCTGAAGACTTTAACATAATTAGAATTTCCTTGGAAAGTGCCAGCACAAAGTGCATCCAAAGCAGCTCGTCTCCCAAATTTCACATTTTCTCCAGCTTTTTTGACTTTTAGGGTAGTTTCTTTTTGTAGTTTCTTTTGAGAGACAGTACTGATGGCAACCACTAAACTGAGTATATTTGGTGTATAATCATAATGGAGGCAAATATTTGTGACAACTACTAGGAGAGTAAATAAATACCTTTGCATCCTCCTAGTCAGTTCTCAGCTACAGTAGAGGCACTACTGTATTAAATACAATCTGAAGTAAAATAGTCAGAAAAATCTGTTTATTCAGTCTAATTTGGTATTTCACAGATGGAAAAGGACTGTGGGCTGTGCAGACAGGAAACCTACTTGACCTCTGAAATACTACAAGCCCTGTAATTCTACATAAAAACATTCTTTTGTGTGGCCAAGTACTGTAGCTATTTCAGCCTGTTGCATTTTCCAGGGTGTCTGAGGTGGTGGTGACTCGGCCAGGGCAGCGACGTGGCAGGAGGACAATGCTGAGCCTTCAGCTCAGCCTCCAACAAGGACCTTGGCAGGAAGGCTCTACTTCCACAACATGTCAGCATTTCACAAATATAATTTTATCTGCTTAACACAGAAGAAACATATACATTTACAAAGAAAATATATGTAAACAAATAAGACAGAGCAGCTTTGTCACCAAAAGCCTGACTTCTGCTCACCTCAGCTGCTCTATGTTGGTAGCTGTGTGTCAATAACACATTTATTGAATCATCCTTCTGCAGGGACCTATTTCTGGAACTGCTTTCCAAAAATCATCATACAGTCTTGGTTGTACCATGAGCCATTCCTCTTTGTGTAGGGAAATGCACAGGAAGATAATATCTAAATATAAGCTCCCCATGTTTTAAAATATTTATTTTAAAATTATCACAGGAGGAAAAAGATATATGATAACCTGTTAAACTCTAGTGTTACCTACAGGTAAAATTAAAACTGACAAAACCTATTTGTAGTTTAATAAAGTGTCCAGTTATATAATATTCACATTAAAAAATTAGCATTTTTCACAATTATGTAAGATATATTCCAATTCTCATTAGATTTGTAATAATCAAATTAGTCAAACATTGAGAAGCTAAGAGTGGCCATTACATTTTGTTTGCTCTTGGGAGGGGGGCATAAAAAGCTCATTACAGATGGGAAAGGGACTTTTTCCTTTAAGGGGGAAATCCTACTAAGGGTGTGTCTGGAATCCAAAATGCCAGTTTCTGCTGCTGCATGTTTAGATTTGTCCCCTACCTGTAAATGAAACAAATAAGTGCAAAACTGATGGCTCTGAATTTTTGTCTTCTAAGTACTGACTGTGTCAAGCACACAAAAGTACTTGACATCAAGTACTTTTTATTAAAAGATTTCATCTCAATGCCACAGCACATTAGTCCAATCTGTTGGAGAGACCACACTGGGACAGTGCTGTGCAATGCAAGACTGGGGATATTCCTAGAATTGTTTTGCAAAAGCTTGACCTACATGACTGAGGAGTGGTCTGTCCTCCACTGAGACTGGTATCAGGTAATAAACAGCTCATGAAAGAAATCAAACCAGCAAGGTTATGGCAGAAAGTTTCTTTGTCCCCTGTTGACAGGAAAAAAACAAACTAATGAGTATCAAGAACTGAAATTTTAGAGCTACAGCAAGGGAAAATAAATTTAATCACACTGCTTGCTATCATGGGAATTTCCTGGGCTAACTGGAAAATTTTGCACATCTCATGTTTCCCATATGCTCACATAGTAAGTATACAAAGCTGCAAACTTGACAAATACCTTGTCTCCTAAGAGTTTATATTTACAGACATCTGTTCCAGCAGTGCAAAACAATTCTGTCACATCTGGATGTCAGGAAAAGCATCAACAGGTACTTAAACAAAACCCATGAGAATGCTACTTCAGTATTGAGGTATTTCTTTACCACCTTGAAAAACAGCTTCAGACAGGTCATTGCTGTGTTAGTAAATTATCAAGTGCTTTGAAGGAAAAGCTCTTTAATGATTAAAAATTTGAATTGTGCATGAGATATCTCACTGGATTAAAGAACCAATCTAGAGTCTCAAATACTGTGCAATAATATGTGCACAATACCAAAACATTTGTGATGAGAAGAACTTAATCTTTAGTGACATTTTCTAGAAGCTTCACATTGCCAGGAGGGAGCCATTCAAAAATATCCAAAATAAAATAGATTCTTAAATGTGTACCCTCCAAAAAATTTTTTTATTTACATACAAGCCCAAGCATATGCCATTGCCTCTCCCTTCAGGGGAAGCAAATCCTGGTGTACAAACCAGATGAGAGCTTAAATTTTGCATACTCATGGAAAAAGTTCTTCACAAAGTCTGTCACCCCAGCATCTCCATGTGGCAAATAAAGCCAGAGCTGGGAAAGGAAATAACCTGCCTGTAACTCTGAGATTCCTTCAGGTAAACTGAGGTCTCCACAGTTTAGCTCCAGCTTCAGCCAGTACAGTTCAATCACATCTTGGGCTGTAAATGAGCAAAACCATCCATGGTGACCATGGAGGTGTCAGTTTTGCCACTGAAATAAATGTGGACCATAGTACTGCTCCCTGCATTGCTCTTCTGAAGAGGATATGTCACCAAAGTAGAGTTCTAGAGGAAATGAATTCACAGTCATGACAGGAACCACACTAATGATGGTCATATCATGAAGAAAAACTAACCAGGCTGAAAGCACCTCTGCATGCTCTGAGGGGCAAAAAAACCCTCTCTCCCTCAAAACAGGAGTATGAACATGGCTTTTGTAAAGAACCATCTGCACAGGGGCCTTGAGTAACTCTTTGTGTTGGAAATAAAACAGAGAGAAATAAAACTCTCAGAGAGTAAGTGCAGGGCATAGAAACAGAATTTACCATCGATGTGACAGTGACTTAGTCCCACAGAAATATTCATCTTAACATATGTAGCCAATAATGTTTAAGTTCAAGAGAAGCTCCCTTAAAAAGAGCCTGAGATTCAACTGAATTACTGTGGCTAAAGCAAGCGTACATTCACAAGGAGTGGCATTTCCACACACTCTGGGGGGCTGGTGCTCTGAGGTAGCAGGCTCTGTACATCCCTATTTCCACTGCACTGGGGATGTCATTATGTAATCCAATGCAATTAGAATGAGTTAACAGCGAGGAAGGGAAAAGAAAGTAATGGAAAATACAATTTGTTTTCTTTCCAGTACAACATTTCTGTAATCTTCCAAATTGTATCAACCACTCCTGGACTTTTTTCCCATTTCAGCAAATTTCCAATACAAGCAGGAGAGTGGGCATTAAGAACTTAACTGGAACAGCCAAACTGTGTCCTAGTCCTCATTCCTGTTACTGTTAAGAGAAGATGCCATGGAGAACTTGCAGCTACTCCCATTCCCACTTCAAACATTTCTGTCCCACAGAGATAATTTAGATTAGTCATAACTCCCAAGAAAGATGTATTTTGGTTAGCTTAAACATGTTGCAAAAAGATTTATCTTATTTTCCATCCTTTAACAGCTCTTTTGCCTTCAGAAATATGTAGCAGCTTCTACAGAAGACACATTAGTTAAATCCCTAATTTATTATAATAAACATGTTATTTAAGGATATTAAAGAAGTTTAAAATGTTATAGAGGTCAGCTCAAAATTGTGTGGTGCTCTGCAATTCTTTGTAGCTACATTGGCGCTTGATTATTTCAGAATCCTATTTTTTCCCACCTGCCACGTGCAACAATTACTGTTCCATGAACTTAGAGAATGTGTTATTTGGCAAGGCTTCATTAAGCTTATATATGAGAGAAAGTGGTTGTAAATTGGTGCCACAAATGAAGGGTTCTTCTTCTTCTGAAGAGGATAAAGCCCACAACTCACATTTTCTCAAATCTGTATTTCATGCTGCACAATGGTTCTATTTATCCCCATTAACGAAGGGGAAAAGGGCCATGATTAATAATGTTAATTATATCAAAGTGAAGGGACATGGTACAGTGCCATGAGGGTTTTTTGTTCTTTTTGTAAAAAAAGTCTCAGTTTACTGGACTCCATCCAATTCCTGCATTAACATTTTACAGCAGAAACTCAGCATGTGGAAAATGTTTAGGTTACCCTCCTGCCTTAAATGGCACAGCTTTAGAGTCATCTAAACAAATTCATGAGCAGCACTAGACATTTCTTTTATACATCTTGGGATAACTGTAGGTACTGTTGACTGATCAAGAACAAGAAAATCTAACCACTGAAAACTCTAGGTGTTTTTTTACTGGGGTCAGAAAGCAGCCATTCCCCTTTTCTGTGCAATCCTGACGTCCAAAATCTTCCTCTCAACCCAGCATGGATCTGCAGCAGCTGCCCCTTCATTGCCAGGCACAGCACACATGGGCTGGCTTGGGACAGCAAAGGCAGCTTAAATTACCCAGTGAAATGCATCTGCATCAGAAATATCAAAAAGGAGAATCACAGAGGTTAATTCAGGGAACCCTCATTTTCTCACACAAAGCAGGGTCCTCGAGAGGAGAAACCAGTAAAAATTGGGCTTCAGAACAGTTTTGCAATCAGAGGTGCTGCTCCTTCTACCATCTGTTACCACCACATCAGCTCTTTGGAAAACAAGTTGAGCTTTGCACACAAAGCAAAGGTTGCTAGGTTTCCTTTAAGCAATGAATAATAACACGTTCTCTGCACAATTACTGTACTCCCTGAGAACAGCCTTCATTTTCAGAGAATTTGAAAAGCAAATCTGTTAATAACCTTAGGAATTAATATTAATTAAACTTCTTCCAGAGATTTAGCAAAATTCACAAGATATTCTTTTTCCTTTTGATTTTGAAGAATACTATTAACTGTTCAAACTTCCCACATCAGACTGCGTTTTTGCATTATGTTCACATACTGTGTTTTAACTCAGAATTCTTATTTTTGCTAAAATTGGCTCTCTTGGCAGATGCCAAAACCCAGAATAGTTTCCTACTAGGAACAGTAGGAAGAACAGCCTTCTACACACCATACTTCTGTATCTGCCAGTCCCATTGGGAGGAAGAAGCCTCCAAAACCTCTTTCTCATTCCACAGCCATTTTGAGAATGATGCCTCTTTCACTCACCTCCCTACTCTGACTGTGCATCTACATCTCTTGGATAGCTTAGATTTACATTACTGTTATAATTCAAGGATAAGAGAGGTGAAATTTGTCAGCAAAAGTGAGTTTTTATTAGATTGCTACCCTTGGAAAAATATGGACAAACTCACCAGGTCAAGTTAAGGATGCTTTCCAGTTTTGTTGAACTACTGTCCAAAATTTACTCAGCATCCCTGGCAAAGCATAACTAAGGCTCCACACTAGATCCATTGTCTAAAGAGGGACATTGACATTTTGAAACCTTCTAGAAAATTGCAGACAGGTGATGTATTACACAATTTCTGCTCAGCACTCATTGACACCTTTTAAACTTGATTTGACAATGCTGATTTTCAAAATCAACATCCAGTTTCTGAAAAGGATGTGTGTTTTATGAATCCCTTTAAATCCATCAAAACTATGGTACATTAACATTATGTGTGTGTCAAACCTGCAGTTGCAGAGGAGCTGGGACCACTGCAATCTGCACCATGTTCCAGACAGAGTTGTCCAAGCCAGGTTTCAGTGCCAGTCACCAGCACAGCAGCTGTGCCAGGCCCACTTCCCACCTCCATCTGCAGCTGAGCAGCAGCAGAGACAATGGGAGTTATAAAACCTACAAAGTGACTCAAGGGCTCTTCTCTTCACCATTTTAAATTAATGTGAAATGCCACACTAGAACAGAGAGTCTCGGCAGAGTCTCCCAAGGGCCCAGACTGTCAAAGTATGAAAATGGATTGGCTGATTTATGTATCTGCTAACTTCTCCTCTGAGTCTTTAGTGGCAACTAGGAACTACGGTTTAACACTTCAGACATGAAACTGTCACTGGGATGTGACATTTTTCCCCTTTGTATATGCTATTTTTTTCTGTGACCATGTTTTTCTTACATCTCAATGAGACCCTCAGATTGGAGACAAAAACACTGGTAGAGTTTGAAGAGTTCCAAGTGCCAAATGCAAATTAGTCCTCCAGCTTTGCAGAAAATGGACTTCACACCATGGCTCCTCACAACTACATCATCCTCATGTCTTCATTCTCACCTGGAAAGCATCAGCCTGTGCAGATGGAAAATCCAGTCTGATCTCTGTCAGGAAAATGCCAGCAGTAGCACCTTTTGTGGCAGACATCCTCAGGAGGAGAACAGAGGCAGACTTCCTTTGCATGGGTCTCCAGATAGCTGTTAGGTAGCATGAAACTGTCCTAAAAGCCTCTGTAATTTACTTCCATCTCTGCTCCTTGGTTATGACACCCTAGCTGTTAAGCCACAATCAAATCACTTTACCTTCCTGCACTTTAGTTTCTCCTTCTATTAAGCAGATATTGACCTTTCTTCATTATGCACTCTGAGATGTAAGAATGAAAAGCAGTAGGTAAGAGCTGATTGCTATTGTAGCTACTAATAATAATCCTTGAGCTCTGTAAGTCTCTCAGGTAAAATAATTTTGTATGACTAAGCAAATCTCTCAAATCCTTCCAAATCTCTAACTGAACTTTACAATCTAGATAGTGAAGACAGGGCAGGGAAGATGAGGACAGTGGAAAATAATTTCTTATTCACTGGAAACAGAACCAATTCTAAAATGAAAAAATGTGCAAAACACTTGTAGCAGGGCAGTAGGGATCTGTTTTGTGTGAGTCCCCCAAAGCAGTTTTGTAATTTTCAAATTATTTCAACTTTCTTTAAATATTTAGTTCTGAGACCTTTAATTTATCTCCCTAACAGACAATCATACTTATAAAACAAACAATCAGATTCTTCCTCTGAACGTTCTTCTGAACTTAGACGTTGGGTGTTTCTTAATGTTCAGAATAATTGGCTTCACCCTCCCCATGAGTGGAAACATTAACTGGCTTTATCCATATTTTCAAAACATATGAGCCTTTTCCCCTCAATTGCTTTGCACAGCTTTTGGCTTTTAACCAACACAGAGAGCAACTGCTCCTTTACTCAGAGATAGAAGCTGTGCAAGGGGAACAGTCTTCGTAAGCATCCTTCCAAAACAACTCAACTGATGCTTTTTCTGCTTCAGAAATGGGAACACTGCATTCCACAGGAGTCAGGAAATTAAAAATCTAGGGTTTGCGTAGGACAGAGGCTCAACTCCATGCCCCTGTGGAGTGGGAAACAATTAGGACACTCCTGTTCTGCAAGGCTGTTTTACTTTCTTTAAAACCAGAGAAACTCTAATGTAGGACTGGCTGGTATCACAGACATTCAAAATTCTCAAAATTCACTGGCCCTTTCACTGTAAGGGCCAGTGAAAGTCCCAGCTGGAAGCAGGGAGATAAGCTGTCCATTGGGATGGCAGAGAGCTGGCCAGAACAACACCTGCCACCCAGAGCTCTGATACCTTCTGCCAGCCTCCTGCCCCATTAACAGCTGGAGGCTTCTGAAGTTACTGTACTGATTCCCACTGACTCCAAAAACAAACCAGGCTTTTACTTACTGTATGTAGTTTTAGTCTCTGGAGTCCACACCCAGCCAGTTGCTGACTAAGCACCACATCAAGAAAAACAACCTCTAAAGCTACTTTATTTCAAAGACAAAATTAAATAATTATTTCTACTCTATGTTGAGATCATCAAAGGAAAGACCTATGTACAATTGGTCATATAATGCACAATTAAGAGAGAAAGTAAATTCATGTTAAGATAGACTTAACTCAGACTGAAAACTATTAGGTATGAAGAAAAGTATATCAGGATGACACAGACAGGAGGAAAAACAGTCTTATGGCTGGGCAGAATTCTGTTATATTCAAAAGAATGGAGTCATCTTCGGAACTTCATAATAATTGGCCTCTAGTCCCTGCTCAACTGTAACATTATTTAACAACTTGGATCCATAATTAAGTTCATCATCCCAGTGGAATCTTGAAAAGAGGCTTAATTTTCTGCAAGAGAAATGGAGACATTGCAGCCTGCCTAGCAGGGTGGCAAATCAATGACTCAGCAATGGGCAGTTAAAAACAGATTGGTTTTAATCTCTTAATCCCCAATATCTGCATATGTTCAAGGGTAGTCTTTGTGACCCCAGAAATATTTATATTGCACAAGACCTATGTCCATTTTTTGCTTGAAGCAATTTGTGATGAAAAAAAAAAAAAAAAAATTGCTGCTGTTTATAACTACATAAGAGCGTAACATACAGATCCTAGACCCAGTTTTTGGAAACCTGTATTCAGATAGGGATTGGCTTTTGTTTATGTGAATGTACATAAATACTGAACTATTATCAGAACCAAAAGTCCAGTATTTGGGGTTTTTTTACACAAGACACAGTACCTAAAGTTTGTGCTTTGGTTAAAAACTACAAACGGAGTACAAAGCCTCCCACTGATCCTTATTCACAATCCATATTCTTAATGGCTGTTACTGGCTTTTGTTGAGGACTTGTGACTAGAAAGTACATGTAATTTGAGCATCTGATGTACTTTGCCAATATTAGAAAAGAAGTTCAGGATTTAGTTAGTGAAACCCATTGCAAACTGTGACTAAATCAAAAAATCTGAAGTTCAATATTCTGGACATTTTCACATCTTTCTAGGTTCAGGTGTACAGACTTGGATCTCTGGCAAAAAGTTTCAGTTCTTGATTAATCACAAATTAGAAAAGCCCACTTTCCAGTTTAGAAAGGGCATAGCCAGATAATCCCAAGAATTAAGCATGAACAATCACTAGGTCTTGGAAAAGCAAATCACTGCTTGCAGACGTTCATTTCTGCTTTTCATGATTTACAGACACATATCCCCAGGCTTCCTGTTCTCTCTACCATTAGTTAATTTAAGTAAACTGTGTTAATAACACAAAAAGCTCTGTGTTCCCCAGTGTCCCAGGCACGTTTGTCTTGTTTATTCTTCTTCATATCTCTCCTTACTAATTCTTTTGCAAGCAAGAGAATGGAGTAGCCATGCATTTCACTGCAATTCTTTCAGTTTTATTATACTGACATTTAGAGGTTTAATTGTCTTTTGATTGCCAGACAAACACAACGAGCACAAACTGGTTTCTAACAGTAATGCCCATTGTACAGTACTCATGTTATGAGGTTTAGAATTTATGTATTTTATTACAGAGATTTCTGTAAAGAAAGAAACTAAAATATCATGAAATCTGCTTCAAATTTTGAGCCTTGAAATTATACCTGAGTTATATCTCCAAAAGTCCCTCATTATTTCAGACACATCCATCATTTTAACACAGTATTCAGGCTACAAATCCCATAATGATTATATCTATAATCCATTAGGTTATATCAGGGAATCTAAATGTGAATATTGCCTCTGTTGAAGTCTAAAGAAATGAGAAAATAATGTAACTTTATAACTTGTCACACATACAGAGTCAATACTTACAGCTTTAAAAAGGCTCTTACCTTGAGAAACAAGGCTCCTTTGGAAGCCAAGGAGTCCATTCCTCTTCCATTGGGGTAACAGTGATAGGCAGCATCCATAACAGGATAGCGGCTGGCAAAAAGTAGACCACTGTTCACAAACTTAAAGCTACAGCAGGCATGGCAACTGTAGACCCCAACATCATAGACAATGTATTCAAAATAGTGATGGAGCTGCTCTTTCAATTTCTCTGCAGCTCTTTTGTCAAACACTTCCTGCAAGCACAGAAAGTCCAGGTTGGCAGGGAAGAAAGCAGAGATCTCATGATCAAAGGTCTCATCTGTGTGTTTCTTTTTCCTCACTGAAGTCTTCTTCATGATTGAAGCTTTGTAGAGGAGCTTGTTGTTGACAGTGCTTTGGTCCACTGTACCATCTCCAACACGGACTTTGACTAGGGACTCTCGTGAGGCAGAGCAGCTGTCTAAACTCCCAGAATCTCCTTCCTTCTGTTTGTGGTTTGGCGTTTTTGAGATCTCTGCATCACCTTCCAGTGAGGGCTCTGCTGGGCCGCTGGCACGAGCCTGGCCATTGATGGTGTCTGTTTCTGTGTCTGACATGTGACCATTCTCTTCTCCATTGATACGGACAATGCAAGTGTTTTCTTCTCCCTCATGTGGCTCTGCACTTCCACCTTTATCTTCTCTGTTCTCCTCGCCATTGTTTGAGCCACAATTGTCTCCTTTGTACTCCATTGATGTTGTCCTTTTGATGCCAGCATTAACAGTACGGTTATCTCCAGCCTGGGGGGAGACCAGGCTGCTGAAACTCGCTGCACTGATGGAAGTGTTGGTAGGAGAATCTATGTATATTTTAATTTGTGGCCTGCTCGCCCCATTGCGGATCCTCCGGCCAATCTCTTTGGCCCTGGCCTGTGTATTGAAAACGTTATTAAATCTTGCCAGAGAATCAGGCAGCAGGCAAACATTGGCACTGCCAAAGCAGAAGCTTTTCCCACTCCCTGCAGCCTTCCATTCAGTGAGCAGTGTGGCTCCATTGGCATGGTTCTTGTCTTTCAGCCTGGAGTAGATATAGGGCCTTCTGGCTGACTGCAGTGGGGACCAGAGCAAGAAGCCAATCAGAGCGAAAGGAAGAGAGGCCACCAAGAGTGCCAGGTAGATGGGAGTGGTAATAATGATGCAGAGTGCATGAAAATAGCATGGATCATCTGCTCTTTGACGTTTTTCATAGGTGGTTGGAACAAAAGAGCCCACAAGCCTGTCTGCTAACCAGTAACATGGGAAAATCAGGGCCCAGGAAAAGGAATGCAGAACTGACAGAAAGCTGTTGGGAAATGGAGAAGTGTATAAAACCATTGCAACTCAATTATGACAACACTTCAGGGCCTACTACATGATGTCACTGTGTCAAGCATCCATAAGAACACTGGGAGAGGGCTGGGGGGAAAAAAGGTCCAGTCAGGAGTTCAGGGGTTTTTTTCAGTGAGAGTCAGTAACAAAACTTTAAGAGCACCATTTCACTGTGTTGGAGTAAAAAGGAAACAAGGCCACTGTTTTCGTCTGGCTTTTTGGCATCTGTATTTGTCAAAGGATGTCATTGTTCACTGGGAGCTGCCATAATGAAACTCTCCAGAGGCAAAACAGAAATCTGCAGAAACAAAAGACAAAACATATTGGACGTTTAAGTAACTTATTAAAAGTTACTTTAAAGCAGATTGGGTTTTTCTCACAACAATTAAAGCTTTATTACATATAGTGCATTTAGATGGAAATTGGAAAGGTTGGATCAAGGGAGGAATTGTTTCTTTTGTTTTGTTTCAATTATTAGCTCAACTTAACTTTACCAGTCTTACGCAACATGTTTGAGTTCAAAGAAATAAGGGACAAGTCAAGTGTCAAATAACAAATGCTTGGCTTTTACTCATTGCCAAAGGTATTCTGGGATGCTGATAGTAGGATGGGAG
The DNA here is from genome assembly GCA_018697195.1 of Certhia americana. Lineage (NCBI taxonomy): Eukaryota > Metazoa > Chordata > Aves > Passeriformes > Certhiidae > Certhia > Certhia americana. The sequence continues at coordinate 12,114,107 of CM031867.1, read as the reverse complement.
CTTGGCAGATATGTATTCCTGAATGATTTTTAGGATTCTTCAGGAAAAATGCTCAAAAGTGACTGGCATCTGCATATCAGACAGTAAAAAATAACCTAAAACCTATCCAATTATGTAATTACCATTAAAAAAGAAAAACTCTGAAGAAGTTATTCTGTTCTACTGAGTGCTTAAAATGCTTTATAAAAACCCTATTTACATAATCACTCAGCAGACCAGAAAGATGCTTGTTTACAGCAGTGCCAAGGGTAAACAGAACATTGTGCTTGGGATCTGTGAAGACAGACTGCAGACCTTATATTCCAACTTTCAGACTGACAACCTTCCTGGTGAAAGGTGTAGTAGGTCAATTTGACTTTTAGTATTTTAAAATAACCAGAAGAAAACGCAAAAGCACAATGGATCCATAAAAAATTGCCTAATTAGGTCTTCAAAAGGTGTTTTCTTTGAGTATATGATGACAGGATTTTACAGCTCCCTGGGGAACATGAAACCAAGTGACAGTTTTGTAGATAGAGCAGTCAATGCCTGCTTGGTAATGTGCTGAACTTAAAAAAAAAAAAAAATCAATTCAATACAACCCTTGACAGTTCTGTTATGGACTGCAGTACCAATAATCTACAAGATAAATCTATAAGATAAAGCTGTCCAGCAAACCATGACACACCCAACTAAAACAGCTTCACAAAAGCAATTACCCAGATTTTGGGGACCTACTATGTAAAAGGAATTCATGCCTAGTGGACCTCCAACATACTATTGCGTATTTGTAAAAACGGAAGAAAAATTAATGCAATCACAAATCTTTTCATGGGATAAGATTGCACAGCACATGTCATGAAGCAAATTGGTTTGGACTGAGGTTTGTTTTAACACCTTTTAGCAAGAACATGATTCTTTGTAAACACTAAAGACTGTATGAAAGTTTAAGGCCACATTGGTGACTCCTACACTTCCTCTGCTTTAAAAAGGGAGAGTATCTTTCAAACTCAGGAGAGATTTTGACAAGGCGCTACCTGCACTCCTCACTGCCAGCCTGAAGTGAGGAGGCAATAAGGATTTGAGTACGCACTTGTATTCCATGCATTTTATTCCATGAATTCTAATAGAAGTCCCACAGCTATTGACACAGATGTACAAAAACCCTACTGCCACACCAAGTTTTAAAATATAATAGACAAAAGGGAAGAGGGAATCATTAGCTGGATGTCCTTTAAAGTTTTACATATTGCAGACAGAAGACAGACACGTCAAGGTCCTAATTAAAAAGCCTCTTCTTGCAAGGAAATTATTATCCTGACTTGTTAAACTTAAGAGATGAAAGCAATCACAAAACTTGCCAAAGCTCTGTTACAGACTCACTGGCACCCACACAAACAGGAACGAAGTTTCCTACTCCTTGCTAGAAAATCCTATGCATGCTAGTGTCTCAAAGCCACCCAAAAAATGAGAAGAGGGTCGTGAAAGACAAGATTTTATCTCAACAAGATCTTACAGGGTGAGGGAAGGCGCCATGTGAGTCAACAGGAACTTGGAAAACATGACGTCAGTAACATCTCTCCTAATGCAACGGTTTAGATGGGGCCTAAAGCTAAAGTGCCTAATTCCTTGTGATGAAGGGTATTACTTGGTAATCCAATGCTTTATTCATAGGGGTTTGAGAGATTAAGGGAGAATTTAAGATATTGCAATGAAACAGATATTTTTGTATGCCACAAAGACATAAACTGCAGCGTTATTTGGTGGGTTTTATTACTTTGTGAGCATTTGAAGGCTAAAAATAGACTTTATTTAATTTTTTTTATGGTGGCAGTATAGAACATCTCAACTTTAGTGATAACAAGACATCAGGCAGAAAGGTTTCAAAGATTTTTATGATTATAATTATGCCCAGAAGTATGATAGAGACATCGTAGATCAAAAGAGATGTTTCTAGCTCCAGCATTGCTTGCAAACTAAATAAAGGACAATACAAGTCAACAAGTGATAAGAGAACCAGAAGAAAACCAACAAATCTTGCCATAATAAGGTTATGAGAACAGTCTAGAAATGGTCAGAAAAGTTTTAATTTCCTTTTGCTTAGCAACTAAAATACAATTTCAAATTCAGACAACTAAAATCTCTTCAAATGTGATAGCACTATCAACTGCATTTTTAAAACTATAAGGAAATCACTGGCAGAACAGTGATTTATTTAAAAACAGAATAAAACTGCTGAAGTAACTAACTGATTTGAAAAGTTACCCTGTGGATAACTTCCCATGATAATTTACATATATTCATTAAAACTGGTGTTTCTTGAATCCTGACAGTTGACCTCCAGTGAAAATTGTAGCAATATTTATCTAAAAATGAATTTTAGAAAGCAGTTCATTTAGGCTGAGTTTTTTTGTTACCTTGATTTCCTTGTTGTCACTGTAAGTTGAATCAAAGAAAACAATCTCACAAAAATGGTCCCACTACACCATGTGAAACGGCAAAAGTGAGTGTTTGCAAACTGAGCACGGATGAAATGAAGATCTGAGGAAACTTAGGGAATTCTCACTCAGGCTCTCATGTCATTCTGGCTTATTAGACAAACAACAACTTAATTTCTTCTTTCGTTGTTCTCATCTGGTTTTCCTCCCAGACACACTTCATAAAATCTTCCTTCCTTTATTCAGTGGCTTTCCCCTGATTATTCTTATACATGCTTTTAATTAGAGTCTAGTTCAACAGCTAACTAACCTCCTGGAAAAAAATCCTACTCCAAAAGACCAAAACCATATGAACTGCTTTCTATGCCTGATTATATGACTGTAATTACAGAGATGCAGCCATCTCAAGGGGTCAGTGGCTCTAATGCAGATGTTTTCTTGCTCCCCTGTGATCTCTTCACAGCCTGATGTTTTAACTGAAATCCTGTCATCCTGGTTGGGACTCATTCCATGAAGGAGTTCACAATTCAGGCTAAGGGAATTGAAATAGAACTTACAGGCTGACCTTAACTTCCACTTAAATCAATAACAATTAACAGCTTAGGAAAATCTTCGTAAAAACTCAGTAAAAACATGAATCCTCTTTGGTATGAGAAGCTGAATTTGGTCAATCACTTGTATTGATGAATAAAGCAGAACCCATTCAAAAATAAGGATGTGGCAGGAGGGGATGGGAAGGAGGACAACATTTTTGCAGACTTGCCATTGCAACGTTCATTTACCAATTTCTGCCTAAACTCTCTCCCTTCTTTCTAAAGAAGGTAATCAAATACTGCCAGGCTGCTCTGCAGCTTGTCTATTCCATAGGCTGCCGTCAGGCAAGAAGTCAGTATAAACAAGCTGTCTAACTTAATTGAACTAACCTGTAAAAAATAAAATACTAACAAATGTGAATTTACAAGTCTCACTGAATACCAGTGATGTCAGCAGTTAAGCACATGTCGACAGAAAAAATCCCCAAGCACCCCCACAAGTTCAGGGAGCTACTCAAGCCTCTGGCATGTTTAGGGAGTAGAGTTCTGATGATGCAATCTCTGCAACGAAGAGGGATCGAGTACTTGGGCTAAATTTTCTTAAGGAGTCCTTGGAATCTCAGTGATGACTCTCTCTGAATGTCTCCAAAAGCTGCATGTTGAAGGAGAGATGGTGCTGTTATTCACCACAGCTTAGGGGAGCTGAAGCAGGGCTGGGAGCCCAGTGGTCACTCAGCACTGGAGCCCATCCTGCTGCAGCTGTATCAGTAGTGACCAAGGTACCTGTGGTCACCAAAAGGACAGTGTGAGGGGAGTCACCCCCTTCATCTGCCAAAAGATTGGCTGAAGCTGCAGAGAAACTGGGCTGATCTGCTGCCCTACATTCTGCCTCACCCCAAACAGGAGCTTTTCTGTCAAAATGCTGAAAATTTGTTTGTGATCACACTGTAAAATTTGCTCTGAGATTACAGTTACACAGGCCATGGCAACAGCTCTCATTTCCAAATGCAGTTCATCTGAATTTGGTAGCCTCAGCTCATATTCCTAGGCCAAAAACCATACCCACACACCTTCTGCTACCTAAATAAATTTGGTTATGTTTTAAATTTAATAAAAAAATATAAATTCAATTATGTTAGTGTGTGGAAACATAGGTTAAAAAAAAAATCTAAACAATTATAGCCCATTGAAAAGTGTTAAAAACATGTGAGTTTTGTCCCTTTTTTCTTTCAAAAAAATGGGTGAAAAATTGAAGCTGAATACATTATTGCAGAAAACAATCAGCTTTCATATTCCTGCAAGCAACACTGAGCCTGCCCTGACACAACAGATTATACTTGCTCAAAACTTACATCCAGAGTTGTAAATGCAGAAGGGACACATCACATCTCTCAAGCCTAGGAGAGGTTTATTCACACATACAAACTGCACTCCCAACAATGAATGCTGTGTTTACACACCAGCTGTACTAATTGCTCCCTGAAGGCCTGTCCCAAACCCAGAAAACTTCACCAATCCAGCTTTAAATTCTAAAATACACCTTCAAAGCTTTGTGCATTCTGTTGCTGACTGTGAGTGCACCAGTACCAGCCTGTGAACATCAGCTAACTAATCAAATACAAGCCATGTGGGAAATTTTACAAGGGCATTTAGTTCTACTTCACTGGAGGCCATGAAGACTCATCTAAAAATCTGGACTCCATCAACTTTCTTCAATTATTTTTATTTCAGTGGAAATAGAAGCAGACTGACAGTTTATGTTGTATTTTAGAGGGGCCAATGCCACAAATGCCTCTAAAAATATCATGGTTATGCAAACTAAGTAATAACAACCAATGTCAGTTCTGATCTGCAAGGACATTACTTTAAAATATAAATTTGAGTGCATTGTTAAAATAACTACTTGAGAATTCATACCAAAAACATCCAAATCAGCAGAACTGTCTCTTCTTGTACAGGGGACAATCACATATTCCCAAATTATCAATTCCTATTTATGGCCTTGGGAACAGTTAAGAAGTAGAATCAATAGCATATTGATGGATGAAAATAACTGCAAATACAGAGAAGTCTAAGTTTTCAGAAAAGCTTTGCTATCTGGCAAGGTTTAGACAATAAAAAGTTCATCTGACCACTTGGTGATCTCACTCAGCACCTGAAAAGATAAACACTCTGTTTTGAGACCTTATTTGGTGAACTTCAGTAGTGAGACAACTGCAGCCTACAAAAGAATGAATCTGTGACACTAAGCTGTGTTTATACAATAGAAACAGAATGGGCTCTATTTACAAAATCACCTTTTAGTGTGCTTTAGCCTTGTATTTTACAGGAGCTGGAGTAATTCAATAATGGCTAAATAAATCTGATCCTTATAGATGGTTTGTTAAACAAAACTCAGTGAGATGGAGCAATATTGGCTTTAGGTGCACGAGACAGAAGTGGAGATAAAATTTTCCCTACTCATCTTTCACCATCTAAATCCTACAGAGGTCTGACTACAGCCATGCCTTGCCCATAAATTATCAGGGGGCACAGACTGACTGTAAAATGAAAAGCTGTGCTTTCTCAAGCAGCACTTTGAGCCTCCAGGCTTCTGGTTACTCCAAGACAGCTCAATAGAAGAATAAAGTAATCATTTTCCCCCAGAGTGGATATTTTTATACTGTTGAAATTGTTCTTAAAGGTGCCAAAGAAAACTTACTTTAACCTACAGTAAATCCAAGACAAATTCCTGCTAATAAATACCTGTTCCTCTACAAAAAAATGCTTACCTACAATTCTCAAAATGCTTTCCTACAATTCTCAAAATGCTTTATAAAGGAAATTAAAATACAATGTAACTGAATTAAAACACACCTACCCTTATAAAGAAAATTAAAGTACATTTATTCATGTTCTACTGATGGAAAATTGGAAAAGCAGAGCCTTTGTAATTTGGATAAGTTTTCATGGAAATCCCAAGACTAGACTCCTTAACTCACAGTTTCCAGCTCTACTGACAAAGGCGTATTTCCCCAGAACCCAGAGATCTAATTGTATGGAGGTAATCATAAAAAAACAGCATTGCTCAAAACTCAACACATAAATACTGAGTCCTTCCCCCAAAACTTGCTACTATGTCAAGCTGCTCTGACAAAAATGCAAGAATTCAAACTCAAGCTTTTTATGATCAAATTGCTCCAAGATAGGCTGAGTACTTTTGTTGCATATTTTCATACAGCCAAACATACATCTATTAAAATTCTCTTTACAAAAAACCCAAAAAACCCACCAGCCAAAAAAACCAACCCAGAGCACTTGCAGCCTTTTTTTTTTTTTTTGCTAAATGTGATAGCAAATTCAAGCAAAAATATTATGTTTACTTATTTGTAAATTCATGTCACTGTAATACACTGGTAAAGTGTGCCAATCCTCTCATATTTTCTTCTTACAGATTAAAACATAAAAGAAGACAGAAAGCAATATGTGATTTTTTTAATTATCCCATCCAATCACTTAGCACTCTTGAAGAACACTTGTTGCCGTCTTTCCATAAAACAGAGCTAAGTTTAGCTCAGATATTACAAAGCTACTAATCTCTCAAATACTCAAGAATGAATTATTTAAAAGCACAAAATCTGTGTGGTGACTTGTCTTAAAACCACCCCTAAGAAAGCAGAAAGAAGATGTTGTGCAGGTTTATTCTAGGAAGCCTCACAGCTTGTTCTAACTACGAAACGTTGCTGGCTACTCCACAGTAACACACTCCTCCTTGTTAGGCTGGGCAGCTCTGTTCTGGCAAAACAGGGATAACTAAAAAGAACCTACTGGTTCCTGCTGCTACACATTTGTACAGACAGCTCTGCAGAAGCCTGGGGACAAGGGGCTGATTGCAGGTCCCAAACACCGATGGCCAGACAGCCATGGAGCCAACAAGGACTGCTGGCAAGGACATGCAGTGAGAAACTTGGGAGAGGGCTGGAGAAGGGGCCACAAGGGAGATAGAGCAGTATTTTCCTAGGACAAATGTCCTTGTTCTGGGTCCTGGGAATACATACAGCATAGCACAGCCATGGGATTGAGGTCAAGAAGCAGACATGGACCAAAGGCCGGCTCAGTAGGGGGAAAACAAGATCATCCCTGACCCCCAAAGGACTCTGACCCATTTCCAGATATGCCAAGAAGAATGAGCTGCACATTGTTACAGCTTGCATAGAAAGTGAGAAAGTTACCTCCAGAGCAGGAAAAACTTATCTGTAAAAGCCTACCTCCACAAAGCCCCAGTGTGCACATCCCAGGGTGCTGGATCAATGCTGGAGCCAGCACTGGTGATCGTTCTGTCTGTCCCTCTCTCTTTCACTCTACCCTTTATTCAAAATCCACCACTGTGTTTACACAAGAAGATAAGGGACTAACATACCAATTTCCATGCCAAGTATATAATTTACCAATAAAACTGCCTTTTTAAAAGCCTCCGACATTTGTGGTTTCTTTTCAACCATGGGCATATACAAATCTTGGGTGCTTCCCTTCCCTTCAGGGTGGAATGCCACAACCCTGCAATGTTTTTTTAGAATGTGCTTGCCACCAAAATGGCATTCTTGAAAAAAATCTTTTTGACTCTCACAAGAATGCAGAATAGGAGGACTGCAATATGTTTCCCACTTATCCTAAAACTTCCTTCACTTTTTATTAACCATTGCATTACACAGAAAATGGTGATCCTTCCTCTTCGGCTTCCAAGACATCCTGACAAACTGAGAATATGCTCAGTCTGTTCTGGATGCCTCATTGTTACAGTACAGGAAGAATGTTCAGTCACAAAGCATCCTTTGAAGTCCTCTGACATTGCCTGATAAGAACCAGGTTTCTGGCATTCTACACTAAATTGCCCGAGTCTCCCATATTTTCTGCTGGCAAAACAGATCCTGGCTCAGGCCTCGACACTTTCAACATTTCAGGTTCCAGGTTTCAGAGATTTCTACTCTTGAGACATCACTGCTTTTGTGCATGAGTTGGGAAAGGACTTGGTAGAAAAAAAGCGAACACAACATTTGAGGTGGGATAGGGAGAGGGGAATCTTATTTCTGAGCTGGAAGCTTTTGTATCTCCGTGGAAAAACAAAAATAGAGAGTAATCTCATTTTTTGTAGCATACAAAATGTATCCGTAACACACCTGAAATACCAAAATTGTATTGCTGTTAAACAAAGTGGTCCATATTTAGAAAAGAAACAGGAGAAGCTATGCTAAATACCCAATATTCTACCACATCTAAATCAAGAGAGTAGCATAACCCAGTAATAGAATTCAACAAAAATTTAAAAGACTATTAACAAGGGATGAGTGCAAATGAGCAGCTATTGCAGTAGGGCATGCATATATAGATAGAAAGATCACCTCACCATTCTGCAGACTTTTATTTCTTTAAAAATAAAGCAAATGTTTGCAGTTTTTTCTATTATTAAATGCATTTGCAAAGGCAATCTACAGATATTTCATTTTACACCCCATTTTTTATTTACTTTTCGACCAGAATGAAATCAGGAAGTTTCCCATATTCCTATATATATAGAAGGAACAAGAGGGACAGAGTGTTTGCTTACATCTAAAAAGACCCTCTGCAGTGTTCTTAAGTGATCACAAACAAATGAAGTAATACTAGATGCTTCTCTTAGCCATCAGCAGAAAAAAATTGTTTAAATATTTAATATGCTTTTAAAAATGTCAACTGAGTCAAACTACTACTAGTTTTTTATTGTGACCAAAAGTAAAATGTTTAATTGAAGCAGCTGCTCCTTAATAAATAACCAGAAGCTGTGTGCACAAATGCGTGGTATTTCCAGATTAGATTTTCATGCATGGCATTCCATGCATGACATTTTCATAGATTAGAATATAAGACAAGTTAAATAAGATCTCAGTCCAAATAACAAAACTGTAGAGAATCAGAAGTGGTGACTCCAAAATTGACCTGGGCCCACCTCCAGTATAAACTACTTGATCTCAGTATTAGTTTTAGGATGCAAAGCAAACATCCTAGATCTTACAGCTGCTTTTACTCACTCAGGTAAGCTTTAGTGCTACAATGGCTCAGAAAAAAAAAAATACTATGAATGTATACTGCTATTCAAGGGGAGTAAAAAAATGAAGTGTATTAAAATCTGATCCAAGCATGGTCAGAAAAACAAAACAATTGTTTGGGGTTTCTTTGCATTTTTTCCCCATACCTCTGATGCATATTCACAGTACAAGCAACAAACTATTTTAAAGAGATTGGTTTTAATAAACCCTGCACAACCAATTCTACCATAGCGAGTTAAACAGGGGTTTGGTTTCACAAGACTTGCAGTGATGTATTTGTCAAGTTTGTTTCATTCTTTGAACTAACTGTGCATTCTGTTATTTACAAAGATCATCCTCAGAAATGTAAAATATCTGTAAATTATTAGGTTCATGCAACTGCTAAGCAGTATAGCATCTACACAGAAGAACTGTCAATAGCAAGGCCTAAACTGTAGAGACTTTTGCTACATTTTCCAAACCAGCATAGTCTTGTCCTGCTATTAAATAAACTCATTTTGCCCTATGATTCACTTCAGAATTCAATTTTTAAGAGTCATTTTGGAGAGCAGAAATACATTTCTAAAAATTCAATTGTCTTTAATAGAAAAGCAGGCTTTCATATATTGAATGCTGTGTTCTTGGAAGTGAAGCTCTTCAGCATCGAAATGAAAATCATATTTCAGTCTAAGTTTACATTATCTCCTGCATGTCACAGAACAGCTGCCAAAGAAATGCCAAGGAAAAAGGTGTAAATTGTGAAAAGCCACATTTCTGATAGTGGTAATCTCTGTGGCTTTGGGTTATCTGAGCCCCACTACACAGCTGAAGTTGTCACATACCAAGAGCCAAGAGTCCATGTCTTGAATGGTACAGCTTCACTGATGAAACACAAATGTTTGGGGTTTGGGGTTTTTGTAATTATCCTTACTAGCTATTAGTTGCATTTCTATTTCTGCTGGCTGCCCCAAGCCTATGCTACACTTTTCAGAACATAAATTTACTTGAGTATTGTAGGCAGAGATATTCTTTGTTTATTAGCCATGGCTTTTACTCCTATATAGCCTTTAGTAGGACTGCTCCCAGAGATAAATTTGCATTAGTGAAGCAAATGCATACTGGGAAAGTGTCAAAGAACTATTAGACAGAATAATATTATTTGTAGAATTCTGATTATTATGCACCCCAAATTTTGTAAGATTTGAAGTGATGTAGAAGGAACATACTGTTAATATCTTACATAATTCATCCTGATCACTTAAATAGTTTCTTAAAACAGCATCCCCTGGATGCCAGCTTTTGAAGTGTTTAACGAGGTATACATAAAGAGGGTAATAATTATAATGGGGGTGTAATGAGCTTCACTATCAACGGGAGTCAAAGTACAGTAGATTTTTATCTCAGATAATTATTGTTATGTGCAGTAAATGCACCAGCAAAACTGAAAAAATAAAGTCTTTGGATTACCTCTAGTGAAGGGAGTTCACAAAAGAGAACATTAATTTTTATTCTGACTTTGTTCTATGAATCTGACAGGTGTTAAACTGCTAAATCAAGAGACCCGAGGCCTCGTGTAAGTCACATAAAACTATATTGTAGAGCAAACAGAGCAGAACTTCCAATTCCACTGTGCCTTGGCTACAGGTGACAAGAAATCACTTATGTCTATGCAATTAAACAGCAAACCTTTCACACCAGAAGGACAACAACTTGCACTCTGGTCAGGAGACATAACTGCCTTAGCTATGAGTAGTGGAGTGCTAACAGAGACACGTGGGGAACAGCACAATCCACAATGCACACAGTTACTCTAAAATGAATCTCCTTCTCCTAGGGAACAGAAGGCTTTAATTTACAAGCCACATTCATTCACCCTCGAGCCCTATAGCCAAAACAACCACAAAGCTCCTCAATATCTCTGCTGCATTTTGTAGTAAGAGTTACCAGACTGGTCATGGCCTAGGTTGAGACCACTGAGCTGGCACAGAACACTGAGCACAGGTACAGGTGAGTTGGTTACACTGCTCACTCTGCTTGAAAGGATTATTGATCTGTTGTGAAGGACTGTACTATTGGCCAAAAGCTGTAAGGCCATTACATGCAAGATCCAGCCTTTTCAACTTCCCAAAAACCAAAAAAAATCCTCTTCTACTAAATTTAAACGGTTTGTGTTTTGGGGTTTTTTTCTCCTACGCATGAATAATTTATCCTTTGTATCTCAAACTGTCTTAAGCATTTAAACAAGTAATTTTGTAGCTGAGATCAAAACTGCTCTCTGAATTTATTATCCTTAAACTAATTGAAAATTATGACTAGCTCACTAAGGCAAAGAAGTCCAACTGGTAAGCACTGAAGATGGTAACACTTTGCTGCTCACTCAGCTGATAACAATTTGATTTTCAGCATTATGAGAGACTGAGTAAACAACTCAAGTAAGGCAGTTGGAGAGCTCCAGCCTAATCTTGTAAAACCAGCGTTGGTAAACCACAAACCTGTCAAGGTGCTTTCATGTGCTGCTTGGCATATTAATTATGTCGTTAGCATACCATGTTTTTATATGCACCACTGGTAGACACAATGAAATTATAAACAACTAACAGAAGAAAGGAATGCATGAATAGAAGCTAAGTAAATTTAAAGCAAATTCACTTCAGTTCCAAACCCACTCCTCCAGAATCAGAGGTGTTCTTTGAAGTCAGCTGTAACTTAAATGCAGTTTAAATAATTTTCCATTTTCTACATAAAATAAAATCTTAAATGATTTTCCATTTTCTACAACCCAGTATTTTCTGTGCTGCAGCATTATCTGAAAACAAACAAAGCAGAACAACAACAAATAAAAGCACTAATTCAATGTTTGTGAATATTTCTTGGAAACCAAATAGCTGCCTTCTTTTATCACATTCATGCCTCTTTTCAATTGCAAGAACTCTGACAAACAAGTTTTGAGAAAACAACTGCTTTTGTAATTAACACTGATCTCTCCAGGCAAGTTGTGGGCTGCTCCCTGTCCTACGCCCCTCGGAAGCTGTTTGCATTCCCCAGCTCCATTACAGCTGCTTGCTGTAGTTATATAACACATATTTAGACAAGATTTTTTATGCAAAATACTTCACAGTTCTCGGTGTATGATAAGTTAGGAGCCTATTTTGAAAGTTCTTCACCAAGTCCACCTACAATGGCTCATACCCACAAATCTACACAGCAGATTTGCAACATGTAATTCAGTCAGGCCTAACCCTTTCTCAGATTGTAGCTCTGGCTTTTCAAGAATGCCCAAATCAGCTACAATCAGTGTAGTCTCTGAAGAAACAATACTATTTGTGGCAACAGCCATGTGAAAGAATTACTTCAAAGGAAAACTTGACTTGGTAAAGGAAAGAAGATCAGGAACCTCAAACTCCAAAATACTCCAGGCAGCACAGACACCAATTATTTTATAGGACAGAGCTCAACCCAAACCATTTCTCTACTCTGTTGTGCTTAGTATAATATTTGAAAATTTGAAAGAACTCAAAGGTTTATTGGCTTTCTGGGAGGAAGTTGATAAAAGTAATTTTAATTTTTTCTTTTTTTTTCTTTTTTTTTTTCTTTTTTCTATCCATCCATGAAGCTTCTAAGCAACCTCCCCACTGGGGCTCAGAAGACAACCTTCTTTTGTAATCTTGGGATATGTTTTAAAACATGTTTGAAAAAGCAGATTAATACTCATCAGTACCAGTGCTATATTTTAAGATAAAACTCAGAATAAAGGACTTGAATAATACTGAATGAGGAACAGTTGAGGTTTATTTTGATACTGTGCCTCATGCAAGGAGGCTGGAAGCTGATGAGGGTTAACAACTGCAATTTCATTTTCATATGGTGATGCTAGGACAGATTTTGCACTGTAATTCAATGAAAAAAAAAGTGTTATTTTTAAATGGATAATCTAGGAAACTTTCCCATCAAATAATAAAATAATCATGACACAGGATGTGTGACTCAACTGTTTTGCTTTATGATACAAACCTAGTGGCTCTAGTTTTCAGTGATTTACTACGTATTGAACATATTTTTCCCCATTTCTTTTTCCCTATGGGCTGTGACCACATCCTTTTTTCTTTAAAAAAATCCTTTGAATTATTTATGTTTCTTCATATTTGGGGAGTATAACTGAATTATTGTTATTACTATTACTTTATGGGATTTCCCCCAACAGGAACAGTTAGGTATAACTACACAAGAAAAAAAACTAATCACCAACAAAATACTTTGCCATTCACACAGAAGGAAACCCAAATCTTATAATATGCCTTTCTTTTTAAATCTGCCTAACGTTTTCTGTTTCATGGTTTTCTTTAAATGCATAAAACCCCATGAGTACTGCTAACACACCTTGTTTCTACTTATTTGTCTTTATACAGCGTATGTCTGCTTTCAACATAGCACTTCTACATGCTTAAATTGCTTTAATTTTAGGCTTAAAACTCTACCTTCAAAATATGCTAAATTAAAGAAAAATATCACAGGAAGGATGCAGAGAGGTCTCTTGTCACTAGCTTTCATCTCAAAGAGAAAAGTTAATTCCATCCTTGCTATTAACTGGACTGCAGGCCAGAACAAAGGGTGACCTCTCCACAGTAACCCAACACTGTAACTTTACATAATTTGCATTATTTTCTTCTATTGTATCAGGAGGACAAATGTCATGACCAGAGTAATGACCAGGTTATGGCAGCCAGTACAGGACAAAGCACTGATTCACAAACCTTGAGGTGTGCTTCAGCACTTCTGCCATCAGTGTCATCCACGGTCCCAGCTCAGACCCCAGCCTGCCTTTGCCTCCTTACCCACTGCACAACACAAGCACACACAGTGATCCAGAAACTTCCCAGCAGCAGGAGCTGGGCAAAGACACAAGGCAAAGTGAAGTACTGCTCCTTCATCTGTCACCTGCCCCTACAGGAGCTTTGGAACCTTTGTGTGCCCTCCCTCACCCACAGCCCCCTTCCCCTGTCCTGCCTGAGTTCTGTGCCGTGACAGACCTCGGATTTAGGCAGAGTTTGTGAGGGAGGCACCTCCCTAATCAGGGCCCCATGAGCTGTGAGCCTCAGCTAGTCAGCATATCAGAAGAGAAGATGTCCTCTGAAAATTGGAAATTTGATTTTCTGAGGCAACAATCAGCTGTGTAATGCTACTCGAGCATCTCTCTCCTCTGACATCAATTTCTTGCCCTGTGTCTCACCCCTTCACTCATAACCTTTTATGAGTGCAGTAACTGTCTATTTTGGAGCATTTGATGGAAAAATTATTATTCATTGTATAAGATTTCCCATCATATATATAAAAAATCATATATTTCATACTCATCATATAAAAAAATGGATGCATTTTCATCAACATAATTAATGTTTGTTGTATTATCACTCAAATAATTGCATACAGTTGTAGCTGGGAACACCACAGCTCCAAAATAGCACTCTTCATCTGTAGATCAATGCAAATGCTGGTAATTCAGCTTTTGTGAACAGGTCATCAGCATGACTAGCATATTAACATCTCGGCCAAGAAGCAACACTTAGAGGCATTCTTTTAGAGGTTAATGAAAGGGCTTAATGTGTACTTCAGCAGTGATTATTTCCAAGAAATTCGTTAAAGGCAAATGGGTATCACTTGAATTTTAATTCAAATTCTAATTTTAATCTGAAGAGTTATTGAAAGTGTTGCCTGACTGTCAAGAATATATTCTTGCTCCTGATCCCTGTACCCTGCTTAGATTTGTTCAAATTAATTGTGTATGGTGTTTCTGATTAAATTCCCTGGGAAAAAACACAATAGTCATATATAATGACTAATTCTTCAGCTTATTGATTCTAAGTTCAGAATCATTATGTCAGTGCAAATGCAGAATACAGGGAAGACTGATGCTATGCTTGGATCATAGAGAAGGCTCACACCAAGAGCAGCAGCTCACAGCAGCCATAACTATTTCAATACTCTGTTATCTACTTGATTTTGCATTAATTTCCCCTTCCCACTCCCACTCCCCCCAAAAAATTCTGACAAAGCAAATAAATACACATACACCAAAGAACCATTTGGAAGCATTCAGCATATTCATATTATTCACTGTAAAGGCCCACACTGGAATCCTCCAGTGAATTGTCATTAGAAACAGATTGAAGAGCATCACTTGCAGTGACCTGAGGATGAAGGCAAAGATCAGATTCATGCAGGCAGCTACCTGCTGCTATGTAAGAGCTACAATTATTGCTCATATTCCTTCAGCTGGGCTTTGGCTCTTGTAGGGCAATCTTCACCTTTCAGTCTGAAATTTCTGAGGCCTTCTTAGAAATGCATTCCCAGAAAGTTCAGACCCTTGAGGCAGAATTGCATCATCCCTTAATTTATAATGCCCCTGGTAACTGAACCCTCATGCACCAACTTCTCAGCAAAGGCAGCCAGCTGACAGCTCAGCTACCAAAAGAGCAGAGACCATTGTGCAAATGCAGAGATCCAGAATGACTCTTTCAAAATAACTCTAATTGCATGTGGGAATATAGTAAATAGAATTTGGAAGAATTAATTTCTATAAATTCCTCCTTCTTTGACTATCTTACTGAGAGAAAATATAAATGTTAGAGTCACCTTATCCCAGCCTTGTTATCTCCTAGGGAGAGGGTTCTGTCTGCTTGAAGGCACTTCTCAATCACTTTTAGGGTTTTCATTCTTAACCAGAGGTTTGTTCAGTCTGAGTGTGCTGAAACTCTTCAGCTCATATTTAGTATCATACCCTGAGATGCTGAAGATAAAATTTAAAGCACCATTAGCACTCAGTACAATCTACTAAATGATGTCAAAGGGATTCTTGAAAGCTGCTCCTTGTCTCCTGCAGACAGAAGAGGGGAACTTAGCAAGAAATAACCCTTTGCATGCAAATAGCAAAGCAACATAAAACAATGAGAAACAACAAAAAAGAAGCAAGCAATATTATATTCACAGAAATAATGCAAGAAGCTCCTAATAAAGCAGTAATGTTGCTTATTTAACCAGCAGGATATTGCTGCCTGTCTTTCACAGGAACAATGCTGTTACAATATTACTCAGAAATCTGTGTTAAATTCTCTTTATTTTCTGTGTTAAATAAATCTCTTTAAATTCTGTGTTAAATACTCTTCAGCATTTTTTTAAATGTTCAGTAGTGTACATTGTTTATCAGATTTTTTTGTTCTATGTGCTTACACTGGAAATACTAACCAGAATATTTTCTCCAACAGCACAGTTTTTAAACCAGATGTAGACAGCAACAGGCAAAAAACCCCTACGAGTATTGAAGTTACACAGTGCATGAAGGATGAAACAGAATCAGAATCTATTTCTTTGCAAGGGCTTGGAAAGAACCTGCCTTGACAGAAACATTTTGCATTAAGAAGAAAAAAATCAGAGCCCCACAAACACTAGAGAAATACACAGGGATTTTGGATTTTAATTTTTTTTTTTTTCATTTTTAAAATTTATTCTGCTTTAATTTTTAATTTCTACCTCTTAACATTCTGGAATGCATTATCTTGTGTTCTGTACTTCCTACATCGTGCACTGGCTTTATAGAAGCATGAGGTAACCCTAATTATTTTAGTTAAAATTTCTGTTTCCATCTACAAAATTATTAAATAAATTTCCTTCCTACAGCTCTAATTGTACATTAGTATGTTTAAATAAAAAAAAAATTAAATAGGCATTTTTCAAGTATTTAGATAATTTGTTAATATTGTAAATTGAATAAGTATGGGTAATATATAAATTACACACGACACATAGAAACAAATCTTTCAATCTCTTCTAGGCAAGATTTTTAATCAAATTAAAAAAGTTTTACCTAAATAAGAGCTAGAGGAGTTGTTCACAGGCAGGAGCTGGGACACCTTTCAAGAACCAGTCAAGAGCACTAGAAAATTTGTCCTCAAGAGGGAACTTATTCTGTATCATGCTAAACTCACTCCTGACTTTACTCACCCAAGACTTCTTCTGTACGAACTGATGAGTATGTAGGTCTGCACCAACATTCCTGGATGGATTTGCATATATTAATATTGATAAGCAAAACTGTTAAGCTATTTTAACATCACTCATGTAAAAGCTGTAGGAAAGAACTGGTGGTGTATGTTTAACACTGACAGTTCATGCTTCTCCATAGTATTAAATTATTTGTATTTCATGATACAAAACCATCCTAAAAGCAACCAAAAGAATTTAAAGTAATCACAGATAATATGCAAAGAATAAAAAACACTTAATCCTCAGTAGGAATCTCTCTCTCTTCCATGTACAGAGAAGAAGAAAGAGCCAGGGAAGAGGAATTTCCCTTGTGTAACTCTCTTCTGGAGATTAATTCAATATAGTACATGCCCCTGTGGATTAAGAAACTCCAGATGCATTAAGTATACATACACCTGTTCATTGTCTCACAGATATGAAAAAAAAAGATAACTCTTTAAAGAGACACTAAGAAAAAAGAATTGTACTCAAGAAGGAACTAAACAACTGCCTGTCCTCCTCACAGCAGGAAAACCTTCTCCTATTAAAATAAATGCTACTGTAATGGCAGCTGATCTACATAATGTTATGGTAACACATGCAGTTCCTTTCTCTGAACAAAAGATGTTGTTCTTCAAAATTAACTTGAAATCAACCCACTAAAAATTGCTTACAATGAATAGTTGCATTACTAGACTATCTATTCATAATTGTTAGTTTATATTTCTCTTGAAGATAAAGATAATTTGTACTACAAAATGAAATGTTCTTTGTATCTTGGAATCATAGTTCATTGTGCTTTGGACATTCTTCAATAGCTTTGGTGCCCCTTCCAAATTGGTAAGAGGTTTATATACAACATGTGTGCCAAGTAGTGCTCATTTTTGCTGTTAGAAATGCACTTGGCAATAAGTAAACTGGAAAAATTTGCAAGTCTTCTGAATCCTGTTCTCAGTTAATTGTAAGTGCTCTTTCTTTTCTCCCAACTTGTATGCAATTCATTACACTTCAGCTTTTCTTCTTGGCCTTGATAAAACCTGACACAGTAGTTTTCTTTCTTCTTAATTAAAAATATTGTTTACTTTGTTTTAAGATTTGGGGAAGGACTTTATTGTACTTGGCAAAGGAGGATACTTGAAAAAAAACTGCTCTGTGGGCCTTTCTGCACCAGGTCTGTTTCTCTCTGTCTGAAATTGTGAGGCTTTGTATTTGATAACCCAGATGGTCCCTTCTAGTCTTGCATTCCTTAAAAAGGACACCGAGTACTGAAAACTGGTGCCACATGGCACACAAAAATCACAAAATTCTTTAAAAAATCATGGAGCTACCAAGCAAATTTTAGCCCCATTAACACTGTTTCACTAAAGGAAAATTAACTGCATTTTCAAATGCAGCTTGTGTTAACAAGCCCTGAAGTCAGAAGATTAAGCTAGTTTTACCATTAAACAAAGGCATAAATGCTGCCTCTCCACCCCCCCCAGATCTGCAGCAGCAAAACTATGATTATTGAAAATAAATGAAATACAGAAAAACCTAGCATTTCATTGGACATGATGATCTTAAAAATAGTTACCAAGATGTATTTTTGCGTGGAAATGGGTATTTCACAAGTATATGAAGAGCACTTTCCATCACTATTGTTATGATCTACACCTTGTCTTCAAAGGTTTTACCCCTTTTTGCAGCAACAACTCTTCTACTGCCCCATCAGGGTGGCAGCCTAGGACTGGCCTCACAGGGAACCCCCACATAGCATCCAATATAAGGGATCAACACAGCTGAGTTTGTACTAGGAAACTCACTTTGTAACCCAGGAGTAGCATTTGTTCCTGTGTATATTCCATGGCATTACCACCCAGCTTCCAAGAAGGTTATGTGCAGCTCAAGACTGATCAGAACCTTCAACCTGATAGCCAACCCTGACTACACAAAACCACCACTAAGATGTGATGCCAAGAAAACACATGACTTCAGCAGGGATCCAAGGCAACATGGTTTAGAAGCTAGGAATAAGCTATGAAGGAAACATGAAGGAAAGCACCAGCACCAAATCCAGTTTGTAATAAACGTGGAGATGCACTCTGGAAAATTTAATACACATTTATGTAACTCAACAAGGCCACTGCTCTTTGTTAGGTACCACCTCTTTCAGGATACACTGCTCACAGCTCATCCTTTTCAGGGATCCACATCAGGTATCCAAACATTTACTATGGCCTTCTCCTTATGAAGAATGCATTTGAGTAAGCACAAGTGAGTTCATAAGCAGGTTAATATTAAGAATTAATTAAGATTGTTTGTCCTGAAATTGTGAAACCAGTATGAGGTGTTATCAAAGGCTTTCCAAATGATAAGCCTTTTAAAATCACCCTTGCTTTCACACAAGGGATTTTTCAATGGCACAAAGAACAGTTTGGTGCTCAAATGCCTTTAAAAATGTGTTTGATAGAAAGCCACCAGGGAAGTGAGTTAGTGTTATAGCTCTGACTTCTCCAACACTACAAGTCAGTCCTTTGTTTCTCCTCTACAGAAAGAGCAACAAGTTTCATGTAATTAAGAATTCCCCCTCCCCTACAAAGCATTGAATGTGGGATTTTCTGATCTCCTTAGAAGTCAGTAGCTTAAATAAGTCTCCATCTTTGCAGGGTTCACAGAGCTCCCATCATTATCTTTTCAAACAATCTCCTCTAAGCATCTCTTACTTAAATCCTCTTGTATCAGCCCACAACAGTCATTTATTTAATGATTTGTTTGCTTTCCCTACTTCCCCCACTGATCTATCAATGCGGTCAGTTAGCTTTTTGTCCTTTACAGGATAAAGGAAATTTTAACCCAAACCTCTGCAGTGTACAGCACTACCCAGAGAATATTAATCAAAACAACTTCAAAATGCAGCAGAAGACAGTAAAATCACTCAGAGAAATAGGCAAGGAGGAAGCAAAATCACCAAATTTGGATAGAGGAGTTTACCAAAGCAGTGGCACTTAGATAGGAGGTTCCTGCTTCCTAGCCCCAAACTACAGGAAAACTGAACGAAGGTATAACAACAGGGTTCTCCAAAATACACCCATCACAACTTTTCTCTGATTTTCTCTCTGTTTATATTTGGGCTGATTCTAATTTAAGGCAGCTAGCAGGCTTTTGCTGTCATTTACCCAACTACTCTTACCCTATTAGGCTGAGATAGGATAAAGATCAGAGAACTGGCAAGCTCACAGCTCTCCTTAAAAGGATTGCAAAGTAATGACTCCAACTGCAAAGGGTCTTTTTGTTAATGCATATATAAACTAAATAACACTTGAATTGTTAGGGTATGTGTTACTGAAGTCCAAGCTTTGCTCTGTCAGACATACAGATAAGCACCAGCTGTGAAGTTTGAAGTGGTCACATTGCAACTCTAGATCTGAACTAGGATCTCACACCATTTACTAACAGCCTTTCACATTTTCGAAATTTCAAAAATTCACTGGCTTTTCCTATCATATTTGTTCTCCTTTTCAACATTTTATACTAAGGTGATGCTGTAAGTAGAATTAGACACGTGGTTATATATGAAAAAAAGTGCTATTACAAACCCATTTAAAATGCGCACTGTTAAAATACAAAGAAATAAGTAATAATAAAGAAATAAACAACCTGTGACTAACATAGTACAAGCCTCCTATCCATACACAAGTTTAAAAATCGAGTAAGTACACTACAGGAAGTTCTCCAGAAAGTAAATAAATATGGTTTTAGTTATTGACTGCAAGCACTCAGTGTCCTATTGAGGTCCTTGTATTATTCATCTAATTTTACAAACAAATACTGCAGAAAGAGGAAATTTCTCTTACATATATATTCCTGATTCTCTAGTTCAATAAAAATCATTAAACATTTATTGATTCATCCACCTCTACTTACAGCTAGAATCAAACTGCTAAAAATTTCACTTGATGATAGCCAAGTATGACAGACTTTGGGGAAAAAGCTCAGCACTTTCCAAGATCAATTGATCAAGTGCTTTTAGAATCCAGCACCAAAAAACAGGCATCTTGACAAGACCACTGCAATCAGAGTGCTGAAGAAATACATGCTGCTATCACAGCACAGACAAAAGAGGTAAAATACTATTATTATTTGTTTTTACTGAACCCTGCATGCTTGGCTGCCCATCTGTGCCTGCAAACACCTGCACAGCATAAGCTTCAAGCAAAATGATCTACAGGGGTATAAGAAAAAACCTGTTACATAAAGGAGAAAAACCCCACAGCAGAAGCTCTCCTTGGTAGTTCATCCCATAACGGACAGAGAAACAAAACCTTCTGAGAAGAGTTTTCAGATCAAATGTTGCTGCTTTTTCTTATTTTGTAAAGGTCACTTCCCCTTTCTGTGCTTTCATAATGAAGTATTTTAGAAAATCCCTGAACAAAGCAGAGAATGTCGAATAACATCTCTTATGTATTTGTTATCCTTTTTATGGCAAATACACTGTATGTGATTGCACTTGAACTGCTCCTCTCCTTACCTTGATCACCTTATGTTCTTTTAACTCAACAGCTCTCCCATCCAAATGCCACAATTTTTTCATTATTTATTTTCTTCTCTCTCCAATACAATAATTCATCTCTAATTTAGCTATGATATATATTTTGATAGGTTGCTATATAAAGCTCCAGTTTAGTAAGCTTACATTATAAACAATTCTATCAATATCAAACACACTGAAACACTTTTATGTTAGGACCAAACCTACCCAGTGTGCCAATGGGTTATGTCAAGCCTGTAGCACATAATTTTTTTCATGATGAGTTGCATTACCATTATTATAATTTTTAAGTAGAGTCACTACACTCTTCACAGCTAAACATGTTCAACAGCATTAAAGAGTGACAATTATATAAAATTTCCAAGTACTCTGAAAACCAACATTACCAAAATGAAATTTTAAGCACTGGCATAAAGACAATGACTCTCAACAGGAAAAAATAAATCATTTGAAGAATTTGGTGCTTCATTAAGTACAGCTACCTCCTTACCAGTACAAATATCAACATAGGATATTAAGTTTGAGGATTTTTCATTTTTGTCAAGATCTGATAGGAGGGCTAACCCAACCAGATCTCCTAATAGCAAAAGCAAGGAAATAAGCAGCACTGAGCCCTGTCAGGCAGCATCATAGCAAAACTCAGAATCACTTCCCATCATATCAAAATTACAAGCATATTATAGAGGTCCTAGTTGATTTTTTTTTTTTTCCTCAGATATACAGTTCAACTCAAGCTTTTTTGCTTGGGCAGTAATTAAGCAAGGTCAATTTTATTCTAAGATTTTAGAATTGTATGGGGATACTCAACAGACTTCACTATCATCTTGGGAAGTCCTAATCACACACCTCTGCTGCACTGACTTTAAATATTCAAATAATTCCTGGAAGAGACACACACCCCCCCAATGCCAGTGTCATACAGCTGGTAATATTTTTACTATAATCCCTGCTGCCAGTCCTGGATTATGATCAACTGTGCCCAGCTCCTTTTTAGCCCACTCTTTGACTGCGATTTTCCCTTTCACTCTGCAAATCAAGGCTTATTTGGGAACGTACAATCTCCTTTTTAAGTACATCTTTCAGGCCTGAAGCCAGAAAGCTGCTCAGCATATGAAGATTAGCACATGAGCACACGCTACGACCGAGCTGCAAACCCCAGGCTTCTGGTCTTTGTTTGACAAACTAATCCACTACAGGAGAAGTCAAGTGCCAGTCTTCTGAAAACATTCCTGAAGAAAACCAGAATGGATAAGGGGTAACACATGCTAAAGAGAAGGCATCTGTTTATTAACTAGATGTTGTAATCTGCTCTCTATTTTCCCAATGCAGTTAGAGTTAATATTTATGAGGCACACTTTCAATCAGGGGGTTAACTTCTGCATTCAGACAATCTGATGGGTTTAATCCAGAGGCTCGTCCTCACATATCAGCATACCAAACTCATTTCCCATGGAGTGCAAGGTGGATGTCATAGAGTTACCACTTAAATTACATTTCCAGGTGCTCTGCCTGACAATGAATGATTAAAGTATCCTCTGTGAGCTGATTTCCTGTGATTCACAATCAAGAAGTTCTACTTTAACTCCTAGTTAGGGCTAAAAATTTCAGTTTCATTTCAGGTACATGAGACTCATCTAGATGCCATGTCCCACTGTTTCCTGGCTCTTCCCATTAACATAGCTGCAAAAGTGGCATTACTCTCTACAGAATAAATTCATACATATTGTTTTACAAACGTGTTACATTTGAGGCCTGCTTAGCTAATATGAGCAAATGAAAGTCTTTTTGAAAAACAGTTGTTATCCAGCCTGGGTCACAAACATAACAACAGAGTTCTTTTTAGTATAGTATCAGCAGGCATTCAAGAATAATGTCAAGTGGTCATTCTGAGTGGCAACAGGAGCTTCACTTCAGTTCCAGCTGCAAAATTTGGCATTATGAAATTCAGTTGCTAAAAGACCAACAGAAATCCAAAACTGAGGATGTAAGACTAGAGAGAAAGGCTTTTTTGCTTACAAGAATAATTTTGCTAAGTTGGTACATGGCTATGGATATTTTCAAGGGAAAAGTTCATCACTTTTATACATTGATCAATACACAACCCCTACAGGCTACAACCTGAAAAATAGTCAAGGTTCAAGGGAATTTTTTTAAAACATGAAAAGAGTAAGTTTTAGTAACTTATAGTTCCAGATCCTTCTCCTCAGCTTAATTAATTCATGAGGATTTACAGGCAAGGATTGAGGCTATGAAAATCTTTGTGAAGCCAGAATTACAACTCCCATGGCTTTCACAGTCAAATTTTGTAGACAAACAAGGAGCTAGCCTCAATTGCTCAAGGAATTTCTTCTTCATATGGAGTCATAGGGAGGAGTTCACTTTGCAAATGAGGCAATCCAAGACAGACTGTATCAGACATATACCCAAGACAGGAAATTATGTACATCACACACAAAATATACATTTCTCGTACAAAATTAGCGTCCCTCATCTGTGTATTGTCCCCATATCTGTGCTATGTTTTGATGTAACAGCTGTTATGCAGCAGCTCCTAATTAGATTTTCTGCTCTCATCCACCTTTGTATACTTTAGCCTCATTAAAATGATGCTTGCAGATGTCAAGAACGGCTTCATTGAGCCTGGTTCAATAGAAAGGTTTAAATATGTGATGCTTTAGCTGCCACCTCAAAAAAACACTCCCAGAAGGAACCGCTGGTTGTCAGGACTCAGATGCATCAGCATCTCAGTTACTTTTAAATTTTAATTTCTAAGTCCCCAGTATACATAGCTGCACCCAGTAGATCTAAACCACAAGCCATTAAGTATTTTGGGTTAAGTTTCTATCCAATAGCAGATGTAATTTAAAATGTCATTGCAACATATATTAATCCCTTTTATACGTCCACATAACTAACAGTAATAGATTTAGTTACCTCTCTGGCTGAGTTCGTGTTTTAGCTGCTTTTTGAATGTTAATTATTAACACTGACAAAGTGCACTTGCAGCTGTGTTGAACATTTCTTGTGTAACTGTGGCCTGGAAGGAAGGAAACCTCATTGGGACATTATATAAGTGCAGTTACCATGAATATCACTTTGTTGCTTTGTGACCTCAGCAAAAATCAGTATGCAAAAACACTGCAATTTAAATATTTTTAATTAGCTGCTATTGAGTTAAAGACAGTTAACCACAAAAAAAATCTAAACAGACTTTAAATTTAGGAGCTGATGAGCTTTCTGCTGCTTTTGGTCTCAGTCTTCTAGACTGTCATTTCTAGTGCACAAAGTAACTTCTCAGGAACCTGAAAAAGTGTTGGTAAAATATCCCACAGAATTTCTACTTACATAACCCACAGTCTTCAAAAAAAGTTCAAGTAAACCAACCTGGCAACCTCACCATGATACAAACAGCTCTGCCTCTGCTTTGCATGTATTTGTGACTGGAGGATGGAGAAACAAATAAAGCAGCACCAAAAAAAGAAAACAAATTGAGTTGTTCAAATCAAAAAGATTTTGCTTCAAGAAGTAAGTATTTGAAGGTATTAAAAAAGTGCTTTTCAAAGCAGTCTCTAAATCAAAACCTTCAAATGGGACAATATTGTAAAATTGCGACATACAATTCTAACCGAGGTCCTATTGATTTATGACCATGTTAAATATTGACTAAGAATTATATTCCCTAATCCCTTGTCATCCCGTCAACCTACAAAGCTGGAGTGCAAGAGAGAATATGGAACAGAGCCCTATTCTTGAATCTGAGAAAGGAGTACTTGCATAGTGAGGAACAAGCTGTAACTTCATAGAATGATGCAGCATTAGGTAAACACATCAAGTGCATTAAGGAAAAGGAGGTTTGTCTTTGATATTTAACAAATACATAAAGATCAGCTGTAAGCAAACATAGAAAAATCACATATAAGCAGAGAAATACAAAGTAAATTTTGTCTTGCACCAGTCTCATGCGAGTTTTGTTAGTTGTTCTCTCCCCATATTGCCCCCACAAACAGACTGTGCACGAGAGGCAAGAGTAGAGTAGCACTCCAACAGCTTAACAGAGACAATTAAACTCCAGATAAAATTCAACTCAGAAGCCATTCTTTCTTCATCAAATCTTACCCATTTGATTATTTATTTTTCCTGAAACTTACTATATGCCCTGTATGTTTTGAAGCACCAAATTTTCTCATTCCACAAAAATAGGAAACTACGAAGTGCACATAGAGTGAAGGGAACAACATAAAGACCAGACTAGTGCATAATATTAAAAATACAAATGTAAAATACAATGTATGTGAAAGCTCCAAGTAGAGCATGGTCACATGCAAAGGTACCTCCTACCTATCACACAGATCTTAATTTCACAGCATCCATCTCAGTGTTGCTACACCCCAGGGAACAGAGTTGGCATGGTAACTGCAGGCTCTATGTCTTTTTTTTCCTATTAGCAGTCATATGAGTTTTTTGTTAGCTTAGGATCAGGTAAATTTAGGCTGATAGCACTACTTATTTGGGGGAAAAAAAAAAAAGAAGAGGGTGTTTGTCTGAAAATACAACCAATCCTACATGAGGAAAGAGCAGACGCACAACTTGGATTGAAAAACAAACAAAAAATCCCAGAAAACCCAAATTCCCCCACCAAAAAAATAAACCAAAAATCCCCAGAAGAAACCCAAAAGCCTCATAAAGAAATGTTATACATGTCTGTATTCCTCAACGCAGTGTCATGAAAAAAAATATACAACAACAATATTTTCAATCTGACTAGAGTCATGTTAAGGACAGTACAGGCTAAATTTAATTTTCACTCTGATATCATCATTATCATTTTCAGTAGAAAAGAAGAAGAATGGTCAGAACTGAAAAAAAATCTTCAAATAAGTCATCATAATAACAGTCATCATCATAGTAGTTCCAATTTTATAGACAGGAAAAATGGCAGTTTAAATTTTATAACAAAGAGAAGAGTGCCTCATATTTCCATTATTTTTATCTAAGAAGAATAACTTGCAGACTAACGAAACACTAGATATTAGAAGACTATCAGAAAAAAAAGTCAAAATCACAATGCATGCAGATTAACCTTGTCTGTAAGTGTCTCGAGGATTGCCTCAATGACCAAGTGAATGATTTCCTATTAGTGCAGCCCTTTTTCTACATCCCATTTGCACAATATGGACTCACATGATCCACTCAAAGGCACGTGGTGCATAACAAATAACTTATGAATTCATTAGACACTGCTTGTAGTGGACATGCTATGGGGATGCCCAGGGGCTATGATATATCCCATAACAAACACTGAGTGAATTAAGAAGTCTTGTCAATCTAAAAGCTTACATAACTTTCTCTTTGATATATGCAGGGGTTTACTTAGTGCTTAGGAAATGTTTATTTTTGAACAAAACCACACTACAGGCACTACAGGCACCTATAGTACTGGTGCCTCTCTGCACATGTAGGAGTAGTGTGATCTCTTCTTGCAGAAACAAACATAGAACGTGATTCTGATGCCTTCTGGAAGTTTCTGTGGTTGTGAATTACATATGCTGTCACACTGGTATCTCAGCTATGTTTTGTTCTTCCAAAATGTATCTCATTTGCCAGACGATGATGTAAGAAACAGAGGAATAACAGATTATCTTTCTTTTTAAAAAGTCAAATCTATTTCAAAAGCACTCTATCCATTTCTTTCAAACTGCAGTCTAGGCAACCATTAATCAATTCTAAACTTCATTCTTTTCCAGTTCCTTAGAGCTTTTAGAAAAAAGAATTAAAAAGCAATATAATTAACAGAAGTGTCTTGGCTGCTTGTAAGATCTCTCCCACGTCTCAGTTCTTCCACTTCACCTCCCCTAACATTAGGTCTCTAAAACCACTGCCCTTTCTTGTTTCCCACCAAAAAAGCTGACCTTTCACAAAAGCCTTCAAAATGCTTTGGCCATCATCAGTGGGAGTAGTGGATGTGGAAATCCTTCTGTATTCATGTTCATATAACCTAACAATTACTACCTGACAAAGAGAAGCCAGAAAGCCTTGTCACTGACAGAGCTGTGTGCCTGATGTTTGCAGAAATGGCATTTCTAATGACTGCAGGTGTGAGAGGGGGTGAGCTGGGCCTTTCAAGTTATGCTGTTACTTTACCATTCAATTTCGTAGAATTCAAAGTGCAACCTATTGCAAGTCAATTCTACAGCCCAGCATTACAGAACCTATCTATTAGAAAGGTAAATACTTTAAATCAGGCAATTTTTTCCCTCTTGAAGAAATTCCCTTTATTAAAACAAGAAGCTAGAAGAGAGAGGAATTATCTATGTTTCAAAGAAATCTTTGCAAGATGAAGAGCTGAAGCAGCTTGGTGCATTTACGATTTTACTATCGTGAAAAAAAAAAAGCAAAACTGCTCTGATTAGTACCTACAATCTCTGCTTTTCTGGAGAGTCCAGTTCTCACTAGTAAAGGTTATTGGCAGCATACTGATTAAGCAAGTATGGCCAAAAACCAATCAGGAACTCGAATAAGTACTTAAGAGCTTTTCCTCTTCATTGAACAATAGGGCATCTCACCTCCACTTGAGCTCAGTTCAGCTTCATAAGCTTCACTCTGCAGGGCTCTGTGCTTCTTGCAGTGTGAGAATCCAGACTTGCCAGCATGGGTTAACCAGTATTTCTGGCTGACTGACACAGAGTTCTGTACAGCAGCTTTGGAATGAACTTGCCATCTAAACATACCATTTCTTATATGGACAGTGAGACTTGAAAAAATTAGAATTTTTTCCCCCATAAAGTTTAAGTGTTACCACTCATTTCTGTATTGTTCCCATTGGCCAGAAACATGTTTAAATTTTATTTAAATTAAATTCACGGGGTCACCTACTTCCTTGTGTAATTTAATATTTTTAAGGATTCTCACCCCTCTGTGTGAGAGAGGACACCTTTAGTGCCCAAAATGGAAGTGCAATATTAATTTCAAAACACCTAACAGTGAAAGAGCTGCTCATTTGCAACAATAATAACATTACCTCATTTTTAAGACAAAACAACCATGAACAATTTTAAAACTGAATGCTAAAACAGCTACTATTTAAACAGCACCAAAATTACATAAAAACAGATATACAGAATATACTGAATAGAAAATATAGATATGCTCTGGAATTTCTTATCCAAATTACTGTTAGATCAGATTGTCACCCTGAGATGTAATTGCAAATGAGTGCACATAATTATATAATACTAAAAGCTATTTGTTCTGGTTGTTATATGTAAAGATCTCCTTTCAAATACATTCCAGTCATCACTGTCTAAATTATTATGACCAAAGTCATTCGATAGAACCCTTTACAACATGTTATTTCATAGCATGGCCTAATCATATGCTATATCAAAATAAGATTTGGTAAAGGCAGTACAGGAAATAAAGGAAATAAGATTACACTAATTCAGACACTGAATAAAGAATGGAATGACTGTCTTAATTCAGGCAATTTGAATTATTAATGAACTGTTTGCATCTGTAAAGATTCTGTAGAGACTTATTCTATTTCCTCAACCATCTGGATCAGGAAATTGGAATCTCAGCTTCTGAAAGGTCAGGTGCAAGATGCTAGAAAGGGCTGCTCTTTTCCAGAATTTACTGCACTGAATCAAATAGAATTCCCAGGAAGTCCGTCTCTGTAAATGGACAACAAAGTGCCACAGTAATTAGAGTGGGATACTGAGATAGCAAGGTAAACACACAGTTCCAAAATTATTCTCAAACACGGTTAGAAGGTGTTTCTACCATCGAAATACCACAGCAGGAGAGCAACAGGTGCAATGGCAGTTTTGTATCTGAGTTCCTGTGTCTGTCATCATTCATTGCTTGTCAGTCACAGCAAGAAGGGAAGCCCTATATCCTCCTGCACCTGGTATCTTCCTCTTTCTGCTCCAAAGAATATTTGTTGGGAGAGTCTACAGCCCATACCAGTTTAATCAGCTCATCAGCCACTTAGAGAACAGAGAGAGTGAGTGACAGATGCTGATTTTATTTGTTCATTCTTCACAGTGGATAATTCTAACACTTCACAGAATCAAGATGTGAAATCACTCAGAATATATATAGCAATTTACATATTAGTAAATTTCTAAGCTTACAAAAATAATCTAATTTGTTCTCTGTACCCAGCAAATTCTGCTTAAAGAACAGCAGTATATGTCAGTGTCTAAAACTGACCAAAAATTCCCACAAGAAATTTGTTATTACTGCCAACATGACTAAAAGACATCACCAGTCCTTTGCTTTATTTTGCAGATATTTTATTGTTTTAATCTTGCTTAATTATATCTTTTATTAAGTCTTTTATTTATTATTTTTGACCTCTCTGCATGCCTTTCTTTTGGAAATTTGACAGTCTTTTTACACAGTTACTTAAACTTCAGAAATGCCCTCCTCCCTTCTATTATTGCTCTTCCCTTTTAAACTGATGCAAATAACCAAACCTTACTGTATTTTAGAATTGCAATGAGAGAATTCCCTCCTAGCAAACCATAAAAAAATTACATAGGTTCAAGTAACGAATAAGAAGTGACCTTTTAGGGGTTGTTAAGATTTGGGCTACTGAGAAGCAGTATCTTCATAACAGTGTATCAGATGCTATTAGAAAAAACACAGGTAACTGCCATGCACACTATACAGTGTGCTGTAAATAAGAACGAGCAACAATATTTGGAAAAAATCTAGTACCAAGCCTCAGAACTTTCCATACAAAAGTTTATAAATATCCCCTGCATATATGTCTCACCAGTTGGTCAAACATCACGTGCCTTGTAATCGTACAACCTTCAGAAGGGACGCCTATAAACAGAAAATTCTGTTATTGATTTAGGCATACCAGTTGGTTACTATACATCAAATGTTCCACAAGACACTTCTACTACTAGCTGCATTAAAAGAATAGTAATAATCACTTTTTATCATGCTTTACTGTCAGGTGGTAAATGGTACATGAATAATTTCCCCACCCATATTGTAAAACACTATTATAGCTACAATGTCCTGCATATTTAAGCACTGCAGCTTCTAAAACAACATCAACAGAAATCTTGCAAGTAAGACAATCAGAAGACAAAGGGGCAGATGGTAATAGCAGTCTAGCATTGCTGAGGCTTACAGTAACCACTTCCTTAATAGAGATCTCTCACATCTCATCCAAGATCACTGCATCTTTTAAGCATCTATTAAATGACAAAGCAATTCTCATTATGCTCTTGGCAAATCTCGCCCAACAAATCAAGTACAGTATTCCCTGTAGTAATCAAAAGTTATGTTTCCAAGCCTGGATTCACCAGCACATTTGTCACACATAATAGACACCTCAGATTTTCCTGAGAAGTGCAAGTAACCAAGGCCAAATAAATTGCATTACATTTGTTCTGTACTTTCAACTGCATCACTCAGCCCTGCCATTAATTTCTGCAACAATTGAGATGTTCTACACTTCAGCATTTTCCAGTTATAATAGATTTAAAACTAGCACATAAAATAACAATAATAAAAAACCTCAACCAAAAGATACATTTTTACCACCAGTAAGCTTGCCTTGCAATCATTCACATAAGACATATTTACTATACTCTCAAATTTCAGCAATGCCTGTTGAAGAGGAAACTTCAAGGGAAACACAGCAGATTTCTACTGAAAAAGAATTGTGCAACAATGGCATTTTCAGAATTGTATGTATTTAACTTTGCTAAGCAAAGCATGAGAGAGGTACGTGCCAAAGCATTGTCATTAGAGCTGGTTTTGGTAATCAGGTAATGAAAGGTTTTACTTTATATTTGTGCCTGATTCTGGACATTTAGCTTTATGGTTTTGTTCTACCATCAGGTTCCACAAATCCCATTTAGAATTATTGAGCACCTCATACACTGTCTGCAGTAATCAGGGCTTTGCAATCAATGTTTCTGAAGCAAAATATGCTCCAATCACTTTAGAAATTTCTTTCAAAAAAGTGGGAAAAGCAAAATGAAATGTACGAGTTCCAAGTTCAACAGTTCCTACAAACACCTGTCAGAAACCCTTTACATAGTTCCAGACAATCCTGTAGATGGTCTTACACAGTCACCATTTCAGCTGAGTAAATGAACATATGGCACAAAGTGATAAGACAAAACAATGACTTCTTTTCATTGTGCTTCTGAACTACTTCGTTCTGAATCAGCCAGACAGAAAGACATATTCTCTATGTCAGTTTTCAGAGGCACTGACTGATTCAACATTTCATATAACACACAAATAGTTAACGGCAGACATGCAGATGTATCTTAAATCCACAGGTATCTGAACATAAGGACTTCCCAAAGGCTTAAAATCTTCATTTTTTACAGTATTTATATCTCACAAATAAGCAAAGGCTATTCAATATGCATATTCCTAAACAATGTTTTATGTCAGAAGTTTCAGGACTCTTTTTTTTTTTAAAAAAAAACCATCCATTTTTCTTTCCTGTATTCAGCAGCCAGCTTTGGATATTTCCAACACTGTGCTCAGCACCCTCCTCTCCCAGCAGCAGACTGCAGCACATCCCCTCATCCTAGTGACAGATAATTACTGCAGTTTTGCAGAGGGATCCTGACTGCAGTCACATCCTGCTGCCCTCATGGAGAGAGCCCCTGTAACTCCACCAGTTATCTTACAGCTTTCTATAATGTTGATCTTATAAATAACCATATCTGCTTCCACAAGTCAATTTTCATGCACCGATCTTTCTAGACTCAAGAGCTATAAACAGTTTTCTTGAAAAGAAAAAATGTCCTCCCAGCAACCTACTTTTATCAAGATTACACAGGTACTTGGTGTAAACATTCCAGAACACATTCCATTACCAAATTCTTCAGAACATTTGTAAAATAAAACCAAGTGACTTTCCCAACCCCAGTAGATTAGTGTTTCCTCACAAAACTGAGTATGCTATTGGTCCCTGAAAATAATTTCTGCCTGAAGAGTATTGCAGCATGACAAACTAATGCTCCACAAAATATTTCTAATGCAAAACTTTCAAATTTAATATTAGACAAGAAAAACTTTGTATGATTTCCCAATAAAAATATTGCTTTCTAATTTCTAAGACCTCTTTGGAAATCATTATGCAGCAACCTTTTCTCCTCAGTGGGATTCAGCAACAGATTAGCAGCAGTTAAAAACCTGAGATTTGTGCCCTGTGGTTAAGCAAAGGAAAAAGCCATGCCGGTTGCTAATGTTTTGGTAAAATCTGACTTTAAAGAAAACAGGAAGTTTGGAACTACCAACCGAGATTTAAGTACTCTTCTACATGGGACAAGTCCAACCTTTGCAATAATAGGACAAACTTTTGATGACAGGTTCTAGAACAATTCTAAGACTTTCTGCAGGGGAACAGTCAGACATACAAGAATCCTGCTGCTCATCACTGCAGTCATTTGTGGACTCAGTACACATACCAGTGAATTCCATTTCCTGCTGACTTCTCTAGCAATTACATTTGGCTTTATGCAAGCAACACCTGCAAACAGAATTTTAACATTTCACTGTGAGTGTTGCTGAGCTGATTATTGATAACCAGGCCCACAATGTCTATGAACTTTTGAGAGATGAAAAGACCCTCTCTACACAAACACTATGGTATCCAAACAAAACAAAAATACTTTAAAAATGTGAGCCTATCATGAAGATCTTTGGAAAACTTCAACAGCAAAATTATGAGCAAAACAAACAGTTCCAGCAGGA
The DNA here is from genome assembly GCA_018697195.1 of Certhia americana. NCBI lineage: Eukaryota > Metazoa > Chordata > Aves > Passeriformes > Certhiidae > Certhia > Certhia americana. The sequence continues at coordinate 12,080,830 of CM031867.1, read as the reverse complement.
ACTGGATTTAGGTGGGAAAAGCTAACTGTTGCTCTTCTGTGCAGAGGCTGGGAAGACACAGCTATAAAGCACCAGATCACCATCAGCTGGTGAACAGTCAAACATTTGGACCAGTAGACTTTGTTTTAATTTACACTTCCCAGTGCAATCAGGCACATAATTCCATTCTCATATACATGGAACTAGTGACATTGTTACAAATGTCATACAGTTTGTTTTACTGCATACAAGTTCCCTGCACATTAAATTTACTAAACAATGACAAATTTCTGGTCAGCTAGGAGACTCGGCTAGAACTTGGGTGTTTGTAACTCTTCCTTCAAGTATTTGCTAGGGCTGAAGTGCTAAGCTATTTTTTCACATTTATGAATAAAACAAAAGTACAGTTTCACCAGGAAAAAATACCAGTTAACTCAGCCTGTTTCTTGGGCCTGGCTCTTCATGCACTGTTACACAAGGCCTTGAAAAGGAGAGTAAAAACCCCAGCCTAAACAGGATATAAGATTGGTGCTTGATGTTTCAAGCTTTCTTTCAGGCCTTTCTTGTTTTTCATAAATAAGACTATTGTTTCTTAACCAGAAATTAGATTTATATAACTCAAAGTTACTGAGGCATAACTCAACATAATTTTGATCAAATAAAAGTTATTACAAGAATTACAACAATCTAGTACTTCAAGTATTTTTAGAACAGTCTGTGGGTAAAATATGAGTATATAACTTTATTTCTGCCCACAAGTCAAAAGAAATTAGATTTCCTAATATCTAATTTCAGAAGTAAAATTTGGATGTGTATAGCAACAAATAATAATTATGTTGATAATCAGTATCACACAAGAACTTGCTGGTAGAGAAAAAATTCAAAGGCTAAAGTTGCAGCAGAAGCAGAGCAGAGATATCTTCAAGTTTCTTGCTGCAGTTCTAAAGAACAAAATTTAAACAACCCATAGTAAGATTGAGCAAACTTTTTATTCAAATATTTCTGGCTGTTCAAATTTAGTCTCCTGTTAAAGCTCTATTAAGAACCTTTCAGAAGCAAACAATGGGCTTTTCAAAAATGAGACAGCAAATCTCTAATAAAAAGAGCCACCTCTGAGTCAAACAGATGAAGATTATTAAACTTTTTTTTTAATAAATGAAAGTGTGAAAGAATTTTTCCCTTAAAAATGTAGGTATTCACCCACAGCTATCAGTCAATAAATATCAACAGATTTAATGAAAAACACTTATTCATTTTCTATTTTAAATTGGTTCACATGTGTCTGAAATAATCCAATTGTATATTTCATAGTTAAAATTTAAAAATTCCTTTGTATATAATTTTTTAAGGTGACTGCCAATTTTGAGAAATGATTACATTTCACAGAGATAGAAGACTTATTTTATAAGTTACATAATGAAACAGCTTCTCTATGTAGGGAAGGTCCTTCCTGCTTGTATCAATTCTGAACAGAACTTCCAGCTAATACAGTAAAATAAGAGAATACACCAACCTTGAGCTCAGAAACTACAGCTAAGGAACTGCTCCAGAGCAGCTGCTATCTTAATCCTACTGGCTAGAAAACTACCAAGCTTCTGAGTCGTCCCAGCAGCATTTTAAAGCCAGAAGCAGAAGAGGAAAGAAACAGCAAAGATTTAGAGCATCAGCTGCCTAACAGAGACTTCAGTTTTGGGTTAATTTTTAGATGAAATATCTCTACACGTGCTGTAACTACAAGCTAAAAAGTTATTACCAGAATGTATTGGTTGATCTGTTTGAGATTGAAGGGAACTGTGAACAACTTCCATCAGTGCTGAGGGCCACAGGGACAGCAGCTGCTGCTGCTGTTTATCTCAGTTCTCAGGCTGCTCCTTAAAAGGCACCACAGAATAAAATGATGCAGTTTCTGCTCGGATTTAGTACCACACTGGCTTCTAACTTATTACCAACCAGACAAATACAAGTTAGATATGTGAGGCCTATGAGTTGTCCATGGTTGTGACCCATTTTCCCCATTTGCCAGCTGCAGTCTAAAGGAACAGAATGTTATCCTTGAAAGGGTCACAAAAGTTGATTAAAAAATCAACTCTTGGTCTGCAACACATTTATAAACATGGGAAAATGGTAGGGAGGAATGAAGATGGAACAAATATCCAAGTATTAGTCCTACTTTTTGCAACGAAAAGCCTTTGTGATTAGATTGCAAAATAGCACATACAGATTTTTCTTTCAATACAGTAACATGAATCACAGCTATTTTCTTATTTACTTTTCTGTGGTCAATATGATCACTTTATATCAAGAAGGTGGAGACACTCTGCAATAAAACATTATCTCAGCAGGTATACAGCATACACAGACATGCCTGTAGAGCACATGCTATATGATCCTATAAACTAAGCAAGTAACTAAAAAAATTTCAGCCTGGGTAACCAAATTTCTGACACTTCCCAGGTCCTTCAGCAGGATGTATGCCAGACAATAATATTAAGCTTTGTATACTCTAGGAGAAATTGTTCCACCCCAACAGAGATCTTCAAGTAAAACACTATATTATATATGAAGCTAAGAAGTGGAAGATGTGCTATATTTTCCATGAAAAAAACCTTAAATATCTTCTTTACTTGCAACTTCAAATGTAGTTTTCTATATGCAATTAATTTTTATCTGTAGATATTCTTTCCTACTCTTAGAAACGTTAATACTGTATCACTTTCTTTAGCATACAAAAATGTCCTCAATTCCCCACTCAGTTTCTTTGAATTCTACTATAAATAAAAAATTAATGAAAAAACCCCAATGTCTGTGACACAAATTTTGAAATAAAGTAATTTTGAACAAAACTTGTATGTAACTGTACTCTCCCAGGTCTAAATGTACCAGGTAAATTGGCCTATAACTAGAAATTAAGAGAATGGAAACAGTCTGGAACTACAGATCCCATCCTCTCCCAGCAGCATTTTCAGATGCAGCTCGCAGAAGGGTTGAGGTCATGTTGCAAGCAGAGGGCAGAAGAAGCACAACCTCAGAAACAGAGGCATTCCTGTCCCAATGGTTCCATTTTGTCACTGTAACCTTGTGGATCCTTTATGAGGCCACGTCCCTCCCACAGTCAAGCAATGGAAGTGTATTAGTTGAAGTATCAAATGAATATACAATTACAAGTCACAGGAAAATGGTTCCTCTGTGTCCTCAAGTTAATTCCCTTTAGTTCAGCAAGACCAAGTTATGTCCCAGCTTGTATATTATTATTACTATTTATTGTATTAGTACATCAAATCACATACACACACAACATACATTGTTCAGACTCCAATTATTCAGACTCTGTACAGAAATCAAGTCTACCACAGGCACTTATTACTGTGCTATGACTAAAAGATTTCATGTGCTGTAGAGATTATATAAAAGGGTCAAAACCACTCAACTCACCCCACAAACAAAAAGAAGCATCTTTTCTGGAAGATGGCAGCAATCATGCAAAACGTTTCACTTGTAGAAATGGAAAGTAAAGAAGGAGCTCTCTCAGTAACCAGCATCACAGATTCTTTGGATGCAATTTTAGTTGTAGAATTTGCTTCATTTAAAACAAGCTTGTAAAGTCTTAAAACCTAATACAAAATTTGCTCAACCCACAAAAAGCCTTTGAAGTTTTACAACCTAACAGAAATTTTTGTATTCTGTGTTTTATCCTCCTGAAAAGACTACATTAACACAAACTGGGGCTGGAGTCTCAATTAAAAGGTACAATAAACATCAAAAGATAGCTGCCTCTGCAGTAGAAGAGGCATATTTTTGCTAAGTAACTCACTGAACTACAGTTTTAAAAAAAGCACTGAGGACTTTTGAATTTACAATAGACTTCGGAAGAGAAGAGGCTGGTTTCTGCTAAATAGCTTACTAGGGCTGATGAAAGCCTACAATACAAAATCTTTTCAAGGACATGCATTAAAACTGGTTAAACTCAAATTACCTGTTGACTACCAACTTAATTCCAAACAACTCAAATTTTATGTCTGAAAGCTTATACTTAGGCTTTAAAAATATTTAAAGGAAAATAAATTTATCTCCAACTACTAAGTGAATTGCTAATGCTGAGAGTCTGATTTTTTAAAAATCAACTCCAGATTTGATTATTCATACCCTAATAGTTGAACTACAGTAGCAGAATGAAAACCAGACACTAACAAATCTACACATGTAGAGTAGATAAATCAAAAATACCATTAAATCACACTGAAGGTTCTAGAAATCTCATATACCATGGGTCAATAATAGGAATTAAATGGTGTTACAGCCTTTTGAATGAGACAGAACACAAAAAACCTCTGCAGCTTGGTTGTCTGCAAAAAGCTCTCAACATTTCAGCCAAAGAAAATATTCTTGGAAACACAGCCAGCGTTACAATGATAGAAAATCAATGTAAAACGAAGAGCGAAGGAATTACTGCAGTGAAGTATTTTTTTTCTTGACATAGACTCATGCTGGAAATCAGAGGGAGCTACAGAGGCAAGTGCCTGAGCTGCAGAAAGATTCTTACAGTCATGCAAACGCTGGCATTGCTGTAAAACGTGTAGGACAGTTACTTGCATGTATTATTTCAGAACGTTCTTTGTGTGCAGCACCCTTGTTAACATTCTTTCATACCAAGTATCCTCATGGTACCTCAAAGCCAAAAAAACCCAGAAACACTCTGGCCAGTGTGAGCATTTGTCTTACTAGCTGACACAGCTCAAAACCTGTAGATGACTTAGAAAAAAAATTAATTAATGACCTAAAGTCTTTCCCATGGAAAATACAACCAGGGAGAGAACATCACCAGAAACAAAAATACAGGAGATGTCAGTATGTGCCCAGCAGTGCTGTTTAAAAAAAAAAAAAAAAAATTCTATTAAAGAAAATGTCTTTTCCATTTTGCTGCCTGGCAACTTGCCTAATTACTGTGGTAAAAAAGAAAAATGGATGAAAAATGATCCTGCACAGCTTGTAACTCTCTATAAGCTCTTTCTGACTTGAAAATTTTATTTGCTCTAAACAAATGTTAATTTCACTGCTTAAAAATGTCTGGGATTTCTAAGAGGTTAACAAGATATACTTTAAGCAATATTTTAATATATTTTATTATAGCAAGATGGTAATTATATTAATAAAAAAGCAGTAAATCTAAAGTTTTTGAAGACTTATTCCCCTATAGATCCACAGTAATTTTGCAATAATTATCTCAAACTCTCTACCCAAATAAAATTCCAAGTGGAAATTGCTTCATATTCATCTCCCACAGTGTTTGGTTCTGGTGCCAAAAAAACTGATTTAGTGGTAAGAACACTAACTAACGTGAGCTGATTTAATTTTCCACTCTGCATATTATGGGTTTTGGGAGGGGGTTGTTTAATTAAAAGATAGACTCTCAAAAGACTGTAACTCTCTACTGCACTTTCTTCTTGGTATGAACTCACTGCTATGTCCATTCAAAACATTATCTGCTGATTTGAGCATCCAGTCAGTTCCAAAATTTATTATTAAATCTATTTAACAGATGGTTCAAACTAGGGTCTTAAATGTTTTAACCATTATAGGGCACAGCAATGAACAGAAGAAAAATGAGGATATAACCCTGCAAGCACCTCCACAGAATTTAACAGACCTTTAAGGTTCCCAGTTACATCTAACAGCAGGCAGGCAACCAAGTATGCAAGTCCCTGAAGTGGAACAGGTAATTCTGACATCAATCTAACAACTCTGGCATCAGACTCCTTTTCCTTTCCTTCTCCTTAAAGTGAGAGAATAGATAACAGAAGCTACATATATTTCCATTAGAAGTTCTGATATAAACTTGAGATGTAATGACAAAATTGACAACTTTACTTAAAGGAATTCACCTTGAGGGCTGTTGCAGGATATCAAGTTAAACTTGTCTCTTCCATTGCTGGGGAAGAATGATGTATAACAGCAGTGCTGAAATTACACTTGCTCTGTATCCTGTCTGTATTCTGTTTTATTAATCCTGTCAATGAGAAACAGATGCTAAGTTTGATTTTCTCCTGAAAGCAGTTCAGGGGTGGAAAGCAACAAGCTGGAAGACAGTTCAAGAACATTAAATTGCTTTACAAAATGGGACACTAAAGGATTCAACCTGAGCGCAGTTGCAGATAAACAAAATACCTATCAATTTCAATAACTTTAGGGCTTTCCCTAAATCATGTTCCTATTACACTGCACAGTGACAATACAGTGACACACAACAGACATGAGAAGCATACTGCCACTGTGCCCACCTCCCAAATGTCAGCTATAAAATCAGCAAGGTACCTGCTGAGCTATTCACTGACTGTGACGTGCTGACACTGGCAAGTACCAATCGTAACAAATAAAAACTAGGTGGATTTCTCCTTGCTGCCAGGTTTCAGGAGCATGATTTCCCCCCCATTTTTAGTTGCTGTCTATAATAGGTTTATACAGATTAGCTGCATTAGGGTTGTGTCCCTGATAAGCTGCGATGCTGGCTGGATAATCACCTTCTCTCTCCTTTCCATGACCCTTCTTCAATACGAGTTGTTCCTGGGTTTGTCTGGCTTTTTTTAAACTGCTCCACTCCCTGACCTTTTACAGGTCTATTGATCTCTTAACATTTCAGGGGACAGGCTATTAGCTGTCTTCTTGCATCTTGAGAAATTGATGAGTCTGTTACTAACTAAATCAAGTTTAATCAGGTATGTAATTCTCATCTTGTAGCTTTCAGTGACCATTACCAGATTTTAAAGGCTACACATCAATTGCTCTGTTTATCATATCCAGAAATGGTGTTGAATTAGAAGACAACAACAAAGTAGAATGTCTCTGCTCATGATAGGCAGATGCCCATACCTTGTTCTTCCCCAATATTGAAGTCAAACCTAGTTTTACTAGTCAGTTCTAGTTAATTTTAGGGAATGAACAGATGACATCAAAAACTCTCCCACCATTCATAACTGTTATTGACTTGGAGAGTAATCACCTTCTATACCAGATCATGCTTGTGAATTTTGGAAAGCCCAAGGGCAGGACAGAAATCAGAATCAAGCAGACATAGTGTTGTTCTTCCTATCTTATCAGTAATTCTAAGGTGATGAACATGAAGAACCAACTATTGAAAGGAGCTGCCTCACCACTACAAACCATAGTGAAAGAACCATAGTATGAACTACAGACATTTTCATTGCAGAGGTAAAATTTTTCTGTATGGCTGTTGGGAGGGTTCAGTGTCATCTAGGAGATATAAGCACTTTCTGTTCTTGCTGAATATCATTTTGTACAAAATAGTAATGGAAAGGATTTTCCTCATTAACAAGCCATGATGGGGGGAAGAATGAAACTTAAGCCAGCTAATTTTTCCAGGATCATAATGTTCTTCATTTTTAGGTCATTTAGTTCCATATTAATTCTATAAAGATGGGAGACTTTGCAATCACCCTGCTCCCTCACTCATTACATATGTAATTGTAAAAGCTACCCTGCTGTAATAAAACATTAAGCTCTGTACTTCTTATTATGGGATCACAGACTCATAGTGATGGATGACCATGTGTCAGAGCACATTTCCACAGTACACCATAATATCACTGAGTCATCATTTGGAATATGAAAGCACAAGTCTAAAAGGTTAGCTAGACTACACATTTTTGTTTGTATTTAACCTACCCTGAAGTAATTTCTGAGCCATGTCAGTGACAGAAATACCTGACACTTTATTTAGGCTTAGTCATACCAACTTGAGTAATTTTGCATATATGCAGTAACTGTCTTCTGAAATGCGCCTTCCTTAACATTGTCAAAGGCAAAAATTCATTATATCCAGGAACAGTAGTACAAGACGTGCATAAACACTATGCAGATTTAAACAAAAAAGACTGGAGAGACTTCATTGCATTTGATATGACAATACTTGCTTTGTAATGCAGCAATAACAGAAATTAGTACACTTAACTACTCTGAAGATTTATGAATACAGTTTATTTCAACTGCAGTCCTGCTAAAAAAAATTTGCTACCTATCTTCAGGTGGTGTTAAAAATATAAATTTCTAATGCGGATTTTTAGTTCTTTTTTATGTTTTGTTGCACAGGATAGCCACAATCTACCAACACATCTGGAAGATACATTTACCTATTGACAAGAGCTACTTACAACAGGTTTTAGATTAAAATGAAAAAATTAAAATAAAAACATGAAGAAAAAACCCCAGACAAACCTAAAATCTATGTTATATATTTAATTGCATATGCCCAATCCATATAACTGCATAAATCAGTCTCATGCACACTACAACAGAATGCGCAACTCTCCCACAACTCTGAAAAGAGAAAACAAATTGGAAAATCACACCATCTTACTCGCTGATTCTTATAAAAAGGAAGGTTTACAGTGGGAAATCCCCAGCTTTACATCAAAACAGTCACAATCATCATCACATTAGTATTTATGGAATAGTGCTGCTTTGCCAGTCTGTCTAACTAGATTATACATGGATACTCTTTGCAGTTTATTTTCTCTTCATCCTATCCAGCGTAAATTGTGGAGTTCCACTTAACCTTCAGTGTGTCCTCTGTTACAGAGCAGCACTAATATTAGTCAATTTTTTTTCAAGTATTGGAATTTCTAAGTATGTAACGTTTTCAGTGATTATCCAAATTGGGTTATATATGAAGTTGGTTTACTTTCTCTCGGATTAAGGCTACAGAAATACATGGTAAGACATTTACCATAGACTTATAAGCAGGACACAGGAATGGTAAACTAATTATTCCTTACCATCATTCCACAAAACCTTCGTATTCATAATTCTAATAGTCCTTAAGGATTGAAAAAATACTGATTTCCATAATATTTTGCACTTCCTATTACAGTTCACCTGAGCAAACAAGGCAGAAGGCAGAACAACCTTTTGTAAACTGCAACTTTATTTGTTATCAGATGTCTGCTTAATTTTTAAGTAACATTACAATCTTCTCTTTCCCTAGATAGGTTGTTTCTTCCTATTGTCTTTGAGTTCTGATTATTTAAATTAATTATTGTCTTTAGCACAAGTGTCAGAGTTAACAACACATCAAAATCCACCTGACATCAAGGAGTAAATATAAACAGTACATATAGACTGCTCCACTTTTCAAATGAAAGTAATATAAAGTGCACGTGATACATTAAGCATGTCTTGCTGGTGCCACAGGGTCCCTGTGATGAGCTGGCAGTCATTTAGCTGTGCTGTGAATCAGCAATTGCATCTCTTACAGGCAATTAGGTGTGGACAAAACCTATTCCAAACAAAACTGTTCTACATTTGAGCATGCTGAGTTTAAACATTATCTGAAGTGATAAAAGACACAGCCAAAGTGTTGTGCTCATCTTTGCTTTCAAACATACCCAAGAAATGTTCTGGGCATAGCAGGGCAGCCTGCTCTGACCTCTGTAAAGAAACTATTTTTACTCTGACTTACAAAATTGAAATACACTTCTCACAGAAGTGCCTATGTCTTTCCCCTGATAATGGAAAGAAAACCCAAAAAAAGTGCAGAGGATTATTAGCTGAGAGGCTGTGCACCCAACAGTTTTATGCTGTAGTTGCACAAAGCTACACTACTCACAGAAATGAAACCCGTATGTTTCCTTTGGCCTTTGAAACTACTTTGAATTATTCTATTTTGAACTTTCTGCCAGAACACCTGTTTCTTTGTCCTTGTTCTCTTGTAGATACCGGCAGAAAAGGTCACTTGTACTGATAAATCCATGCCAGTTTAAAAATTCAGCTCTAATTAAACTGTAGAAAAACACAATCACAAACAGAAAAACACCTGGGCATCTAAAGAATGTCTTTATATTTTCAGAAAGTACTGGCAGTTAAGAATATTCAAATACAATAGTTTTGCTACAGGGGGACAGTGCAAGGCCTCACACAACTCAAACACCTAAACCCAAAGCTAAACATTGTGTGCGCTGTCTATCATCTATAAATCAGCATTAAATTAAATAAGTAAAATTAAATAAAAATTTTAGGCATAATTTGTAGCATTTCTAAAGGCAGAAGGAAGCAGGATTTCAATTTGACACACAGAGAAAACATGAAGGAACATCAGGGAAAGAATGCAGACCTCCTAGTCCCTAAATCTTACAATCAGTACATTAAGCCTCTTCAGTGTTTTTGAAGAGCCACAGCTGAACACAAAGGCAGTCTAAATTAAATAAATTTCACTCTCCCAGAACTTAAATCAAATTTCACCATTTTTTTAAAACAAGGAGTAATAGTATAAATTAAGTTCCATGCAAAAGGTAAATAAAAAATAATTAAAAGAAAATAGATTATTTTGCCTTTGTCTGAAAAACAATAGATTTTTCAGAACTTAGATTTACAGCAAAGGAAAATGAAGAATTATGAAGCTAACAATGTAGCAGAACTAATTTCTGGAACCAGTCAATCTTTCAAACAGGATTTATTAAGGAAAAGATAGCATGCTACACAGAATGCTATCTCAAATAGGGATTAGAAACAGGAAACTCATGTAAATTCTACTTTTCTGTAGAGATTGAACAGTAACTATAAATCTGTCAGTTCTATGAGGTGTCACTATGGAAGTGAGAAAAGGTATAATGTGTTAATGAAAAGCATTCCTCTCGTGATTTGACATATGAAACCCTCTGCATTTCTGACTCTAAAACAAAACCCTGAAGATATTAAAATCAATAAGGACCATTGTATTGTCTATATTTTTTTCTTTTTCAGTGCCCAGCAGTAAAGAATGAAGAACACATTGGTAATTATCAATAGGCAGAAAATCAGGAATGTGAACCTTCTTAGTTCTAAATCAGTACTATCATCCCAAAGAATTCTACATTATTTTTGTAGACAATGACCAGATACTGCTGACTGCCACTCTAGCAAAATAAGCACTGACCAGCACAAGCCACATCATAACTAGCTCTGTCTTCAGGCAAAAAATATTTGCAGTCCCCACTGGAGCCCAGCTACGTCAGGAAAAGAGAATCGTTGCATACAAGCCTTAGAAACACGCAGCCATCACTACAGCACTTCCTAATAGCAAAGAAAAACATCACACAGTAAGCAATTAGGGCTTGTCAGTTGAGCTTCTCATCCCTTCCCTGTTGCAAGGAGTGCCAGGAGGGACTCACGAGTGACTTAAATTTTAGAAGTTTATTTCCAGTGAAAAACTAACTGGGGAAAATACCTATTATGCACAATGCAACCTGGTAACAGTTACACCCAAGAAGAAATGAAACTACTTGCTGTCACTATTTTCCAGAACCACAAAAAAGTACCTATTGACATTATATCCACTTATTAGGACTCAAATCCCCTTTATTTTATCATAACTTATTCAGGCAACACCACTGGAAAACAATGACAATACAATGGGATAAAGTTTCTATTTGTTAAATAGGCTGGATTGTTTCTTCTACCAAAGTCTTAATGGAACACAGATTTTTCCAGTCAGATCATCCTTTAATAGTCAATCCCTGGAGATTTGCTCTGCAAGGAGGAATAACAACAAAGAACACCCATGTGCAGCTTACCATTTATTCCTGCTTTACTAAAAAGAAGTATTAAGAGTAGCATTTTGCAACAGCCAAATTTGAAAAAATTTGTACAAACAGTAAAATATTTTCTTGGTCCAAAAAAAAAAAAAAAAAATCTACGCACAGAATTCAGCTTGTATATGTTCTTGTGAAATTTCCAAGAAGAGTCAAAATTTTTTCAATCACATGTGGCAGTGGAATCTCAGCACAATTACATTTTCCTGATGACACACTTTGTGGGCAATGTTTGGGATGGCTGTGGCATGAAGATGGACAATTAAAACAGTCATCAATTTCCTATGCAATACAGAAAAAAAAGTCGAATATTTTAATTTAATGTTGATCTACCTGTCTTTTGATTAACAACTCCTAACACAGTTGGAGTTAGGATTTTTTTCCTGTAAGGTTCCAAATTACAGGGATCTTAATTCTCTTAAAATAAAATATAGTCAGTCAGGGAGTTAATTCCCCATGGCTAAAGAGATGAACTGGAAATCTGTGCTCTGTAGGCCCTAAAGATAATGACAAATCTGATAAAGAGAAAAACTGAGAGAAAAAATTTCAAAATCTAAGTGACTTACTTGAGGCTTTAAAGTATAACTTTGTTCTTAAAAAATTGATCAGGTCAACAATACTGGAGAAATATAATTCCTTACAAATTTTAATCTACTTACCTGTAGTACTCCCATCTAGGAGATCAGTAGGAATTGCTCTCTGCTGATCACAGTTTATCCATTAGCAACTTAAACTTTTGAAGTTATGAATAATATTTCTGTACAGTCTCAAAGAGTTAATAGTACTCTAGGCCAAAAGATTATTTAGTATTTTATAAGGAACATAACACAAATAAAAGTAACACTTTTCATGTAGTTCAAGACAAAAGCTACAAGAATTCACATGGTATTTTTCAAAGTAACAGAGCAAAAGACTGATGCTCATAGCTCCATTAGAAACATTTATATGCAAAACACTGCTTTTTCCGATCATGAATTTCTTTTAAGATTCATTATTGCCCTATAGCACATTTGTCTGAAAAGAGACTCTAGGGAGATGACACTTTCTTTGGTTAGCATTGTTGTAGCTGACAGAATGCATAAAAGGCAAACTGCTTTTTCTCCAGCTTTCAGCCTGAGCCAATCAAGTACAGAAATTCTCAGCCTCTTCTCATCTTGAATTCTGGATTTTGAAGTTTACAGAATAATTGTAGCTTTCCAGCAGAATCATTTTGGCACATAGACCATTCTAGCTCACATAAATGCTACCAGTGCCCGAAATACCATTCATAAAAAAATCTTGATCTTTCCATTGTAGACATGTCAGCCTGATTAAAATGTCACTGATTAAAAATCATTGCATATTCTTAGAATTAATGTATATTTCATTATGAAGAAATGATCCCTGAAGGCACCCCACACTTACCTTCCTATAAAAATAATTCATACCTGGAAACATTTTTTTCTCTCTTGAGGTGGTATTATAGACCCTTGCCTGGATTTCTGGACCCTGCTGTGTTAAACACTTGTACAAAAAGCCAGTCTCTGTTCTGAAGAGCTTACAGAATATTTCATTTTATTTTTAGACAACTGAACAGAGTCACTGGAAAATACAAGTGAACAACACGATAAGCACTGTTTAATCACTGTAAAGTCTACCCAGGTATCACAGCAAATAAGAGTTGTAAAGGGATGGACTTGAAAGGAAGAAAGGCGACCCCAAGAAATATTTAGAAGTAGCTTCTTCTAAACACAAGGAAAGGTAAAACAAAAGAGGCTTGCTAGAAAGCTCAATAAATAAATAAACCACTGAGACTCTTTGCTCATCTGTACTTCAGAATAAAAACTAAAAGCAAGCAACACAATAGATAAGCCAGAGCAGACCCCAGCTAAGCAGCTGGCAAGATCCCATCACTTGTGTGCTTAAGAGGCAAGCAGGAGAACCGTGCAGCAGGGCTGACTCAAGACCCAAGCCAATGACCTTAGCAGCAGAGTTCTACATTGATGTCAGCTGCACAAAATTGGATTCAAGGTTCACAGAGGAGGAGGAGGAGGTTCTTAGAGTGTGGGAAAGGTCTGGAATTTGGAAAGCTTTTTTGGTGGTACTGTTTCTGGTTTTGCTCCAGTTCAATACAAGATACTGTGATAAGTTTTTTGAGGCGACAGCATTTAACATCACCCAAGAGATCAATAGTTTAAAAACACAAGAATTTATTTCATTAACAGAGGCACTTCAAGCTACACCTATATGGTGCCTTCACTCCCTGGGTCACCCAGTCTTACAAAATCCCCGTGAGTTTAGAAGCCACCTAGAAAATAAAGGTTTATAAAGGTCAGGACAACATAAGTACCAGAAAAATACTTCATAATTTCCTGGGACAGAAAAAAAAACAGAGCTGAACAGGCAGTGTAATCTGGCCCAGATCTGTAAATGAGAGGCACCTGAGCTGGCATGAATTGCAGGCAGTGCAGCCCATGTGGTGTGGCTGTGCTCCTGGGTACACCATGGGGCACCAAGTGACCACAGCACAGGGGAGAGCTCCCAGCCTCTGCCCCTCCACAGCCTCTTCCATCTCACTGCCAGCCTGACTCACCCCATCCACAGCCAGCTCAGCAACTCTGCACTGCACTCCACTGCTCAGTTCTGCACCAACAGCCAGCCAAGCTCACCAGCAACTGCAGCCAGCTGGTTCCCTGTTCCAGACCCACACTGAAAACATTTCTGACATCAGCACTGTCTCCATAGCACCTCGAAAACTTCAATGATTTTTTCCAGAAAGCAAACCAGAGCAGAAAGCTGGACATATTTAAATGCAAGATGACATTTAATAATTTAATAAAATATTCCAAATGGCAAGAAGTAACTAAACTATGTGCAAGACCATTTCCCATCTGTTCACAGAACTTCTGCCTTGGCCACTGTGAATCTTTACCAGAAAGGATTGGTTTGCACTTTTTCCTGCCTGCTATATGTGTTTCCATGGGGGTTTTTTTGCACTTGTTACTGGCACCTCATGCAGCCCTGCACACTTAATTGACCAAGGAATTGATGCAGTGAAAAACTGTGTAGCAGCACTGATTTTCATCACCTTGAAACTGAGCATGGGTCTGAATGCCCAAAGTACTACACAGCACCACAGCACACCACACTGCAGCTGACTACTTTGGTATCTTTATATGACTAATTGCAGATAAATTGGTAAAAGGGAAAAAAGAGACTCTGAATGAAACTCACATTACTTGCTACTCTGCCAGTTGACAGCTTTACTATTTATATTCCACTGGATCCCTTCCTCTGTCAGAAGACCTCAACTTTCAGATATATCTTGTGAAAAGAATGCACAGCTTTTGCCTCTGCTTCTATCAATTTTCTTAGATTTCACTTTTTGCTGTACCAGAAGTTGTTTCCTTGCTGCTCAGCTTTATTCCATTTTCTCTGGCCACCAGTCCTCTGTGGGTCTGTTCTTCCTCCAGAATGAAAATACTCATCCATTTGAAGTAGTATTAAACTATTCAGTACAATGTAACTTACATGGACTCTGCTTCCTATTGACACTTACTATCCTGCTGCTATCTCTCAAGCCTGCAGTTTACTGCAGCACATTCAGAACAGTCTCAAAGTCATCCTACAGCAGGGGCAATTTCTCTAAAACTTTAGCATGTAGGATCTTACAACTGCTACTCTCACAAAATTCTACTCACATAAGAGAAAGGACATTTTGGAAAGACAGAAAAAGGTAGTTTTTAATATCTTAAACCACAGAACACAATTAAATTCATTAACAATGCTAGGAAATATCTGTGTTTTCTGGAGTACATTTGACACCAAGTATTTTTTCCAAAACTTAATGAACATTGAGCACTAAAGCAGAAAATTTCATTCCATATTAGATTATTTTAAACTGTAGCTTAGACATTACTCTCACAAGTTAAATAAAGATACCAAACTGCTTGACCTTGTTTCTGTACAAGTACTATGCAGTACATAAAACTATAGAAATTGTAGATTTCTGCACTTGAGACACATCCCAGCAACAGCACAGTAATGCTCAGAACAAGCTCTTCTTGGCGACTTTTCTGAAGTAGTCACTTATGACAAACTGCCTTTTTGGCAGATATCAGTGTACTAGATTTTTTTTTTCCCCTTTTGCCTCATGTAAAATTCTCACTACACCATTCTGGGTGTGCACCCTTCATTACTAGGTCACTTCTCACCTTCATGCCTGTAATTGGAGAATAATGATGCCATAATGGGCTCACAATGTCAGTGAGGGGCAAGCTGAATCAAATTCAGTGTATTAACCTCAGCAAATTAAATTTTCATTTTCAGAAGGACATTCAAGGGATACAGATGTGAAACAGAGCTAAGTTATCCATCTACTCCAAAAGTGTGACAAAAGGATGCTCAGTCTTATCATAAGCACATCAAATATTCTTTGTCCAAAATGAGCCTTGTGACTCCTGCGAGACTTCTTTAGCCTTGAGATTTTTTCAACACAAACACTAAAGATACTAAACAATTAGTAAAAAAGTATTTTTTTTAAAAACATACCCTTTCCCAGGCTGTTTACTTACCACTGTGACCCCAATGTACCTGCCATATAAGACAGAGAGAAAGCACAATGACCCAGCCACATGCCTGGGAAAACAGATTTGGGAACTACAGAGTAGGACAGGCTCTGCTTTACCCTTTCAGTGTACAAGTTCTACTTCTAAAAAATAAGCAAACCACGAGATGAAATATTAGCAACTGCTACATGGAATTGATATCAGTAACTATAGAATCTGTATGGCACACTGACTTCAGAAGACCCTTTACATGTGTTTATTAGTGTGTACATATGCAACACAACAAACTCCAGAACTCTGGGCCCATGGCTAACAAGGAACACAAGAACACTTCCCAAAGCCTAAAGGTCAAAATCTTTAACATTAAACTTACTTGCAATTGACACCAACAAAACAGAATAATGACTGACACAACATGACAGTTAAGTAACAAGTAAAATACAACCTCCATTCAACCACCCAGACAAAATGGAAGCAAAATAGGATTGTATCTGCAGCTCACAGAGCAGTGACTGTTTATGGGCAGTTCCCTTCATGCAAGTTGTTTTCAGTCTCTACAATCATCATCTTATTCTAATTTAGTAATTTTTTTTAAAGCCTAGAATTCACTCCATCTAGCACTGGCAAGCTAGAAATAGCATGATGCCCTAATCTGCAGTTCAGTTTTATGAAAGCTCTGTAAAGCAGGTATCTCAACAACAGCTCATCTCTTTTCCCTTATCACCTCTATGTGAATATCTCTGAATCTTACTGCTCTGAGAGTTATCAACTCAAATGTAGTTATTTTCAGCTCATTTTCATTTGTGTATCAGAGGTTCACTTAGCTACTCTTATAAATGCAACCCTACCATGTAGACAGGTACCCCATACCTCCTACATGGAAATTACAGTATTATTCTTTGCTTATCCTGGATTATTGAAAAGCATTATTTCAATTGTGGAAGCACAGCACTAAAAGTAGTAAAAAGTGTGCAAAAATGAAATTGTTTTGGTTTGTTTGGTCTTTTCCCCTCAAAAGGCCACAGAAAATTATTGGTTTCTTTCTTCAGCTGCAACAATTAATAATTCATTCTTCAGACATAGTGATTAAGAGACCAAAGATAAGGCCAAAACACTGTAGAAATGGACACTAAATTAATTTCAAATAAAAGGAATTATCCAAAATCAGAAATAAATCTTCTGCAAAAATCTTCTGCAGTAATCTGCAATAGTAAGTGACATAACTAGCCAGAAAGACCACATCAATCAATATTACCACCCTGTAACTCTGCCAGTAAAAAAGATGGCCCATGGCTGATTTAAATTTTTTTTTTTCCAACACAAAACATTCATTTTGTTCATACTGCTACTATTTTAACATAAGACTCAGCACTGCTAAATCAAATTCAGTAGGATTTACATCATTGATTACAGTGATAGACAATCAAAATGTTTATCCCAGGCCCCAGGTCAGAAGGCAGCACAACTCTAGAAGCAGTGCTGTCATCTCATAACTCAATATGATTAACAACATCTACAGTAAATTTTAATTAAAGCATTTTCCTCTTGTGGCTTCCCAAACACATAGGACATTTTTGCACTCATATAACTAAGCATTTATAGCTTCCTTTCACAACAGCTTTTACTTTAAATAAACACATCCAGAACAGAAGCAGCAAAACCATACTTGTTTTCACTGTGAAATCCTAGAAAACTGTTTGGCAGCACATACCAACTTACAACCCTGCCTTACTCATGCTCTGTGCTCTGGGTGGCAGTTTTGGGGTACTGAACTGAGTGGGGAGTGCTGCACAGCTTTTTTTTTTTCTTGGAAGTGTTATTACTGCCCTCACAGTATTCTAAGAATGCCATGCTTAGCTAGAGAGACCAGATTTTCAACAAATCAGTTCAGTTAGGCACAAAATCAAAATGGACAAATCTTCACAAGAGCTCAGAACAGTCAGTGCTAACCTCTTTTGAAAATCTGCCCCAATTATAGATGCCAAGTACTTGAAAACCTGGCTCCAAGCTCTCAAAAAACCATTTTCATATGTTCAAAACCAAGCCTGCAGTCGCTAAAGAGAGTCCTGACAGTGTTTTTCTACCAGGGGAGGGGCAAGGCAAGAAGCAACCTAGAACAGACAGAATAAATCTACTGAATAAATCTATTTGCAATCACAAAGCTTACTACTACAACATTCACTGGCACCATTCACTTTTGGGTTTAGCCTCTTTTTTATTTATATATTAGTCTTTCTGAGCCAGCACTGAGTACATCTTCCTTTTGCCAGTTCCCCACTGATATCAGCCTGAGGTGTTGCTAGAGACAGTAGAGAAGAGCCAGAACAATGAGCTGGCCTGAAGGAAAATGTAGCAATCCCTACACTTTACTTGTCCTGTAACCAAATCAGGTTCAATGTCTATAAATTATCCCAATTTACATACCACAGGAAAAAAAGACAAAACCAGAATATTCATCCAACTGTAAACTTACACAGCTGTGAAAGAGAACATAACCATTTACTGTTTACGTGGGCTAGAATGGTATCACTTAGCTTTAACACACACCCCAGAATTCACTTCCGAAAACGAAGTGTTGAGATTGAATTACACATTTTAAAGCTTTCACAGCTTTGAACTTTAATACAAAATAGGAAATACCAAGGCCAAAATTCTGCCTTCAGCACAATGCTTTGTCCCAAAGACATGAATAAAGTTGTTCTGTTACTCAAGTTTATTTGAGGATATTAGAATTTAGCAAATTTGAGGAAATTAGAATTATTAGAATTTAGTATAGTAGTTGTTTATGCTTCTCTCTT
This sequence comes from Certhia americana, assembly GCA_018697195.1. Taxonomy (NCBI): domain Eukaryota; kingdom Metazoa; phylum Chordata; class Aves; order Passeriformes; family Certhiidae; genus Certhia; species Certhia americana. The sequence goes on along the minus strand of CM031867.1, from coordinate 12,061,930 downwards.
CAAATGTAAGACTGAAATGACAGTTTTGGCCAATTCATATAGTTATTATGCTACCAAGTCACTTTCCATTAGTTCCCTGAACTACCACATAGAAGAAGAACCATCATTTTTCTGCTGTCATCAGAGCTCTGAGGAGAAGTCTCCGTGCATCTGTTGAGGAGCTCTTGCCTTTAAAACATATGTATGAAATGCTTGGCTTTTTACTTCTGCCACATGCCCTGATAGTTCAAACACGTTATTTTCCTAAAAAAACCTATTTTTACTGTGGTCACAAATACAGACTTTTCGAAGAGGCAATGTTAATTCCAGCTTACCTAAATGAAGACAATTCTTAAGAGAAAACAAAAACATAGGGGATTAAATGTAAAAACCTTCAAATACCCTGGTGTATAATTACATTATTCATTAGCAAGTAACCTCAAGTAGGTGTTACTTAATGTTTCCTTCCTGTCCCTTGAGCAAACACAACAGAGAATAGCTAATGAATTTGATCCCAAGATCCTAAAGCCTCAATAAAATCTGATGGAGGCTTACAGAAGAGCCACCCCAGGCTACCCTCGAGGATTAAGAGTGCTTACCCAACTTACAGGTCCCACTTAAGAGGGAGAGGATGGCAGATCCATGTGCTTCCATCATTTCTCAGTAATTTCAGAGGAAAGCCATTTTCCTGCAAGCGTTATTTATCATTTGTTGTTGTTTTGTCTAACTCCAGGTTTTGTGCGCTGGGCTGGTCCCTCACGAGATGCCCTGAAAATGGCCACACCTGCCCTGAGCCTCACCTCACATCTCCCTTCAAGTGAAACTGTAATCAGGCTTTGATTTCAGCTCGCTACAGTCTGCGTAAGGATCTGCATACCGAGAGAAAAAAAAAATGCCTGTTAAAACAATGCTTATTGAATAACAAATTACTTAATAAAACATTTAATTACTTAATAACGCTCCTGCCAATGAAACACCCTTTTGCTTCCTGCTGTTAAGCAGCTTCGGCAGGGCTAATTTTCAACGACAACGCTGAAGAAAGCGAACCGAGAGTTTTTACAAGAAGTCGCGCTCCGAGGAGAACACCCTCAACACCCGGACACGGCGTTGAGAACACCCTCAACACCCGGCTAGCCTCTCGCTAGCCGGCCTCTCTCAGCTGCTGCGCTCCTCTGGGCTTTATCCTGGCTCCTTCTGGCTCCTTGTCCCAGGCTGCCGTGACTGCCCGGGCTGAGGAGCGCTGCTGCAGCCGCCGCTGAGGCGCCTCGCCCGCCCTGAGGGAGCCGCTAACAGCAGCCCCCTCCACCCGCACGCGCTGCCGCGCGGGCAACGCTTTCCCGCCACGCGCGCTCTGATTGGCTGCCCCGGCGGCAGGGGCGGAGATGGGCGCGCTCTGATTGGCTGGCCGCCGGCGGGGGCGGGGCTCGCTGTGAGGGCGGCAGCGCGGTGTGAGGGCGGTGGCGGATTCAGGGGGTTTGCTCAGAGATTCTCCTGGTCCCTGGAGCCTGGTGAAGGGTGAAACCTCTGCCAGCGTTCTCCTCTAGATGAAGGGTGATCTGTGTGTTATTCACCTCAATGTTATATTTGTTCGGAGATACCTAACGTCTAGGCCTCAGAATAAAGTGTCAGTGCCCTCTTGAGGAATAGCCTTACCTGTATCTTTCTAATGGTATGCAACCAACTTTTAACAACACAGTTCTTAAACCAGTGAAAAGGTGCCTTAACTCATAATAATGAATAAGCCCTATTACCTTTATTGATGCCTGACTTGAGTTCTTCATAATTATGTTGGCTTTTTGCATTAATGGGTGATCTATAATATTTTGGAGCCGTCCCATACTGTTTATTTAATTAGTTTGCCTGGCCTCCATATTAAAATCTCTCTGCATCTTGAAAAGTAATCCAATTTCCCAAATACCAGAAAGAAAATTATATTCTGTACCAAATTTGACATGATTTTTCATAGAAAATCATATTCTGTACCAAATTTGACATGATTTTTCATATTGTACTTGTCTATGCCATAGTCACTTTTCTACTGCAGTAGTGGTAATAGACCCATCAGTGCTTAAAGAATTTCTGGAGATCTGTCTTCAGCTATGAGCTGTTTTTCTTGAACTGTACAGCTTAAACACTTATTATACAGTGCACGATTAATGAAAACAACATGTACTTCAGTGTATGTCTGTGTGGTAATGCTAAATAAAGAAACACCATCCCTGAATTCAAAAGAAGGATGCAGTTTTCCTCTTTCTTCTCAATGACTGACAGCAGTAATGGGCTGGAAAAGTAATAAAGAAAAGTAATAGGAAAGAGTAACTTGGCTAACTGAAAGTCAATGTAGAAACTATTTTTTTTTAATAAGGTGCTCATTTGGAGTATTATTCTAAGCCTCCTTTTTTGTCAGAACTATTTCTCCTCACTATGGTATCAAAATTCGAGATCAAAAGCTGTTCAGTTCTCAAAATTGTTCTTCCTACAACCCCCCCTTAAACCCTGTGCATTTAATTCACTCAATTTTCAACAATAGGTTATGGCCAGATTTTTCAGGGGTATTTTTTTTGTCAGTGTAAAGAGAAATGGATTGTACTAAAACTATTTGAAAGCATGTGGAAAACTTAATTGCAAATATTTAGAGGGTTTCAAGATGCAGGTGTGGGAGTTAACTGTTACGAATGCCTGGAATGTTACTAATAGTAAATCTGTAGCTGTGAGAAATGCAAGCTTTGTGGAAATTATTTTATTCTTAGTAGACAGATTTAAACTGGGGAGGAGGGGTGAGGTGATGTCATAATCCTTAGCTTCTGATGCTGTTTTTCATATTGAGTACAAGAGGTAGTTTTTGCAAATGAATTCTAGGTGATATATTTATCTCTTCAGTGCCTATGTGTATTGAGCATTTCCTCACTCGTAAAATCTCTTTTTACTCACTTGTATAATTCCACATCTCTGAAATATTTGCTGCTGTTCTTTCAGGTAATGACCTTTTAATTATTCCTTTGTCTATTTGCTTCTGTGCTGATGCTGAACTGTCAGCTTGAGGCCCTATAGATTGCCTGCAGTTCAGCACATCATTGACATTTTTATAGAAAGTGTTGAAATTGTGTGATTCTGCTCACTTCACTTACGTGCTTGGCAGCAGTCCCTTCATGGGTATAGCTGTTGTTTTTCCTCTCTACTGAATGTTCCAGCTCTTGCAGTGTCAGTTCCTTCACCAGCCATCTGTCTTGCTGGCTCACTCACTATCTTAACAGCTCTCCTTTTCAGACTAGATGTAAGCCCTAGTGAGTATGCCATCAGCTGTTAATTTCTTATTCAGAAGCTTTTAAAACAATTGTTGCTGCACACGAATATCCTACATTTCAATCCTCTCTATCCCATCCTTGGCTCTTAATGGTTGCTTTCTTCTGCATCCTCCTTTTTCCAGGTTCCTTTGCAAGTTTGTTAGTCTACCACTTCATTTATTTTCCTGAAATTTTCAACTTGTCCCTGAATTCTATCTGGAGATTGCATGGCTGAATGCAAGGAAGGCCTAAGCCAGTTCTGTTTGTTGTGGCACAGTAACTCTACAATCCCTGCAAGAAGCATCAAAGTACTTTCAGATATTACACGAGTAAGGTAATAGCTCCTGAGAAAGGTAAGATTTTTACCGTTTATCAATAAGTTAGATAATAACTTCTTTGTGGTGGTATCAGTGTTTCAGATAAGATAGGTTGTCTTGTAGCTCAGGGGCTGGCATATTGCTAAACAATCTAGCAATCTTTTTGATGAAAAGTTCTATTTGCTTGTAAGCCAGTCAGGCCCGGATGCAAAATTGCTTTATGAAGGCCTGAGAGTACAATATTCCTTATTATAGTAGCAGTTTGTTTTATTTTTGTACACTATACTTGCTTTATAATCTTCCAATAGCTAAGACTCAGTTAGATAGTGTTGAGAGCTTTATAAACAACTGCTTGGGTTTAGTGCAATTTTCAGTTGTGGAAATGAACCACACAGATAATAATTTCAATAGAGATATACCAGCTTTTCTTCTTTTTAATGTATATTGACAATCCTTTCTCAGACCTTCTGCTCCTTTCCTGGACAAACTCAAATATTATTTATTGCTAGTGCCAATTAGTCAGCCAAGCATCTGCAGCTGGCAGCTGTCCAAAATGAAGAAGCCCCAGAAAATGAAAACTCCCAGTTGATTTGCATGTTAGATGATATTGTTTGTAATCTTCTGGATTTCTTCCACACTTAGTGTTTCTTGATAAAGAAAACTGAGTGTGCTTATGGTAGTAACTAATAATTAGTAATATGAATTTTATTTCCCCACTGTACTTATGATCTCCAGGATAAATTTAGACCTGTCATTTAATGCCTCACATGAAGGACTGTCCATGTGAGAAAGGTTTGTTTCCAAACTAAACATTGCCACTGAAACAGGTCTTCTCACAGTGTGATGCTCTTATGCTGGTAAAAGTGTGTTCATAATAGATTCATCCCTTCTGGGCTAGAAAGTTAAAGCTGTATTACTCTACTGGTAAGAGAATTTATGCCAGTGTAATAAATAATTCCAGTGGTACAGAAAAGTTTTACTAAGTTACACAGTGTTTTTCTGCCATTGCTCAGGCCTTTTGTTCCTTTTCACACAGAAAGTGAAAACAAACAAGACAGCAGCACAGAAGACAGTAAAAGTAAATTAATTTCATTTCTGTCTTTGTCTCAGGCAAATCAAATCCCTAACTCCAGAATGTGACATCCAGTAGGAAGGTGACAGCAGAGATTGTCTCCAAAACCCTATTAAGTGAGGTACTCAGGTGTGATCATGGCAAGTCTTATGATTAAATATAACCAGCAGAGGCAAAGAAATTTGAAACTGTCCAGAAATCTTCAACAGTGAACTGGTAACTAGTATGCTTTTTCTCTCATTAAGTGAAGCTACAAATGTCTTATGTTAAGAAGAGCAAGTATACAAATCCAAGAAAGCTGCAGAGGAAACTGGTGAGCTACAACTTATCTTCCCTTCTTGTTTCCAGGATATGCTCTGTAGTCTGGGTTCAGACCAAGCATTACCCCATGAACATTAAGGAATGTCATTGTTTTTAGGTGAACACACCACCTATGATAATTTACTCTGCTTGAAGTAACATGTAAACTGGTTTCAGAAGAATAAAACTATTCACCAGAATGTGATTGGAAGGGTATTTTAAGAGCAGACAAAATCTACTTACTTGCTAGGCTAGAAGGAGCTAGCTACTACTTAGCATGCTATTAACTAAAAGGAATCTCAATTAATTCCCTCTTAGAGGAAAAAAAAAAAAAAAACAAAAAGAAAGGAAAAAAAAAGTTAGGCCTCACAAGACTTCAAGGTTTTATGCTTTAAATAATCTCAGTTACCAAAGAGAATTCCTGCTAATACACCAGCTGAAATTTCCACCAATATGGTTATGGAAGTGTGAAGTGAATAAAAGCTTAATTTTTATATTAGGCTAATAACATTTTTCCATCGTGGCTTTAGTTTCATCATAGTTTTTACATTGTATTATAATTAAATAGATTTACATTTTATCAAAACTGTGTGAGCAAGTCACACCCAGTTAACAAGAAATGCTCATTGCAACACCCTAAAGTAGCAGGAACATCAGTGTGTAGACTTTACTATTCTTTTTCGTACTTTTTAAAGCCAGGCATGGCATGCTGTTCCATTACCTATAATGTGTTCAATAAGAAGCTAAATTAAGTGACTTTTATATTCTGTCTAAAGGGCTGTGTTGTGGCACAGATATAAAGACTCTATGGGTATGTTCTGAATGGAGAAATCTGAAGCTGGGCCTTGTAGTGTTGTCAGAAGTAGCTCTTCAGAGGCAGATTATGAAATTAGAGCTGTAATCTCTGTCTGACATAGAGTTAATATGCAGCCATTCCAGGACTGAAGCTGTTTACTGGTTCTTCCATCTGTCAGGATTTTCCTAGCTTCTATGGGAAGGAAATATATTCATTTGAAACTGAGATTGTATGGAGGAAAACTTTCTTTGTGGCTGTGTTCTTCTTTTGAAGAATTGTAGGTAGCTGCTGGCAGACCAGCAGGTGAAGGAGTGAATGGGCATAATGGATGTATTTATTTACAGTAACTAAACAAACTAAAAATCCTTTTCCTCCTCTTAGGTGTGACATTTGAAACTTATTTGTGCAAGAAAACATAGTGTGAGAGGTAATAGTTAAAAGTATTAAGACATGAGGAGAATGAGAGACCTGAATGAAACCTACACTGGGGCTTTTTTGTCTTTCATTCTTTCTTTTAGGACTGGGTTTAGTTTTGACTGGAGCTTAATGTGTAAAATCTGCAAGGTTAATGTAAAAGCTAGACTTGAAGGACCTTGCCATTGGGAAATAATGAAAGCAAGCTTTGTATCAGCTGGCTGAGACAAACATCACATATTTGCTGTAAATTACTTGTGAAGGCTGTCTTGGAAAGTCCAAAAAGTCAATATAAGAAAGATCACTTATTTTGTGCTGACCTAGTGGTCTGGTGAGGTAGGGCTCTACACCTATACATTGATCCTTCTGTGTTCCACAGCCTTTTCTTGCAGGACTATTGCAATTAGGTACGTGCAGCAGCAGCCTGTGTGCTATGCATCAGAGAAACTTTCAACAAATGTGTCTATGTTCAATAAAGATTTAGGTATGCCTGTACTTTTTCACCCTATGCCCCTTGGCTACGTCATGTTTGGCTCTGGAAGACATAAAGGAGAGGATATTGGGCTAAAGCTGGGGTTCTGAGAAATTATCAGGAAACTGTTTTTTAAAAAGTTGAAAATATCTACTTCTGTCACTCACTATATTTGAAAGTTAATAGTTTAACAAGGAAGGTGAAATGGCAAATTCAGGGTTTCTTGCAGTGAATAAAAGTCCTTTTATATCCAAGATATTCCCATTTGTTCACAGCAATATACATTGGAAATAGGTTTGTCAGGCTGTGGTAGTCAACTTCTTGTGCTTCATTTCCATTGTACATTGTCCTTTCAAAGGAATGTTTATCATATAGCTGGTACCCTGGCAGTAAATAATTTACCTTATCAGGACTAGGTTTTTTCCGTAATTTTTCAGTAATTTTTCCAGCTTTCCTGTGGGAGTAAGCAAAGTTTCCCCAGGACTAGAATCAATGAAGGGCTGCTTTTAGACTATAGAGTCATCTTTACTTGCTCTGCTTGCCATGCTTGCAGAGTAACAACAGCTTAAAGCTCGACCATGAAAAAGGGGTGGTATGTGCATCCTCTGGGACTAGCAAGGATTCCCATCTCCAGCCTGTGCCAGCAGTGTCTGTATCCACCTGCCCAGGAATTCATATTGTCAGGGTCTCTTCCTCCCTCTCTTTCTATCTCAAAGAGACACTAAGGGATTCCAAGAGGCAGTTTATCATTCTTTCCTCTCAATCATGGAAACAAGAGAACAACTGCTCTCTATCCTCTGACTAGATCTACCAATACATACCAGTTCACAAAGAAATAATAAACTTAACAAGATTCTTATCTTTCTTCATTTTTCCCTGCCAGTTCCTTAGCTTGGATAAGAGACCCCTGTCCATGCTGTGTTTTCTAGACTCTCCCGGTCTTTTCTTTCTGTAGATAGGGTCATCAATGGAGTTCAGCTTCAAGCTCAATGAAGGACTCCTAGAGGAAAAGCTATATATCTTTGATCTCTCATCTGTATGGCAGTGCTGATTTCACAGAAGTAACTGTGATGGAGTCAGGAACTGAGTATTTTTTCTTCTAGTCTGTGATATTTGAAGTGTTTCAGGGCACACTTATAATTCTGATGTATTTTCCCTTGTCATTTCTCACTAAGACAGAATTTCTCACTGTTTTCAGTGACAGTTCTGCTTAGCAATATGGGAAAGGCAGAGTAGCCTGTACAGAAATCTGCACCCCCTCAACATGTAGCTGCTTACTTTCCTTAGATATTATCTCTTCCCAGAAAGGGTTAAACTCTGCTTTTTCTCCAGGCAGTAATTCCTTAGTAAAGAAAGAAAACAAAATTTCACATCTTCCTGATCATGAATTTTTCTGCTAGCCTCTTTGCAATGCAATTACCCAAAAGAAATTTATGGAATTTTACTCCTTTTCCCAGCACGCTGTGACAATGTTTGGAGCAAGTGAAAGGAATAAAATGACCACTTAACTCTTCTTTTGGCAGAGAAAAGATTGAAGCAAGACATCCTGCTTAAAAGTGAAAAGCTTCTACTCTTACTTGAAACACAGTATAGGTGGGAAAGAGCTAAAAATTCACCAAAACCCTGTGTTAAAGCAAAACTATTAATCAATGTTTACTCTTTTAGAAATAGCCAAGAGGGACAGATGGAATCCAGTTATTATCTCTTTTCACTTGAGTCAGTTTTAAAATATATTAAAGCTTGTGTACTTTTGAGTGGCAGATATGTCTTGTCAATTTAAAGGGTATTTTTCCTATTGTTAACACTGGAATAGATTGTACTTGAGGAACAGTAGTTAACAGAAGTCTTAAGTACCTCAGAGAAAATACTTGTCTTGCATTTATTAACTCAGCTTTCAGATTTAAGCAGCTGTATGTGGTTAAACTTTGAAATTATGTAACAGTAATAGAATGCTGTTCAAGTTGATGCCTTTTAGAAGACAAGGGAGTGGGGGTGGGGGTGTGATTGTACAGCAAACCCACGTTAAACTTTTTCCTTAACTGTACTCCTTGAGACAGCAATCAACTACCCAGAACAGAGCCCGGAATGTGCTCTCTGCAGTTTGCTCTGAACTCATAGTACATCTTGTAGGTTTTTTCCTATAAGACAGTGATATAATTAAGCATTGATGTAATTCATATTCAAATCATAATTCCTCAGCCTATGTTGTTTAATTGTAACCTGTTCTCTGGTAACATATTTCTAGAGTAAACATCCTCTTATTATCTGAAAAACATGCATTTTTAATTATCTCAGAACTGAACTGAATTGTTAAATCTTATTCTTATTCTGTAGTTGAGCTGTGTCATAGGTCACACACTACTTTCCAAAGTCCAAGTTTCAATAGATGCTGTGTGAATCTTAACAAAGGGAACCTTTAAAAATCATTTCCCATACTTTTAGGATTCCAGTTAAATATTTTTCTGCTTTGTATTAGTGACACTGAAGATTTAATGCACTTCCAAAGCAAAGATAGCAAACCATGTCACCAGAGCAACTCTCTACTGCAAATGTATCAAGAATAATCCTTTTATGCTGGCATAAAGCTAAGTGGACAGGCAGAGGATAAATTTCTTGTGAGTGGAATATTGGTTGTGTATAGATTACTCTTTTATAATTTCTGAGACATCTTGGTTCTAAATTTTAAAAAGACTGTATAACCATCTTAAATGGAAACTAGTTGAAATTCTGTTTGTTTCAGGAATTTTCATTAATTTGGTCCTGTGTTTCCTGTGGAGTACCTCAGATGTCTGTATTTTCAAATTTTGTCAAGTAGCATTTTTTAAGAACAAGTAGCAAGAGATCAAAAAAAACCCCAAGTGTAATTTTTTGATAGCAGCTTCAGAGACATCTCAAAAAAATCAAGTTCTTGCAAACAGGTGCTAGTCCAGGTCCATCACCTCTGCTCTGTAAAATCGTAGATGAGTGAAGAATGCAAACTATCAAGTATTAGGCCAGAGAGAAAAATCATCAGAGGAGCAGGCATTCTGCCCAGGCACTTATTCCCACTGAGGAGACTGGGGTCAGCTCACACAGCATGAGCTTTCTGTTCTTTCAATATGCTTGTTAAACCTCAAACTTTCAGCACAAGAATCAAGACTGAAAGATTTCTCCATCTCCCTCACACTCACTGAGATTTTCTATAATCATGAAGTTGCTTTTTCTTGCTTTGACTCAAGAGGATGTTTGCTGGTCACTTCTTTAAGGTATGACAGCATTCTGCCTCTTTATAGAGTAAAAGCCGAGTGGCTCTGACATTAGAGCCCTCAAGGGGCACTGTGTGCATGACCAAGTCAGGAATCACCAAAATCTGGTGACTTCCCAGTGGATAAGTACAACTGTATGTTCAAGGCTTGCCCTCTGCCCCAGTTTTCCTCTTCTTGCCCCATCCCAAGCACTAGAAACAAAGCTGGATAGAACTTACTCAAGGATGAAAATCTATTTATTGCAACTCTACATAAATACTGTCTCCAAACTGCCCATTTCTCAGACACTACTTTTTCAAGACAAAATAAAATGGAAGTGAATATTTCTGCAAATCCTGTCAGCACTGTGCTGTCAGCTCAAATTATGGATTGTCCCTTTTTACAACAATGTCACAATTCAATCATAGTCTAACATTTTCCCAGATTTTAGAATGGCTCTGACCTATGAGACATAGAAGTACATGATTATAACAATAATGCCCAGAGTGCAGCTACAACTTTCTTCTGTTGTGGAGTGTTGTGGAGAACTTCAAACAAATGCTTAAACACTACAGTTCAATATTTACAAGTTAGATGATATACCTTCAAAAATCACTGAAAATACTACTTGCTACTTGAAGCAAGTCACTGGGATCACTCCTTTTTAGTTAGCAGGCCCTTTCTTCTAAAATGAAACAGTACATAATTGCTTATTTCAGTGTGCATTTAAATGCCTTTTTTAAAGAGTAGGCTTGGGAGTATCGTATGACAATTTACAGACATTTATGGGGATAAGTAAAATCTAGTTATGTTTAATGCCGAGAATTGCTAGAAGTCAAGCAGAACATTGGCACTATACAATACATAAAATTACTTTTTTTCTTCTTTTAAAATTGTAGAAAATACATAAGCCATCTCAGCCATACCTAGGGGACAATACTAAAAACATGTTTTGGTAATACAGACTACTTTGATTCTCCATAACATATAAAGGTATGTGTCCTGTCATAAAGACAGGACAGACATACAAACAACAATTTAAAAGTCTCTGCTTTTCTATAGCATATGTTGATCATTAACTATAGCATTTTTGTACAGATTGTGCTTATAAGGATTTTTTTAATCCTTAAAAACCCCCTACCCTTACTGTGTTGCTGTATAGTGTGATCATAACAGTGGCTCTAACATTAAAAATATATCCAGGTCAGATTTCTGTGCAAGCCTTTTTGAAAAATACACTTTTACTTAAGTGTTATGGAAACACTTCTGTGACTTCAGAAGTCTCCTTTGGAAGTTAAATAAACATTTCCATAAAGAAATTGCAACTTGAGATTTAATTTTCTATGCTGAATGCATGATAACTGGACACAGGAAGTTGCAGTGGATCCTACATCACTAAAATATTGATTTTTTTTTGCCCAAGCTGACATACAAGTAATAAGCAGAAATATTCTATTTGCAAAAGCCTTTAGCATAAACAATGTTGGGGAACACAAGAGACCTTTTTAATGTATTTTGGGAAGCCCAGATCATTGGCTCTATTAAAAGCATGCTGCACTGGCTTCATTAGGACAAAGCAGCTTTGTCTTTGTCCTAACGGACCAGGTAGAAATGTGAATGTGGCAGCAAGCACAGAGTCTCAGTTTATGAATTATGGCAATGTAGGGGTGTGGTCAGGGCACGCTGCTTTAGCTTTGCTCATATATTAGTGGCTTCTTGAGGGCTGTTGCAGGCAGCAGCAACTGCAAACATAGAGTTGAAATGTCCTTCTGCTATAAAGCTGCTTATTCCTACACAAAAACGAGAACCTACTTTAAGGTTTAACAGTGTCCTTTTAAATTAGAAGCAAACTGCTACAGTGAGATATTCAGACTGGGTTAGGCAGAGTATGCTATGGTTACCATCACTAAACAGAGCTGGATCTGTTAAGATCAAAATGGTTGACTTGTCACTCTATAGTAATTGTTCCCTGTGGAAAAAATTCAATAGCATCGCTTAAATCACACATAGCTGATCACGTGCTCTGAGGCTTCGATGGTGCTTAAACTAAAAGGCAGAGGTAGGGAGGAGCTGTGTCAGGAAATCTCATTCTGCTGGTGTGAGGGGAAGCTTGCCTTGCACAGTCATGTGCACAAATTGATTTTTAATTTTACAGTAAAGCACTATTGTAATTATTAACTCAATTGATCCCTAAAAGGCTACTGTTAAAAGCCAGATGTTATGCCCCTGCATGTCCAAGGTGCCTATTGGAAGGAAAGCTTTTGGATGTGAGATGACTGTCAGACTGCATTCAATCTATTCAACTTCTTTTTATTACTGTAAAGCACAAAATCTCTTAATCTGCAGCCTCTATAAGACAAATTGAATGCACACTATCTTAGAAATGAATTACATACCCAAACCCTAATAATTAGTACCAAAAAAAAATTTAAAAGTCAAGCCCATGAAAATGAAAAGTACTATGTTTCTATCCAGACTGGAGAATCCTTAATATTATGAGAATTTACATGAGTAACTCAGTTTTGCTTTTAAACACTTACCTTACTGCTCCCTGCAATTGTTTTTGTGGTTCTTTTCTTCTGACAATGATACAGTAACATGGGGAGCAGGAGATGCTTAATACACAAAGAAATTCTAGATACAGGGCAGAAGTAAGTTAAGGCAAAGTGCTAAGAGTATGCTAATTAGACTACATTTGATTTTCTAAAGGAAGTAATTTTTTAACCTTAGTTTGGTTCTTCAGTTTCTTTAGAAAATCACCACAGAAACTGTACAAGTTCCTGGTTTGACTCCCTGCAGTCTCCTGGACTAAACTTTTCTCACCATCTACACCTGAGAAAAGTGCTGAGTTTCTGTTTTACAAGGCTTCCCCTTCCCCTGCCACTCTCAGAAGTGAGTTAACCTGCCTTGCCACAACACAAAAAGGGTGCAGCTGCATCCGACTCAATTTAGGGTGAAACAGTTTTTTGATAGCTCAGGAATACTCACTGATCCTGTGACAGAAGGTACTATACATACAAGCAGTGAGAACACTTGCTGCTTGATTATGCATGGTTAATATGCTTGCTCAATTCCCTATTCATCACCCAGCACTAAGAGGAAGCCTGAAGCACCAGGCATAACAGCACAATGCTTGGCTGTAAATGACTTCATGTAGGATGCAACTTGTCATTTGGCCTTAAATACAGTGGAATTTTTTCCTCTCTTTTTCTGACACCTTGTCACAGAAACAGTGGCTGCTACTCTGACCTTCTGCTGCTTGTCCTAGCTCTTCAGTGGGGCTGGTAATTCACACGGGAAGAAGTAAAAAATTATTGCAGTGCAAAATCTATACAAGCATTACAGTTACAGAGGGTACTCAAGGAAACCATTTTGCAGTCTTGACTATAGCACTATCTTACCTGTATGACAAACACATCTTTTGCCCTGCTGAACCATGAGAATAGGAATGTGATTCCATGAGCAAATTAATATACGTAGGGGTATTTCCCCCCTACATCTAAGTACAGATATTTGCAGTTAACCAACCATCCCGCTCTTCCCTTCCCTACTCCCCGGAAACTAAAATAACGAAACTACTCAGAAAGCATCTGGACCGCACCGCTTTGTTCCCCGCGGTCCCCCTCGCGGAGCTCGCTCGCTCCCTGCACACAACTCTCGCCTCCGGCAGCCTCCGGCTCTCGGCTCGACAAGAGCCCCCCGAGCCGGCAGCTCCGAGCGGAGGGCGGGCGGGGATGCAATGCGGATGGGCGGGGAGGGAAAGGCTTTACCTGCCGCCTTCCCCCGCGGAGCCAGGGACGCCTGGAGCTGCTGCATCCACGCCGGGGCGCGGCGGGCGGGCGGGCGCTCAGAACGCCTGGCGGAGGCGGCTGAGCACCGGGGCCATGGCCGCGCCGGGGAGCGGTGGGAAGGGAACGCCGCCGGAGCCTCCGTAAGCCGCGGGGAGACTCAGCACCTGGGCGCTGAACAGCTCCACGGAGCGGCACGGGCGGGGCCGGCGCCGCGCTCCCGCCCCTGGAAGCGGGGGGGGGCCGCGCTCCGC